>CAWUFW010008902.1:0-600000 GCA_963921515.1 Calotriton arnoldi | reverse complement strand
GAAGACCCCACTTTAAGGATCTAACTTCTCTTCATACACGATTGGGGTCAAAACATCAACAGTCTCATTTGTTACCACGCATAGACAACAGCAATTGATTTACTATGTCACTGTATTACTATGTGGTACTAGAGAAAATATATCGTTCCTAGGTAATAGAGAAACAAATCGCAATAACTGTGCTAAACAATAAAAAGACAATGAGGACAGACGATAACAATATAGATAAAAACTGTGATTATTTATTTAATTAATATTCATATATATAAAACAAATCAAGGAAATATTTTCAATAAAAAACAAATTATAAAAACATATGCATTCATGTACTCTGATACACTCATAAAACATACATCAAATTTAATAAAATACAAAGTACATATATAAAATTCCAAAGTGGCAACAGATAGATTTTCGACGCGCGTTTCGGCGCACGTAGCGCCTTCGTCAGGAAAAGCAACAACCACCTAAAAATTAATAAATAAAAACATGACTGAACCTTCATTGTCATAATTTCCACAACATTTACAATAATAATAGTAGTGATACATTTATACGTGCCTTCAAATATAACTACAAAGAAAATAGACCAAAGACCAAAGTGCCCCTATAGATAGAGTTAATTAAAAAACAGAATGAAAAAAATATAGATAAAGTGCAGGGAAGGAAATGAAAAAATTAGGAATAAATAAAGTGCAGTAGAGCTACTCCCAAAACCAATTTCCAATAAACTTGAATGTGGGCTTACTTGAAAACTGATGCGGCTCGACAAAGATAAACGAGGCTTGGTCACTCGTTATTATGTTATGCGATGGAACATCTGCAATAACGTTTATAATACAAATTGATAAGGATATTTCCAAATATATCGATATATATGCATGAAGCGCATTATATATCGTATTTCGTATCTAATTCTATATGGAACAATTTTATAATCTAAACGAATATATAGTGCTTACCGATAAATAAAACATATAGGAACCGATGTAAACACTCAGATGAAAACGTACACGACGGTACTGTTAGAATATTAGTTAGCATGTGAATAAAGCCAATTTTATAAGATAAACGAAAAAGAGCAGACCTTACTTTCTCTCAATACTGACAATGGTCACGTCCTAAGAAAAACATGAAAGTGATGTCATAAATCTAAACATACCGACTGCAGACAAAAATGTGAGTCAAAATTAATGACATGATACTGGGCAAAAAATATATATATATAGTACCTACTTGTATGTACAGTGATCCTATGATTTGCCAGTTCTAAAAGAAAAAGCAGGCGGACAAATAAATATTCAAAGAAGGGGGCAACCCTATATCCTAAAAGCAATGAGGAAGATTAATTCTCGAAGAAAAAGCTACCATCTAAAGAACAACTTACTTGTGTAAGGATGCCGCCGCGTATAAAACGTCTGGCGTTCTGTCGAGCGAGATTCGCTTCTAAATAACGCTCGTGGGAAATCGGCAATTTAAACACGGAAATCAAATGCCTGTTCCGGTCATGTGATATAAGGATAGCGAATACCAGGAACGCTTTCTGGTATCGGTTCATACCGTAGGTTGGCCAATGAAGAAAGCGGTCTCTCTCCCAGGTTAAGACAATATGAACAACCGGAAGTGGCTAGAACGCTAACCTCTATCTTAATCGGAAGTTCAATCAGATAGTTATTTACAGGTTGCGGGAAACAAGTTCCGGTCATGTGATGTCAAGCTATGAAGTAAGAAGGTAGTTCCTAATTTTATTTCTTAACGTGAACTATCTATGAAAAATACAATCTTTATTTAATATTGTCAAGATATGTGACGATAGCATCAATGGTCATGAATAAAAATTAAATACTCGACCACAACTAACTTATATCGCTATTGAAAATAGCAGTGGTAATGTAACAAGATAGACTCTACCGATTATATGATGGAAAACTGAACATGAATGCATTAAGCATTGAGAAAACCCATACAAAATATCGAACATGTTCTGATAATCAGGGTGTATTGCACAATGATAATGACAAAAAGCACTAACTAAATTCTAAATCGATTTCATAGACGTTACAATTCAGATGAAATAGATCAGACTTGAGGGCAGAATTCTATAATATAGTATATGAGGATTAAACAATAGCGTTCTCCCAAGGTATATCGCTGTTTAATCCACATTTATAAGTATTAAGAGAGAATATCCAATAAACCTCTCTTTTTTACGGATTGCCAATCCACCTTTCTCGTCTGGTAATCTGATCTTTTCTAAAATTCTCCACTGCATTTCATCCGGTTTGTGGTTAAACTCTATATAATGTTTAACTAAAGGTGCTACCAGTTTCTTAGTTCTAATGGCTGAACGGTGTTCTGTAAGTCTAGTTTGAATAGCTCTGGAAGTTTCACCTACATAGCCCAATTGACAGGGGCACAAAATCAAATATATGACATTTTGAGTCTTACAGTTCCATAGCTGTTGAGCTTGTATAGCAAACCCATTGAGTTCAAAAGTGTCGCCTGTCATCACGGTGGGACATGATTTACAGGTAGAACATTTAATGGTACCTCTAATGGGTATTGCACCATGAATAGTTTTCTGAATGAAACTTGGAGTGGAGTTCATAGATTTAAATCGTGAATGTACAATCTTATCTTTGATGTTTTTATTGCGACGATGCGCAAATAGGGGTTTTGCAATCTTATTTTTTTGTTCAGGGTCACTATTTAAAATATGCCAATTAGTATTTATAATTTGTTTTAATTTATTATTCAAAGTGGAATGTTTAATGACACAGACCAGTTGGGACTTTTGGCATTGTTGGTGTTTCTGAGAAGCTGATCCCTATCATAAAATCTGGCACGTTTAAATGATTGCCTCACCAGCCGGTGAGGGTAGCCTCTTTCCAGGAACTTAGCCTTCATTATAGTCGCTTGGGCATCATAATCTGCTATGTTAGTGCAGTTACGCCGTACTCTCAAAAATTGTGAGAATGGTATGCTATCTTTTTGAGCACGCGGATGGTAACTTTTATAGTGTAATAGGGTGTTTCTTGCTGTAGGTTTAATGAATAAGTCAACCTCTAATTTGCCTAAGTGATGTCTAATCAAAATGTCCAAAAATTCCACCTGCTGTATACTGGAATGTGCCACAAACTTAAGATTAGTATCTGCCAGATTAAGCCACTGTAGGAACTCCAAGAGGCTATCTTCCCCATTGGTCCAGATAAAGAAAATGTCATCTATATATCTGGACCAATGGGAAACGGATTCACAAAAAGGGGCCACTTCATTAAAGATGTGTTTTGCCTCAAATAAGGCCATGTATATATTGGCTATTGAAGGTGCTACCGAAGCACCCATACTTACGCCTTTTATTTGGCGAAATAATTGAGATCCAAATTCAAAAATGTTTTCAGTCAAAACTATATATAGGCATTGCAATAAAAAGGATTTGGAACAGGGAATCTGATATTCTTCAATAAACCATTCGGTGGCTTCTAAAGCCTCTTGCTGTGGTATATTACTATATAGTGACTCTACATCGAGAGTCACTAAGATGTCAGTATGGGGATTAAATGGTAAATCTTCTACTTTATTTATCATCTCTCCTGTATCTTTAATATAGGATCTAATTTTGGGTATAAACGGTCTTAATATCTTATCTATGAACTTTGATAAGGGTTCTGTAACTGTTCCAATTGTTGAAACTATTGGACGATACGGAGGGTCTTTCTCATTGTTATGTATCTTTGGGATACCATAGATACATGATGTTTTATTATTTGAGAAATTTAAATACTCAAATTCTTTTTTCGTAATACTACCAGCATTCAGAGCCTGATTGGTGACAGATAAGATTTTTTCAGATATTTTATATATAGGATTAGATGTAATTTTGGAATAAAATGTCCGGTCAGCTAACATAACAGACATCTTTTTTCGTAGTCATCAGTGTCGATGACTACAATGCCACCGCCTTTGTCGGCACTTTTGATGGTTAACTTGTTATTTTGAGATAAAGATTGCAATGACAAGAATTCTTCTTTGTTTAAATTATATATAGGTTTCGGAATAAATCGAAGTGCTTCTTCTAATCGCTTAAGAACAACGTGTTCGAAAACAGACACTTCAGGGCCTACTTGATCCAATGAGGGTGTAAAAGTAGATGGCAGGGTTAAAATATGAGATATGGGTGATACAGTATTTATAGTCTTCGGTGTTAGAAAAATATTTGTGTAATCTAATTTTTCTAAAAAAGAAAAGATATCTTGATGTACCTCAAAAATATTGGCAGATGTGTGAGGTACATATGATAAACCTTTAGAGAGAACACTTATACTGGCCGAATTTAATGTTTGTGAGGATAAATTGAAAATGGGGATTATATCCTGTGTTTCCAATACTGTTTGTTTCGTGTTTCCAATAGATGTTGAGGATCCAGTTGGTATTGATGGGCCTGGTAACTGTCTCTGTGTTGAGATTGAAATCTCACTCTCTGTCGGCCCCTGCGGGTCCCTCGCTGACCTAAAAAGGCTGGCGTGTATTTTTATTTGCATTAAATGAGCCATATCCTCCTTCTGGTTCATAATAATGTGAGCTTCCTTCTCCTTCAGAATCCGAAGTATCGGAGAAAGTAGTTACTCTCTGCTGTTTAGAGGTATACTCATTCATGTACTGATTTTGTTTATAAAAGTTCTCTCTAAGGTATAGATAGGTCTTTTCTAAGGTATAAAATCTTTTATCTGTGGCCAATTTCTCAGACTTCCTTTTATCCAGGTATTCTGTAAATGATGCAAGTTCTCTATTAGATTCTTCTAGTTTTTTGACAGCTTCCTCTACGCTATTGGATTTCTTGATTTTTCCTCTAATTCAATTAATTCAGGGGCATATTAGCAAGACCCACGTTAAAATTATCGCCGCTTTAGCGGCAGGAAACTGCCGCTAAAACGGCGATAATGGGCTTGCTAATATGCGTTATGGAATTCAATAGAAGCCCAGGTTAGATGTGCAGGACATCTAACCTGGGCTTCTATTGGAATTCCGTAACGCATATTAGCAAGCTATTATCGCCGCTTTAGCGGCAGTTTCCTGCCGCTAAAACGGCGATAATTTTAACGTGGGTCTTGCTAATATGCCCCTCAGTTTTTAGGGAAGCTGCCAATTCTTTAGCTGTCTCGATAATGAGTATCATTAAATCTCGTGATACTCCACTTCTCTAAAAACAATTTATAATGTACAAATAATCCAGGTATATTGCGGACACGTAGCCCTTGGGGTATTATACCAGCTTTGAGATATGCTAGCATATATTCCCCATGTGCTTCCATACGTTTTAATTTCTTTTTGAGATTAATTAATTTATTTATATCTTCACTATCCTGAAAACTTGATTTAGAACTATGACTGAAAGAATTACTAGTACCCACGAGAATTGCGAATTCTTCATCTGAAAACCCAAATGTTTTTAACTGAGCCATTGTTAAGTTTGAATACTACTAAATAAAACCCAAGGAGGAGAAAACAGGACAGAGAAAGGAAAAAATAAGAATAATGAGAAAGTGTTCTAGAGGCACAACAAAATAATCAACTAAAATGGTAATAAGATAGTACAATCAAACAGCCCCACACAGACAAGCTGTGGGTAATTCATATGTAGATAACAAGGACCCCCTGTATATATAAATATACTATTCCTAGGACAGGGTAAACAGCCAAGAGAAAATATATCGTTCCTAGGTAATAGAGAAACAAATCGCAATAACTGTGCTAAACAATAAAAAGACAATGAGGACAGACGATAACAATATAGATAAAAACTGTGATTATTTATTTAATTAATATTCATATATATAAAACAAATCAAGGAAATATTTTCAATAAAAAACAAATTATAAAAACATATGCATTCATGTACTCTGATACACTCATAAAACATACATCAAATTTAATAAAATACAAAGTACATATATAAAATTCCAAAGTGGCAACAGATAGATTTTCGACGCGTGTTCGGCGCACATAGCGCTTCGTCAGGAAAAGCAACAACCACCTAAAAATTAATAAAATAAAAACATGACTGAACCTTCATTGTCATAATTTCCACAACATTTACAATAATAATAGTAGTGATACATTTATACGTGCCTTCAAATATAACTACAAAGAAAATAGACCAAAGACCAAAGTGCCCCTATAGATAGAGTTAATTAAAAAACAGAATGAAAAAAATATAGATAAAGTGCAGGGAAGGAAATGAAAAAATTAGGAATAAATAAAGTGCAGTAGAGCTACTCCCAAAACCAATTTCCAATAAACTTGAATGTGGGCTTACTTGAAAACTGATGCGGCTCGACAAAGATAAACGAGGCTTGGTCACTCGTTATTATGTTATGCGATGGAACATCTGCAATAACGTTTATAATACAAATTGATAAGGATATTTCCAAATATATCGATATATATGCATGAAGCGCATTATATATCGTATTTCGTATCTAATTCTATATGGAACAATTTTATAATCTAAACGAATATATAGTGCTTACCGATAAATAAAACATATAGGAACCGATGTAAACACTCAGATGAAAACGTACACGACGGTACTGTTAGAATATTAGTTAGCATGTGAATAAAGCCAATTTTATAAGATAAACGAAAAAGAGCAGACCTTACTTTCTCTCAATACTGACAATGGTCACGTCCTAAGAAAAACATGAAAGTGATGTCATAAATCTAAACATACCGACTGCAGACAAAAATGTGAGTCAAAATTAATGACATGATACTGGGCAAAAAAATATATATATAGTACCTACTTGTATGTACAGTGATCCTATGATTTGCCAGTTCTAAAAGAAAAAGCAGGCGGACAAATAAATATTCAAAGAAGGGGGCAACCCTATATCCTAAAAGCAATGAGGAAGATTAATTCTCGAAGAAAAAGCTACCATCTAAAGAACAACTTACTTGTGTAAGGATGCCACCGCGTATAAAACGTCTGGCGTTCTGTCGAGCGAGATTCGCTTCTAAATAACGCTCGTGGGAAATCGGCAATTTAAACACGGAAATCAAATGCCTGTTCCGGTCATGTGATATAAGGATAGCGAATACCAGGAACGCTTTCTGGTATCGGTTCATACCGTAGGTTGGCCAATGAAGAAAGCGGTCTCTCTCCCAGGTTAAGACAATATGAACAACCGGAAGTGGCTAGAACGCTAACCTCTATCTTAATCGGAAGTTCAATCAGATAGTTATTTACAGGTTGCGGGAAACAAGTTCCGGTCATGTGATGTCAAGCTATGAAGTAAGAAGGTAGTTCCTAATTTTATTTCTTAACGTGAACTATCTATGAAAAATACAATCTTTATTTAATATTGTCAAGATATGTGACGATAGCATCAATGGTCATGAATAAAAATTAAATACTCGACCACAACTAACTTATATCGCTATTGAAAATAGCAGTGGTAATGTAACAAGATAGACTCTACCGATTATATGATGGAAAACTGAACATGAATGCATTAAGCATTGAGAAAACCCATACAAAATATCGAACATGTTCTGATAATCAGGGAGTATTGCACAATGATAATGACAAAAAAGCACTAACTAAATTCTAAATCGATTTCATAGACGTTACAATTCAGATGAAATAGATCAGACTTGAGGGCAGAATTCTATAATATAGTATATGAGGATTAAACAATAGCGTTCTCCCAAGGTATATCGCTGTTTAATCCACATTTATAAGTATTAAGAGAGAATATCCAATAAACCTCTCTTTTTTACGGATTGCCAATCCACCTTTCTCGTCTGGTAATCTGATCTTTTCTAAAATTCTCCACTGCATTTCATCCGGTTTGTGGTTAAACTCTATATAATGTTTAACTAAAGGTGCTACCAGTTTCTTAGTTCTAATGGCTGAACGGTGTTCTGTAAGTCTAGTTTGAATAGCTCTGGAAGTTTCACCTACATAGCCCAATTGACAGGGGCACAAAATCAAATATATGACATTTTGAGTCTTACAGTTCCATAGCTGTTGAGCTTGTATAGCAAACCCATTGAGTTCAAAAGTGTCGCCTGTCATCACGGTGGGACATGATTTACAGGTAGAACATTTAATGGTACCTCTAATGGGTATTGCACCATGAATAGTTTTCTGAATGAAACTTGGAGTGGAGTTCATAGATTTAAATCTTGAATGTACAATCTTATCTTTGATGTTTTTATTGCGACGATGCGCAAATAGGGGTTTTGCAATCTTATTTTTTTGTTTATTTTTTTTTTGTTGAGGGTCACTATTTAAAATATGCCAATTAGTATTTATAATTTGTTTTAATTTATTATTCAAAGTGGAATGTTTAATGACACAGACCAGTTGGGACTTTTTGGCATTGTTGGTGTTTCTCAGAAGCTGATCCCTATCATAAAATCTGGCACGTTTAAATGATTGCCTCACCAGCCGGTGAGGGTAGCCTCTTTCCAGGAACTTAGCCTTCATTATAGTCGCTTGGGCATCATAATCTGCTATGTTAGTGCAGTTACGCCGTGAGAATGGTATGCTATCTTTTTGAGCACGCGGATGGTAACTTTTATAGTGTAATAGGGTGTTTCTTGCTGTAGGTTTAATGAATAAGTCAACCTCTAATTTGCCTAAGTGATGTCTAATCAAAATGTCCAAAAATTCCACCTGCTGTATACTGGAATGTGCCACAAACTTAAGATTAGTATCTGCCAGATTAAGCCACTGTAGGAACTCCAAGAGGCTATCTTCCCCATTGGTCCAGATAAAGAAAATGTCATCTATATATCTGGACCAATGGGAAACGGATTCACAAAAAGGGGCCACTTCATTAAAGATGTGTTTTGCCTCAAATAAGGCCATGTATATATTGGCTATTGAAGGTGCTACCGAAGCACCCATACTTACGCCTTTTATTTGGCGAAATAATTGAGATCCAAATTCAAAAATGTTTTCAGTCAAAACTATATATAGGCATTGCAATAAAAAGGATTTGGAACAGGGAATCTGATATTCTTCAATAAACCATTCGGTGGCTTCTAAAGCCTCTTGCTGTGGTATATTACTATATAGTGACTCTACATCGAGAGTCACTAAGATGTCAGTATGGGGATTAAATGGTAAATCTTCTACTTTATTTATCATCTCTCCTGTATCTTTAATATAGGATCTAATTTTGGGTATAAACGGTCTTAATATCTTATCTATGAACTTTGATAAGGGTTCTGTAACTGTTCCAATTGTTGAAACTATTGGACGATACGGAGGGTCTTTCTCATTGTTATGTATCTTTGGGATACCATAGATACATGATGTTTTATTATTTGAGAAATTTAAATACTCATATTCTTTTTTCGTAATACTACCAGCATTCAGAGCCTGATTGGTGACAGATAAGATTTTTTCAGATATTTTATATATAGGATTAGATGTAATTTTGGAATAAAATGTCCGGTCAGCTAACATAACAGACATCTTTTTTTCGTAGTCATCAGTGTCGATGACTACAATGCCACCGCCTTTGTCGGCACTTTTGATGGTTAACTTGTTATTTTGAGATAAAGATTGCAATGACAAGAATTCTTCTTTGTTTAAATTATAAATAGGTTTCGGAATAAATCAAAGTGCTTCTTCATATCGCTTAAGAACAACGTGTTCGAAAACAGACACTTCAGGGCCTACTTGATCCAATGAGGGTGTAAAAGTAGATGGCAGGGTTAAAATATGAGATATGGGTGATACAGTATTTATGTCTTCGGTGTTAGAAAAATATTTGTGTAATCTAATTTTTCTAAAAAAAGAAAAGATATCTTGATGTACCTCAAAAATATTGGCAGATGTGTGAGGTACATATGATAAACCTTTAGAGAGAACACTTATACTGGCCGAATTTAATGTTTGTGAGGATAAATTGAAAATGGGGATTATATCCCGTGTTTCCAATACTGAAAAAACACCACCTGTAGTAGTTCAATTATACATTTAATTATATTCAAACATAATCATAACCATGTTTTGTTTAGCAAATGTATGTACATATTCATGCTCAGGTGCTCCAGAGGGAAAGAAAAGGAGGAAGTGCTCGGGGATTTGCTCTGTTGAACGTTTATCAGAAAGGGAAAGGCAATGTGCAATATTTGCTTCATAGAATAATTGTGGACTGTTCAGCCATATTAAGGGCTACATCTGTATAGGACCACATAGTAATACAGTGACATAGTAAATCAATTGCTGTTGTCTATGCGTGGTAACAAATGAGACTGTTGATGTTTTGACCCCAATCGTGTATGAAGAGAAGTTAGATCCTTGAAGTGGGGTCTTCATCAGGAGATGTGGAGACACCTAGGGATGGTTTAAAACATTATTGTACTAAATAAAATGACACCAAAACAACAAGAATCCAATCCGGGAAACAGAAATTATGATTTTTTAAAGATTCAATATAAAAATAGCACCAAAAGTGTTAAGCGCCAATGATGGTCATCTCATTGCACTTGACCAGTACCTAGATGCAAGTTAAGGTCGACCGCGATGAAGCCCGGGTCAGATGCAAAAACCAGGTTCGACCCATTCAGAAGTTTCACATTCAGACTAAGGGGCCGATTCCGATTCAGGCCGGAAATCTCTCCGACCGAGCCGGACCCGGAGAGATTTCCGACCGAATCGGACTCTGGCAGTCCGACCGAACGAGTACGATGCGCACGCATGCAATCGGACTCCGAGTCGGTCGGACTCCCATTGAAGTCAATGGGAGCCGGACGTACAACGCGTACGCGGGCTCCCATTGACTCAATGGGTGCGAGGCGAACAAGGTTGCCCCCTACAGCGGGTACGCTTCGAAGCGACTCGCGGCGTACATGCACAGGTAGGGGGGACCCATGGGTCCCCCCTGTGTGCGACTCGCATGGCTACGCGTACAGGGGGGTCCAACACGGACCCCCATAGTCCGGCTCTGACTGCTCTTTCGAGCCAGACGGCGCGAGTCGGTCGGACTGCTCGCGGCGCGCATCGTACTTGCCCGGCCGGGGAACGTCTCCATTGCGCGGTGCGAGTCGTGTCCGTGCGAGTCGGTCGGAGCGCCTCGGACCCGCGAACAAGTCGGTCGGCGATTTCGCGTGCGCTTGCATCGTACTCGCTCGGCCGGACGCACATACGAATCAGTCGGGAAAGAGGGCTCCGGATCGGATCCGGTTAAGCCGAATCAGATTCGGCGCCCTACCGGCCGAGATCGGAATCGGCCCCTTAGTCTCCGAAATAGAAATAAAGAATCCTCAGTGGAACAAAGCAGTAGGTTATGGCCGAGGAGGGCTTCACATTACTCAATGAGTTCTCAGTGAAGCTGCTGACTTTTGTTGGGAAAGCTCTGAGCAGGAGAAATTTGAATTGCATGTCCAAGAAAGGTCCCTCACCAGCTTGATACTTTTTATGCCTTCGCCTGATGAAGGTTTCTACCTTCAGACTTAGTCGATTTTTTAGAGCTTGGATTCTTCCAGTGGAACAAGGCTGAAGCTGAAAGGTTTCCAACAGGCCTGAGACTTTCTCCATGAGGTCCCGCTGAATGCGATTTGCTGCTATAGAAAAGCTCCGAGAAGGAGTAACCTTAATCTTTGGCCCAGCGGCAAGGCACCTTCATTATATTGGCTTGGCAGGTTGGTCCTTGTCCTCATGAGGCCTTTGGAGCCAAAAAGTTTCTAAATCCCAGGTTTTTGGATATTTAAGGCGAAGTACACTTTGAGACTAACCAAGGGTCATGGACCTTGGGGACAGCACTTGGGGAATAAGAGTCACTCCAGCAGAGGCAAGTAGCAGGATCCAGGAAGGTTCAGTTGGAACTGGTCAGCTAGTTATTTTCAGGAAAAGACCTCTTGCAGATTGTTGTGACCCTGTAGATTGAACCAGAGATCAGCCTTATGACCCTTGGAGTCCACTTCTTTGACCTGGGGACAAGAGAGAGAGCAGGTCCAGTCTTTGGGGATGTTCTCAGGCCACAGACATCAGATTCAGCCCACTCCTGTTCATGCCTGGCACCAGCGTATCAGTAGGGCTAACTCCTTGCCATTCCGTAACCAATGGGGTAAAAGTTCCCAGAAGTAACCCTACACACTTTTACAGCATTTCCAGAATGCCTTTATCTACCTTAATTCAAGATGGCAGAACCTTTCTTCCCCTGTTGGAAATGAACAGCTCCTCCTCTGTGTTCCCTATACACTATTTCTGGGGCAGCCCCCCCTCTCTGTAATTGGTTCCCGCCTGGCTGGGAGGAAAAAGGGAAGGCACAAGCTCAGATGGTAGAAACATCTAACTGTGACAGGGTAGGACTCTTTGAAAATAATCAAGTTCCAGGGACCACCCACATGCTATGTTGTCAAAGAAAAACAATACCTCACCACACCTAAGGTTTTTGTCTCTGCTCTGGGAGCAAGCTCACGCCTCATCAAGGGGGTCATTCAGCTGCCTGGTGGCAGTTGGAGAGCATACAAAAGGGCTTTCAGAGGCTTTAGGTAGGGAAAGGGTAACTTTCTAAAAGTACTTTTTACAAAATATTTATTACAAATCCAACTTCACCAATAAATTGGGCTTGAAATTAATAAATATTTTTGAAAGTTCAAAAATGAATTTTGTAGCGGTTTCAAAATTGGAGATAACATAATAAATGTAATATTGTTTCCCAGTGTTTTCCAATGGAACAGCCAATCCTGCAACAGTGAAAATTGATTTTGAGGCCTTTTCACTTTAAGGACATGTTTAACATTAAGCTTTTACATGTTCTACTTTTGGGCACCATGGCTTATCTAGGGATGGCTTACTAATATTTAAAAGGAAGATTTAGGGCTGTCAAAAGGGGTTATTTTGACAAGTCAGATTTGCAGTTTAAAACTGCACAGCGAGGCTACAGACAATTAGGCTTTCAGTCATGCTTACATTGACACTGCTGGGGATGGCAAAATTGAGCTGCAGTCCACTAGTGATGCTTAACGTGCACTTTGTGCCCAATGCTTGTAATTTATAGGCATGTTAAATATGCCAATCAGAGGTATAGCAATGTCATCATATTTAAATGGGGATCACACATACTTTAACACTGGTTAGCCTGGGTAAAGTGAACAGAGATCTACAACCAGAAAAAACAGGGTTCAGCACAAAGGCAAAAAAATCCATAGTGACCCTGCAGGGAGAGCAAATCTCCAACAATGTTACTTTATGTAGAAAAGAGTTTCCAGTGACAGTGGAAGCTGTGAATGTAACCCCAATGTTTGCTGGGCCAGTAAGTGAACAGACCAAACCAGGTTTTTTTAAAACTGCCTAACTCTCTGAAGAAATTTCCTCTAATTTGTCAATCAACCCCCATTATCCAACAATTTTGGAAATCAACTGGCTCATCCGTCACGATCCATTTATTAATTCATCAGCCATAACTTTATTTTTGGGATCCATATTGTACATAGGACACTGTCTTTTGTTTGTACATGAGGGTCAAGAAGAGCAAGCACCACTCAGGTGAATAATGTCTTCTACAGAATAGCAGTACATTTTTGAAGATACAGAAGTGAAGGCTTTACCGCCGTACAGAAATTTTGATTGTTCCATAGACCTGCAACCCAGTGCATTGGTTCCATTCAGACACATGTATTCACTTTTGCCTAACAAAAGAAAAGCCCTTCAGGAGTACATGGAAAAAATTATTTAAAATTAATGGCTTAATAGTTACTTCCAAGTCTCCAGTCAGAGATTCTTTTTTTTTGTTCCCAAGAAAGATTCTAATGAATTTTAATGCTGTATTGACTACCACAAACTAAGTCAAGTAATCGTAAAGTGTTAATACGATTACCATTGACTTAAGATATCCTAGAAGTTATCAGAGAAGAAAAGAAATTTACAAAGTTAGATTTTGAGCAGCATCCTACAGCCGCGGTCCATGCCGGTAACAGCAGTGGGGCGGTGGGGCCGTGTAAGGGGGGATTCCGAGGGACGATGCCGAGGGAAAATTAAATAAATAATTAATTTTCCCTCTGCATCGTCCCTCAAAATCCCCCCTTACATGGCCCCACCACCCCACTGCTGTTACCTGCACGAACAGCGGCTGGCATCCTATCTGCTGAGGGTGAAGGAAGTGGATTACTGGAAAATTGCCTTTCAATCCCCATTAGGTCACTTTGAATGTAATGCTCATTCAATTTTCCAAAGGTTTCTGGACTGCATATTGTCTGGCTTAATACTATGGGTGGGCAGAACTCGTGGAGTTTGACTTTGCAGGATTCCGCTAGTTACATGAAAACTGCGAGATTCCGTGGAGTTCAGTGAATGGATGAAATTAGGAACATTGCACTGCTCATGCTGATTTTTAGCACCGGAAGCTCATTCGGTGCTGAAAAATCAGTGCCAACTGAACCACATGGCATACCTGAGGGCGCTGCTTCTCGACTTGATTTTGCTGCTCAAGTAGATTTTCTTCTCGAGCTGCAGCTTTCTCACCGCAAACGGTTGTGATAGGTCGTGATCATTCACAGTGGGGAAATCTTGCCGGGTGCCCTCCTAGGGACCGAAAATTGCACTAGGGGATGCCAAATCTTGGTCACACTCACCAACTTACCATTGGCGAGCCGTGCGGAAAAAAACTCCACCACGCGGACGTTGGCGGAATTTGGTCAGAACTCCACGTTACATACGTAACATGGAGTGGACAAAATTCCACCAACTCTGCTTACCGATTGGAATTTATTACCCACCACTGCTTAATACTTCACCCCATGGTGATTTATATGGATGATATTTTGAATTTCTTCCAAGCGTGTTGAGCACCATGAAGAAAAAGTTAAAGAAGTTTTAAAAAGGCTTGAAGCAAATCATTTTCAAGCAAAAAGTGAAAACATTCTTTCAACCAAACTTTTGTAGACTATCCTGTATTTGTGCTTTCTGCTGAAGAAATAGCTATGAATGATAAGAAATTTAAGCCATTTAAAACAGGTAAGAACTTTCTTCCATCAACACTATGTTATAAGGTATTGCTGGTTATTACTAGAAATTCTAAACAAAACTTTGCTAGAATTATAAATCCTATATTTGGCCTGTTAAAGCAGAGTAAAAACCATTCTGATGGATGCAACAAGCTACCTAAGTCTTTTCAGACTCGAAGAAAAGACTATTGAAAACTTCTGTCTTGATACTTTCTGACATCACCAAACCATTCATTTTTTTAGCGCGCTACCTCAGATAGAGCAGTAGTAGTGTTTCTTCGGGACATTCTTAACATGGAAGAACATCCAGTAGCCTTTAATTCACAGATATTAAATTCATCAGAGATCAACTGCTCAATATTGGACAAAGAAGTTCAATAACTAAGTCTGCATTCAAGGAGTTAAGGTATTTTCTTCTTGGAGCAATTCATACAGTTATAGAATGGATCACTGTAACCTTCGGATTCTATGACAAGGTAAATAGTGAAACAGCCTGAAAGCCCACTAGTCATCATTTTTCCAAGAATATGATTTCATCATCACCTATAAACCAGTAACACAAAGTACAGTTGCTGACTATCTTTCCGTAATGTTTTTAGACACAGAGGAATCTCTTCTTATGGAACAAATTCTGTATCCTGTAGAAAAAGTTAATCTTACTTCCATTGTAGACAGTTTTTTTAAAACAAGTAAGATCAAAAACTAAAGAACAACGCTCCTGGGCCGGGAGTAAGGAAGTCTCTACAAAGAATGGTCTTCTTTTAGTAAATGGTGAACTATTCATTTCCACTCACGACCAGCAAAAGATAGTCTCACAATGCAATTACATCACCAAGCTCCTGGTACACACAGGTCAAAGATCTACTGAAAAGCTTTTCCTCGGAAATGTCTGTTGGGAAGCTATTCGAGAAGATGAAAAGGGAAAAAGTGAAATCTTGTTACATTAATGCTTAAGCAAAAAATTCTACTTAAGTCAAATCAGGATTATTTCAAGACCTAGAAATACCTGTTCAGCCATAGGAATTAATCTCCACTGACTTCATAGTTGATCTTACCATGTTTGAGGGGCTTCATGGTCATTAAGGTAAAAGTAGATTAGTTTACTAAAATGCTATTTTCCACCTGTAATGAACATTTTAAATGCACTCCAAACTCCTTCTCTAACAGTGGCCTTCAGTTTGTGTCCAAATTCTGGACTCATTTTATAAAAGGTTGGCCATTCATAGAGCCTTCGCGTCAGGATTTCATCCTGAAATTAATTCAAACAGAAAGGTTGAGCAAAATCTTAAAAGAATACTTATGGAGTTTTGTGAATACAGCCCAGTTGTAGATCTCTTCTCCCATTCACAGAATTCACCCATAACAATTCTCAGCATTCGTCAACTGGGTTTAGTCTATTTTTTGCAAGTTACAGATATCATCCTCACACCAGTCCTGTGATTATGAATTCAGAAACTTCTCTTCTGGCAGTACAAGACCTAATAAAGAATTGTGGTGACTGGAATGCATTCATTACTTCATAGTACATCAATAGGTCATCACAAAACCTGAGTGTGATTGAGGCAGTGTGTCAGTTGGTAGCCTGCCTGTAGACGTCTTATCCCTTTTCTTGCTGTGCCTCAATAAATTTGGCATCTGAATTCAACTACATGTAAGAACTACTCATTTGAATTTGTTGATGTGTGGCTCAGCAATGGAGAGGCACAGCAGGTGATTAAAAGCTCAGCATGATTCAATGCCATAGTGGACGACACATACGATTGCTAAGGCGTAATGCATCACTCATCATAATGCAGTCACAATTTTGAAGTTGAGGTACTCCTAGATCTTTGAACATTGTGATTTTGAGGTAAAGAAACAGTTTGCATCCGTGTCCCTTTTTGTGGTGAAAAGTTGGTCCTAACTATGATTTTTAGAGAAAAGATTTTGGAAGCTGCACACAATGATTATTTTGGCTCAACTTTAACCAAGAGGTGAGTTAGAGAAGAATACTGGTGATTTATAATGAACAGTGAGATAGAGAGATTTGAAAGTGCCTACTCTCAATGTATTACGAGTGATAAATGATTGGTAACAGTAACACCTTCAGAAACCATGATGTCTGCACCTGACAGTGTGGCAAAGGGTAGGTTTAGATTTCCTGGGACCCTTTCAGGTTTTACCACCGCAGTTAAGATATGGACTTGTGATTGTTGATCATTTGGAAAGATGGGTAGGAGACAAATTTATACGTGAACCTAACACTGAGTCAGTAATTGGTTCCTGCATGATATTTATGTTAAGGAAGGTGTCCAAGAATATATACTAACTGAAAATGGGTGCAATTCACATGTTTATCTATGTGTGATTTTCTATAAAAAAGTGGATTGAAACATTTCAGTTCTCCTTAATACCATCCCAGAGCAGCGGAATGGTTGAAAGATTTAACTGTGTCTTGATGGAATGCATCCAGAGTGTAATAAAGAGGAAGCAGTGGCTGTGCATGAATTGTTTTAGGCCTACATAACCACTACAGAAATTTCCACTGATAGGTAACATATTGAATTGATGAGTGGTAGAATAGCAATTTCTGGTCTTCATACCAAATGGCTACATATATAGATTTCACTGGAACTTATCTTTCCTAAAGAGTGGGAAAAAATCAAGAAGTCAAAGACAATCACAGTAAGTTTGATTTTAAGAATAAATGAGCAAGTCTATCCCACTTTACTATAGGTGAGCTGGTGAGTATCAGAGATCCTATTTAAAAGTAGGTGTAATAGTGGAGGTGCAAATTATGTAAAAGTGGAAGGAGAACAGTGGTGGCAACGTAAGTTAGCTAAGGTCCAAAAGACCTATCCACTTACTGCAAGATGCAAACTTAGTCTTCACCTAAAAATCATAATTTTCAATTATCTTCTAAGAGTACCTCAACTTCAGCTCCAAACAACTGCATGGTGCATCTCGACGAAGCAATCGTGTGTCGTCACCACTGTGTTTCATGGACTAATATTAGCCTTTCTGTGAATTATGAGCTAGGTTTGCTCATTATGTCAATGTTATTTGATTCCATTTCATACTCTTTATTGCGGTACAATACCATAAAAGAGATACATAAAACAATACATAACAAGATTAATAACAAAGATAGAAACATACATCAAAAAACATTTCTAAAAGAGAGTGCTTAGTCTATGAGCCAGGGGCCATGCTGCATCTATTGCCTTGAGAGGGTTGCACTACCAGATTAATAATTTAACATTTGCGAAATATTAAGAAGAGCTCAACTGTCAATGTCCTTTAAAACTGTTACATTGGTCTGTCTTGTCCTTATCAGCCATGCATGCAATAAAATTCTGGAAACAGCAAAAACCATATGAGGTGCCAATACTGTTTGAAGAATTCTTTATGCCTGCTCATTTCTTCAAGTGCTGAGGTTCCTACAAATGGGGATCAACCACTTTAATCTTGTCCTGCCGTATGCTGGGAAAAAGAATAAGAAATGGGATGCATTTTCTTTCTTGTAACTACACATAGGGCATCCCTCGTTATTCACATTTAATAATCCTGTCCATCTTGACGTAAAAGCATGTAATGGTAGTGCCCCAAATATAAACTGAAGATACAGTTTTTTGGAAATATTAGGTTCAATTTAATCAAGAAAAGTTTCCAAAATGTTAGTATCCTTAGTTGCTAAAAAGGTATTTGATAAAGATCCTTGTGCATGAATTTAAAAATTATTAAACGTATATTTTAAATTGATTTTTTAATTTTTTGGCACTCATGGAAGAGCAATAGCCCTCAGGGTGAAGCCAAATATTGGCAAGACCCATCCCCTGAAATGAGTCTTTAACATATTTGATCCAAGGGATTTTAACAGCGAGGGGATTTTTAAGCATTTCCTCCAAACCACTATGATATTGCGATAGTTCAGGGGTAACCCATAAATGCCTCTAAAAAGCCAATGGTCAAAATTCGATCTTTTCAGAGATCGGCCTGAGCCCTAAGTCCAATCTCAATGGAATCAAGGGAGTGCTAGATGGTAATCAAAGAAGACAATTCATGCACTATTTTCGACCATTACCAGAGATTTCAGCTCTTTATGTCCTCAAATCTCAGCACCATAAAGGACTACAGCGAGTGTCTAATAAGCATACAACTGGAGGACAAGGGAAACAGATCTATATATGGACCCCTTGTGCAACTTCTGCAGCCCCCCTTTTATGATGTTCCAATGTAAGTCTCCGTTTTGCTATGTGGTAAATCCAATTCATCTTTTCATCTAGCGTAATGCCCAGGTAATCAAAGACATGAACCTGTTCAAGTGGCCCGCCCACTAAGGTGGGGTTTGGGCATGTGGTATGACAGGGATTAAAAACCATGTATTTTGTTTTATTTATGTTTATTTCCAGTCCCCTCAACACACAAAACCTGCTAAAGAGATCAAGGGGCATATTCACAAGGAGCTATAGCCGAATTAACGGCACTTTATTGCAGCCAAAGTCCTGATAAATTTACCCCCCCCATTCACAAGCCAGTGTTAACAGCCCACAGCACCAGTTTACCCGCGATAGCAGCCGCAAAAAACATCGCCACAGAGGACCTGCGCAACTATCGCTAATGAGATGCAGAGTGGGCGTTCCCGTGCCAAAAGGCGCAACAACATCACACCTCAACATTCACAACGACCAGCCACATCGGCGATAAAAACACAAAACAGGCGATAAGGCGCGTTAGCACCATGAAATCTACACCTGCTCTGACCTGGTGTAAAGTCTGACGGCAGCCAGCACCACAAAAGGGAGCACAGCCCAGGGCCACAACCCAAGTGCAACAGATGCCATGGAGCCACTCATCATGCGGCCCGGACACCCAAGAGGGCCACAACACCCACCGCCACCACCCCAGGACCACCCCTCCCTGGCACCCCCCCAACCAAAAACATGCCACATCAGCCACACCTAAACATGTACAAAATATTCCGCTTGATGCCTCACAATCACAACTGGTGACATGCATGTGTCGTCACAGAAATGAGCAGTACACATTCACTTACGAAGCAACAAATGAAACTTTATTAAAATGAACAACAAAATGAAATGAAGACACATGGCCGCTCCCCTCGGGACAATACGTAGGTCACAGCCTGTAAAACAAAAAACATGATGAGAAGGTGTGTCCTGCGCACATCAGAGGACAGAGAGAGTGCGAAGGAGAGAGAGAGGAAGAGAGGGAGGGAGAGAGAGAGAGAGAGAAGAGGAGAGAGAGAGGAAGAGAGGGAGAGAGAGAAGAGGAGAGAGAGAGGAGAGAAAGAGGAAGAGAGGGAGAGAGAGAGAACGTGCCGCCCCTGCGCACCCAGGCCACACTGTTCACCTGCTGCCACCGGTGTGTCCCCAACCACGTGCCGGTATGCATAGCAGGACACCAGGTCACACATCTGAGTCAGAGCCGTCAGCTGAAACAGAGCCCAGATACATGACTGGCACAGTACACACACTTGCACAAGACAACATCGCCTGCCCGCCCATGCACACCCAGGCAGAGGCACCCCAACCCCTCCCGCCACCCATCGGAGCATGCCCGCAGATGCACACCCAGGCCTCAATGCTCACCTTCCGCCACCGGCGTGTAGACAGGAGGTCCCACCACGTGCCGCTGCAAGCCACAAGCCCGGGGCCCGCGGACATGGCACCCTCCACATCATGCAGCCCCACTCCGCAGGCCACCAGGTCTCACGTTTGGTGCTGGGTCTTGATTATTCCATGGCAGAGGACATACCAGTGCACCTGGCACCATCGCAGGCTGCACACCCGCTCAGCCCAATGGGTGCCACCAACTCTGGGATCCTGGAATCGACGCCACGGGGCGGTAGGCCCACGCTGCCCATTGGGTCTGGCCTACACTGCGGTCCAGCAGGGCATACAAAACCTGAGCTGTCCGACCGCCGGGACGGGGCATCATCACAGGCTGCACAGCCGCTCAGCAGCTCAAGGTGCCACTGACTCAGTGCACCCAAACTCACCGTCCCGTGGTGGGGTGCCTGTGCCGTCCGCAAGGCCTCGGATGCCACTAACCCTGTGCAACCCCAGTCTGCGCCACGTGGTGGTAGGCCCGTGCCGTACTCAAGGCCTCGGATGCCACTAACCCTGTGAGCAACAACTCATGGGCCCTATATGAGTGCGAACCGTGGAGCGTCCGTCATCCAGTCACCACCGGAAGAGGGGAATGTGACGTCGTCGGCCCCTTATATTGGCGGAGTCACATGGCCTGTGACGCCTGTGCCGGATGGGTGTGGTGTGTGTGAAAACCTGCCCTCAGGGAGTGGCTGTGACATGCTGACAACTAGACCAGTGACCAGCACACCACCAGCGAGTACGGCTGCGACGGGTAGCAAATGAGGGCCCCCCCTCGGGGCGTAAGCGGAGTGGTCTGGCCTGCCGTGCGCCGGACCAGCGCAGGGCTTGCAACAATGACTCGTGGGATCTGGGCGTGGTCCAGTCCATGTCCGGACAAGGAAGTGACTGATGCGTGTGTCCCTGTTGTAGTGTTCACGGGACCCGGTACACAAAATGCAATGTCGCACCCTCTGACTGGCATCCCACAGGATGAACATCATTGACGCAAGGGAAGGCACTGTCCCCACATTCATCCACACATCCATACATGAATGACGTAAGACATTACACAGCAGTGCGTCACTGGATGTTTATTTGCACATCCAGTGCAGTCATGCAGCTGGAGCGGCACAGGGCAATTCCGAGCACACTACACAATATGGGCCCGTGGAGGGCCAGCCAGTGTACATCCGGGGATGACCTGTACTGCGGAAGGGGAAGGGTACAGTCCGCAGTCTGTCCGCCGTGTCAATGGTCGTCAAACAGGATGTGGCAGTCCATGTTGCTGTCCAAGGTGAGTGCATCGGAGTGTATCGGGGGTCAGTGGTAGATCTTGAGGCCATGTGCGGCACCAGGCAGAAACAGCCAAGGTGGCGGACATGAATGCTAGTACCTCCTTCTGATCTCAATCCCATCCACGTCCTCGTCCTCTGCCCCACCTGTGGGTGTTGCAGTACCTGCTGCGGCACTGTGTGCCACTGACACATCAGGGGCCGGAGGAGTATTGTCGGCCACACTGTGTGGCAGTGACACATCAGGTGCCTGAGTGGATACGCCTGCCGCACTGGGAGGCACTGACACACCAGGGGGCGGAGATGTGGATGGTGTGGGGGCAGCAGCATTCATCATCGCCACGCCTTGTGGCAGCAATGCCATGATGAAGACATGCAGGGCCTGGTAGATCCCAGCTACATTTCGCTGATGTGCAGCGGTGGCTGCCATCCTTTCTGCCTCTATCCGCACCATGTCCTCCATGAGCCTCCGCATGTGTGCCAGCTCACGGCTGGCTTCGCTGGGGCCACTCTGAGCGGACAGGTATTCCTCCCTCCGCGTCATGACTCCAACGATGTCAGTCAGGGCTCGTTGGAGACCATGGGGCGGACATAGACACCCAAGGATGGTGTCCAGTTTGGTAGCCATGAGGTCGAACCCCACCCGCACCTGCTCAGCCGTCTCCCTCTGGCCCTCCAGCACATGGCGTTGGAAGGCCATTTGTTGCTCCTGGGGGTCTTGGGAGAATGCCGGGGCTGTGGGTGCCTCCTGCTGGGTGGTTTGGGTGGTGGGTGGGGTCTCATCGATGTAGCTGGGCTGCCCTGATCCTGGGGGTTGCTGGCGGATGAGGTCAATGATGTCTTGGATGGTTTGGGTGTCGATGCTGGTGTTGTCCTCCTTCTCGTCATCAGTGAAGAGTGGCTGTGACTGCTCTGCAGGAGGTGTTGACGGTGCCCCTGTGATGTGAAGGGGAGATGGTGTATTACAATGTGTCCACATGTATGTAGCAGCATGGTACAGGTTGACATTCAGACAGCATGGCATTGTACATTGTGACAGTCTGTGGGTCTGGGCGAGGACCCAGGGTCATTGTGGGTGTGCACTGTACCCTGCTTGCTTGTGCATGTGTGCCATTGTGGCCATCTCCCCCGTCCCCCCAGTACCTGGTGGTCACTCACCCTGTTGCGGTTGTGTTGTGTCCTGTCGAGCAGTGTCTGGTCCCCCGACTCCGGCCACAGTATCCATACTGATGACTGTCGACACCAGCTCCTCCATGTCATCCAGCTCCAGCTGTGGCGCTGGGCCCCCACGTTGCTGCCTTCTGGTTGGCGGTGAGTTTCTCCTTGGTCTTCCGCTTGATGTCATTCCATCGCCTCTTGACCTCGTCCATTGTCTGCTTGGCATTCACCTTGTCGACGATGTCCCGCCATATTCCATTTTTGGTGCCCAATGACACGTTGGAGGTGATGAAGAGTTGTTGATAATGTTCCATCACCTCCGTGACTATGATCCTGTTCGCCTGCGGACTGAACTTGGCCTTCCTGGTCTTCTTGTTCTTGCCCTTCCCTGTCCCTGAGGTCCCAGGCTGGTCGTCCGGGGTGCTTGTGGGGTTGCGCTCGTCCTCTGCGCCTGCTCCGGATGCCTCCATGGTGCTTGGGTGTTGGTCAGTTTGTGTGCTGGTGTATTTTCTACTTTTATGGTGATTTTTGACGCCTGCCAGGTGTGTGTTGCAGGCCTGGCGCTGCTTGTCGCTGATTTCCTCATCGCGCTTTGGCCATTCGCGTGTTTTTTGGTGTTGTGGTTTGTGTTTTTATCTCCATCCTGGTGGTTGTATCGCGGACATTGTCCGCGGTTTCGGCAGACTATCACATGCTACCGCCTTGTTGTGAATTCCACGTTGACACAGGGTTATTTTCCCGCGCTAGGCTGCAATATTGAAAGTTGCATTACGCTACTCTTGCGGTAGTTATCACACGTTCTTGTGAATATACCCCTAAGTTTTTTCTGTGGCCCCGTCGGTGATTTTGCGAAAAGGAAAGTATTGTCAGCAAACATGAGGGCCAGAACCCTCGTGCCAGCTGATCCGGGAGCATTATTGTCGCAACTATTAAGAAAAGCAACTAAGTTGTTTCAAAATAAGATAAACAGGGTAGGGACCAGGATACAGCCCTGTCTTACGCCCCTCTTTACTGGGAAAGGTTATGTTATTTAACACAGTGTTCCACACCTAACTTGGGCATAGTAGTTTATATATAATCTCTCAAATATTCCACACAGGTATGTTGGAACTCCCAGCTCAGCTAACTTTTTCCACAGCAGGCTTCTTGGGACCAGGTCCACAAAAACAGCATATAGCCTTCCTCTGTCTATGTTTACGGTTTTTCAATAGATCATCTGTAGTCAAAACACCTGATCTACAGTAGAAGTATTGGCGCAGAAACCCGCTTGTAAGGGACAAAGTATTCCATTCTTTTCTAGGCATTGCTGTAGCCTGGTGAGAATGATTCTGCCAAAAAGTGTTTGGGTTGTGTCACACTAATGGGCCTATAGTTGATGGGTTCCAAGGGGCAACCCTTTTTCTATATTGGAACAGTCTCAGCCCCTGCCCATGATTTGGGAATGTTTAGCCCATTTAAGATGGCATTTAACACCACTGTAAGCTAGGGGGTCCAGATATCAATTTAGGAGTGGAACAGGTCCCCAGGTATCTTATCTGGGCCTGGGGCTTTGAGGGATGTAATCTTTCTAATTGCCTGTTCCACCTCTCTGTATGTTATCGGAGGAAAGCCCCCTGATTTTCCAAACACTTAATCACACGAAGAGATTACTAGAGCTTCAGATGGTATTCCCTCACTGGACGATACTTGATATAAATTGTAAAAATGTACACTCCAGGCCTCTGCAGCGACATTATTGTCTAACTTGAGTACTCCCTCCCTATTTCCTCTGGCGATCAGATTCCAAAAGAGGGTTTGATTGCTGTCCCTTGTGGCAGCTACTAAAAGGCCCCAATGTTCATTGTCCCTGTCCCTTTTTGCCTTTACAAGCGCAGTTTTATATGCAGCTCTATTAACTTTAATCTCTTCCCTCCTCTGGTTCTTGATAGAATTAATTAAAGTGTGTTTAGCCAGTCTACATTGCTGATTGAACCAGGGTGGTATACTACTCCTTGGTTCATGGTTACTCGCTTCTATAAGAAATTCATTTTTTAAGCTCTCAAACAGGGAATTATGCACATCTCCAACCTTTACTAAATTGGTCTCCTGTGAGGAGGCCAAGTTAAGGCTGCAAAGCTCCCCCAGGGACTGTTCCACCTTATATTATATAGATCGCAAGGTTTTCTCGGGTTTGGCCACTGCACGCCAGTGAATTCTGTATTTATTGTGGGTGGGTTGACATCTATCATCCAGTGGTTAGGCCAGGGCAATGCGACTGGGCATCATAGCAAGTTCTAAGGTCATCTCAAGAGCACTGTGGTCACTATCATGCCTAGGTACCATGGTCATGTTCATTAGTACCATTAGGAATGGCCATAATTTGACATCTACTAGAATGTAATCGATTAGGCTAGTGCTGGCTATTCTATTAAAGGTCTATTAAAGGTGTACTTACCATCTCTATACGGTTACCACTAACAGGTCAACCAATGGGGATTTCATTTCATGCCATTTGCAGACGGTCTTAAATAAATATTATAGATGTTAATTGTACATCCAGTCGGAAATGTAATGGTTACAGATAAAATCTTATTATTGATTGATTCAGACACTTCCACTTCACAGCCAACATGTGACCCAATCCACATCATCAAACCCCCAGAGAATCTTCCCCTGCCATGCGTCTTCGCCTCAACAATGAAGAAGGCAAAGCCAGCACGATTAAGTTTTTGTCTTTGAAATGTTTCTTGGAATAAGCAAATATCAAAGGAGCTGATGTAAGTTTCGCAATCCTGATTATTCAGCTTACCCCTATCCCGGCACTATTCCACAAGACCATGTTTAATTTTCTTTGTTCTCTAAATCGGGAACATACCTACGTGTCACCATTCCATGATTTAGCACTAGGCTGCCCCCTCTCATTAGACCTGTTCCCATTGCTGCTGTTGGCAGATCCTCCGAATTAGGGCTTCCAGGATTAACACAGGAGAGTGTCAATGTCACAGAAAGTGGATCAGTGTTCTCCTTGGCCCCACTAACTTTAACTATAGAAGATTACATTTGACCAGTATTGCCGTCATAAGGGGAGTAAGCCAAGGGACCTCTAGTTGTTGGCCTATCGTGGCTTAGGTTGGTCAAGCTAACACAACAAACGTTCGGGTCATTATGTGTCTATCAAAATATGCCATGATTCCTGGCCCACACAGTCGGTCAACAAGATCCAAAGGCCCAAATCTATTGCATACTGAGACATTATACATACCACCTACATTGTGCTGGTTGGCACTGAGAGGCAGGGGGTGCAATTTATTAAATATTTCTGGGTGTTGGGAATGACGCGGTCCAATTCCTGGGTGAGGTTTATAGAAATACCCTAAAGGTAAGAGTGTCAGCCCTGAACCCCTCATATGATCGCTGCCATTGTGTACCACCGCTGGCACTCTAAAATTGCTAATTACACAATCTCCAGGACGGTCCTATCACCCCTTCCCTATTCACCCCACCATTCGAGTAAATAGGATGTTATTTGCCATTGAGCTCAGAAAGTTCCTGTTCTTTCCCAGCCAATTTAGACAATTATTACCCAGTTCCACATAGGACTCAGTCTGGCCATGTTTCCATCCATGGATTCCCATCAAGACAGCCACGTAGGCGCAGGCTTCTGGGGGTAGATTGATCACTGGAAGGTTCATCGATCCTTGGGAAAAAAAACACTTCCTCCTTTCTCACAGGGAGACTCCTAGAACGAATGATTTCCTGGCTGCCCGTATGCCGTCAATCAGTTTCATTGTCATTCTCTATCCCAGTTAGTCTTTCCGGGTCACTGTTGATAGACCTAAGATTTGAGGATTTAAGCATGCCTGTGCTTGTGGGAGGCTCTGAGTGGGCTGGCTTAGCAGTTAACCACAGTCACTCAAGGGGAAGCCCAGATTTCAGGAGATGGCTCACATGGTCTCTACCTCGGACAGTCTCTCCAGAATTGGGGTAAGTTCGGACCGCAATATACTTTGAAGGTGGTTTATCAAAATACCCATAAAGCCGTCCAACCAACTGGGTTTGAGGGTCTGAAGTTTTTCCACCGGATTAATAGGGTTAGATTTAGTTTTGCAGCCTTAGTGTTAGTGTTATTCTTGGCAGACTTCAGATCTTTTTTCCCTTCTAGTTTTGATTACCCCTGGATTGTCCTCTTGCAAAGGAATGGCTGTAACTATAGCCTCTAATGGAAAATCTTCAAAGTTATGAACAGCACCGGGCTGCACTTCTGAAGAAGCTTCGGCAGTTCCCGCAGCAACAGTAAGGGGAGAGGGGGCAAAGACTTCAGAAAAGTCACCACTGCCACCTAAAGAAGGTATTATTTCAGCCAACTCAATCTCAGTGGCTATTACCCCAATAGCCTTTCACAGCATCTTATCAATAGAAGTCACTTTAGCTGGGGGGGCAGGGTAAATGAGGTCCCACAGTGCCCTGTGTTTCCCCATTCTGAGCTTCCATCAGTTTTTGGCCAAACAAGAGTTAATTACAGGTCAAATTGGTACTCACCCCCGGTAAAAAAGAGTGAACCTGGAGAGGAAAGCCAAAGAGGGTTGCCCAGCCCACCCTCCTCCACTTCCTGGCTTGCACAACCCTTCTCAGGCGCCCCCCACTCACGGTGCTCGCTGCCAGCACTGTCCCACTCAGCGGCAGGGGGGCACCCCCATGGTTCCTGCCAACTTTCACTGCTCCCCGGTTCACTAGGCTGGTGCCCCAGAGTTCACTGCCACGGTCCCCCACCAGCTGGTACACAGCAATCACAGAGGCCCCAGCAGAGCACAGGCCCACCCAATTATATGATTAACTGCAGCAAGGCCGTGTTCTCCAGTGCCAATCAAGTGCCTAGGAAAAGCCCTCCAGGACCAACCAACACCTGCATGTGCCCCAATGAGATGGATCTGAAGGGACGGCACAGGCCAGTTCCTCCATGTCACCCCCAGCACTGCAGGAGCAGTCAGGCAAATAAGTCAATCATCCTCTGTCAGGGCATCCCCCGATAACAGGCAATACATGCGGGGACAAGTGCAAACACTCCGGTCCGTTCAGGACTCACTTTCCCTTTCAAACTCCAGATCGAGGAGGCCAGGCAGGGCCAACACAAGCAGCCCAAGGGCCAGGGAAGAGGCTCTAGGGCCCAGCTCCACTGCGCCAGGCAAGCCTGAGAGGGACGCACCCCCGCCAGGGCCCCAGTCCACTCCTGGCCACAGAATCCACACTGCAGTTGTGGCCCCCTCCAGAGCACAGCAATGTTATTTAAATGACTGATTTAGTAGTAATCCCCACTGTTTCATGATTCCGCGTATTCAAAAG
This sequence comes from Calotriton arnoldi, assembly GCA_963921515.1. Lineage (NCBI taxonomy): Eukaryota > Metazoa > Chordata > Amphibia > Caudata > Salamandridae > Calotriton > Calotriton arnoldi. The sequence goes on along the minus strand of CAWUFW010008902.1, from coordinate 571,670 downwards.
CTAGTACTTAACTTATTTTTATTGTTGTTTTCTTTGTTTTTTAAAATTTTATTTGTTAATTATTGTTGAAGATAATTCTGTCATTTGCAAAGGAAGAGGATGTGTGGTGACTGGAATGCATTCATTACATAGAACATCGATAGGTCAACATAGAACCTGAGTGTGATTGAGGAAGAGTATTCAAAGCCTTGGGGCCTGGTCAGTTCCATTCACATTCTCTCTTTCCACTCATGTGGATCACTCCTTGCTCATCTGGTTCAGTGCACCACACTGTCAGAAGGCAAACCCAAATGACAACTGCCACTCACTGCCACGGGTTCATGCAGCATTCTAGGAAACTGCTGCTCTTGCTTCCAAAGTTGCCCAGTGATGGAAACTTTTGGGATGGCATCACCACCTTCCCCCCCAACCTGTGCCTTCCTGATGTCTACCCAGTTAACCCTGCATTACTCGCAAAATCTTCAGTGGCCACAGCGTCATCTTGCTCAAGGCGACAGTGTGTTTAATTATCCGTGCGGAGAAGGGTTGTCTTTTTGCGGTTCTGATAGTTGATTTGTAGGCTTTATAATAGATGTCATTTTCATCCCTTGTTTTTCTCCTTTTTCTCCTGTTGAATGTTGAATTGTGTTTTTATTTTTCTAATCTTGTCATTAAGTCATGCTGTACTTTTCTTGGGCTTTATCCCTGGTCTGCAGTATCTGGTGGACCAGTGCAGTGGAGCTCAAGTTGGTATGTCCTTAGGTCAAATACAGATTTGGGTACCTCTTTGAGGTGGTAGTTAAGTGTTAGAAGGTCCACCTTTGCCATTGTCTGTATGTAGATTTGTTGTTTATGGTATATGCGGTCTTGGAGGTGTTGTTATAGATTGGTATGTTGATCATTGAAATAGTGAGGCAGTGGCCACTCTAGATGACTGGAGAGTTGCCAACCATCAAGATATGTTCTGGAAGTAGAATGAGTATGTCATTTAATGTGTGACCGAACGTGGGAATTGGGACCAATATGACTTATTTGAGGTGGAAGGTTTCAAGGTTTGATGGTAGCATTTGTTAAATCGTTCTTATCAAAAAAGGTGTTGAAGTGTTCTAGGATGTATAGTTTGGGTGATTTAGAAGAGTCTTGGTCACAGTGTTAGTAAGGTTTCCTTGAACTTTGCAATGCTTGGAGGTGGGCGAAAGATCAAGAGGAAGGTTGGAGTGAGCCATCTTACCACCAAAGATTGACAGTTCCTCATGGTGCAATCTTCAATATGAAATATTAGTAAGTATTTCTTTTAGGTGACTCCTAGGTTACCTCCAATTTTTCCCCATACCATTTTTGTTGATGATGCTGTATTCCGGTGGCATGACTTCATGGCAGACGGATACAGTATTCTCACTAAACTATATTTCTGTGATGAAAGTGAGGTCCTGTGCAGGTTCTGATAGTAGATCAATTTTGTTATGACGTTTTTGTTCATGGTTCTTGTGCTGAAGAGCAGGTAATTTGGCTTCTGGGTCTTTCTCCTCCTGTTGTAATAATGCATCAAGGATGTAGCACGTGGTGTAGAAGGAGGAGAGCAGGCATGGGGGTATGACTAGGGTGTCAAAGAGGGTGTTTCTTAAGTTGTATCTGCACCCTGCTGTTTACTTTATGGTCCCCAGGTCTCTGTGGTGCCCGGGAGGAGACTCCAAGATCCAGGAGCCCTAGCGCGCAGACGCGCTTTAAAATGAGGACGCCGGCCCGCGGCTCCCCGTAGCTGCACCCTGCTGTTTACTTTGTGGTCCCCAGGTCTCTGTGGTGCCCGGGAGGAGACTCCAACATCCAGGAGCCCTAGCGCGCGGACGCGCTTTAAAACGAGGACGCTGGCCCGCGGCTCCCCGTAGCTGCACTCTGCTGTTTACTTTGTGGTCCCCAAGTCTCTGTGGTGCCCAGGAGGAGACTCCAACATCCAGGAGCCCTAGCGCACGGACGCGCTTTAAAACGAGGACGCCGGCCCGGGGTGCGGGACGCGCGCGGAGATGTGGCCAGGCCGCGCCCGGGCAAAGCCCGGGCCAAGGGCAGGCCTGTCCACGCCTGTCGGAGCCCGGAGGAGGCTGGGCTGGGCCCCCCCTCTAACATCAGCGTCACTGACAGGTACTGTCTTATTTTGGTGAAAGTATGGTGAAAAGAAGGGGCCTGGGGGAAAAGAACACAGGAGGGGTAGGTTCGACCCTGGACTCATTCCTGGTCAGAGCGGCAAGTGTCCTTACTCATGAAATAGAACTGACTGAAAGGCGTCTATCTATGGAACCGCACCTTTTTCCTCTGGGGGCAACTCTTGATAGATCTAACGAGTCCCTATTGGCCAAGCAACCATCTTCATTATTGTTAACATCATCGGATCTCCCACCAGGTCAACGCGGGCTTACCTCTCCAATTTTAATCACTCAGGCCACACCAAGGAGAGGGTCGGAAATTTCCCCCTCCAATACACCCCCAAGAGAGCCTACTCCTAACCCACCGGCCAAGCGTACTATAATAGGGGGTACTACTAACACAAAGCTAAAACAATCCAAAATCACTCGTGCCACCAGACTAAAAGGCCCCCAAACCAGGGCGACTACAACAAACCCTATAACATCAGCCCCTCCAGTGTCTGCTAATTTATTATCACTCCAAGTACCTCCAGACTGGACTGAAGTGACTAAAAGGTTGACAGCTATAATGGATCCTATCTTAACTAAACTGTCTCTGATTGAAAATAGGTTGGCCGACCTAGAGTCACAGAACCGTCTATTAATATCTCGAGTCCCCCCTTCAAGAGATCCCATTCCGGAAACACCTAGAAGCAGTAATTCAACTCAATTAAATAAAGGTCGGGAACCATCTACATCCTCAACATCGTTAACCTTACCGGCTGTCACCATCACGGCCCCAGCACTGCCTCTAACAGGTATTTCCAATCTAAATACATCTCGGGAGACCCAAAATCTCCAAGAGAAGAGCGCAAGGGATCTACTGCGGCAGGCACCAATAGCCCAAGAGGAAATAGGAGGACTTAATCAGGCAACAGGATTACGTGAGACTTACACAAGAGCGATAGACAATCATTCGCAACAATCTCTCCACCTTCCACCGGCAGCATCCCCACTGGTACTGGTCCTGGCGAATGTTCCCCCCCTTCGAGAAAACCAGAGTGAAAGCACAAGACAGCTAATGGACAAATGTCTTCATTGGTTAATAGACAATCTTAAGGGTTCGCAAATGGGGAGTTATCAACTGACCACCAAAATCATCATGGCCGGGACAGTGGAATGGGTGGGCAGTACAAGAAAATCTTACACTGGTGACTGTGGTTATTAATTTTAATAATGCTTATTCGGGACCTACCCTTTTAGATAATCTTTATAGATTTTCCCCAAGGAACTTGCAGATTATCCCCTTACCACTGGATCATTTTTATAACCAGGGTGTAAAGCCACAAAGGGATTATAGGACTAGAAGAATTCCAGTATTTGCAGGCCCGAAAGTTAATGAGGGCTCCAATACCAGTTTAGGGTTAAGGCTGCAAAACAGATTTACAGCTCTCTCAGATCTGGAGTCATGCGACTGACGAAACCCCCCATTTCCCGCACCACCATGAAGGGAAATTAATCTGGTTCTCCCAGTGTCTAAGCTACAGGCGAAACCATTAACCCCACTAGTTTTAGAGAGGCCCTGCTTAGTAGTAATTTCCGACCTAAGTAGTCAGGAGAGTGACCGGAGTACCTTACTCCTGCTGACTACTACAGAGGAAATTAGGCCCACTATGGCATCCTGGAATGTAGCAGGTATAGCCTTTAAGAGAGGAAACCCTGATTGGCAAAACCTGTGGCAATCATTGGAGATTATACTCTTCCAGGAGACTTGGGCCGTAGCACCAGTCTTCTTTTCAGGGTTTCGTAGTTTTCACACCCCAGCAATTCCATCGGCATCTGGGAGGGCGAAGGGGGGGTTATTAACCCTAATCTCGAACACCACATCTTTCCAAGTCAGGCAGGTTGGCTTTATCAATAGCCATTTCTAGCTCTTCCAAATTGCTAATAAGAAAGAGGAAACCTGGTTGATTATTAATTACTATAATAATGAGTTTGGGAGTAATATGAAGGTAGTCGTAGACACACTAGCAATTGAGATAGAGAAATTTATTACAGCCAAAACCAGGGGCCGTGTAAACCTCATATGGGCGGGGGATTTTAACATCCATCTCTGCAAATTTAATGGGACTATGGTGTGTGGACTAGAGGACCCTTATGGTAATCCTCTACGACATTTCACACATAATGAGTATGGCAAATATTTAAATAGATCACTATATAAGTGGGATTTGGGCATAATAAACGAAGGAAAAGAAGGAGAGTTAGGGAGCATTTTTAGAAGGGGAAACCAAGAGTCCACCATAGATTTTGTTTTAGCATCGGCTTCGACAAAAGGGACAGTGGTTCATAAGGGTACTCAGTTTTCCTGTTACAGTGATCACGCCATCCTATTTATCCATCTAAGCATCCTGTCTAAGGTGAAAGGTCACCAGCAGGTAATGGATGGTGTGTCCCTGACCAGGAAAAATGGCTACCAACTGAAATGGTCACAGGCCCATAAGTTAAATTTGGTCCCTGAAATTCTAGCCCAAGCCAAGAAAGAAATTATACTATGTCTGGAAGAGAAGCCACCGCCCACATTCCTGGTAACTCAGTTTATTGCCATCCTGACGAAATTAAAAGAAGCACTTACTCGCTCAAAGGCAACAACCGTTACTCCAACCACTCGCTGGTTTGATTCAGCATGCTCTTTAACAAAAAAAGCCCTTGTTAATGCCTTAAAAACTCTCCCTAGAGATCCCACAAAGATACGAGCACTGCGTACTGATTATAAGCAAGTGAGAAGGAAAAGAGAGAAAGACCTCAGGGAGCAGGCGTGGGAAGATCTTGAACATGCAGCTATCTCGGGCAGTAGTAGGGATTTCTGGAAAATAGTGAATGCCCCCTATTTCAAAGATTCTAAAGACCCCTCCCTAGATTCACATGTAGACGAATATGCGTGGGTGGGAAACTTCAAAAATATTTTTTGTTCCACGACCTCCTTAATTTCCCCACCCCTTGGTCCAGTTGTTGCATCCCAGGGTGGGCTAACCTTCTCTTTAGAGGAGGTCAGAAAGGGGTTGGAATCCTGTGCCTCTGGAAAGGCTCCGGGGCCTGATGGCATCCCAATCGCTCTCTTCCAGGAGAACTATGACATGTGGGTCCCTCTACTAACTAATGTTTTTAACTCCATCCAGATAGAGGGTCCCCCCCATTCCTGGAAGCAGAGCGTAATAGTGTCAATATATAAGAAGGGTGATAGGGGGTCTCCAAAGAATTACCGCCCAATTTCCCTCCTTGATACTACCGCCAAGCTTATGGGACGGCTCCTATTAGCTAGATTGGAGGGCTGGGCTGAAAACCATAGCATCTTTATGAAGGCTCAATATGGTTTCCGGAGGGGTATGGGGATGGTGGATCAATGTGTAAACCTTTCTCTATCCATAGGAAAATACACTAAGGCAAAAGGAGGGAAGATCTATATGGCCTTTATGGATCTGACCGCAGCCTTTGACTGTGTTTCCCACCAGAGGCTGTGGTCCATGATGGAGGGGATGGGCATTGATCCGACGATAATTAGTTTCAACCGTCAGCTGTACGCCAATGCCACCACTTGTGTACGGTATGGCAGGAATGGGGTGTGCACACGTTCCTTTAAGTTAGAAAAGGGTGTGAGGCAGGGGTGCGTTCTCGCCCCATTTCTTTTTTCCATCTGCACAAACGGGGTAGAGTCTGCCCTCTTTGCCTCACCATGGGACGTGCCTAAATTCGTCATAGCCCCCTTCCGATATTGACGTACGCTGACGACGCAGTATTAATGGCCAGAACGGGGGTAGCCTTACAATCCCTAATTACAGCTTATTCAATATTTATGCCCTCCCTAGATTTAAAAGTAAACGAATCAAAATCCTTTATAATAGAGCATCCAGAAGGGAGAAACACCCCAACTTCAATTTGGCATCAAAGAAGATCGAGGTGGTTGACTGTTTTTCATATTTAGGAGTCCTTTTCGATAAAAATCACTCTTGGACTAACTTGGTGGCAGCAAGAGCTCAGAGTATGGAAATGAGTCTCCAAGGTATCAAAAGTTTTGTGAAGAAGCTAGGGGTGAGTCCCCTGGACACGGTCAAAAATATATACTCCGCAAAAACCAAGACCGCTATAACATATGGGGCGGGAGTCTGGGGGATGGCCAATGTTGAACATCTCCAGCAACTGGAAGATAGCTTTTTTAAAAACCGGGTATCTTTACTCCAATCTGCTTCCAACTATATCCTACATCTAGAATTGGGGCTACCCTATTTGAGTGACTGCATTAGATTGGCACCACTCCTATTGTGGCTCTCGATCTGGCGGAGGTCCACTGTAGATCTGACCCAACGTATTATTAAGGACTGCTGCAAGTTGGACTATTATAAGAGGATTGGCTGGCTAAACTATGTGGAGACACAACTGATTGCATTAGGGCTAGGCGAATTATTCCAGGACCCCGAATCCTGTAGAAGGGTTCCAAAGAAAAGGATAACCGAGCTATTCCTGCAGAGATCAAATGAAGCCCGAAGGGAAAAAAATTACCTTCAAATATCCTCTATTGCCTATGACCTAGTCCCACCCAGACCAGGGGAAGGTTTTTATTATCTCTCGTCTATTAATAACACACAGCATAGATTTATCCTTCTACGTTTTCGAATGGACCTGATCCCACTAATGCTAGGGTACCCGGAAAAGAGATATACATTTTCAGATTTGCCACCTTGCCCATGTAATAATCACTCCGCTCAGTCAGACCTCCATCTAACACTATTCTGTGAGTACTATACTGTAGAAAGAAAAAAATGTATTCTCCCAATTTTGAGGTATCACAAATTTAAACAAAGTAGGGTGGCTATGTATTTTTTAAAGACCCTTCCGGGCCCATTTGTATGTTTTTCCCTTGCTTCTTTGTTTTAAGCTTGCATTAGAAAGAGGAAAATGGGGGTCGCTGTTTAATTAGTAATAATTAAGTTTATTTTTGTAATATGGGCTTTACCTGTTAGTAAGAGATTTATACCATTTTAACTGAATTTTAATTGGTTTTTTACGAAATGGCCTATCATGAATTTGACAATTTTGACAGATTGGCCTTTTATTTTTTAACCTTTGTATATATGGTCATATTATATGTTTTGTAATTTTTAGAATGAATTTGTACTTTTATGACTTGTGTAACCAAGTTTGAATAAAGTCGTGAAATGAAAATGAAATGAATGAAGTTGTATCCCAAGCTAAGATTTGAGAGTGGGCTTGTTAGTTAAAGAACCCTGGTGTTTGGGGTGGTATGCTTCTTGAGGCTCTTTGTGAAAAATGGTTGTGATTTCAAGGTTGCTTAGTGTGTTGAATGGGTTGGGAGGTGTAAGCTGGGAAGGTACATTCAGGGAATCTAGTAATTATGTGCGTGTGCAGTGCCCTAATCTGTAACTTCCGCCTGGGCAGTGACATTGTTGGTGTCTGCTGTTTTGGTTGACCTCTTCCTGGGGTAGGTTGTCTTTCATTAAGTTATTCCCCCAATCCTAGGAATAGTTTTCCTCCCACCATGGATGTATATTAAATTTGTACACAGGAGTTCTAGTCCCTTTCAGCCAGCAGCAGCCCTTCATTGGTGAGTTGTTGCTTACCTGGAGGTCTAGGGTAGGAGTTGCAGAGTTTCAGGCTCCTTTTCATTCCAAAATAGGTCTAAATAGGAGGCACTCTTAATCTGTCACTATTTAGCCAGACACCCAAGCTGGACAGCCTGAAGGCTCTGTTTAAGAAGAAGAGAAATCCCTAGTGGTCAGGTGACCTGGACCAATGGGAGTATTCGTCCTTGGGTCCAATGGGAGCACTACCCAAAGCAGTCGGGTGTTCTGGACCAAAGGGAGTCCTAAGCTTTTAGGTCATATAGGAACCCAAATTATTGCAATCAGGTGATCTAAACAATGAGAGCCATAATCCCTTGGGTCCAATGGAAGCCCTAAATATGTAGGTGAGGAGATCCAATCCAATTGGAGCCCTAACCCCAGTCGTGAGGAGATCCACTCCAATGGAAGCTTCAGGAGTCACAGATTTGTAGGTTTAATTGAAGGACAAATCTAAGCTCTTATACACACTGCTTCCCAATTGAGCATGGTTGCACCCAAACCCTACTTTGCTTGAAAACTACAGGGAGAGAAAGATAGAAATGGATCAAAATTGTTCCAAATGCTCAAAATCGCTTTTACACACAATGCAGTCGATGCATTTTTTAAAATCTCAAAATACACTCTAAATTGTTTGGACCGACCCTATGTATTGCTATGAAAATAAACCTTTTTTGAGCGGTACCCGTTTGCTCAAGATCTTCCAGCTAAATGCAGCACAGCAGTCCTCTACAGCACGGTGATAACTATGCAGGAGCCATTTCAATGATCATTTGGAAAATAAAAGATATGGCTTGAAGTTTGTCTCACAATGCAGCTCAGGTCCTTAATCTTAGGCTGTATGCTGAACGTATTCAGAGACAACATAAATCTTAATATGACCATAACATTTGTTTTAAAAGCAGTCTCTTGACCTTTCAGCCCTGCCTGCGGCCTGTAGCATTCAACAAAACAAGCAGGGGGTGCCTGCTGCTTCCAAGACACCTTTGGCTACAGCCCTGATGCCCTGCATGCATTGATTTGATCAAGATGTGAATTCATCTGAAGCTCTTTAGCATTCAGCTGTCTAAGAGTATCACCTATGGTAGGAGTCTTGTACCATAGTGGAGACTAGATCATCTAAGAAACTGCAGTCACCAAGAGGCCTTCAGATTATTTGTAAGGATATTGTAGCTTGGTATAACTCAGCTTTTGAATATGTTTGAGTGTTACATGCAGGATCCAAAGTAATGAATATCAAGAATGCTACTTCTGATGCTGTTCATAACAAATGTGATAGAACTGACTTGGGTGACATGGGCACCATTGCCTTTAACAAAAAGTGAATCATTCCTTTACATAGTCTTGTTTAGTATAGAGATATAGCTGTGTGCCACGACTTGATTTGCAAGTCATTTTATTTATTGCTTTATGTGTGCCTGTGGTTGAAGATGATGGGCATCAAAACATATTTTTCATCATCAGAATTTAACTACGCCTGTGAAATATGTTAATTACACTGATGAAATTCCTGTAATTCCCAAATTTTGCATTGTTCAAAAAATTCAGAAATCAATTGAAATTTAATTTTATGCAATTTCATGCAGGAGAGTCATTTTTGCTGAAAATATCTCACTAAGACATTTTATCCTGGAACCCATCTCCTGACGGTATCTTGTGAAACTTTAAGTGTGCTCTTTTGAGAAAAAGGTAATTGAAGGTAGAGACAAACCACATTTTGCATTAAAAGAATAATGTTGTGCTATTTTTATGGAAATACGTGAAGTTTCACGGGAAACATTATGCAGTTTTGCCCACCATTACCTTTGGCCCATAACAAGACAGAAAAGTGAGAAAAATGGAAAAGAGAATGATATGAAAATTGTGTGGGTGAGGGAACATTTCAGGATTGCTGGGACAGTCAGGGGTTACTGGGCTGTGTTTGAGTGAATCAGAACTAACTACCACTGGTGTCTCTGGGCACAACTCTTCTATTGTACACAAAATTGATCACCAATTACACCCCTTTAGCACTTGACTCTCATGGCAGAGAAGAGACTCAGGGGCTGATTTAGATTGTGAAGTACATTATTTACCCCATCAGGGCGACGGAGTCAAATACTCTGCTGCCCAGACGAAGAACCGTACTCCAGATTTAGAGATGTCTGGTGCCTCAGCTGACATCGCTTACCTTTGCACGAACTGCCATCACAGCGGCTCTTGTGAATGCATTGAAAGTGTGCTGTGTGGCTCTGTCAACATGAACGAGCTGGATGGTACCCTTTCAATATCCTTTTTTTTTTCAAAAGCCAAATGCCAAAGCACAATGTTCTTTTTGAAAATAAAAAAAAAGTAATGACTCCCCCCCCTTGGGATGAGAGGATCATTAAAATGTGTTTACTTTCACTTACCACCACATTTGGATAGCAGTGTGTGAAAGTAAAAACTTGCCATTTGTCCACCCACTCTAAGTAGGGCGTGCAGACAAATGGCCAAACTTCCGACAACCCTTGCTCTGTCAGGCCGTCAGAGGTGTCTGTCAGCATCAGACAAAGAGTATTCACCGTCTCTGACATACTTAAGGTCCACCCAACTCTAAGGGGCTCATTACGATGGCGGTCGGAAAAGCACTCCGACCGCCGTGCTAGCGGGAAATTGCCGCCCGCAGGTACCGCGGCAAAACCGCCGGCCATATTAGGATGCACCACCAGAAACTCCCTACCACAGCAGTCAGATTCCAGGATTCAGCGGCGGAAAAGCTGAAAATCTGTCTGCGGCGGTCGGATTTGCTGCGGAAAGGCCAAAGACCGCCGTTTCCCCAGCGGCCAGGAACACATGGAGCTATCCGCAGTATTGCCACCGCCATCCTCGATTGGCCGGATTCTCCGCAGTGGTGTGGTGGGCTGTTTGTGGCATCGTAATACAACCGGCGGTCATAACCGCATTTCGCATGGCGGTCCCTCCCTTTTGGCTCCGTCCGCCACCGCTGCAGAGGGGGATTTCTGGCGGTTTCCGGAACCCTGCAGCGGACAGGAAATGGGCTATATTTGCCCATCGCAATCCAGCGGACGCAAGGACCGCCGATGGAGTTCGGAAAAGGGCATTTTCCGCCACCGCCAGCACAGCGGATGTGCTACCGCCCGCCATCGTAATGACCCCCTAAGTGAGGTGGGGAACTTCACTTTGGCAGAGAAGGTACTCTGTCCCCATTGTGCCACAGTACCCTCTTTGCCAAACTCTAAATCAGGTCCTCAGTACTCAATGTATTGGATGAGATTCAATAACGGTGCACCTAGTATAAGTTTAAGGAAAAAACATGCTTAAATAGTACATATACATTGGAAAAATACCCTGCACGATTTGCAGAAGACGTTTTTGACAGGCACTAAAGGAAAACAGGCCTTTCTATAATCCAGGGACACAAGGTGCAATTTTTCAGATTTGCTCTTTTCTTACTCACAGGCTTGCACACCCCTCCACTCCAAATAGATGCCTTCTTCCCACCTCTCCTAACAGGAGCGGGGCTGTTCTTGACAGTATGCTATGCACAACCTGCCATATGAGGATGGTGAAACCACCTGTTTCACCCCAGCCACCGGGATTTCCTCAAGCAATAGGTGCCGGCACCTGCAAACTCAGGTGCATCACAGCAGCGCCAGACAAGTCAGTCAGAAGTGCACTGGGAATTGCAAAGCTCATAGTCTTAGAAATCCTGCTGCTTCAGACTTCCTCATTTCAGGCAAAAAACTCAACTCCCAAACAAACAAGTGGCTACCCTGGGTCCCTGCTCCTCCTAAAGATATCAGCCTTATCTTGGCACTAGGATTTTTTCTTGTGAGCTTGACCGTGTCTGACCGTGTCTGACTATCTCTGTAATCCCAGAGCTTTAGCATTCTTTTTTTTGTGTGTCATATTTCTTTATTAAGATTTGTAAGGGTAAACATATACATAAAAGTGATGCGCATCATAATGGACTCACAGGAGACTATTAATAATACAAATATTAATATGCTATTAAAGAGAAAAAAACTACAGGGTAGTAGAGGGAAGGAAGGAAAGAGAAAATATCAGATATAAGACAAGGAAAAAAATGGCAGGAGAAAGAAATATTGTATATAGTTTATAGATAGTGATCCAAAGCTTTCATTGCTCATGGAAAAAGAATACATTGAATTGGGTAAATCATGGGAGTAAGGAGGATATGCGGAACTACAAAGTATTGGATATATAAGAGAAGATGGTCACTGAGGGTGATGGAAATTGTTGTCTCCTTACCCAGAGGAAGAAAGGACAAAAAGAAGAGGGAGATGAACAGGAGAGAGGTAGAGGGATAGATAAAATAAAAGAAACAGGGGGAGAGGAAAAGGAGAAGGAGGGAGGACAAAATAAAGGGAATAAAGATACAAGCAAAAGAAGAGACATTCAGGAGTCACGAAGAAAAGGAGCCCATTCTTGTTGAAACATTTCCTCTTGATCTTGTAGTCGATAGATTACATGTTCATGGGATGCCGTTTGGATCATTGCCATCATCCAATTCTCCTCTGAGGGGGGATTGGGTGATTGCCACCGTCTTAGGATACAAAGTTTGGCTGTAGAGAGTGAAGTATGCAAAAGACGACATTGTGGGTGCGTAATGCCAGGTAAACTCCCAATATCATGTAGGAGGATGATGGGAGGGGTAAGAGGAAGTCAGAGGGGTATTGTTTCATTAGGGTATTTCCTACATTAGATCAGAAACACTGTATAGAATGACATTCAAATATTATATGAGGTAGGTCACAGTTAGTTCCTGCGCATCTCTAGGACTTGGAGTGTGACAATAGTCCTGCACGTCGCAATTTCAAAGGTGACCAATACCAATCATGCAAAGTTTTGAAAAGATAGATTTCAAACGCGCTTCCCTAGCACCCTTGTCTAGGGCTTCTAATAAGTCCGGCCAGACATCTTCTTCAATTACAATATGCAGGTTTTCTTGCCATTTCTCACGGAGTGGTTGTGAGTATAAATGACTAGTTAACACACCATACAATCCCGACATCACTCCCTTGTGATGTCCCCATATGAGTAGATAGTCCAGTATCGGTGAAGATTTTAACGTCCAGGTTTGGGGACCAAGGCATCACCTCAAGCAATACTGTAAATGCCAGTGACGAAGAGCTTCGTGTAATGGGAGACCGAATTCTTCGCGTAACATGTCAAAAGATTTCAATTCTCCATTTAATATTACTTGCTCTAGTGTCTGAATTCCTCTCGATCTCCAACTGTGCCAATAAAGTGCACAACCATTTATCCGTATACTCTCGTTATTCCAAACTGGAGCTTTAGGATGTAAGCGATAAGCAACCCCAAGCACACGCAAGGGCATCTTAAGGTTTTTTGGGGCCCTGGGCCTAACTTATTTTGGGGGCCCCTGTTTGGAACAGCTTTGAATTTATAATCCTATATGAGCTCTTTCATGTCCTGTTTGGCCAGGTCACTGACAGTGCACAGGCACACTCCTCCACATTCTAAATGTGTTTACATCTAATATTCAGGGATAGTGACGTGAGTTTTATAATGTTGTAACACAGCAGCAGCTCACTAATATTACTGCAAATAATCTATCTGACATGCTCCCATTTCTCATATGGAGGTCGTTTTTATATCAAATATTTTTTTTCGATGTTGCATGAAACATAAACACAACATTTCTCTGTGAAATGTCCCTAATAGACTCTCACACATCAGCCACAAAATCAAATTAAAGGAGAACAGTATTTAAAACAATGTGTTTAAGAATTATTCAAGGTCATCAGGACAAGCCTCTCTGCAGAGCAGAGCTGGCTCTCATGGCCCCCCTGAAAGGCTGGGGCCCTGGGCCAGAGCCCACTTTGCCCCTGCCTCAAAACGTCTCTGAGCAGACGGTGTGCTTGTTGCCATTTTTGATATGTTACTTGCATCACTGGGTGTGGAGGAGACATTCATGGGTAACGGATTCCATATAGAAATTCAAGGCCATCATCACGATTAATTAGTGAGTGCTCTGTTGTGACCCATTGTGGGGGTCAGTCGTGCCTGGGAGTAAATAAGCTAACTGTGAGAGGTGAAGGGTTGAAGAATAATGTTCCAAAGATGGTAAACCTAAACCTCCATGGGAGTGACGAGCTTTTAGTTTGGACGCAGCTAAACGAGGATGCATAGAACCCCAAACAAAAGCTTGTATGCGGGCATCTACTCTGTGCAGTGTAGACAGAGGTATTATTATTGGAAGCATTCCAAGAACATAGGTAAAGCGAGGTAAAGTAACCATCCTTATAGCTTGGACTCTTCCCCACATGGAAAGACCCAGATGAGATAATTTGGCAAAATCAGTTTCGATTTGGAGAATAAGGGGTGAGAGATTATCTGAGATCATTCCTTCTAAGCCTCGATATATCTGAATTCACAGGTATTTTAATTGTGACGATTTCCAACAGAAGGGATATCCATCAATTGATGCTTTTGTGGTGCCTGATGAGAGTGGGAAAGCCTCACTTTTATCCCAGTTCACTTCATAACCGTAAAAGGCTGCAAATCTATTGATAATCTCAAGTAAGGTAGGTAAAGAATGAGGGAGATCTTTTAGAGTAAGGAGGATGTCATCTGCATATAGGTATATTTTGGATATACCTCCTGCTATAGGAATACCATGGATCTGTGTTGAATGACGGATGAGGGAAGCAAGGGGTTCCAGCGCTAGTAAAAATAGAAGGGGAGAAAGGAGGCAGCCCTGCCAGGTACCTCTTTGGATTGGGAAAGTGTCTGCAATAAATCCTCCATAATTGACCTGGGCTACAGGATTGTCATAAAGAAGGCAGACTTTGGAGAGCTTTAGCATTCTTGACACTGGATCGCTGAGCGAAATTCATTTCCTGTTGGATTCCAGGACATCATCCGTCACAGGTCAGGTGTAAAAGCCATCTCTACTGAGAAGACACGTCCCGGCTTCCTTACTCACAGGATTTCAGTGTGGGCTGTCCCATGTGTTGCATTTCTGGTGTCAATTCGCCTTGCTAGAATGCCTCACAGCCTTCACTTTTGAGTAGTGTCTACTTCATGCATGGGCTCCTCCAATGCCCTTTGCACAGACAGTCAGCTCTCTCCCTTGATAGCAGTTTGGAGCCTGTCCTTGCAGGCCAGTCTACTCTTCCACAGTTTACTGGCCCAGAGCCTCGCAAGGGGAGTTGTCAGTCAGCACCCCAGCTCTGGAGCTCAAAAGAATCTCCTGGTCACCATTGGTGTGGGATCCCAGGCTTCTTGTTTGGAAATCCTTGCACAACAACAGGACGTTTGTGATCCAGCTTTATACTCAGGTTGTGGATAGCTCTTGTGAATTCTAGCTGTTCAGTTTCATGACCATTTCTGCCCTTTGGGATTTCCATGCAGACTGTTGCAGTCATCATCTTTGTTACAATTGCAAAAAGGAAGGCAGAGGAGATGAGAGTCTCCTCGTAGAAGCAACCCAAAACAAGAGAGCAAAAAAACAGGTAAGGCTGTCCGACCTAACTACCTGTCAACTGATGGGAGGAAGAGTAGCCTCTCTCCAAGACCATGGGCAAGGAAGGTGTGAAGACACAAGGCTCCGGTGAAGTAGGTAAATTTGAAGTTTATTAAGAGCGCGGCACAGTACACCCATACAATAAAATCAAAGGCAGTAACTGTAATATGAGGGCTCTGGAACATGGAATCCAAATCGTACAACGCAGGTACACGGTTCCATGTTCCAAGGAGGGACAAAGCATGAGGGGAAGGAGGGAGAGAAAGGGAGGAAAGAAGAAAGAGGGATGTAACACATCTCACCCCTAACAGGAAAACAAACAGAAAAACAAAACACAAGAAGAAAAGGCGCAAAAACAAGAAATCAAGACAAATATCTAGCAGGTAACAAACTGGGTCTGTTGTTACTCTTAACTCTGGATGCTACAGACTGGGCAGAATGAGGACGCAATGGAAAAGCATCCTCTCTGTCCATGCTGAGCTCATGAGATTTGCACTTAGCAACTCTCCTCACATTCTACACTTTTCCATCCTGAGTAATAACACTGTTCTTGCAAACCTTAACAATTTTGATGGGATGTCCGAACTTGGAAATTCCTTTAGCCAAGAAACCAGGTTTTTTAATCCTAACCCACTCACCAACAGTAAAGTCAGGAACTCTTACATTCATATTCGAGTCAAACAACGCTTTCATCTTGTCCTGCTTAACTTCCACACACTTAACGACAAGATCCAAATCAACACAGTCGACAGCCTTGCTAACTCTCTTGATCCATCACAAGCAGATATCAGAAATAGGTTCTCTGCCCTTCAAAAGTCTGAAAGGACTTACTCCAGTAACCGAGTGGGGGGTGATGCGGTACATCCACAACCTCTTTCTTACCATATCCCTCCAGGACTCACTGGACTTACAAGCCGAATCAATACCATCCTTTAGAACCCGGTTGAATCGCTCCACTTCGCCATTCTCCCTTGGTTCATAAAGGGATGTGGTCATATGCTTAATACCACACATGCGGAGGAAACTCTCCATCTCCTGTGACGTGAGTTGTACCCCGTTGTCCGTCACAAGGACCTCGGGGGACCCATCACGTGCAAAAACCTCTTTGAAGAAGGTAATGATGACTTGAGTGGTGGCACTTGCCACAAACTTTAACTCTGGCCATTTCGAATGGTAATCCACCATCACAAGAGCAAAATGTGCATTGTAAGGTAGGTGATTGAAAGGGCCTGAAATGTCGAAGGCCACTTTTTGCCAAGGAAACTCAGGCCAAGAGACAGGTTTGAGGGGGCAGAGGAAACCTTGAGCATCTTGTCACTGCTAATGCACTCGGGACATTCCCTAACAGTTCTATCGACCATTTTGTCGAGTCCAGGCCACCAAAAATTGGCCCTAATTAGGCGTTTCATTGAAGACATACCAAGATGTCCCTGGTGGGCAAGTAACAAGATCTTACACTGCATGGAGACAGGAGGTATGATCTTTCCCCCTTTGAAGAGTAGACCTCCATCCTCTTCAATCTCGTCAGAAACTTGACAAAAAGGGGCAATATCGGCAGAGGTGGACTTTTCTTTAGGCCAACACTTTTTCAAACAGTCAACAACAAGTTGACACACAACATCGTCATTCATTTCAGTCACCCATTCAGACTCAGACAAACTCAAAAACTCTTCGGAGACAAAATCCTTAACAGTGGCAACTATGTCTACATCTGGTTCATCATAAAGAACACAATCATCGGAACAAGGCAGTCTGGAGAGGAAATCGGCAGTAACATTGCATTTGCCAGGGACATACACAACCTCAAAATCATACTCTTGTAGTCTAGACATGAGCCGAGCAATACGAGCAGTAGAGTTCCACCCCCCACCCCGGAGTAAAGATGCCGATGAGGGGCTTATGATCAGTCCTAAGAAGAAACCTGTTTCCCCACACATAGTTGCGGAAATGTTCTATGGCCCAAATGCATGCTAATAACTCCCTCTCGATCACAGCATACCTTCTTTCAGTAGCCGAGAGAATCCTAGATGTGAAAGCTACACACCACTCTTCCTTCCCAGAGCACTGGCTAAGTACTCCCCCCGGACCGTAAAGGCTAGCATCAACGGTAATGATGCATCTTTTATTAAGGCAAAAAGACTTGAGAGTGGGGGCATTCACAATCTCACTTTTGATTTGTTTAAAAGCTGTTTCCTGTCTATCTGACCAGACAAATTCGGTGGACTTCCTGGTCAACTCTCTGAGGGGCTCCATCTTGGTGGCAAAATTCTGTATGAACTTACTATAATATTCACACAGACCCGCAAAAGAGAGGAGGTTCTCTCTGTTGTCAGGTGAGGGTGCATTGATGATAGCATCAACCAAAGACTTTTTGGGCACCCCACCCTCACCCGAGAGATACCAAGATACTCCACCAACTTGCGGAAAAATTTGCATTTCCCAGCCTTAAGTGTCAAACCACTGTTTCTCAATCTTAGGCAAACCTCCTTTACATGTTGAAAATGATCATCTTCATTCTTGGAAAAATGAGGATGTCGTCCTGGAAGCATTTCACAAAATTACTGACATCCTTAAAAATGTGGTACATGGCCCTTTGAAAAACGGATGCCGCCGACGCTAGGCCGAAAGGCATCCTCTTGAACTGAAATAATCCATGGGGAGTGATAAAAGAAGTGAAGTGTTTGGAATCCCCAGTGAGCTCAATTTGGTGGTACGCAGAGCGAAGGTCAAGAGTGGAAAAAATGCAGGCACCATTCAACATGCACAACATCTCGTTGATATTAGGAAGAGGGTGGCAATCAGCAATCAAATTGGCATTCAACGCTCTCATATCAACACACAGCCTAAGGCTTTTGTCAGGTTTCTGGGTCAAAACAATTGGAGAAACCCATTCGGATGACTCAATCTCTTCAATTATACCACCTTTAACCATGTTATCCAACATTAATTTTAACTCGGCCCTAACACTGATGGGGACCCTCTAAGCTTTTGCTTGACGGGTACAGATCCTTCTCTAACTTTTATCCTATGGCTGAAACCTTTAAGCTTGCCGAGTTCTTCAGAAAATACATCTGGAAACAATTTTGTAAAATCATCAGCCCAGGAAGAAGTTATAGCAAGAACAGACACAGGTTCTTTCTCCCTGGGATTTAACACAATACCAAGCTTGGCCTGGTCACACCACCCCAACACATTTACACCTTTGAAAGCCACATAAAGCTTAATAAAAGCACTGCTTTCTTTGAATTCAATGAACACTTCTTTGAAACCTATGAACTCAATATTAGAGCCATCGAAATTCTGTGCCACAATATCAGGTTTACATAAGGAGCTCAAATCAAGTAAGTTCCCAAAAGACTCCGAACAGTATTGCCTCGTGATAATGGTCCAAGGTGACCCAGAGTCTGCCATAAGTTCAAGGTTCCTTCCAAGAATACAAACAAGACATTTAGGTGGACCAATCTTGTCAGCTTTGGAATCATCAAATGAGTCTCGAATGGAAACTACAATTCCAGTCTCTAAATCAGACTGGACATCATCACCAAAGGATGGATCACGAGAGACACAAGAAATTTTTCCTTTGGAGTGGTTGGAAGAAGAAAAAGAAGGGGCACTTTTCTTCGTATTAGTATCCTTGCACATTTTGGAGAAATGGCCCAAACGTCCACACTTACTACATTCTTTCCCAATGGCAGGACAACGTGGAAAAGAGGCTATGTGACCAGGATTACCACACCTGTAGCAGTTAAAACTTTTGGGATTCGTTATTCTTGAAGTTGGGATTGTATGGGCCTTTAGAAGTGCTAGGAGTGACACTGTTCACTTCACTTGAAATCGAAGGCTTAACTTCTTTGTTGAGGGACTTCATCCACTTTTCCGAATGTTCCAAACCCTTGGCAGTGCTGATGGCAGCCTCCAAGTTAGGGTCGCCCATTATCCAAAGCTGCTCCTGAACTTTTTTACTTCTCACGTGAACAATGATTTGGTCCCTGATCATTTCATCAGTGATTAAACCAAAGTTACAATGCAAAGACAATGCACGGAGGGCAGTAAGGAACTCATCAAAACTTTCTCCCTCTTCTTGGCCTCTAGTGTAAAACTTAAACCTATTAAGGGCAACACTAGTAGTCGGTTTAAATCTGTTCTCAATACGTAAAATGGCTTCATCGTAGGCATTACAATCACCTCCAGACCTGACAGGAGGGAGAATCCTGTAAACTACTTGTCCCTCAGAACCTAAACAATGAAGGAAAATGTTTTTCTTTCTCTCAGCCGACATGCGTTTGCCATCAATTGCTTTTAAATAAGTGATAAACTCCTCTTTCCACCTTGTCCATGGAATGGGTGTTTCCCCTTTGTTTTGCAGAAACTTACTTGGTGGATCAAACTGCATGGTAATAATAAAGTAGACACAATACCTCTAATATAACTGCATAGTAATAATATAGTAGACACAATAAATATAAAAGTTAACAAATATAAATTAATAATGATCAGAATGTAGTCTGTAGAAGTAGATGACACTTAAACAGTTTTAAAACAATGAGGTAAATAAGTTGACCTGTTGCATAAAAAAAATGTATAAATAGTCAAGGTGTGCCTGTCACCGTAAAGATACAGGCTAAATGCAAGGTATACAAGAGTTAAAGTATAATAGTTAGAGTATGGTGTGCCTTTCACCGTAGTTTGAACAGGCGGCCTACCTGTACAACAGCAAGAGAGAGATCATCACCGTGCTTGTATAATACTGAAAAATAACAGTGTTGAAGCAATACAAATGGCTTCCAGGAGTAGACGGTGTTGTAGACTGCTGTTGTTGATGGTGAGAGCAGTGAAGAAACGCTCCGTAAATGAAAGTGCTCGCCAGATTGACAAACCGATACAACTGTCTTCCGGTATCGGATGTTGTTTTGACAGGATCAAAATGGCCGCCGGCATGATGACGCACGACGTGGCCAACGTGAAGGGAGAAACTCCGTGAATGTCGCGGAGGGCGAGGTAAGCGTCTAAGCAGTATCCAAGCAACAGTTGTTGCGAGATGACGCGCAGCCAGGAATGAAGTTGTAATGAGGGTATCCAGGCAACAGTTGTTGAAGGACAACAAAGACGTCACAGCGGGCTGCAGAGAAAATGGCCGTTGGCGAGGAAGAAAATGCCAAAACAAACAAAAATCCACCAGAAGGATATCGGAAGGGTGAAAAAAATGAGGTTTTCACCAAAGTACCTAGGAGGCTCACGAGAAATGATTGTAGCCGTTCCGGTAGGTAGAAGACATGCAGAACACGAAGATAAGGTCCGGAAGACGTCGCTGCACCTGTGCCGCTGGAAACATGTAGCAGGCGAAGTCTTCTTCCAGTCGTCGCCACTTGTGAAGACGCAAGGCTCCGGTGAAGTAGGTAAATTTGAAGTTTATTAAGAGCGCGGCACAGTACACCCATACGATAAAAGCAAAGGCAGTAACTGTAATATGAGGGCTCTGGAACATGGAATCCAAATCGTACAACGCAGGTACACGGTTCCATGTTCCAAGGAGGGACAAAGCACGAGGGGAAGGAGGGAGAGAAAGGGAGGGAAGAAGAAAGAGGGATGTAACAGAAGGGGCAGGGGAAACTCCTTAGTATCAAAGGCGCCTCCTGTCACCTTTATTAACCGCTTCTCTGCGGCTGGAATTCCCCTGCTGCGGTGCTGGAGAATTCCACGTGTGCGCGGTTCGGGCGGCCCCCGGCCGTCCTCCGCACATGCCCACCGTGACGTCAGACGGCCGGGGGCCGTCCGACGCACGGAAGTGGTTAAGACCAATAACTCTCTTCTTTTGATCCACTGAAAGGATTCTTGGGATGTTATGTGCCAGATACATCTGCTTTCTGGGCTCTTACTACATACCTCCATCTTAGGTACCACCAAGGTATGCCTGGTACAAAATGAAAAACACTGTGGCCTCAGCGCATGTACCATTTGATCTACACACACACCCTGCAGAAACAAGATGTACATTCAACATCTGTACACAAGTACTGCATGCACATATCTACATGAATGGTGAAGAACCAGGTTAATTCGGGCTAGCAGAACAATTTGAAAAATGGACGCAAGGCAGGTAGGCCGGAAGGCTGTTCTCCCAAGCAGGCAACAGGAAAAAACAACTGCAGCTATAATCATTTCGCTGCCACCACAGACAGACCTCTACAGCCCAGTGAGATGGCAGTAGTCACTTTCTTTAAAAGGAAGATGCACAAGTCTTTCAACAACGGAGCCCTGCTCTGGGTCTCACTCCAAATATTGAAAAGGCCTCAGCACACGTCATGCCACAACAAAGGAGGACAAAAGTGATGAAAAGTAGCCTACCTGTAAGAGTGAGAAAATGAAGGATGAAGCAGGGAGTGGAAAAAGGAAGAATGACTTGGGAGCAAAACTAGGTAGCCTTGGTATTCAGTAACTTCACATTGGGAAACATCAGTAGTGGGCTCCTAAGAAAATCGTTGGGCCACTGAACCAACTTTTTTTTTTTTTACAAATTGAGCACTGGTGCTTTATATGATTCACTATATCAAAAAGACTGCGGTGTTGCTTTGGTTTTGTTTGCTGCTTGTCTGCAAACTGAGTTAGGAAAAACATATCAATAGACGGTAAAAGCTAATACGTATTTCATATCTAACATTTAAACAACAAACTTCAGTGTCTTTGCATGACACTTGTCTACTTATTTTGCTCAAATTGAATGAAAATCCGAAGATGCTGCAGCGACTTTCTCGGGAATTGAGGGCTGACAATTGATGCCACCTAACCTTACTGCACTTGGGGAGAAGGGCTGCCGTCACCCAATCCTGACTGATATTTGTTTCTGCAGTTCAGCAAAACCGAAAATAAAAATTAAATTACAAGTCATGCAAGAGTTGCAAAATATGTTTATTATCGGTCTTTTAATTTGATTCTAAAATACTGTCCTTTAAAATACACAGAAGGAGGAATCGGAGGCTTGACTTCAGGAAAGTGACAAGTAGTAAGATTTAATTTACCAGACAGGTCAGGTTGCTGATTTTATTTGAGCAATGCAAGGGGGACTAGATTAATTTGAAATGCCTGCATATATTACCGTCTGAAGCATAAAGATTTAGGAACAAAGACGAAGTAAAGCATAACAAAAAAGGCGTCTATTGTGGCTTTTTTTTGCTGTTGAAGCTAGATCTTTGAGATTATAGATTGAAGTGCCAGAGGGAAGGTTTTACCCGAAGAAGACAATAGCTGCGGTCAGATAGGGCACTCCACAAAGGACCACTAAGGAATGCACAAAAAGAAGTTTGTATGCCCAGTAAGAGCGCATATTTCCAAAACATGGCAGAATTTCACTCCGAGGGGCACAGTGTGCAATATTTTTCGAAATGCTTAAAATCCAATACCCCAGGGTTCTGAATTCATAAGGTGTACTAAATTGCATCTTTTACGGGTTGTGACCTAAAAAGGGGGCGAAGCATGTGCATTTTGATCCTTTACGCACCTAAATCTGCATGTTATGACATTTTCTGGGCATTTTTTTCCCCAGTATGTTTTGGCAGGATTCACGAGCTAAAAAGGGCAAAATTATAGTATATAATATTTAGGGTACCCGGTAATTAGGACTTGCGATTTGTAGATTCTTAAAAAATCGTAATTAGAAAATTGCAATTCCTAATGTACTAAAGACTTAGGGGCCGATTCCGATTCAGGCCGGAAATCTCTCCGACCGAGCCGGACCCGGAGAGAATTCCAACCGAATCGGACCCTAGCAGTCCGACCGAACGAGTACGATGCGCACGCATGCTATCGGACTCGAGTCGGTCGGACTCCCATTGAAGTCAATGGGAGCCTGTCGTACAACGCGTACGCGGGCTCCCATTGACTCAATGGGTGCGAGGCGGACAAGGGCGCCCCCTACAGCATGTACGCGTCCATGCGCATTGCGGCGTACATGCACAGGCCTGTGTGCGACTCGCGTGCCTACGCGTACAGGGGGTCCGACGCGGACCCCAAAGTCCGACTCCGACAGCTTTTTCCGAGCCGGACGGCGCGAGTCGGTCGGACTGCTCGCGGCGCGCATCGTACTTGCCCGGCCGGGAAACGTCTCCATAGCGCGGTGCGAGTCGTGTCCATGCGAGTCGGTCGGAGCGTGTTGAAGCCGCGTTCGAGTCGGTCGGCGATTTCGCGGGTGCTTGCATCGTACTCGCTCGGCCGGACCCGCGTACGATTCGGTCGGGAAACAGGGCTCCGAATCGGATCCGGTGAATCCGAATCCGATTCGGAGCACTACCGGCCGAGATCGGAATCGGCCCCTTATTCTTAAAATAGCAATTCCTAGTGGGTTTGCAAATCGACCTACCTCATGAATATTAATGAGGTAGTTTGCAATTTGTGACCCACTAGGAATTGCTGCCATCAAAGGAATGGTAGCATGCTGAGGTCAGCAGACCACCGTATATGTGACTGCTTTTAAATAAAGCATTTTTTTTAATGCAGCACATTTTCCTTAAAAGAAAAAAGGATGCGTAAAAAAAAAAAAGAAAATTACATTTTTAAGTTTCATTTTTTAAGAGTAGGCAGTGGCTCGTGGGACCAATCCCTGTTCTTAAAATTATTTTTTTTAGATTCACAAAGGGAAGGGACCCCTTCCCATTTCAGAATGGGTTACCACCTCTGATGAAGAGGTGATAAAATATTAATATTTCATAATTCAGTCGCAAAACGTTTTTACAAACCACTGCGATTCAGTATTTGGAAAGGACGCCCTATAACGCCTCATCAAAATACTGATTCTTAAAACCAAATTTCGATTCGGTAACAAGTGTGGGCAGCTCTGAACCTTGCCTGGGCTATTATTGGCAACAACTTGCTCCTGGGATGCTCTCTACACCAGTTCCTGTTGGATACCATCGTTGGGGGCACTTTTGTTGGGGTCGAGCCATCATGCTGTGACCTCGGGGGACTACATGTCCAAGAAGCCCCTCTTGTGCCTTCACCTGTGCCCGACCAGCGCTACTTAAGCACGCTGCAGCCCCGCTGCTCGGGACATGCACGGGCCATAACGGGGCAAAGCCCGAGCCAAGGGCAGGCCCAACCTTGCCCATCAGATGTTGAGCTGGGCTACCCCTCTTGGTCGCACTTGACGTGACAAGGTGCTTTTAATGCTAAGAGCACCCTATCCATTGGAACTTTTATTATTACACAGACCAGAGGTTTTTGTCTGGAGGCTGCTCTTTCTTGTTTAGCCCTTGCTGCATTTGTGCTGACAAAACCTCTGCATTTTGTTGGTAAAGTTTCTTTGTATTTGTTATATTTTTTGTATTAGAATTTAATGTTTTTTTGCATTTTTTGTTTTTTTCTAGTGGCAAATGCGTTTTTGATGTGCTGTTTGAAGTTGCTTGCAATATCATTGTGCATTTTATTTCTGCAATCTCAAACTAGCTAGCTTGGTGCTTGTAAAATGGTTAAACGGAAGGCTTCAGACCTTCCACAGGACATCGCCAAACAGCGGAAAAGCACTAGCAAAACTGACAAATGCACATTTAGAGAGATTGATCTGCCTATTGAGGAAGTGGAGACACTCATTAGCTCAGACATACTACCCGCAGGGGAAGGTAGACCCGACTCGAACAACACTAATGTTGTAGTCCCCCACGATAGCCAGGTGGCCATCCCCAAAGCAAACCGCCTGCATGATCTCAAATCAAGCATTTGGTCAGGAACTAGGGGCAAGCGGGGCTCTTCAAATATAGCAAAAAAATGTAAAGGCCAACCGAAGGGAACACAACAAAAAGAACCAACTGCAGTCCCTAATACACTTGACACAGACTTAGAAAACGAGTCGGGCATGTTGAATATGATCATATACAAACAGACAATCTCAATTCCGTGCAGCAATAGATTCCTCCCCGTTGAAGTGCAAACTCAGACTGCTTCACCACTCTTGCCACACGATAATCTTAGTCTGGCGCATTTTAATAACTTAGCTTCGGAAGGCAAATTGCCTACCTTAACACACCAAATTTGTGAACTTAAAAATGAGGTAGGCGAACTTAAAACAATGTCCTTCATTTATCCACGCTCCTAAATAAAATAACTGCTGTTAAAAAATACCACCATTGACACTGTTATGCCGACAAAACCTAGACTAGAGGGGAAGTCTTTAAATAAGGCCAGTGAATTCCTTGGTTCAAGCCACCTCTCCCTGATTAAAGAGCATAGAAATGTCCCTGAAATTCAGGAGAGGTCAAAAGGGATGGGGAAGCGGAGGACATTTAACCTGCCTATGAATGATCACTCTGCTTGACCCATCTCTGGTTCTTCTGTAGCTAGGCAGGCTGTAGACTACAAATGGCCACCTACTGTATTGCTTCCAAATGATAGCCTACAGAGGGCTTCTCCAGCCCCACAAAGCAGATGTCCAATATTCATGACTAATGTTCCCAAACTTAGTCAGAAGTGTAACAAGGAAGTGAGGATTCACTTATAAATAAATCCATACACTGGATTCGAAAGATTACAGGCTGTCGTTCCCTAATAAGAGAGGACATCTTGAGGGCATCTAGGCACCCCCAAAAAGGCACCAATTATGACACCATTGAGCTAATTCTCCCTAGCAGACACCTTCGTGGATGCCCTAGGGGCATTTGACATAAGGACCTCCACTCTTAGTGACTCAAATATTCGCTTCAAGTGCAGATGTCAGGATCAGAATCTAACCACTGACGGGCGTACCCCCCCACTTTCCACTCAAGAGAATCTCCCTTGCGGGAAGTAGACTGGCTATTACATTAACCTTCAAATCCCCCTTTGACAGTTGAATCCCACCCACACGATGATAGTGATCAGTATGTGACTAACTCCTTACCCAACACCTCGGTACCAACGCAAAATGCTTGCCTTTCTGCCATTTCCACTGAACATTTCAATGTGTTGCTTCTACCACTATCTCCCACCTGTGAGGCTATATGAACAGTACACTTTCATTCCTCTCTTACTGCTCCTCAGTCCGTGGAACCGGTTTCCATTATATTATGGATCGTGGCTGGTCAAAGTTTGAAAGTCGCTTGCCCATACTGGAATGCATATATAGACTCGAAAGGCATCTGCCTACTACAGGAAACCTGGGCCTTAGAGCCTGTCTTAAAGTTAGGCTATCTTAACTTCTCGATCCCTGCCACAACAGGATCCACAGGATGACCAGCAGGTTGTTTAATGACATGAATTAGATTAAATTTAGATTTTATTGTTTACCGTTTACTGCAAACGGATTACGTTGATATCCTCGCAGTTCGCATTAGACTGGGCAATTCCAACTTTATTGATATATACAATGTTTATGCCAGAGGGGTCAGGTGGGGGTTAAGGTCAGAAACTATTTTCATCTTAAGGGAACCTTTGGAGGAGTTTCGAGGGGAAGTGTACCTAACATTCATCTGGGGGTGAATGAAGATGTGACTTGGGGAGTACCGCAGCTTGACTTGCCCCTGATCTATAAATGGACGCAGACAACCCTTCAGTTGAAGTCACTCACATTGGAATACGGGCTTAGATCTGTGAATGAAAGAACTGAATCCGATAGGAAGCGGGCTTGTACTGTTCACAATCCACCTTATTCAAGCCGCATTGATTATATTTTAATTGATCTACTTCTTTGGCCATGCCTTAGCAACATGATTGTCAATTAGAGGGATGAAAGTGATCACAATCCCTTGTTTCTTACTATGAAAACTTTCTACCCAGGGTTGGTGAGTCAACACCAATTTGCAGCTAGCACCAGAGAGATTTTCCCCTCTAATGACACACGTCGCCTTAAATGGTCACAGACAATAGAGACCCCTGATCACCTAGCAGCAATAGGCATTGATCTACAGCTAGCCTTAGCCAAGATGAACGAAATATCGCAACTACAGAGGGTTAGTAGCCATAGCTGATACTCATATCCAACTTTAAAAAATATTTAAAATATATTTTACTATTCCAGCCACTAAATTCCGGAAACGCCAAGTTAAAAACCAAAACCTGGTGTAACAGTGAATGCAGGCACCTACGTTGTCAGTTAGGCGAGGCACTGAAATATATGGACATTTCCCATATCCATTCAGCCAGGAAGGCCTACAAACTGGCCCAGGCCCATGTCAAGAGGGAATGGGATGATGGGAGATGGCAGGACCTGAAAGAGGCTTGCCATGCCAAGGATTCAACTAAATTTTGGGCCTTAGTTAAAAGGCATGTAGAGGGCCATTCACTTTCCACCTCTAACTTTGTAGCTCCTTCGGTTTGGGTGGAATATTTTTCAGCCTTGTACTCACGACCCAAGCATACTCCCCTAGTAGATGATCAAGTGATTGTTCTACCACTAGATGATCCCACTACACTGCGGGAGCTTACTTTTGAATTGGAACCAGTTAGCCTCGCTCTGGATGCGGTAACCAAGGCAGGGCCTCTGGCCTGGATGGCATCCCTGCTGACTTATTCCTACAGGACAGGGAGAACCGGTCCATGTATTTTTTATGCCAATGCCATCTCTGGAAGAGCCCATTTTCCAGAATCCTGAAAGGGAGCTGAAGTCATCCCAATACAAAAGAAAGGTGATAAAGCCCTGCCATGCAATTATCGGCCAATCAGTTTAATTGATTGTGTCCAGAAAATCTTTATGTGCCTAGTTTTTGGGTAGAATACAGGGTTGAATAAATGAAAATGATATTCTGTCCCCTTCCAGGCTTCATTCTGCAAGAGGGTAAGCACTATGGATCATGTCTCTCGCTTCCTTCATCAAAACTAGAAGGCGGCCATGATCAATAGAGGCAGCTTGTATGTTGCTTTCGTTGATCTTAAATCGGCCTTCTTTGATCTGGTCCCCCGTAAGAAATTGTGGCATGTCCTCCTTTGTATGGGCATGCCATTGGCTCTCCTGACCATTCACATCCGTCTGCATGAGGATAATTTGCGCAGGTCTGCTGGAGGCAACAGGGAGAGCTAATGGAGCATTTCCCTATTTAAAAGAGTTCGCCAAGGCTGCATGCTGGCCCCAATTCTATCTTCTTTATTTTTAAATGACATTGTACAGCATCTCTCAAGTCATCTTTGACTGGTATCAAAACATCAATTTTATTGTTTGCCGATGATACCCACCCAGTGGTCTACAGTGAGTGCTGCTTCTTTCTGAAAATCCCAGGGACTTGAGATTAATCCGGCTAAAACTAAGTTTATGACCCTTCAAAAACGTAAAACTTTTAAGGTCAGACTAGAGTTGGGGGGCACCCAGCTAGAAAGGGTGGGTGTTTTCACTTACTTAGGGGTTACCTTGTCCTCAAATCTTTCATGGAAACCCCAAGTGTAGCTCTCTTCTCTTAAACACAAACAAATATCAGGTGCCATTTTAAAAGACAACATCTCCGTTAATTCAAAACCCATCGCCCAGGCTTTACATTTATATGATGCCAAAACACTAGGCTCTGCACTATATGGCTCTTAACTCTTGGGCTTCTCGGATTTAACTTTGCTTGCATATTCACAGACTAAATTCTTAAAAAGGCTGACTCGGCTTCCAGCTAGCACTCCCCTTCTGCCACTGATCTTTGACATGAGTAGGAATTCAGTCGTAGACAAGGCCAGACTTCGGACTCTACTGTTATGGAGATGGCTTTAGTCCCAACCTGAACGGACTCCATTTAGGGTGGTGCTAATAGATGTCCTACAGGCAGACATATATAATAAAATTCCATGGCTTTGCAAGATTAAAAAATGATGTACATCCATCTGCCTATGTATATTATGGGACAATCCTCCATCTGACGCATCCATCACAGCGGTGTCCTTAAAGAAAAACTATTGGCTTTGGGTTAGACAATTGTTCATTACTTCAGTGGCCAACTCTTCCCTAACTGGAAAGTTTTTAGACTTTAAATCAAATAGTCTTTTGGAGTTGCATTGAGACGCTATCACAGTCCCCTTGGATAGGAAGCTTTACTTCCAATTTTGGATTGGCACCCTTCCCTTAAAAGCATTCACCAGTAAATGGAAACTAAATATCTACCCTCTGTGCCCAACTTGTAAGATCTCCAAATAAACTATTGGCCATGTGTTTTTTGCTTGTCCAGGGTATATGCACCCCGCCAGAGATGGTTCAAACCCTCTGTAAGCTCCTAGGGACCTGTAGTAGCTGGACTGCATTTAGGATCCTGAGATCAGATCCAAGCTTAACCTATGTCTCTGCCATTGCGAAGTTCTCGGGGTGGATGTAATGGTTAGAGCAAGAGCTGCTTGAAAGAATTTACTGTCTTAAGTCTGTAATATTCAATATTGGTTGCAACTGTGAATGTAATGAATTGTGTTTTAACCAGTCTTATCCTTGGCTGATTAGCCCCTTAACAATTCACCTCCACATCTGGTTCTTCCCTTTTTGCTAAGTTTTGTTCCTCCCCCACTCGTTTTTACATTTTTATTATGAAAAAGGTTTCAAGTTTATTTAGACATTTGCGAAGTTACTTAATTCCATTGCAATAAAAATTATATGATATAAATACACTATTACATGACATAGATAAAATTAATAACTCTAAAAATAAAATCTTTACAATCCAATTAAAAAAAAATTAGTGGTAAGAGGAAAGTAAAAATCGATGCTTTGAAAAAGTGGAGGTACTATTATAACAGGAAAATTGTTATGAGACACTGTATTTCATTCACCTTATCATCTTAACTGGCTGTGTCACCACAACCCCAACCCAATTTGCAAATGCACATTAATATTTTTATTGTGGCTAAATGTAATTGTACTTGTTTTATTTATGTATGCTTTTACGACTAAACCTGTCGAATAAAGCTTATTTGAACTGAACTGAACTGAATTTGGCATTTCAAAATGTTTGCAACCACCACAAACGTTTTGTACATATGGCCCTTACTCTCTCGACACCCATTTATGATGGAAAGCTTTATGATTATTAGCTGTCAATAATACTTTGTATAAACAAAACTAGACACTGTTTATGAAACCAACAGACCGTATTCAATCCAATTGTGTGTCTGATGTGTATTTACTGAAAAATAAAATTCGAATTACCTTGTTATAAAGTATAGTGCGATACTCAGGAGAATGGTGATAGAAATTTAGGGCAGAAGAAATCCTTGGCAAAGCATCTAGGACAGCAAAATAGAGGGTATTTCTCAGAAAAAACAACATGTATAACATTTTGACCATGAATAAAGCCAATCAAATCCATCTCAGCACCAGTCATGACAATATATTTGTTCTGCAGTTTTACATTTTGATCTCATATAGATAATAGTTCCGTTCAATCTTTTTCTGTGTGTCATTTCTGTGTTCTACTCTGCTATTCATATACTTTCTTTTCAGCTCAGGACAGCATTTCTTTAAAGATATCTTCTTGAAGGACATGCTTTATATCTGTTAGGCATTCATCACAGCTCGCTGTTCTCGTGCCTCATTTTATTTACATTTTCATACGTGACTAAGGGCATGGCATTCAGGAAATTATAAAAATAGCACCTTCGTATAGACATCTCTTTATAAATCCAAGGTTTGTTAAAAAATGTACATGTACTGAGATGATGAAATCAATATCTGCTTAATGGCGTGCGTAAAAATTGACTTTCCTTTAAGGTGCACCATAGAAACAAAGCTGGATTTCTGAGAACCTTAACTATTTGCAGCGTGACAGGTAGATAAATATAATAGAACTGTTTATTAAAGTTAGGGATGAGATATTTTCTAACTGCAGTCGAGATTTGCATAGTGGGAGAGTGAAAGAGACCATCTTTGTAAAGCAGGCCACATCTGCGGCATATTTAATATTGTATATATGTTTGTGTGGTTTTTTACATAGCGCAAACCTAGATGCAAAAGCAATGAAGCACTACAAAGGAGGGAGCAGAGGGAGGAAGCATGGAGGAGGGAAGAATGAGGTAATGCAGGCAGGAAAAAAGGATGACATGCTGGGTACATCATTTGAAGGGTTACACCCGAATCGGGCATTGCTTGAAGAAGAGGGTCTTCAGTTTCCTATTCTAAAGCAAAAATGAGGGTGCTTCCAAGATCAGGGGTTGGGGGCACAGGGAATTCTTGATCATAGGATTGTAGCAAGAGATTACTCGGCAATTTCATTTTTATTTATAAGATACAGATCTACAATGAGATCCACTTTATAAAGATTACAGATTACCTAATCAATATGTATCTAAAAAGGTAAACATTTTAAAACACGTTGTTTTATTTACTGGATTGAATAAAAGTTTGATGGCATCTTTTGCTGAGTGCACTCCTTATTTCAAAAACAAAAGTTTCAACAACAATTGACAGATATTATACAATGCGGGGCACACAAAGATAACATGCTTTAAAGTATGCTTGCTTGTAGCAAAAAAGGTAAAACGGAAGTAATTGTTGCTACATGCTCTTGGATTTATACCGAACCACATTTAAAGTGGAACCTAGATCATGGTATTCCACTATTTTTTCTATTGTTTCTATTGAACATTCTGCCATTAACTGTTATTACAGGTGCATGAATGGGCATATTTCCGGAATTCAGATTCTGTAATCTCTGTGGGGTACAGAGCTACTGCACTAAATTCATCTGAGATTGAAAACTCCCTTTTGTCTCTAGTAACTCAACAAATACATTTTACAGTATGCCAGGTTATTTGGCCAGCCGATGTAATGGGTGTTGCAGTAGTCAAGTTGTGCATTAAATGTTAATTTGTTTGGGAAATAAGTAATAGATTTGGGTTAGTTTGTGGAAATAAGTAATGGATTTGGTTTAGTTTGTGGATTCGAAAGCAGCAGTTCTTTAAACTGCATTGACCTGAATTATGATTGAGATATTAGCAGTGCACAGGACTCCTGAGTTTTTTACTTTCTCTGTCAAATTAAAATGCATACCAAAGATTTCTGGGATATCTAAAGCAGATAATGAAGATTACCCTCAGGGCTAAAGACAATCAGCTCTGTTTCAGATTGGTTGTGTTGCATGCTGGTATCTTTCACTCCAGACATAGATAGCACCAAACAAGCTTAGTAGATCCTTACCACATTTTGGGTCTCGGAGGAACTACTGTTTTTCGCTATAACATCTGCAAAAGAAAGATTGGTTAGATATTTGTTGATTTCTGACCAGATTGAATATAGGTGAAATGCACATGTATTAATTAAGTAATGCAAGGTAAACAGCCAAAGCTGGATGATCCCCATAGTTTGATGAAATACAGTTGATCGGAAAGGTACAATTTTCGCTACTTGCATTCGATGATTCTGTCATGGCTGTCTCGCATTTTGGCCCCTTCCCTGCACCACACGCCCCTGTCAGATCATTCTATACTAGGCGGCATGGAGCGAGGGTGTTAGTGCCATTATTGGCAACATCCCCACCCACAGTCTGAGCATGCATGAATAAATAAATACACAAGACAACTTTTGTTATGGGAAAATATTGCTGCAGGTTTATTCCATACAAAAGTATGCAATATGGTGGGTTATCTTACGGGCGATCCAAAGGCAGGCAGCTGTACCAACTCTATGCTGCCCCGCCCGCCTGATGAGCCAGCACTGTGGGAAACCCAATCAGTGCTACACCTTGTGTGATCCTCCTCCGGATCACGTGACACATTGGTCCCTTATTACTCACGCCCCTTTCAGGGCGGAGCGTAGCAGGGCAAACCCCCGGTTGGTCAGGCCTCCAACCGCCCGAAGGACTAACGGGGCGCCGTCGCGGTTTTCCAGGAACCTGCCCTGAGGCTCCTGGTCTTTGGCTCTGGCACCCCTATTGTGCCGCGCAGAGGTACCCTTACTGTACCCGTCTGCCGCAGAGGTACCCTTACTGTACCCGTCTGTTCCCAGATCGCCCTGTAACTCCGCCTGCAACGAAAAAAGAAAACATTACAACGTTCTACGTACTTTGCCAGCCAACCCCACGCCGGGTAAGCGGTAGGTTGGGAGACGGCGTGTCTGGCGCAAAGAGGACGCCGGAGAGAGGTATAAGTACCCTCCCCGACTCTCTGCGCGTGCGCCGGAAGTGACGCGCCTAGGCGAAGGACTCCTACCCTGAGTCCAACCACTAGACTAGGAGGGTGGCGTTTGTGCCCAAATGGCACTAAAGGGCCGCCCTTTTAGGTGGCCCCCTGCGGGGGCCGTGGGCAGCCGCATAGTGCCATTATTGGCAACATCCCCACCCACAGTCTGAGCATGCATGAATAAATAAATACACAAGACAACTTTTGTTATGGGAAAATATTGCTGCAGGTTTATTCCATACAAAAGTATGCAATATGGTGGGTTATCTTACGGGCGATCCAAGGGCAGGCAGCTGTACCAACCTATGCTGCCCCGCCCGCCTGATGAGCCAGCACTGTGGGAAACCCAATCAGTGCTACACCTTGTGTGATCCTCCTCCGGATCACGTGACACATTGGTCCCTTATTACTCACGCCCT
This sequence comes from Calotriton arnoldi, assembly GCA_963921515.1. Classification (NCBI taxonomy): domain Eukaryota; kingdom Metazoa; phylum Chordata; class Amphibia; order Caudata; family Salamandridae; genus Calotriton; species Calotriton arnoldi. The sequence goes on along the minus strand of CAWUFW010008902.1, from coordinate 537,997 downwards.
TTCAGGGCGGAGCGTAGCAGGGCAAACCCCCGGTTGGTCAGGCCTCCAACCGCCCGAAGGACTAACGGGGCGCCGTCGCGGTTTTCCAGGAATCTGCCCTGAGGCTCCTGGTCTTTGGCTCTGGCACCCCTATTGTGCCGCGCAGAGGTACCCTTACTGTACCCGTCTGCCGCAGAGGTACCCTTACTGTACCCGTCTGTTCCCAGATCGCCCTGTAACTCCGCCACAGCTCTGGAGGCGGCCACCGCCGCAGCCAGGGCCCCCACCAAAACAGCTAATTTCTCACCTGTAACCTGCTTTCTAGGGCCTCCTGTATGTCCAGTGAAACGTGTCCATGCTGTGACAAATGCACCCCATGTTTGTCAACTTAACCTCAGGCGTAGGCCTGGATGGCCAGTGCCCTCAAGACAGCTGTCTTCTCACTTGCCACCTCTCATTTCCAGGGCCCCCTGCAAGGTCAAGGGAACAAATCCATACCCAATGGTGACCATAAACACCATGTTTCAAAGTAGCCCTTGACCTTAGCCTCAATCAGCACGTGTCTGATGAAGCCCAGACCCTCTGGTCTGCAAACTTACGCCCTGAACAGTTCACTCTTACAGGGCTGTTCAATGGCCTCCTTTGACTTAGCCCGTGCCCCACTCTGCGGTGAGTAATCTCAGGCCACCAGAGCTCACATTGAACCATGTCTATGCTGATCTCACCTAAGTCAGCCTTCATTGCTTGCAAGAATGCCCCCTACCCACGGCAGTGAGGTCATTGCCTCCTAAATGGATCACCAAGATGTTAAGGAGACCCCCCCAACCAGTCTCTGCTCCAAATTGTTCAGAGCTGCTCGATCTCATTCCAGGGGACCCCATCCAGACAAACTGCGTCTGGGAAAACCGCCTGAGCAATTTATCCTGCTCCGGGAAGAGCAACTGCCTCACACTACCTGGAATGTGATGGCCTCCCAAAAGGGAACTCTACTCTTACCATGGCTATATTACCCGTGAGGCTAATGTAGGCTCCCACCTCCTGCAACCTGTAGTTGCAATCCTCCAGTATTTTTTGTGCTTTAACACCCTCTTCCCCAATTTGTGGGACAGCATCGCCCATGTTGGATGACCGCTTCCACAACCAGCCTATCTACTAGGGCTACCAGGGCAGAGAATATAGCGCCTAACTGAATCAACGCAAACCTGCCCCGCCTGCCCGCTTTGGCTATTCGGGCGAGGAGGATTATGCTTAACCTTTGCCGTCCCATTGCTTTCTAAATCATGACGCACAGGAATGTCATAACTAACAGCATGTGACAATGAGCAAGGGGGCCCACCTGCCCTTGCCATGCATCCCTTCCATGCATCCCTTATTCCTATGGGAATTCCGCCAGCTGAGCTCCCTCTGTGGTGAACCCCCTAGGCATGCCAGCTAAGAGAATCTGTCTGATGTAATACAGTGCGCACTGAGCGATAAGGTGCCTAACATTAAGGATTGACTCAGTCCTACCTAACCCCCAACCTAGAATATTCTTGAAAAGGGGGGCAGGGCGTTCCCACTGCCCACCCTTGGGCAACCCCATAGGTGGAAAATTACCTGCTCCGCTAAATTTTATCATTGTTGATCACTGGACGTGCCAAATGTTCTTTTACATAGTAGCCTTTTGGGCTTGACACCTTGTTTCCCATTTCTAGGGACACTATGTTGGCTGACAGCAACACCACCCAGCAAGGCTACCCTGGCTAACCGGGTAGGCATTTGAGCTTAACTGCAGGAACTTGTCCCTACCCTAGGTTCTGGGTGCACTTACTTCCCCCGTGGACCAGACGGTTGCACAAACCCCTTTGATTGTTAAACCCTGGTGAACACCTTAATGGTATCAAAGCTGGTTTGAAACAATATATGTCTTGTACCCACTATTGGAGACACCTCACCCTTTTCTGCAATTACAACTTACGCAGCACACCCCACTTGCCCCACTAGGGCCCGGAGTCAGCGCCGTCTACCCCGCAACTCGAAATCCCTCAATTAAAATACACAGGGAACGGCATCCTGGCTACCTCACCCGGTACTCCTTATCAGGTTTCTTATTACAGTCGCAGCGATTGAAGTTTTAATTATGAAAGGGCCTTTGAAGCTATTTGCGTTAATACCTCAGCTGAAATGCACTCCGTGAAACTCAATGTCCTTCCATGCCACAAATCAATCTCACTTTACAATTCCTTGCCATGTCCAGCGGTCCTACGGTAGGGCAAAGGAAGCATATTGAAATGTATACAACAAAGTCAAACGAAAATCTGCCCACATGAAACTGGAAAATTACACTAGCCTATTCAGTAGGTTTTACTTTTAAGAGCTGTGCGCTGTTTCACCAAAAGTTTTAAGATTACTGGCAGAAAGTTTTGTTACACGTTTCTCTCTAAACGTTAGGGTGCGACTATTTGGCAGTGCATGTGAACTCGTACTGTGCAAGACGGCTGTAGAGATCGCTGCCATGTAGACCGGCATGTTGGCTTACAGCCCTGGCATCTGAGACTTATAACAGCTTTTGGCGATCGTTACAGCAAACATAATTCACCTGTAGCACTTGCCTGACACCTGCTGGGCATACAAATTAATTTATTTGAATTATCATTTCATCCCGGCGAAGGCACATACTGAGGGATCCCGGAGCCACAGATCACATAAGTAGCCACCCAACAGCCATAGACTAATTCAGTCACCGAGCGTTCGAGGAGTTGCCTGCTCTCTAGTCCTACATTCTTCAATATAGCCGACGAAGGGACACAGGCCCTGGCCCCACAACCCAAGGCAGTGGCGCTGGTTACCACCCACCAGGCTGCCCGGGACAGCAGCTATTTCTCTCTGCCCATCGGCCTCGGTCTACCCTGTGACCGCTCCGTGCCCTGAACCACGATGGGAGCCTGCGCACTCGCTCAGACTGCGGGCCACCGACTCACACTCAATTGTTCCCCTGGACACAACATCGATGCCAAGTAGCCTCCCACACGCCATGTGCCCCATACAGGCTTACCCCCAAAAGTTAACCAATGCCGCATAATTCGATGGGGGGGGTGGGGGGGGAGAATCACTTTCACGGCCTCAAACCCTCCTCTTCAGGAGGGCCGGAAACAATTTGCAGGCTGCACGAGGTGAGTGGGGAGGTCGGACCCCTGGTGCTGCAGTTTGTAACCGTGTGGGAGAAGCCCCCATGCTGCAGCGGACACGGAGCACCGCTGAAGCACCACCGGCGCACCAAACGTCCGCAGCAGGGGAGGTGCATGCCAAAACTGCAACACCCCTACCCAGACGAGCAAAGCGGATGTACAAACTCCCCTGCTGCTGCCGATCGGGCAAGGAGCAAGACCGGGACGACCACAGCGCGACTAAACGGCGTGCCCTCGGCGGTGTACCCGCGATCTCACACAGACGGCAGGGCGTTTAGAGATGCAAAAGCTGGAATGCCTCTCCATCCCCTCCGCGCCGGGGAACAAGTCACGCACACCACCCGACTGGTTCCCGGACCCACCAATACCATCGGGTCACCACTGGGGTCTCTCGCGCCACCCGGCCAATCAGTACAGCCTAACGCCACAACAACCGGAGATAGACCGAGAGAGGCAGGGGCGACACAAACCCTGACTCACCTTAATACCCCGACGGCACGACGATGACCCCGGCGAGCCTGGACTACGTGTCCAGACGGCGTGTCTGGCGCAAAGAGGACGCCGGAGAGAGGTATAAGTACCCTCCCCCGACCTCTGCGCGTGCGCCGGAAGTGACGCGCCTAGGCGAAGGACTCCTACCCTGAGTCCAACCACTAGACTAGGAGGGGTGGCGTTTGTGCCCAAATGGCACTAAAGGGCCGCCCTTTTAGGTGGCCCCCTGCGGGGGCCGCGGGCAGCCGCAGTCTGGAGACCGGAGGAGTGTGGGTTTTGGGACTACAAATCCCAAAAGGCTCCTCTGCTGGGTTCCGTGCTTCTTCAGCGTGGGGGAGGAGCTACGTGTATTTCATCCCAGACAAGCGTGCAGGTCGGTGCTCGTCAATCGACTACGCCCCCTGCCTGCCTTGCTTGTTTGATTCCGGTAGGATCCTCGTTGCGGGAGTAGTGCGGCTGGAATCCGCCGGCATTTCTCTCCCGCTTACTTCATTTCCAGCATTCCCTACTCCGAGCGGCGCTGTGATGACCGGGCCTTGATCCTAGTGCCATTATTGGCAACCTCTCCCACCCCCTGTCTGAGCATGCAAGAATGAATAAATACACAAGACAATTTGTAGTGGGAAAATATTGCTGCAGGTTTATTCCATACAGGAGTATGCAATATGTGGGTTATTTTACGGGCGATCCAAGGGCGGGGCAGCTGTGCCAACCTATGCTGCCCCCGCCCGCCTGGTGAGCCAGCACTGTGGGGCACCCCGTCAGTGCTACCTTTGATGATCCTCTTCCGGATCACGTGACACGTTGGTCTGTTCTACTCACGCCCTTTTCAGGGCGGAGCGTAGCAGGGCAAACCCCCGGTTGGTCAGGCCCCCAACCGCCCGAAGGACTAACGGGCGCCGTCGCGGTTTTCCAGGAACCTGCCCTGAGGCTCCTGGTCTTTGGCTCTGGCACCCCTACTGTGCCGCACAGAGGTACCTCTTACTGTACCGGTCTGCCGCAGAGGTACCCTTACTGTACCAGTCTGCTTCCAGATCGCCCCTGTAACTCCGCCTGCAACACAAAAGGAAAACATTAAAACATTCAGGATACCCTGTCCCCCAGCCAGGACGCCGGGTAAGAGGTGGGCGCGGAGACGGCGTGGCTGGCAAACAGAGACCGCCAGGAGGCAGGGGAGGCATATATGCCCTCCCCCTTGTCGCACCGGAAGGACGTCATGGAGGCGACCTCAGCTAGAGGGCTCCACAGACCCCTCCAAAGACTAGAGCGGGTGGGTGGTGCCAAGATGGCACTAAGGGCCGCCCTGCTGAGGTGGCCCCTGCGGGAGCCGCGGACAGCCGCATAGTGCCATTATTGGCAACCTCTCCCACCCCTGTCTGAGCATGCAAGAATGAATAAATACACAAGACAATTTGTAGTGGGAAAATATTGCTGCAGGTTTATTCCATACAGGAGTATGCAATATGTGGGTTATCTTACGGTCGATCCAAGGGCGGGGCAGCTGTGCCAACCTATGCTGCCCCCGCCCGCCTGGTGAGCCAGCACTGTGGGGCACCCCGTCAGTGCTACCTTTGATGATCCTCTTCCGGATCATGTGACACGTTGGTCTGTTCTACTCACGCCCTTTTCAGGGCGTAGCGTAGCAGGGCAAACCCCCGGTTGGTCAGGCCCCCAACCGCCCGAAGGACTAACGGGGCGCCGTCGCGGTTTTCCAGGAACCTGCCCTGAGGCTCCTGGTCTTTGGCTCTGGCACCCCTACTGTGCCGCGCAGAGGTACCCTTACTGTACCGGTCTGCCGCAGAGGTACCCTTACTGTACCAGTCTGCTTCCAGATCGCCCTGTAACTCCGCCACAGCTCTGGAGGCGGCTCCCGTCGCCGCGAGAGCCCCCCCACCAAAACAGCTCATTTCCGACCTGCAACCTGCTTTCATAGGGCCTCGTGCATGTCCAGTGGAAAGTATCCATGCCCACCTGTGGCAATTGCATCCAAGTTTGTCAACCTAGCCTAGGCGTACGCCTGGATGGCCATGGTGACAATGGACCCCATCTTTAGCAAAGTAGCCTTAACATTAGCCTGGAACAGCTCGTCTCTGCTCTGCGAACTTACGCCATGAACTGTTCACTCTTGCAGGGATGTTCAACGGCCTCCTCTGACTTAGCTCTGTCCCACCTCTGCGGGGGATCAACTCGGACCACCAGAGTTACATTGACCCATGTAGTTGCTGCTCTCCCAAAACAGCTCATTTCTCACCTAAAACAGAAAGTTCCACTGCCTCACATGACACAGCCCCGTGCCCACTCTGGGCGGGCCGAATTCAGACACAATGGCTCACATTGCCCTATCTATTTGCTGAACTCACCTAGCTGCCGACCTTCTAGCACTGTGTGTGCCTGAACACCTGTGTCCCCATCTATGGGACGGCAGCCCACTGGTTAGGTAACCGCTCCCAACCCCGCCTGCCTACTTTGGCTATTCGGGCGAGGAGAATTGTGCTAAACGTTTGCACTGTCCCTCTGTTTTCTAAATCATGACGCATGGGCATGGTCATAACTGGAAGTATGTGCCAATGATCGAGGGTGCCCTCCTGCCCTTGCCATGCATCCCTTATTCCTTATGGGATTTTCGCCTGCTCAGTTCCCTCTGTGGTGAAATCCCCCTAGGCATAACAGCTTAGTTAACATGTCTGCATAATACAGTGCGCACTGTCTGCAATATGGTGCCTGACGTTACCCTTGGGGCTGATGTAGGCTCCCACCTCCCGATTTTTGTTGATCGGTGGACGTGCCAAATGTTCTTTTGCATGGTAGCCTTTTGTGCTTGACCCCTCGTTTCCCCATTACTTGGGACGGCAGCACACTATGTTGGCTGACAGCGTCACCACCCAGCGAGGCTAATATAGCTAACCGGGCGGGCAATTGAGCTAAACTGCAGGTACATGTCACCTACCCTAGGGTCTGGGGTGCACTTACTTCACCCCGCTGACCAGACGGTTGCACAAACCCCTTTGCTTGCTAAACCCTGAACACCTTAATGGTGTCAAATCTGGTTTGAAACAATATATGTCTTGTGCCCACTATTGGCGACACCTCACCCTTTCGTGCAGTGACAAATTACGCAGCGCACCCTACTTGCTTATCTGCCGTCGGATCCCAGGTGCACAGTACCTACTGTCCATCTCCGACCCTGGATGCTTTAAACCTGTCAAAGTGTCGGAAACCAAGATTCCCAGTTCCCTGTTTAGCTGCGGTACACCTTCAGTGGATTCGCTAGGAGATACCACAAACCGCATTGGTCATGCGAACCTTGAGTACACAATTTTCCCCTGGGCGTACCTCTAAATGATACTGGCTCCACACAGCTGTAAGGCCAGAGACACATATATTAACCCATTAACTGGGTTTTTTCACTAGGCACCCTTCTGGTTGGTGGTGCGGAACCTCCTACCCCGCAAAAGATGACCGTCTAGCGTTGCCGCCACACCACCCGTGTCCCTTGAATCACCCTCCATCCCCCTGTGCAATAGTCATATTGCTAAGTGGGCAATCAATTCAACATCTCCTTTCCTGCCGGACTGTTGGCTGTTCAGTTAGATCAGTGGTAGCTGCACCCAGACTTCCCAGGCAGCTTTATTGCTGATAATGTGACCAGTTGACCTTGGGGAATCTCACGCTTGCAACTTATAACTACAGCGATTGTTTAATTGAAATGATACTGTGTGTCTTGAAGAACTATGCACAGGTAATTGGACTCCCACATGCGCAGTTGTTGCGAACATCAAAGTGGATGGCCAAGATGTGTTGGGGGGACCTCCCCACTACCAGTCTCTGCTGTAGTTTTCCCCCAACAGAACAGCCCGCTGTAGCTCAGTGGACGGTGAAATTGTATCCCAAGCCTTCTTATGTGTTGTTCATATGGTGAAAATTGGGGATACTTTTAATAGCACTGGTGGGGGAGAGCTGGTGAAGTGCTGGGCCTACTGCCAGCATCTCCCCTGCTCCGTCAGGGTTTCCTAAGCACCAGTCCCGTACCCTCCTAGTCCACCCTAGGATTTTAACAGGGTTGACCCCCCAACCTGGGATGCGATGGCCCGGTAGCCACTGGACCAGTATGTGAGTACTATCGGGGACCTAAGCTATCATCTATCTCAAGCAAGGAATTTTTAGACGTTCAGTAAATGTGACACATTGGACTTGTCCCTCAAACTTAAGCCAGGAACTTCTAGGTGAGGTCCGGCTCTCCCAAACTTCTCCTAATGTGTACCAGGGGCAGACCAGTCATTGGGAACAGGGGGTGAACAGTACGTCCAGCTACCTGCCCTTTCTAGGATCTGGGAATATCTAGTGTTCCTTACTACGTTATTGCCCCTTGTGTTTCCCCAACTTTCTAAAACACAGTGCACTTGTAAGGTGACAACGCCCCACACCCGCCAGGCTGCCATGGCTAAAGGGCGGGTGATTATAGCTTAACTTAAGCAAAACTGCCCATCATTAGTGGCATCGACCAGACATCAGCGCAGGCAATTTTGGTGATAAACTACAGCGCCAAATGAATGGTGTCACTATGGCTAGCGAATGTATGTCTATTGTGCATGAGACCCAGGGTGCCCTGCTTTGTTTCGGCTGGGTGAAACTTGTTGCCTGCGCCACCCGTCTGGCCTATGGCAATTGTACAGAACTCCCGCTTCACGGCGGTCGATGTATCTGTCAACCTCGCAACATTCACTTTCATATAATGAACAAGGCGCAATCCCCAACCATAACTCGCAGACAAAAGACGGGCTTATCTTGGGACTATTTTGTGCTCATGTTATGCAGAGGAAGATAAAATTATTGAACCTGCATTGCGAACGACTAGCCGGAGTTGCCAATACTTAATAAGACACGTCACAGGACCTGTGGCCAGACTCGGCATTTGATCTTGGGCCCCTATGGTAAATAAGCAACAACTGTGGCCTTGTTGTAAGAATATTGATCAGATATATACTACCAAGTGGACACTACACTTACAAGCCAGTACTCTTGGCTTTCTATATGGTTGTCGGATGCTTAAGCTCACTAAGCCCCAATATGGCTTCTTTGGAGTAGTATACTGAAAATGCTACCCTTCTGAAATGGTGAGACTGTGAAAGAAGTATCGTGACTAACCGCCCAACTGGCCCCAAAATAGGCAATCATCTCTTCTAACTGAAAGAAAGCATTCATAAAGCAAGCATGTTCATCTATTGTACAAGTCATCCCCATTAACTGGCACAAGGTGGGCCTTCAGGAATAAACTAGTGCCCTCTGCACGCTCACGCATTACTTTGTTGACTACCCGGTGGCCTAATGTTTCTGGCCCGTGACCTTACCTATAGCCAGCCAGGGCTACTGATTTTGCCCGTGTTTGATAGTTGCAAGGTAAATAAGGAACAACTAAGGATCCTCCGCACTCAGGTTGCCTGTCTTGGAAAAAGCCTAGTTTGAAGATTCTGAACTTGCACGCTGGTTCGGCCCCATCCATAGCTGCCAATGTTTCAGATTGATATGTATGACATTTGCATAATTTCAGTGCATCTGTGAGTAACATCAAGGCTATGCCTGACATTTTCTATCCAGCAAAATCAAACCCAGGGATGCGGGAAACATATCAATGTCAGTAATTACACGTATTTGGGCAATGAGAAACCCAGGGGACCATATTTTAGGCGCTATTTGTTCTTCAAACATACCGCACCTGGAGTGTGCCCATCTGTTATAATAAGCATTTATGTGTGTATGTGACACTCATGGGAGGTATGGTAAGAAATTGACATTGCTTAAGTGGAGTCGAGTATCATAAATATACACAATCAGTCTAAAACAGCCTGGCACGTTAGGTGCAGGAAATGGGCACACTTTCAGCCCTTGCAGTGTTGTCCCGGTGTTCAACTCATGTCTTGAGCTCTACCCTCATCTCCGGGAGCCCATCCTCACCCAGACCGACTGCATGTCCTGCCATCCCAGGCAGTGCTAGTCAAGTGTGTCCTCTCTGAACCCCTCCCTGCCCTGCCCTACCAGCGCTGCGAGGCCACGCAGTGAGCTGCACCAGCCCCACCCGCTCTGGTGATGGTCGATGCCTATGGGCGTGGAAATATTTTACGGCTCCTGGGCCTCGCCAACTTGTTCTGCTACGGGCGGGGAAGGGGCCGCCGCGCCCAACAAGCCCAACCTGCACAATGCGCGAGGGAAGGCTGAAGAAAGCGCACATCCAGAATGAGCTGCCCTCTGTCCCGACACACGAGCCGGGCAAAGCCTGTTTGTGTCACCAAAAGGCAGGATGTGGTTAGCACAGGGCAGGCAAACCTGGACTGGGCCCAGACCCTGCAGCCCGCAGTAACCTCACCCTGAGAACAAAATCGCAAGCTAGGCCAATGGCTGCTGCTGCACGGCATAGCCTTTAAGGCTGAATGGCGGGATATATTTGTGCAGTACAGTGGCACAGCCAAACTCTACTAACCATGACAAACTTCATTCCGTCCTAGTAACGTCAGCTTGCACTCGTTCTGAGAGAGACTCCCTTATTTCACTGAGACGTTCCCCTGGGGATGATGTGTGCGCCTTATAAATACCATAAAAACAAATACATTTTAGTGCTCACTCATTGAGCACAGCCCACCACCAATAAAAGCGGCACCCTCTGGGCACACCGGCGGTCTCCCAGGCAAGTGCACCGCCCGCTACGCCAGGGGCACACGGCCCCCCAGACAAGCACACATCATATCCAGTATGGGCTCCCTGGATGGAAAACAGGTCAGCATGGTAATTGGTTAAAGGCCCAATTAAACCTTGCATCCAAATTGCATCCACAGCTGAAGGCCGATCCTCGCAGTCTCTCCCATGCGAAACAATGAATTAGAAACTGCCAACTCCCCCAAAGGACACATTCTTTTTTGGTGGGCACGGTATCAAGTCATTTGCCCAGAATCCCAGGATGCTGAGTCAAGGTCGTAAGGCCACATTCTCTGGCATAAGTGCCATGCAAGATGGCCGCGCCACCTCCGGGTGCCACCAGTGCACCCTCAACCCGTGCTGCACCCAAAGCCACCATCCACGTGGTAGACCCAAGGCTGCCACTGAAATTCCTGCCCGCAGTATCTGGACAACTCACTAACCAACCACAAACAAAACCACACCCGCATAAAACGACAGTGCAACCCAAAGGTGTCTGTCGATCCCCCGACACACACACCCATCATAGCAATCACAATGGAATACGGCACCAAACAGGTCCAGCTCACGATGGAAGTGAGCCCATCCCACAGCACAGACTCCGAGAGGACAATGCCATGCTTTGGACCAATCAGAGCGGAGGCACACAAATGAAAGATGGCTGACCGAACAGTGGTCACACCATGCAGGGGCAAATAGCCTCCCTTGCACAGCAACCGTGGCTCAATCTCTGTCTCTGGCCCAATCTAAGACGCACGTTCGCCCAGTCCTGTGACTCGGCTGCTAAAACAGAACGACAAAATTTGGACACATGCGTGCCAAAAGGCACCTCTGTAGTACATCCAGACGCGAGAGGAAGCGGTCCAACTCAAAAACACACCATGCTCATTGGCGCAAACCCCAACAGACCCCGGCTCCCGTGCGCTCTCATCGGAAGTTGCCGGACGACTCATTTCCAAAAACATGTACGAGCAATGCACAAAGATGCCCTGTTTGGTGCTTCCGTTCGAAACGCTCCATTCCCAAACTCAAGAAACTACCCTTTCCAACATTCGTTGCCTCCTCAATACAGGCCTACATATGCTATGCTTGATCCTGTCCACGCGCCAGGTCTGTACTCCTGGAGCCAGAAAGGCACCGATGCCTGGGACAGGAAGCACGAACATCAACACAAATACCCTCAATAACCAGGGAAACTCACCCCGACCAACCCGGATGACGCGATGTTTGAATCACAGAGGAAGACGCCAATTGGAACACTTGACATCGAATGCCGACTGCTGGTTAGCAATCAAGCACTGGTCTTCCATCCCGTACCAAGTGCCTGCCAGTCACCGCTGGGGCAATGACATGGGAAGAAAGGACCAGTTTGTGGAGGGCGCCCCTGTCCCGGCCCCAATGACTCGGCTGCCGCGGCACAACAAAACCTCCAAAGGTTTAACGCTTCTGTTTCCGGTGGAGTCACGTCCAACACTGAACGACGAAACACCACCGGAAAGAAAGACCTTCGCTGCGACACACAATAGCACTGTCAATCAAATACATCACGCACGTCAAAGAAACAAGCAACCCGAATCCACTCAAGACCCGAGCACAGCACAATTCTCTGATCGGCGATGGGCCCCTTCCCATAGCGGTAACCCAGGCGACCCATTACTGATGGCGCCCTGAGCGCCAAAACCGGCAACGCGCGTCCCCCCCCACCCCTCTGGGGAGGCGGCGGAAAGAACAAATCATCTTCCCCAATCGCGGCTGGGTCCCTGTACACTCGCTGCCCACGTGGCTGCCGGGGTGGGGGGCGTGATGGGCGCTGCTCCCTGGAATAGCGTGCCCCGCAAGGCCCCCGGGCCGATAAGATGCCCCTCCGGGACCAGCTAGTAAATAATCTAGCCCCCGCGGCCTCCGAAAACCTCCGCTCAGCCCCTGCCGTAACTGCGGGCGGGAGTGAACTCGCGCGCCGCCCCCCAATGACAACTCGCCAACTGGCCTAACGGCGCCCGGCCAAATTCGCCGTGCCGTCCTGCAGTCGGTCAGGCCAACGGGCCTTGAGTTAACCTCCCTGTCACCCGCAGAAAGTTACCCGCCTGGCCACGTCACCCCCACCCCTCCAGGGGGGGGTGGGGGGGGAGCGTCACTGATCAGTCCCCCCGGGCCGTGGCCTCGTGCAGGGCGGGTGACTACCACCAACCTCAATTTTTGACGTCGGCAAGAACGATGACCCGACAAGCAGAGTGGACCTGCACAACCTCCAGCTCAGTCCCAGGATCCAACACAAACGACGCGAGACAACCAGTCGAGACGGCGTGGCTGGCAAACAGAGACCACCAGGAGGGGCAGGGGAGGCATATATGCCCTCCCCCCCCTTGTCGCACCGGAAGGACGTCATGGAGGTGACCTAGCTAGAGGGCTCCACAGACCCCTCCAAAGACTAGAGTGGGTGGGTGGTGCCAAGATGGCACTAAAGGGCCGCCCTGCTGAGGTGGCCCCCTGCGGGGGCTGCGGACAGCCGCAAATCCTGTGTTTCCTGTTCTTCGGCTGCATTCAGGATTCCCGCAAGGGTGGACAATCCCTTGAGGCAAGTACTCCATACGCATACATGGCAACATTTTAGAAGAGCAAGGTGGGAGATTAAAGAAAAAAAATCGGGAGAATGGGGCCTTGAATCGGGTACTGTCATGTATGGGCTTAGCAAGTGCGCTGCTGCAGGATCGGACATTTGAAACGCAAATGCACGTTTTTTTCTTACCTTTCAGAAGCATGGAGTGCAATGGCAAGCAGAAAGAGGGTGATGCAAGTGTTGTGCACTGGCCTGCAGGAGCAGGTTGCTGGCAGTGCATACACCACTTTACACAATACCAAGCCCAGTCAGCTGAAACCCCAGAGTAATCTGGTTTTTGCCCGAAGGAATTGGGAGGCGGGCGACTAGCCTTGAAATCGGTAGTCTCCTGCCTGAATCGGGAGGGTTGGCATGTCTGCATACGGACTCCGGCTGGATCTGTTAGTTTTACGGTGTGTTACGTAGGAGAACATCACCGTTATTTCCGCTTTTCACTCACACGAACGGAGAGCTGCGGTGAAGTTTCAACTATTATTTTATTTGGTTTCATTATTTGATACTTTGCGGCTGCCCGCGGCCCACGCAGGGGGCCACCCTAAAAGGGCGGCCCTCTTAGTGCCAATTAGGCACCTACACCACCCCTCTAGTGATGGGACTCAGGGAGGAGATTCCCCCCCCTCCCCCCCCCTTGCCTTGGCACGCTAGGTGCGTCACTTCTGGTGCACAGAGGTCGGGGGAGGGTACTTATACCTCCCCCAGCCTTTCTGGCATCCTCTTTGCGCCGGACACGCTGTCTTTCCCACGACCCTTGACGCCGTTTGGTTGGCCGTGGTGCTGGTCTCCCTGTTTTGCCGTCCGAGTTCTCGTCGTGAGGCTGGTGAGGTAGGCGCTGCCCCCGTCCCACCGCGTGGTGCTCCCGCGCGGGACTCTGCCCCAGCTGCATACCCCGGGGTCCTTGTAGTAGCCCTTGCGCCCCTCATAACGTTTATGCAGTTTTCGCAGCTGTGGTTGTGGCCCGGGATCGGGTCGGGGATAGAATGGAGGGGAATTGTCTCCGGCCTTCGCATAGCAGGATATCATTACCCCGCTCCCCCCCTCCATGTGGTTGCATGGGCAGGGGGGCGGCTGGCAGCGAGCGCCCTCGAGCTGGTACTAGTCCAGGCACACCAGCTCGAACTGGCGGTGAGCGTCGTCTCTGTTCATCGTCCCCTGCTCCCTGCCTTCGCCCGGCCAAGAGGGATGGGTCAGCTGGCTTGGCGCTGCCTCCAGCGCGCAGCCCCCCCATGGGTTTGAGCAATGACATTAATAGGACCCTGACGGTACCGGGCTGAGCTGCCATTGCGGGGCCTGGGTGTTGAGGGCCAGCTGTTTCAGCGCGCCGAGGGGCGTAGGGGGCCTCGGTGCCCCTGGTGCACGCCCGGGAGGCAGACATCCCTCCGCCTGTTCCAGACTGGGTGTACCTCCAGTCAACCCCCTATCTCCCCCCGTGTCAGCTCCACTGCGAAGCGTGACGGCATCGTACTGGGTGCTGCACCGGTTGCAGGCGAGTGCGGGCGGCGCTGTGGGAGGGGGAGGGGAGCCCATGCCGGTATGGGAGCCCGGGGGGCTTTTGCGCCCGCCGCCGATCGCGCAGGGTGCGGTAGTGTCGCCTTCTTCCCCCCCCCCGCGTCAGCTCCACTGCGAAGCGTGACGGCATCGTACTGGGTGCTGCGCCGGTTGCAGGCGAGTGGGGGCGGCGCTGTGGGAGGGGAGCCCATGCCAGTATGGGAGCCCGGGGGGCTTTTGCGCCCGCCACCGATCGCGCAGGGCGCGGTAGTGTCGCCTCCTTCCCCGCCCTTAAATACTAACACAGCAGCTATTTGTCAACGGCAGCACGGTGCCTTAATTTTATGGCGCGGGTTGCCGTGTGATGCCCCCGGCGCGGTGGGTTTTCTGGGGCTGGCCCAGAGTTGGCTACTGGGCCCTTGGCCCAGGCAGTCGGGCACTGTGAGGAGCCAGGTTGCTTACTGTGTTGGCCCTTACCAGGAGCATTCTGCCTTTTTCAACGGGCGGTTGGGGCACCCCGCTGTTGTCCGCTCTGCTAGCCGGTCTTGGGGGTGGCATTGATTTGCACAACCATGTGGTTGCGTGCACAGACGCGCGTAGGCCGGTGGACATGGGGGGTGGAGAGGCCGAATCGCGTGTACCACGGAATTGTGGTGACCACAGGGATCCGGGTGCGAGTCGCCCCTGCTCTGCACCCCGGGATGTCCACACGGTTTAAGGTTTGAGGGGATGAGCGCGTTGTTCCTCAGGGAGGCCCCGTGTTTTCCCTGCACAAGGGACAGTGATACACATGCTGTTTGGTTCACAGAGTTGTAAATTCATCTGTTTGTCCAAGTTTACCGAGAGGTAAATCTTTGCGTTCCCCTGCACATGGAACAGTGACACCTACGCTGTTGGGGCACAAGGCTGAGAATTGATTGTTTTGCTCTATTTTCCCGTGACGAATGCTTGGCCAATCTTGCCAATTGGTCCATGAGGTCGGGTGTCTAGGCGGGGGAACTTCTTCGCTGGCATCAGCGCAGATGGAAAGGTTTTAATGCATGCAGTGTAAACTCTTATCCATGGTTACAGCCCTTAGGCATGCAAAGATCCAGTAACTGAGCTTCGCACGATCGTGCCCTTTACCGGATCGCACGCAGTGATTGACCGCATCACACCAACACAGTTGCACCTCATTGTAGACTGCGTGTCATACGGCCTAGGGTGGTTTCCTCTACGGGTATCAAACTTTTGTGCTCCTGCTGTGCGTGTGGAAGTACTCTGTATTGGCCGTCACAGTGTAATGCGCTTGACGAAATCGCATCACTAGACTCTGAGAGGTACGTTGGTATGTAGAACTCGGGGAAACAGAAGTTTTCCTGGCTGAGCACCGTTTGTCTCCTCATTCAGGGCCTCGTAGGGCTATTAAGTGACCCATATTGGTTCAGTTTCCTCAGCAATATGGAGGTAACTTCGATTGGTAGGTTGGGAATGGGTTGTTTTCCTCGTGGAAACACAGGTTGAGGGTACGGAATTGAAGCATTAATGTTCCCGCTTTTAAATGCACAGGTGGCATGGTTCTCAACTGGTAATTAAACAAGTGCACTTCATCAGTGCCTGCTTTTTCTTTGTTCTTCTGATCATGCCTCTGGGATGTTGGCGAGGTGTCTTCCTTCCCTATCGTTTCGGCGTGTGGTTTTGATGTGTTCCGTGGGGCCCGGTGAGGGTCCCTTCTGGCCAGTGGGCCGCCTCTTAGATTCTCGCTCTAACGAGAGGGGGATGCAGGGATCAGTTCGACCCCCTGGGTACAGGTCCTAATCCCAGTGGACACACTCAGCCTTCTTCCTTCTGAGGTCGGCATTTGAGTACCATTGAGCTTGGATACAAGAACCACCTGTTATTTCGCGCCAAGTTGCCAACTGGTCACGGGCGCTCATCATATCACGTTACTGTATGGCACACCGTGCGGGCAGACAGCACGTAAATTAAGTCTCCGACATATGTGCGGACCTTTTACTCACAACGAGGGCGAGCACTTTCCGATTGAGGTGGGCCGCGCCCAGCATGCGCTGTTGTCCCTGCGCACGGATCGGGGGGATGGGTCCCGTAGGGATTGTTTGAGGGCCATGCCTTGGTCTCCAGTTATATTAGGCGCTGGGCGAGCAGTTTCTGAAGGAGAAGGGCCGCGCTCGGGATGAGCAGTTGGCCCTGCGCCCGGGGAGCGACCGAGAAGAACTCAGCGTATCCCAGGGAACATTTCACCAAACTAGACATGCCTCTAGTAACTCCTACAAGGGGTGGGCACCACTACCCACCGAACTACAGCCAGAAAAGGGAACAGGGGTTCACCTGAGGAGACTAAAACGTTGTTGCCAACTGGGGTTCGCAACTCTGCTCTGGGTAGCAGAACATGCAATTAAATGTTTTGGGACATAGCTCGAATACATGTAGTTATCACTAGTAAAGATGAGTTTACGAGCAGGGTGACAGGTAAGGGGTGTGTCCCTGGGTCACACAACTGGTGGTCACAAGTGAAGAAACCAGGCGTAGGATAGGGGATCATTCCCATTGGCTGCGGCAGTAGTTCTTGCTGTCTACGCAGCGAGAGGCAAATAGAAGCGGGGGTGCAACTGGATTTACATGGTCTGCTTGGGCCCTGGGGCCGATGCCTGCGGGCAGCATTTAGCAACAGGTCTGTTGCTCTTGGTTGGCATTCAGTCAGTACACGAGGCAGCTCTGTAACCTAAGCATGCATAGTGTTAAATATAGTGTCACAGCAATGCTGGTGCAGAGCATATGGACCGAAACCAGTAAAGGAAGCCAGCAATTTGCAATGCTGCTAGATCCCCCCCCCCTTTGGACCAGGGGCATGACGCTATGTCAATTATGAACAAAATTCCAAATGTGGCTATCGGCCCAAGCGGTTAGTTTCCTGACTTCGTACCGCATCTTCTTTGACACAGAAAGAATATCTATCATTGCCACGCCAAGTCTGGGAGTAGGACACAGTGCCAGCAGGGAGGTGTTTTTAGGCTGGGCCTAATGCCCCCACACCTCCCGAAAGACCCCATGGAAAAGTGTAATTGTCCAAATTTTGTTTCTACTACAGGGAGTCTACAGTTACCTTTTTGCAGAACCTATGTCCACCACAGTTGGTAAGCTTTCCTCATTATGCGGCATGGTCAGGAAACAAACACAGGGAGAGCCAATGGGTTTGGGTCTTGCACATCAGTGCAAAGATACACCTGCTAATTAGCGTCAGGGTACCTATTGGGTGAAGTGGGCTCTAAACCTGGTTATGTTTGGTGGAGTCAATGTCAACGCCACTTGGCCTCCTTTCCTCCGGCGGCAAGGACAGGAAAGACTCAGAGGGTAGCACCTGCCAGCCTCAGCACTGCGATGTCCACTTGCGCGAGAAGGTCAAATGGTGTTTTAAAAAGGGGCATAGATGGGTGATGGAAAAGTGAACCTGTGCAGTTTTAAGTTGTGCAACTTATATGGCTTGGGAAGAGTGTGCGCAGAACAGCACAGTAGTTGACAGAACATGGGAAACGCTTTTCCAAATCTGGCACCAGAACACAAGGTCAGTCAGGGCCAACTTGTCTGTTGGGTGACTTGTGTAGGCAAAGACTCATTACAGTTCTTGCACAGTCCCATCATTTCAGAATTGAAGCATTGCCTTAGGTATCCCTGGTCATAAAGGAAGGCCAGTCAAGCAGCCAGGGGATCACAGAGCAAGTGCACTCTGTTCTTAGCGTAGTATATGCAGGCTGCATCACCTACACCAAGAAAGCAAGCATTTGTTTAAGTGTTGGGTTGGACCCATACAGGACATCAAGGAATAATTTAGCTATACTAACTTGCCCTCCCCCCCCAAAAAAACATCTTGGCCATCCACCTTGTTGTTCACAGCAACGGCACATGTGAGCGTTTCAATTACCTGTGCATAGTTCATTCAGATACACAGTATCATTTTAATTTAAATAATCGCTGTAGTTGCAAGCGTGAGATTCCCTCAATGTCAGCAACCGCCCACATTGTCAGCAATGAAGCTGCCTGGGAAGTCTGGGTGCAGAGGGGGGATGTGGAATTGATTGCCCACTTAGCAGTATGACTATTGCACAGGAGGATGGAGGGTGAGTCAAGGGACACGGGTGGTGTGATGGCAACGCTAGACTTGTCAGCTTATGCTGGGTAGGAGGTTCCGCATCACCAACCAGAAGGGTGCCAAGTGGCAAAAACCAGTAAATAGGTTTAATAGATGTGTGTCTCTGGCCTTACGGCTGTGTAGAGCCATTCTCATTTAGAGGTACGCCCAGGTAAAAATGGTGTGCTGCTTAAGGTTCTCATGACCGATGCGATTTGTGGTATCTTTTCAAGGGGAAGAGATATGTTAGGCACTTAATCACTTACAACATTGCACATTAAGGCGGGCGGTGTGTTATTGCAAGTTGCAACGAGGAGATTCCATCATTAACGTCAGCAGCTGCGCACATGGCCAGCAGTACGCAGCCTGGGAAGCCTGGGGGCAAATACCACAGATTAAACTGTAAAGGCAAAATTCCTGTACGAAAGGAGGGATAAATAGCAAGTACATGAGGACTCCCTGGCTTACTGTCACATATTCCATGGCGGCATAGTCACCAAGGTGGGACAGGCTATTGGGTATGCCTTGCCAGGACAGTATTACGTAAGAAGGGTAAACCCACAGATACTGGGATCTGGGTAACAGGCAGTACAATAGGAGGTGATCCCAGTATACAATAAAATAATCAGAAAAAAGATTACATAAACATATATTGACAATATCGTATAAAGAATCAAAATACCAAAATGAAATGAAAGTGTTATTTAATCACACTGCTCTATTGCATTATATAAACATCATAAAATGAGGACAAATTTGTATACACGTGCCCAGAGGGGAGGGGGGTGTGTACGGTGAAAAGAGTGAGGGTAATGTGACATAAAGAAGAGTGAAGTTATACAACCAAAACACATCCGTTTTTCAAAAACAAAATAATAACTCATTTTTCACGCCCAAATTCGCGAATATCTACATCTATTTCTTTAGCCATGCATACAGAAGGAAAAAACACAGTAGAATAATTTCTGTTGTTTTTGATGCTGGCACAAACAAACAGTGTCGACGTTTCGACCCCAAGGTTCTGTAGGTAATTTAACACCTTACGAAGGGGTCTTCTTCAGGACTGGGAGGAGGGAATAGGCACCTGGGGATAAATATAATAATAGATAATGACCTCATGGGAATCGGCAGATAAAAACATTATTTAAACATGGGCCATGGGTCCTTTAATTACCATATACGCCCTTGCGGAGACAGATCAGTCTAAGTAACATATAGGGCACAGGGCTCCAATATCGTGAGAACAGAATGCCTGCACCTGCAAAATGTAAGGTGTAGTTTAATTACGGCCCACCCAAGTACTATGGGCACAGGGCCCGTATATAAACTAGGAAAAAATCCTAACGACCATTACTCACATAGGCAAAACTTTAACTCATCCGATAGAATCGTACTTATCCCATCAATTGAAACGCTGGTCATAGACCGTATCAGTCCGCTATGACCACAAGAATGAAAATCTAGAAATACAGAGAAGAAAAGGAACTATATCTCTAGCTACACAGGACCCTGGATCTTAAAAGAACCAACCACCACATGATCTTAAGACTCGATCAGGACATACCTGCAGTTACACTGCATCAGGGGGCCTTTTTACGCACAATTGTTACGATGCATCCAACGGCCTCAAAATGCTCCTGACCCCTGCACAAATGTCTCGGCCCGCAGCGTCTGTGATCGGGTGAGAGAGCATACCAGTGAGGTGAAACCAAAAGGGGGGGAAGAACGGGGGGGGAAGAGGAGGGGGGAAACCAACCGCACTCATAAAAATAATGGCGGAGGTACATTGTATCAAGCACTCAGCGCTTACCACTCCACATCGAGTCGTATCCGGAATGGAGTGTCGAAGACTCGTGCGGATGCTTCCCAGTTTATAAAGGGAGCTCACATAGGGAAAAAAATTTGAGCCACGCATGCCCCGTGCCGTAGCAGCAGCTGGATGCTAACACCACCAGCATCCATGTCTAACTGTAGTTGCAATGGAAAGCAACAATAGACTAACCCTTCAACAAACATTATGAATAAACGGTAAAGTTACTAAGACCTAGCAGGCAGCATATTGAAAATGCGTATATTAAAAAACCAACGAAGTTATTAAGCCATACCAGGCAACTTATCGAAAATAAAATTTATATAAAAAAAACTAACAGGATATCAATCCGAAAGTTCTAGCATTCGTAGGGGGAAGAAGGGGGAAAGGGTTGGGGGGGTGTGTGGGGGTGGAAACAAGTTAGCATATCTTGATAATTAAGGGTGACGGATGATAAATGGAGACCTCAAAGCCTGAAATCAGTGGATCTCACAGTAACGCCCCTCATACATCACCACATTGCTAAAAAGTAATTCAAATAGCGCCCCCAACAAAGTGCATGGGATGTCTCAAAAAACTACATTGGATGTCTTAACATAGATACATCACATAGTGACGACACGATGACATTTTAAAATCCATTGGATCAGGCACATGAACAGCCTCAGAGAAATCGTCAATAAGGCGACAACACACCTGTTACATACATAGTTACACAAATAACAGATCTAAATATTCAGGCAAGGAAGGGTGAGAACGTAAAGATACACCAACAAAGCGGCCAGTCAAGCAACTATGGCTACAAAGGCCCTTATAGGCTGCTAATCATGCGTTAACAAGGTGGACACATATAATACACCCAAACTCCTTATTAAAGACATGCTAGCTGTGCATGACTAGATTCAACTTCATTCAATCCATTATAAATTGAGTCAAAGCATGTCATCCATTTGTATTCCCTTAGATTCAAGATTGGGCCAATGTTGCCCCCTCTGGGGCCAAGGGTTACTTTCTCAAGGACTAACCATTTAAGGTCGTCCAACGAATGAGCTGCGGTTCTGAAATGATCAACTAGGGGTGCCCCCTGCACATCGCATCTTATTCTACTGCAATGTT
This sequence comes from Calotriton arnoldi, assembly GCA_963921515.1. Classification (NCBI taxonomy): domain Eukaryota; kingdom Metazoa; phylum Chordata; class Amphibia; order Caudata; family Salamandridae; genus Calotriton; species Calotriton arnoldi. The sequence goes on along the minus strand of CAWUFW010008902.1, from coordinate 516,518 downwards.
GCAGTATGCGTGCTTTGATTTTCTGTTTGGTCTGTCCAACATATATAAGCCCACAGGGACACACAATGGCATATATGACATCACTAGTATTACAGTTAGTGAATGACTCTAAGGACAGTGACACACACTTCACACGAACTGGAGCCCCTATAAAGGATAAATGCTGGAAACACAGACTAGGGTACGTTGGGCTCAAAAATCCTCTTTACCAAGCTGCTGGGCATTTTGTTGCCAGGTGTCGTTGAGTGACAGGCAAGGGCATTAAGGGGTGGTATTAAGTAACAAGGTCATTTGCAGGGATGCAGAGGGGTCCCAGCAGATCCACTGAAGGTGGGCTGCGGCTAAACATGAAACTGGGAATCTTGGATTCCGACACCCTTGCTGGTTTAAGCATCTAGGGTCACAGCTGGATAGCAGGTACTGTGCATCTGTGATCGGACGGCAGTTAAGCAAGCCTGGTGAGCTGCGCAAGTTGTCACTCCACGAAAGGGTGCAGTGTCTCCAATAGTGGGCACAAAACATATAGTCTTTCAAACCAGATTTGACACCATTAATGTGTTCACCAGGGTTTAGCAATCAAAGAGGTCTGTGCAATTATCTGGTTAACGGGACGAAGTAAGTGCACTCCAGAACCGAGGGTAGGTGACATGTTGCTTCAGTTAAGCTCAAATGCCCCGCCCGGATAGCTATATTAGCCAGGCTGGGTGGGGACGATGTCAGACAACATATTGTGCTGCTGTCCCAATAATTGGGGAAACAAGGTGTCAAGCACAAAAGGCTACTATGTAAAAAGGACATTTGGCACGTCCAATATTCAAGAAAATTTAAATTTAACGGAGCAGGTAATTTTCCACTGCTGGGGCCGCACAGGGTGGGCAGTGTGAACCCCCAAATTTGGGAATAATCTAGTATGGGGGTAAACAAGGGCTTAGTCAATCCTGAATAATAGGCATGGCAATGGCATTAGGGGACACTTGCTCAGTGTCACATACTTCTAGTTATGAACATTCCTGTGCGCCATGATTTAGCAATCAAAAAGGACTGTGCAAATGTCGGGTCAACCGCAACAAAATATGTGCACTCTGCTCCAAGGTTAGACCTCCCTTTCCCACTGAACAGGTGTAATTTCTGTAAGAAATAAGGGATTCATGGCAAGTACAAGAGGACACACTTTCTTATTGTCACTTACTCCTAGTTCATCAGATAGTAGCCTGCCAGGTGCTTTTCAGGGACACACAAGAGCATAATGGAGTTGCATGAGGTAGGCGGTAACGTGTGGTGAGGCAATGTGGTCACAGCTGCCCGCAAAAGGGGGCTGCGGCAATACTTGCAACTGGGAATATTAGATTCTAACAGTATCATTGTTAATATACGCACGACTCCCTGGCCATGCGGGGTATGTATGTCCCACCCTGAATTTTAAGGTGACCAAAAGGTAAGCCAAATGCGGCTTTGATTTAAGGGTGGACAATCATTCCAGGGATAACAAAGTGAACTAGGTCTATAGCTGGATTGAGCTCCAAGGGTCAGGTTATCGAACATTAGTTAAGCATGCCTGCTTGACGGAGGAAGTTGTCACTCCGCCCAGGGTGCTGTGGCTGCACTAAAGTGCGCAATACGAGCATTCTTGGTCGCCATGGTTGAGCAATCGAAAATGCCTGTACAAATGTCCGGTCAACTTCAACGAAGTATGTGCACCCTGCTCCCTGGGCAGGTTACGGGTTGCTTCAGTTATACATAAAATTCCCTGCCTCATAGCCATAGTAGACAGGCTGGTTGTGGGAGCGGTCATCTAAACAAGGGTGCTGCTGTTCCATAAATTAGGGAAACAGGTGTTGGGCACAAAAGTGCTAGGGGGATAGCAACCACAGGTTGCAGCCTACATTAGCTTGAAGGGTAACATAGCCATGGCTAAGGGTAGAGCTCCCTCCTGGGTGGCCCTCACATTCATGTGAGGCAGTCGAACAGTCCCGGAGAAGGATGAACAGCGCCATGCGCAAGTTCGCAGAGCCATGGGGCTTTGCTTCATCAGGCATGGGCTAATCCAGACGAACACCAAAAGTGATTATGGAAAGTTGGGGGTGCACTTGTCACAGGTGGGAATAGACCTGTTCCTACTGGAAATGAAGGATGCCCCGGAAATAGCAGGTTGCAGGTGAGAAATTAGCTGTATTGGTGGGGGGGCTCTTGAGGCGACGGGGGCCGCCTCCAGAGATGTGGCGGAGTTACAGGGCGATATGGAAGCATATGGGTACAGAAGGGTACCTCTGCAAGAGCACAATAGGGGTGCCAGAGCCAAATCCCAGGAGCCTCATGGGAGGTTCCTGGAAGAATTACGTCGGTGCCCCGTTAGTCCTTCGGGCGGTTGTGGGCCTGAACAACCGGGGGCTTGCCTTGCTACGCTCCGCCCTGAAAGGGGCGTGAGTAATAAGGGACCAATGTGTCACGTGATCCGGAAAGAGGATCACCCCATAAGGTGTAGCACTGATTGGGTTCTCCACAGTGCTTGGCTCATCAGGCGGGCAGGGCAGCATAGGTTGGTTACAGCTGCCTGCCCTTGGATCGCCCGTAAGATAACCCACCATATTGCATACTTTTGTATGGAATAAACCTGCAGCAATAATTTTCCCAAACAAAAGTTGTGTTGTGTATTTATTTATGTCATCATGCATGCTCTGACTGTGGGTGGGGAGTGTTGCCTATAATGGCACTATGTTGCGCACGATGGGTGCGACTTCCCGGTCATTTATTTACTTTCACTCATGCACGAAGAGCTGCGATGGAGTGCTCTTCAGTTGTTTGATCGTGGTACATGCACAAGGAGTGCAACTTTACCCTGCACATTGGAGTTGAGTATCACACACAGAGAACTGTGTAGTCTCCTATTTCACCTGCAGTGGAGTTATTACTTACATCAATTGAACTGTTTGGATTTTTCTCGCAGACCTCATTTTTGGTATGACAGTGACTGGGTCCTGTATATTTGATCCCTCCAAGGTCAGAGGGACTGTATTGAAGTGAGTGGTGACTATATGATTGCAGACATGTGTAATATTCTTATTGTATACAGAGGGTTGTTCTCTGGTTAAAACACACTCTTCTTTTTCCCACATATAGGATCTTCTGCTGTGGTGTGTGCCCATTCAGGACAGGCGTGCAGGAGAGGTCTTCTCGTATATTCCACAAGAGTTTATTTTATCCCTATCCCTTTTCCCCTGTGGACAGACTTACAGGGGATTATGTAATCTGTCCCACTGAGCGTCTGTGCATGGGGGATCTGGGTATCTAGCATCGCCCCTGCTGGGTTGTTCCGGAAGGTTAGTGGCTTGTGGTATCTACTAACCTGACAGATTCAAGGGAGATTGGAACTATTGGATGGCCTCCTCAGAGACAAATTCTTATTCTCCTATGACTAACAAGGAACATCCAATCACAAATGTCAATATCAAGGCCTTGTTTTGGAAGTGGCCTGCAGAAAGATACATGTGGGATTGTTTATACAGAAGAAGACTGGTCTGTGTAGGAGACTTCTGTGCTGAGCCAATGTTGTAGGTTTAAGATAAAAAGGGCACTTTGCAATTCTTGCAAGAAGTCTCTGGGCACCAGAAAATATTTAAACATGTCCAACAAAATGAGAAAATGCAGATCTTGTGTTTAAGTCAGTTGGGTCAAGTGAGCGATGCAACACATCCACCTTTACATTTAGTTTGATCAGTTGATCTGTGATTATGAACTCATACTTACTGAAGAAATGTCTTATATGCAGCTGTAATGCTGATAGGGCATTTGACGACCACAAAAAAATGCAAGTTATGAGAATTTGTATGGAAGATAAGTATGCTGGTCATTTAAAGTTTGATGCTAAGAAGTAAAAAGCCATAAAATGATGGATGCCCTATCTCCCAACTTTACTATTCCACTCTCTCGTTTGGAGGTGGAGAAAGGTCTTTCTTAGGGTGGCAGACCCACATTGAGTTAAGCTATTGAAAATACCATCACTGAAGCTGGAAACTGAAATGATGTTTGGAGGTCCATCTTATTCAGGCAGTCTTTCCCTACATAGGCCTTTCCTGCATTAGGATTGGATTGCTGTTGTGAGCCACTGATGCCATTTTTATGAAAAAAACCTTGTGAAACCTGCAAACCTTAGTGGGTTTTATAAAACTGCACGGTTACAAGGCTACTCCTTTGCACTTTTTAATGCCCCTAGGGAGAAGAACACTACAATGGCTTCAATATACTTAATGTCGAATTTGAATTCCAGGAGAGGTCTGAAAAAAACAGGAACATAGATTTCATGTCAGACACACATCCATCGAGCTTGAGATACAGTTTGACATTAAGCTGTTGTAGGACTGTCCTCATATGGGCCACATACTCCTCCGCTATCTCGGACTACATCAGGATATCATATGTAATACTATACAACAGAGGTTCAGATATTCAAAAGAACCTCTTTTATAAAAATAAAGTGAAATGCTATGGGAGTTTTTTCTTAAAGAGCCAGTTGTATATGAAATCTTGTCTTCCACTCTTCCCCCTACAGAATACTGAGATAGCTTAAACCACAAGTCCACTTTTAGATAAATGATCACCGGATTGCTTAAGACAGGGTAAAGTTCCAATGGGCACATTCTTGAATGTGCCCTATAATCTATTAAAAACAATAGTTTTGCACAAAGAATATAAGTGTCAAATCCCAAGAATGTGTCTGTTGCATTAACCTATTAACTCGGTTCTTCCATATGTATTGACAAAGATGTTAATTTTCTTTCTCTGTCAAAATATAAATCTAGCTATACGAAAAGAATGTCACTGACTGCAGGCTAATTTAACATTCAAAATCCAAAAGACAGGGGAATTTGTTCAAGTTCACATTGTCAAACACACCCTGTTGGGGTGGGGTGTTATTAAGATGGTCGTTTTATACTCTTAATGGTAAACAGTAGAACCACCGTGAATGAGCAGACACCTACCAAATGGTATGTACAAATAATGACGTGTGGAACAAAATCCAGAATTAAAAGGGACCATGTGACCCTGCCATTCCACTTTAGGCTTATTTGTGGTCAACCATTAGAGACATAAGACAGTTTGAAATTGCAGAACCATAATCAAATACAAAAATGTTCTTGATGAGCCCATTGCCTCCCACCATCTAAATCAAACAGTTTGGAACCAGGAAGGTCCTTAAATAGTGCTTCCTATCCACTTCTCGAAAAGCATTTTCTTTGTTTCATAGATGATCCTAGTGTTTTAGGACTGCGGACATCTAAAATAATTCCTGCAGCAAATGAAATGAGTAAAATTAACATGACAAGTTTAGTTCTATGTTCCCCTTGTTATGTGTCCATTCAGTGAAATGGTGGGCAAAGCCAATCACCAGCTCTATCGATTGCAAACAGAGGATGATAATTGAGATCTCTGACTGGTTAAAGGAAGTCAAAGAGTTAAGAAAAATTTGGTTTCATTGCCTAAAATTAAGGAGGCTGTCCACAGCCTGAACAAATGTGGTTGCTCAGACACCTTTACTTCAATGTTCTAATTACTTGGGAGCTGTATAATAATGGGTATTCCATTTCTGCCAAAGGTATAGAGCTGGCGGCCCATTCACCCCTAAGTAGGAAGTAATGAAGACAACCTTAGGCTGTTCAACAGTAACGTCCATTAAGATAACAGCTAAAGGTCTACAGAAACAGATTCATGAACAAAGCATATTTGTCTCTCCACTCATGAGCATTTTCTGTTGGATCTAATGGCATGGAAGGTACTGTTACTACATCTGTTAGTTGGGATACCAGCTGAGGAGGCATCTTTGGCTTAAGAACTGCAAGCAAATGTGCCGCAAATGAGCTAAATGTGGCGGGTTTCTGGAAAGGGCAGTTATGTGCCCTCTTTATGCCCATATGTTTCCTTAAGGGGGAATGACAGCTATCTGAAATTACAAAGTATTTATCTGGTCTTTTGAGCAGTAGCAGATACCTTAATTGTTTGACATAATGGAACATTGTCTAGTTTGACTGCAGCTAAGTCCTGTTGGGTATCTTCTATTCTTTAGTCCAGGATTACCACTGAAGAAGCTAAAGTTGCTTAGGCTTTGAATTCTGTCACATCTGAAGTAGGCTTAAATTTCTGAAGTTGCTAGAGACATTGGGATTCTCGCAGACCCAAGTGATGTTGTCCTGTACTCCGGTTCCTGTCAGTCTTCCGTGCGTGGCGATCCGCGCTTCGGCACATCCAGTGGAATGCCAATGTCACATTGCAAACACCCTTGTAGCAGGGCACATGGTTGAAGGAAGTGGCGAGTCTGAAGGGGTTCCAAAAGTGGGACCTAATTGGCTGTACCCAAGTAGGCGACGTATGGAAAGGTGGTCGAATTCAAACATTTCATGACCTACAGGCCATACACTCCCTCAGCAACACACAATTTTATAAATACCTCCAACTCCGGCATGCTCTCGCGATACATATCCCCAGTGGTGAAACTCCACCCGAGTTCAGCCCCTTAGAAGCCAAACTCCTTATGGGAGAGTTAGGTAAGTGGAATGTCTCACAGATGTATACAATTCTGAAGGACTGACCAAATATATTCTTGAGCCCTCTTCAAACCAGTCTCCATGAGGCTACATTCAAGTGCTATCTTTGGCCTTGTTGATGACCGCAAGCAACAGTCTTAACGATGTGAACCCCCCCATTCCCCAACCTCTCCATTAGCTAGAAGCTGCATGTCACTAACTTGGATTCCCTTATATAAGGGGTTTCTCCATGGTCCAAACCTTTATCATAGTTATTTAGTCACACTAAGCATAAAGTCCTTGGATTCTCATTTTTTGCCTTTAGGATGTAGATGAAGATAAGTCTCTTCACTAAAGTTGTGCTGTAATGGACTTTAGTGGGTGTTCTAGACAGTTATTGTTCTCAGGATTAAGCCTTCCTGACTGCTCTACCATGCCAAGCAATACAAAGGCACTCTGGCAATACTGTTAAGATGACTGCTCTGGCTTTTGTTTTTTTCCAAGTGGAGTTTCAGTTACCAAAGAGAAGATAAAGGTGATGACATAGATCATATGGGAAAATGCCATGCAGCAGTGCCCGGAGAAGTCCTATAATTCGGAAACAGGTAAACATTAAGAATGTGATCGACATGCTGTCACTTGAAATTAAATCACAAACCCAAGTGAGTTTGTGGGAATGACTCCAAGAACCAGCTACCTTCAGGTCTGGCATGATTGTGTATCAAATGAATTTTGGATAAGATATTGTGAGGATTTTATTGCAATAGCTCTGAAGTTACTTGAGTTTGTCAACTCCTGTGTTATGAGTTGTTGTGGTCTAACTTCGAAGATACCCTTTGATGTGTATGTGGTACTCAGAGTTTTAAAGGTCACCACAGTAAAAAAAAAAATCACATAGGACACTGTTGTTTGAGGAACAAGGACTCATTGAGCGCTGGTCATATTTGTGTACTGACATCTGATAAAATGCAGAACCTAAAAATGTCTCAGTCCCACTCAGCCCCAAGTCCACCTATACACCAATCATCCAACATTCATCCTCAAACCTTCATAACTCAGAAGTTGAAGACATTTCACCAACCAAGCCTTAAAACCTAACCAACCAGTACTGCATCAGCCACAAAATACTAACTTAAAGCACATGACTTAGTTAAAGCATATCTACTTCACCTCTTGTGAAAAGTGTATACCTAAAAATGTCCCCACTGCTTCCCCATGTGGTCCCCAAAAAATATTGGCATTTAAATATTGAACTGAAGTAACTAGAGAGGGGCCCCACAACCAATGGGAAAGGGCACTGTACACAACTTATTAGGTCAAAAAAATCTCCCCTTTGGAACTCAGTCAAAATTGCATAAAATCCTTCAGTCATTCACACCAGTCATTTCTGTGCAACACTCACTCCCACCCCAGTATCAACCAAAATTGAGTGCCACAATCATATAGAATTGGAAAGATCTTTAATGCCACTTCTTTACAAATTTCATCCACCTTAAAAATGATTTAATATCAAAAAATGTTATCTAGTGCATGATAAAACTACCAAAACATTTGTATTGGATTAATGTAAAAATGCAGTTTATAAAGGATATAAAAACAATCAAAGTAAAAAAAAAGCAATAGAAAAGATGGAAAAGATAAAAATGGGAGAACACATAACACAACCACGAGTCGTTATATACAACTAAACTGTTTGGAACAATACTCAAGACACATGATTTCACAAATGATCATCATCTATTGTGTCCAGATGTCCATCAGATTTAGTTAAAGTTATACGTCAATGCGTTTCGGTGGTGAACAAAAATTCGACCACCTTCTGGATAGAACTGCCCCAGTGCGTGGACGCATTGACGCAGCATGTTGCTTAGAAGGAGCCCTTAAGCCAGCGAATTGAGGAAACAGGTTAAAGTCCTCATCAAGAGGAATTGCCTTGGTTGAGACCGTTCATGACAGATTACATTCAGAAGAAGTCCCCTATTTATGTTTCTGCAGTGAATTGGAGAATTTATCATATTTGGACCCATTGGATTTGGTCAGGATTCATTCAAAAAAGTGTAATGAACCCGAAATAGAGACTTTGAAAGTTGGTGATACCTGTTTTCATGTTTTTGTGTGTGGGAGAAATTAATGTGTCCCGAAGAAGGTGGTCTAATTTTTGTTCCCCACCAAAACGCATTGACGTATAACTTGAACTAAATCTGATGAACATCTGTAAGCAATAGATGATCATTTGTAAAATCATGTCTGGAGTATTGATCTGAACAGATTAGTTGTATACAAAGACTTGTGTGGTTGTCTGATGTGTTCTCCCATTTTTATCTTTTCCATCTTTTTGATCTATTGATATTTTTTTAATCAAGCTTTCTTTATTGAATTTTCTGAACATCAAACAAAGTACTGACAATTTTATCGGTCAAGGCACCATAATTACACCCAAGGTTGCTAATGAAGCATACAGTTTCTACCAAAGATCGGTGTCTATAGTCACGCTTTACAATTAGTTGAGATAGGATCGTCATGTGTACATAAAGATGAAGAAACAAAATTCACCCCTTTTATACACCCACCCCCTTGCCCCACTGAACAAAGGTACACGAACTAAAAAAAAAACAATAGTACATGATGTTTTGGGGCATTGGATATCTGAGAGCCCCAGGTAGGCAACATAGTGGTTCAGGGGCTAAGGACACTAGGCACCAATCTAAAACTGAAAGAGATGGAGAGCTCTCGTATGTGTGAGGCAAGCACACAATGGGAGGCCGTTGGAAAGGATTTCGACTAAGGGACCCCATGTGTACTCGAAACCTTTACAGGTATCTGTGAGAATGTCAGTCATTCTTTCCATTGTGATGGCCTGCCAGAGCCTAGCATGCCATTGTGTCATTGATGGGGCTTCACTTTTCTTCCAGAAGGCTGCTAGAGCTATCTTCACTGCCCCAAGGCATTGCACAGTACCATGAGATTACTGAAGGTTTGACATTTAAGTAAAGCATCCCTCTATGCTAACAGGGCAAACTCGGGGATATCGGGGATTGGATAGCCTAAAATCTCCTTCATTTGAGCCAAGATCTCTGACCAAAATGGCCAATTAGCTGGGCAATCCCACCATATGTGGTAAAAGTCCCCCAGGAGCCCACAACCCCTCCAACAGAGATCAGAAGTGTCAGGAAAGACTTTTTCAGTTTGGCAGGGTATGGAATGAATCAAATAAGACTTTATAGTGCGTCTCACACATACCCACAGAGTGATTAAATCTGGGAATGTCTCTCCAAAGTTTATGCCCTCTCTCTTCAGGTATAGGTTCCTCAAGCCTCTGTTCCCAGAAAGTGATCTGACAGGGTTGTGAGGAAACACTGGTGGTGATCAATAAGGAGTAAAGGAACAAGATACACCCCTTGGAACCCTCAGTCCTCTTAGCAAAAGTCTCTGTGGGAGTACGGTTCCTTGTGGCAGCTTCTGAAACTTTTGGGGTAAGGAACCAGTGTTTTAACTGTGCATATTAATAGAGTTATGAACTCAGGAGTCTTAAATCTCGCTGGCAATCCTCAAAGTAAGAATATCCCATCCGTGGAATAAATTGGAAATAGTGAGGCATCCCTCCTCCTTCCACAGGTCAAAGGCCCCGGCTGTAATGCCGGCGGGAAGGATGGATTGAAATGGATGGGAGTAAAGGGGGAAGGGAATGAGGTCCAGCCAGAGACCCAGTTCACTGCATCCCATACTGTCAGCATTGGTGTACTGATATATGCTTAGGGGGCGGTCCATTCTCGGCTTCCATAGGATGTCCCAAATGTATCTACCCACCACCGCCCTGTCCATGTGGAGCCAATATTTATTGGACTCCTTTAGAGACCATTCTGAGATGACCCGTAGCTGTGCAGCCTTCTAATATAGGGGGAAGTCGGGTATGGCCAAAGCCGGAATCTCTGGGTAATATAAGTAACTTGTATGGCAGTCTTGCCCTGCAGTCTGCCCAAATGAAGCGGGTGACCAACGAACGTAGCACTGTGAAAAATCATGATCCAGCTCAATGGGAAGCCCTTGAAAAAGATATAACAGTTCAGGGAGTACAGTCATCTTGAGCGCTTAAATGCGGGCAAGCCAGGAAATGTACTTGGGCACCCATCTTTTAAAGTCTGCTCTTTGTAAAAGTAGCAGGTAATTTGCCTTGTATAAAGCCTACCACTCTAGGAGTAATTTTAAAGCCCAAGTAGGTGATCTCTTTTTTTAACCCACAAAAATGGGGCAGATTCCACTAGGGCCTTCATGTCACGGATTGGGAGAATCAGGTTCAACAGGAATGAATTATGTAAGTTGATGCAAAAGTCAGCTACTCTCTCAAAGATTACTAATTCTGATTGTAGAGCTGTGAGGAATGTCTGGGGCGAGGTGAGTGACAACAAAGCATCGCCTGCAAAAAGTTAAATTTTGTGTTCAATTATCCCAAATAGGACGCCTTGAATAGGGTGCGCAGGGCATCGCCTGCAAAAAGTTACATTTTGTGTTCAATCAACCCAAATGGGACACCTTGAATAGGGTATGCAGTAACCTTGGTTACTAGGGGCTCAATACTAAGGGCTAACAAGAGTGGGGAAAGGGGGTACCCCTGCCTCATCCCCCTCTTGAGCCTGAATAAGTCTGATGCCATGCCATTTACCAACACTCGAGATTGTGGTCTTGCATAGTTTGCCCGTATCATAGCTATAAATTGCTCACATATACCGAAGCAACTTAGGGTGTGCAATAAAAAAAACTGTTCACCCGGTTGAAAGCCTTTTCAGTATTGAGCGCTAATAGTACATCTGGGATGTTCTTCTTTTCAGCTTTCTCAACAAGGTGGGCCACCCTCCGAAGATTGTCATGGGTCTGCCTTCCTTTAATGAAACCTGATTGATCCAGGTGGATCAGATCAGGTATGAGATCATGCAATCTGGTGACTAAGACCTTAGAGAATAGTTTAGCATCAAGGTTGGGTCACGATATGGGTCTATAGGAGGCACAGGCATGTGAATCATTGCCAGACTTTGGAATAACCATTATTAAAGCTTCGCTCATTGTAGGGGTAACAGCGCTCACCTCAGCCATATGACGGAACAGGGCTACAAGGTGAGGCACCAGGTCGGGGCTAACTGTTTTGTAAAATTGGGCTGTGAATCCATCGGGTCCTGGGATTTATTTAATTTGAGGGTGCCACTAGCTGCCTGAACCTTGTCATTGCAGATAGGGACCCTAGTACCTCATTTTGATCCGGGGACATAGGGGAGAGCTCCACCCCCTCCAAGTACACCACCTGCTTGGGCTTGCTCAATGAGTCAGAGGAATATAGATGTTTGTAGAACTCTTGAAAGGCTCGCGCTTTTTCATTGTCAGCGATGATTGGTGGGCCCGCTCTTGATTAATAGCTCCAAAGTATTCTTTCTCATGTTTAGCCCTAAGTTGTCACACTAGGTGGGACCCCACCTTATTGCCCTGCTCGTATGTTAGTCTTTTAAGGTGTAATATAGTGAACTTCGCTCTGTTGGTAAAAATCGCATTACGTTTCCCTCTCAGTGTTGTCATGTTCCGTTGTTGCACCAAAGTCGGAGTCTCCTTGTGAGCTTTTTCGACTTTCTGGAGTTCGACTTCAAGTTCTAACCTCTCTTTTTGTTTGTTCATTGTTGATATTAGAGAAATGCATTTCGCCCTAATGACCACCTTGAAAGCGCCCCAGGTGTTTGCTAAGTCAGTATCTCTGGGGTAGTTTTTCTGGAAGAATTCTTTAATGGTTTTGCGCATTTTGTCTCTGAAGAGATGATCCCTAGTGAGGGTCCCCAGAAAAAACCATCGGCAGTATTGAGGTGTCAGTGAGGCGCACTCCAGCATCAATGTTACTGGGGCATGATCAGAAAATATAATTGGACGAATAGTGATGTCAACCATTGCGGTTATTATGGCTTGACTGAGAAAGGAATAATCAAGGCGGAACTGGGAAAAGAATGTGTGATCCCGGGTTGTAGGATGTGCAGTTCTCCAGGCATCTAGAAGCCCTATGGAGTTGAACTCTTGTTTTAATGTGTTGATAAATCTCCTAATAAATGTTCTATGGGGTTGAGTGCTACTGCTTCTCGAATCCCAAGTCAGATTAAAGTCTCCCAGTAGGACAAAATGCCCCTCAGCAAATCCCCCCAGTAATAACAGCAGAGTACGTAGGAACAAGGTCTGGGTAATATATGGGGCATAGATTCATGCAAATGTGCACATTCCACCCATGATATGCCCATTCACCAGCACTACCCACCCTTCCTGTAGTGTTCTTTCTCAATGTGCTAGTTTCCAGGTCACCGCTTTCTCTGACTTCTCAGTCGCCCCTGTAATATCCATTTCCCCCCATCTGCTCTGGGTGCCGTTGTTCTGGGCACTCCCTCCTGCTTCCCCCCCCCTTGGCTCGTGTTGTTAGACATCTCTACTTCCATCAAGGCTGCTGCCTCTTTCAAATCTGTGAAGTGGTGAGATTTGTTTTGAAATTCAAAAGCGAGACCAAACGGGTATGTCCACATGTATTTGATGTGCTCTCGTCGAAGTTTATCTGTGATGGGGCGAAATTGCAGGCGCCTCGCCTGTGTTGCTTGGGTGATGTCTTAAAAGAGAGAGTACGTCGTTCCTTGAAACTAGACCTCATTGACCCCTCTTGCGGGTTGTAGACTTGAGTCCTTCACCCTGAAGGAATGAAGTCTCTGGGGCTTTTGCCTCCACCAGGGGCCAGCGGTCCCACTCGATGTACTCTATCAAGCTTTATCTTGGCTCTTCCTCCCCCAACAATTGAGAGAACATACCCACTACGAAGGCCTCTAGATCGGGACTCTCTACTCTCTCTTCCAGGTTGCGAATGTGGGTATTGTCTTGCCACGATCTGTTTTCTAAGTCTTTGTTCCTCAGGACAGAGGCATGCAACTGTGTTTAGAGGAGGCTAGCTGAGCTTTCTAACTGACTCACGCGGCCCTCCAGACTTTGCATTCTGGTGTTGAGGTCCATCGTTTGTGTGCCTACCGAGTCTACATCCTGCTGCAGGGTGGCAAGGTGGCTGTGGATATCAGTTCTGCGTGAGTCAAGAGAAGATGCCAGTTCAGATTTTTATTCTTGGTGTAGCTCCCACTTGAAGTCCTGTAGCGAGGCCAATAATTCTTCCTTCGTGAGCACCACAGTGTCTCACTTGTCAGGAACAGGGTGCGTATCTCTTGCTTCTGCTGTCATAAAGTAGCTGGACAGTCTGTTGGCATGGACTTATTTCAGAGGCATAAAAGCAAGAGACTGGTCCTGGGACCCAGGACTCAGCCCCTGGGACCCCACTTAAAGTCGTTTTGTGGGGTTGTCGGTGTTCACTCTGCCTTTGACCTTCGTGTGGGTGTTAAAGGTACTTCTTGGGCCCCCTCGGTGAAGTCACTCATGGACACTAGAATTCCCCACAGCACTGGGCAGCGCCGTAGCCCAGGCCCAGGACGTGCCAACATGTGCAGCCTTAGTACTGCTCCAGGGGTGTAGACCTGCACCTCCCCACCCCACATGCCATCCCCTCCACTCCCAAGGGTACACCCAGGCCCCAAAGCTATGATACAGTGTGTGTCACAGCTAAAGTCCAGAAATTGAGCCATACTGAAATGCTGCTTCAGTGCTCACCAGTCTTCTGTATGAGGTCTTCCCCTGCGTCTCATTTCCATCAGGCCGCCACTTCTCCTGTGCCCATCAGAGGCCCCAGGGCAGACTGAGACTTGCATTGCTCCCACTCTTGTATTTGCTTAGTGCCATTCCATGCAGACTTCACGCAAGCCTCAGTCTCATAGTGTCTGATGCACCTGGCATTTGGGAGTCAGGCAGCCGTGGAGACAGTATCTTTTTCATCCCCTGCCAGCTGCGCCATCAACTCTGAGGGCCACAGGTGACCCCCGTGTTAAGCTCCCATTTAGGTGGGGGCCTGTCCACAGAGCGGTCGCATCTTATCTCCCATCTCCTCGCTGCCTCTATCTGCCGGCCCCCGCACCTGGAAACTATGAAGCAGGGAGGACCAGAGACTGCCACCCGATAACACTCTCAAACTAGATGGTCTCCCCATTGCTCTCTCCACGGCATTGGGTGAGCTGCACTCAGGCCACCTGGCCTCTCCCATGCAATGCTGCAGTTGCAGCAGTCTGCAAATCACTCCGGGCTCAGCTGGTAGCCCCGCCGGAAGCCCCCAGTCTCCTCTAAGGATACATGGCATCCAGGCTAGTTTGCTGCCTGAGGATGCCAAAACAGCCAGGGTTGCTGGGATAATGCCACAGAACCCGTGTGGATCATGTCCACTCTGCAAGACCATTGGCCATGCCCCCTCTATTGATTATTTTAACTTTGATTGTTTTTATATGCCCTATGCACTGTTTTTAAATTGATGCTATACCAAAAATATCAGTAGTTTTATCATGTACTAAATAAACATTTTTGATATGAAATAATTTTGAAGGTAGATGAGATTTGTAAAGAAGCAACATTAAAGATCTTACCAATTCTACATGAGTGTGGCACTCGGTTTTGGATGAAACCAGGGTGGGAGTGAGTGTTGCACAGAATAAACTGGTGTGAATGACTGAACAATTTTATGCAATTTTGACTGAGTTCCCAAAGGGAGATTGTTTGACCTAATAAGTCATTTAAATATTGAACTACAAAAAGAGTATATTGTGTTTGATTCCTATACTTAACTTCTCATATATGTACCTTGATGATGTCTATATCTACATTTCTCCCCTCATAACAGCTAATCACGCATAAGCCTAGGCGGAGTTCGCGGAGTTCCGCCTCACCAAAAAACTCTGCTGCTTTATGCGGAGTTCCAGAAGCGCCGGAGTGCGTTAGGTTGTGCCGTTTGCGCTGATTTTTAGTGCCGGGTGTTTGTCCCACGCTGTAAAATCTGCACAAATGGCACCAAGCTCAGCGCAAGAGGGTGTTGCAATGCACAGCGCAAGAGGGTGCTGCTTCTTTCTACTGCTCAAGTAGATGCTCTACTCAAGTGGCATCTTCCTCAACGCAAATGGAATTTCTCAATGTGAGCAGTAGCGACCATCCGCAACTGCACGCATTGAGAAATCTCGCCTGGAGGTGGTCTGGAGTAAGATTTTCCTCGCGTGTCAGCAAGCGTTAGCGAAGGAAAAAACTGCATTTGCTGAGTTTTGCAGAACTCCGAGCGCTACACCGAGCGCGGAGAGGGAAAATCACTGTAAACTCTGCAAGCAGAGCAGAATTTCCAGCGCAGGCCTACTGCTGCATCCAAGATTGGCTCAATCACCTAGACACCCTCAGATACAAAAACCTACCGTTATTGATTCCACTGTTGTAGTGAGCCTCAGCAAGGCCTACCAGTGCTTAGGGGTTCTCCCTTCTCTGCACAGAGTCCTCAGACACTTAGGAAGAAGTTGGCACAGAAACTGAAATATAAAAGACAGAGTTTATTAAACCTTATAAGGTGGAGCTAACATTCACACATCACCCTTCAGTAATGCATGAAGTAGCACACTGAATGGAAGGATCCTGGTCCTTTTATACCCACACAGGGGCTCAAATGAAGGCGGTACAAACACAAATGCTGGTTGTAGGTACATATAAGGTCATACAGAGAATGCACAGTCGACAAGTGGGTGGAGATAACAGTTTCTACTTTTAGTAGACACATCCTGACATTTATAAACTTGAAACAGCTGCAAGCTCAACTGAGCATGTGCAAAGCAAGAGGAACTAAAGTTAACTTGTCTCTAGGCAGATTTCAAGAGCAGTTAACAGGAAGGTAGGACAGAGCACATGGCGAGCACATGGTAGCACATGGCAGCCAAAATGGCTGACAGAAATACAAAATGGATTCCACAAAGCGGACAATTTAGCCTCTGAATACAGGCTGTCTTTAGCCAATGCTTAACTTAAGTGCTGCCAAATTACAACACCACCATATCCTTCTGAATCACACTGGTCAAGAATATGAACATGCTAGTACATATCAGTGCAACCACATGCAGTGCATCATTCTAACTCAAGCTATTGAAGAACGTTAAACCATTCCTGCCTCTCTGAGTTCAAAGAAGCAGTACAGTCATTAATGGTCTCCAGACAGGAATACGGATCTTTAACCCTTTCAGGTCTCTCAAAGGCGTGTACAGCGCCACTCAAAGTAACTCTCAGCACAGCAGCAAGACTAGTAACAGGCACCAGACGCTTTAACCACATTACCCCATCACTTAGGCATCTAAACTGGCTCCCTCTTGAGGCCAGAACTCAACTGAAAATTGCTTGCCTCACACACAAAGCCTTACATTTTAATGAACCAAGGTACCTGCAGAAGAGATTTGAATCTCAGGAGGCAGACGTTCCCTCAGAAGCGCAAACTCTCTCAGATTTGAACCTCTGAGATTCAGAAAACAAAAAACCTACTGTAGGAAGGTAGGATCTGACTGCATGATTACCCCCACTTTTTTCCTGGTGTTTTGTTGGATTTTGACTAGTCTGGCTGGGATCCTGCTATTCAGGACCTCAGCCTATCTGCTTTCTCCTTTAAATTGCTATGCATGTACTTTGGTACACTCCATATTGGATACTGGGGCACCCTTATAAGTCCCTAGTATATGGTACACATGTACCTAGGGCATAGGTACCCCAGAGGCCTCCCATGGGCTGAAGCATGTATTATGCCACCCATGAGAGGCAAGGCAAAATGGAACTACAGGTGTGCTACTGCAACCTGTGTAAGCTGGTGCTTGCACCACTTATGAGAGATATAGGTTCACTATCTATATATATCACTACACTTAAAACGTATAAGTCACCCCTATAGCAGACCTTACCAATCCTGAAGGCAGGGTGCTGGGTTTTACGTGAGAGGGTGCTCCTGCATGAGCAGAGCCCCTCTGTAGCCTTCGGAGACCATTCTCCCGGGTTGTCTGTGATACAGCCAGACATATAGGTAGAGGTGCATTATAACCTCGCGGTAAATGCTATCTCGAAAACGGCTTCAACAAAATATGTTGTGTTTGGTATCAAACACCTTGGAATCATACCTCCACACCAGTAACTGGTGTGGGAGGAATGATTCCTCCCCTCAGAACCAAGCTTCTGGGGGTACCTAGTATACCGGTACCAGCTTTCTCGACCCGGACAGCACAAAATGGATGCTGCCAGCCACAGACACGATTCTGCCCTCCTGCTGCTGAGCCAAGCTTGAGTAGGGGAAGGCAGCACAATAGGCATCCTGTCACAGGGAGGTGTGACCACCTCCCAAACAGGATTTAATGTACTGGGGCTGGGTGGGTGCACTGTCTCAGTGCCAGAAAGTCTGCACGAGGGGCACATTTGGTGTCCCTGTGCATAGTCCAGCTCAGACCAGTTCTGGGAGCCATTTGCTCCTGCTCTGGCTTGAAACTGGACAGAGGACATGGGAGTAGCCTCCCCCCTGTCCAGACCCTCCCCTAGGAGGGTCACTAGAATATGTCCAACCCTCTCCCGTGGGTATAAAGTGGGTTACCTGGCTACAGGACACTGGATTTTACGTGGACAAGATTCTACAAGAAGAAACCACTAAGCTTCGACCGTCTGAACACGCTGGACTTTGCTGGACCTCCATTGGGCTCGACTTAGTCTCCCTTTCCGTCCAAAGCCTTGTCTGTGTCAGTGCTCCATACAGGCTCTGTGCAGGACCCTGTGGACCTCCAAGACATCAAAAGAATCTCCCTTGGGGTGAAGGAGTCACTCCCCTGCATTTGCAGGCACTGTAACGCATCTGACTGGTCTGCTTATCCTGAGCTCCTGCGGACTCCGAAGGCTCCAGCAACACAGGACGTGGGTTCCGAAGGTCTCCGAGTTTGGGCTGCCATATCACCGAGTTTGAGGCCAGTATCCCTCATGGGGACTGCATAACCCGAACTCCTGTGCACCGCATTCATTTGCAGCAGCACATGCTTGTTGTTGTGCAACAATTCCGTGCATTGGGCAAATTGTAGCCTTGATCCCAGCGCACCTTTTCCACAAAGAACTCTGGCCTCTTCGCACTCTGTGCCCTTCTAGCTGTTGTTCTTTGAACTCACCTGAGCTCCCCTTGCGACTCCTGTGGCTCTGGCCTGTGGGTCCACTTGAGGGTCAACACTGCTTTAATTGGGCTCCCCTGGTTGCTCCAGGCCTGCCCTGACTCCTCTTGCTGTGGTGAGTCTCCTGGTCCTTGCTGAGCCAGATCAACACTGAACTTGGCCATCTTCGTGGGTTGCAGCTGCCAAGGCTTGTTGTTGCTCCAGCCGGACACCGACCCCTCAGCACTCGACATACTTCGTGGGGCAGCTCGCCTCTGGCTCCTGGTCATCCTAGATGTCTCCTGGTCCTCGCAGCTGAAGAGTCTAGATCCCCGTCAACGCACCTGAAGCACCCGACATCGGTGGGCATTCATCTACCGAGCCCCTGGTCACTCCAAAGTGACCCAGACTCTGTCCCCTCTGCTTTCAGGTTCCTCTCATCTAGACTCCATGTTTGGATTCCACCGGACATTCTTATTACTTCCAGCAGTGGCATTTCTTTGAGGTCTTCCATAGAAAACGATGAGGGTTTCCGACGCCACTTCGTACCGATGCACCTGGCTCCTCTGGGATAGGTAACTCTGATACAAAGGTATCCACGGGTGAGGTGGCTCTCCAACCTCTTAAGTTCCAAGGGAATTCCTCAACATCCACTGGGAAGGGTCCTTAATCTTTAATTTTCCAACCGCGACTTCCCCGTAGAATTGTACAGAGCACGCGGTCGTGTTCTCACTCTGCACCCGTCCTCCGAGGGGTCCCTACTTACTCACCTTGGGTGGTTCCTTGGGGTCCCAGCAATTCTACACCTTCTAGACTAGGTCTAGTCCCGAGTAGTGGTTCTTATACCACTATTTTAGTATATGGTTTGGTCTCCCCCTGGAGCCCACTGTGTATTGTGCTATTTACGATTGTTTCTTTGCAACTGTATTACTTGCTTTGTGTCGTACCCTCGTGTAGAGGATAATAGAGAGTGTTATATATAATAAATACATATTTTTATAACTACTGTGTGGTTTCCCTTTCATTTAACCAATACAATAAGGTTGCATTCTGGTAAAACAAGCTGCTTAACATTCCTTCAAGACTTAGCCTGAAGGCTGCTCTCCATAGCTACAACTTGGATAGCTTTCTATAAAGGTTACCTTTAACCTAATCACCATAAGGGGTGTTTGGACTGATGCAAGGTGCCCACTTTAATTAGTGGACAGCATATACCAGGCCAACTTCTCACATTGGTGTGCAGCTGTTGGGATTCAAGCCTGCATTGTTTTACCAGATAAATCTTTGTATTGATTAACTGAAAACCACTAGTCTCTAGGCACATATAATACTATCTTAGATAAGTAAGTTCTACTGAACTTGGGGTTGGGTAGTCAAGGGTCTAGCACACCCTTTCTCCAACCTAAGAGAGTTTAGTTCCCACTAGGTTAGGTAGGTGCATACACCACACCACACTTAGTATGTCTTCTAAAGGAGGTGCCACTGGTGGCCCTCTGCCAAGTATATATCATGACTTCACATTCACAGAATTGAAAGCCATGTGTGTATCTAGGAAGCTGAAGACAGGGATAAATGCCAACACTCAACATCTCATTGAGATGTTACTGTTATACGACCTTAGGAAGACTCCTGGGTCAGATAAGCAGGACAGAGTGGGTGGGACAGGGGATGAAGACAGGTCAGGAGGAGAAACCTTCTATGACCTAGACTCAAACCCTGCACAGGAGGATCAAAATGATCCACCCCTGAATAACTCAAATCTCCAGGAGGAACATGGAGAGGGTCATGAAGACCCTCACTTCATTCCCCCAGGGAGAGTGCAGAGTCTATCAAGGAGATCTAGATCTCCCTCTGCTGAGTCAACACACTCTAGACATTCTATAGGGACCTCTGTATCTAGCAAGAGGGACAACTCTTATGACAGGGAGTGCCAATTTCTTGAGCTTGAGAAAGCTAGGCTTGGGCTCAGACAAGAGCAATTGGCCCTGGATAAAGAGTCCCTAGAAGTCCAGAGAGCTAGAAAAAAGTTGGGACTAGAGTCCCATGGTGGCAGCAATAGTGTCCCTAGAGGTAGGGAACACGCATTTGACAATAGAAACCTCAGCAAGAGTGTCCCTCCCTACCATGTTGCGGATGATATCCATAAATGGATAACTGCTTTGGAGAGGGCCTGTAAAGTACAGAGGGTCCCTCAAGAGCAGTGGGCAGCTATCTTGTGGCTCTCCTTTGCTGACAAAGGTAGAGATAAGCTCCTCACTGTTAGAGTAGAGGATGCTGACAACTATTCAGTCCTGAAGAGTGCTCTCATTGATGGGTTTGGCTTAACCACTGAACAATACAGGATTAAGTTCAGAGACACCCAGAAGACACAGACTCAGGACTGGGTAGACTTTGTGGATAGTGCTACATAGGCTCTGGAAGGTTGGATACATGGCAGCAAGGTGCATGACTACTTAGGATTGTACAATTTGATTATGAGGGAGCAGATCCTTAATAATTGTCAAAAACAACTTTTGCACCAGTACCTGGTTGACTCAGATCTGACTTCTCCCCAAGAATTGGGAACGAAGGCAGACAAATGGGTCAGAACCAGGTTGAAACAGAAGAATCAGGGTGGTGACCAGAAGAAAGATTCTCCCAAGACTCAAGAGAAAGGTGGGGATAAATCAAGACAAGTCCCCTGTAGGGCCCCAAAAATCCTCTTCTGGGGGTGGGTCCCAAATTCCTTCCTCCCCTGACAGGAAACCTTATTGCTTTGTCTGTAAAAAGCCAGGCCACTGGAAAAATGATCCCATTTGCACAAAGGTCAGCAATAAGGAAAATATTCCTCCAAACACTACCACCACTCCTCCTGGTACTACAAGTAGTAATCCCCCAGGTGGTAGTAGTGCACCCAAACATTTAGTTGGGTTTTCTTGGGGAACTGAGGTGGACCCTAGTTTAGCAAGGTCCCCCTCACAGCCCTCCTTAGTCTGTGATGGTGGTATGGGATGTGCCACTTTTACTGTCAGTCCCAGTTCTTTGGGCAAGTACAGACAGGAGCCACTGATCAATGGTCAGAAAGCTGTGGCCTTTAGGGACACAGGGGCTAGTGTCACCATGGTGACAGGGAAACTAGTACTCCCACTGCAGCTTTTACCTGAGTTTAAGTACCAGGTGACCAACATTGATGGCATCAAGACAAATCATCCCATGGCTATACTCAATCTCAGCTGGGGAGGGGTCACTGGCCCAAAAAGAGTGGCAGTATCCCCAAACTTGCCTGTGATTTGCCTCTTGGGCAATGATTTAGAAACTTCAGCCTGGGCTGAAGTAGAGCAGAAGGCCCATTTAAGAATGTTAGGCCTCCCTGAGAAAGTTGGTGGGACCCTTAGGGCCTCAGTCCGACCCCAGGGAAATTTTGGAGTAGTGAAGCCTGGAAAAATGGCTCACTATGCTCCACCAGAGAGCAAAGGGAAGGGAGAAAAGTCTTCTTCCCCCCAGACAATAGGTAAGGGTCAGCTTCCTCAGGGAACTGATCCTACGCCTTGTGAAGGAACTGCCCCAGAGGTGGTCAGGTCTGTCCTGGCAGCACCACTGATGGCAGGGGATCCTTCCAAGGTGGTACCCAGTCTGGAGCAGGTATCCTGCCCCTCTCTACCCAGCTTCAGTCAGCCTAGGGCTGCAGAGGTCAGGGATGTCAGTGGACCCCAAAGGGCCCACTGTCCAAAGGAACCCCCTCATCAACAGATTAGTGACACCCAGTCTAGTAGCACTAGCCAGTTGAAAATTCCTCAACACACTGAGGGATCCCTCTTACCCTTAGGTATTGACATCCCCCAGATGGACTCTGTTGGGCAAAGGAAAACTTGGGACCACCTGGTTCCAAACCTCCCCTGGCCCTCCACTGTTCCAACCAAAGGGACTCAACCCCCAGCTGTAGGCAGCCAGGGGTTGACCCCTAGGGCCAGATATAACTCAGTCATGGAAAGAAAGGCCTCCATGGTGACCAGTGCTCTGAGGAAGCTGAGGCCAACTTTATTAGGGCCTCACTTCCCTACTCAGGCACCCCACCAACCTTTTACTTTGCCAAAGCACACTACAGGTGGTAAACCCAAATTTTGGAGAACACCCAAGACCCTTCAAGGGAGGGACTCCTTAGTGGACCATAAGACAGGGGGTATCCATGCTAGTGCAGGATCTTCCTTATATGGCCACTTAGTCAATAAAGTCTCAATTGGGCAAGGTTAGCCTTATCTCCTTTCGTTTGGGGGGGTTATGTAGGAAGGTAGGATCTGACTGCATGGTTACCCCCACTTTTTTCCTGGTGTTTTGTTGGTTTTTGACTAGTATGGCTGGGATCCTGCTATTCAGGACCCCAGCCTATCTGCTTTCTCCTTTAAATTGCTATGCATGTACTTTGGTACACTCCAGATTGGATACTGGGGCACCCTTATAAATCCCTAGTATATGGTACACATGTACCAAGGGCATAGGTACCCCAGAGGCCTCCCATGGGCTGAAGCATGTATTATGCCACCCATGAGAGGCCAGGCAAAACGGAACTACAGGTGTGCTACTGCAACCTGTGTAAGCTGGTGCTTGCACCACTTACGAGAGATATAGGTTCACTATATCTATAAATATATCACTACACTTAAAACTTATAAGTCACCCCTATAGCAGACCTTACCAATCCTGAAGGCAGGGTGCTGGGTTTTACGTGAGAGGGTACTCCTGCATGAGCAGAGCCCCTCTGCAGCACTCGGAGACCATTCTCCCGGGTTGTCTGTGATACAGCCAGACATATAGGTAGAGGTGCATTATAACCTCGCGGTAAATGCTATCTCAAACGGCTGCAACAAAATATGTTGTGTTTGGTATCAAACACCTTGGAATCATACCTCCACACCAGTAACTGGTGTGGGAGGTATGATTCCTCCCCTCAGAACCAAGCTTCTGGGGGTACCTAGTATACCGGTACCAGCTTTCTCGACCCGGACAGCACAAAATGGATGCTGCCAGCCACAGACACGATTCTGCCCTCCTGCTGCTGAGCCAAGCTTGAGTAGGGGAAGGCAGCACAATAGGCATCCTGTCACAGGGAGGTGTGACCACCTCCCAGACAGGATTTAGTGTATTGGGGCTGGGTGGGTGCACTGACTCAGTGCCAGAAAGTCTGCATGAGGGGCACATTTGGTGTCCCTGTGCATAGTCCAGCTCAAACCAGTTCTGGGAGCCATTTGCTCCTGCTCTGGCGTGAAACTGGACAAAGGACATGGGAGTAGCCTCTCCCCCTGTCCAGACCCTCCCCTAGGAGGGTCACTAGAATCTGTCCAACCATCTCCCGCGGGTATAAAATGGGTTACCTCGCTACAGGACATTGAATTTTACGTGGACAAGATTCTACAAGAAGAAACCACTAAGCTTTGATTGTCTGGACATGCTGGACTTTGCTGGACCTCCATTGGGCTTGACTTCGTCTCCCTTTCCATCCAAAGCCTTGTCTGTGTCCGTGCTCCATACAGGCTCCGTGCAGGACCCTGTGGACCTCCAAGACATCAGAAGAATCTCCCTTGGGGTGAAGGAGTCACTCCCCTGCATTTGCAGGCACCATAACTCATCTGACCAGTGTGCTGATCCTGAGCTCCTGCGGACTCCGAAGGCTCCAGCAACACAGGAGGTGGGTTCCAAAGGTCTCCAATGTCGAGCTGCCCTCTCACTGAGTTTGAGGCCAGTATCCCTCGTGGGGATTGCATAACCAGAACCCCTGTGCACCGCATTCATTTGCAGCAGCACATGCTTGTTGTTGTGCAACAATTCTGTGCATTGGGTTAGTTGTAGCCCTGATCCCAGTGCACTTTTTCCACAAAGGACTCCGGCCTCTTCACACTCTGTGCCCTGCTAGCTGTTGTTCTGTGAACTCGCCTGAGGTCCCCTTGCGACTCCTGTGGCTTTGGCCTGTGGGTCCACTTGAGGGTCAACACTGCTTTAATTGGGCTCCCCTGGTTGCTCCAGGCCTGTCCTGACTCCCCTTGCTGTGGTGAGTCTCCTGGTCCTTGCTGGGCCAGATCGACACTGAACTTGACCATCTTCGTGGGTTGCCGCTGCCAAGGCTTGTTGGTGCTCCAGCCGGACACTGACCCCTCAGCACTCGACATCCTTTGTGGTACAGCTCGACTCCAGCTCCTGGTCCTCCTAGACATCTCCTGGTCCTCGTAGCCGAAGAGTCAAGATCCCGGTCAACTCAGCTGAAGCACCCGACATCTGTTGGCATTCGTCTACCGAGCCCCTGGTCACTCCAAAGTGACCCAGACTCTGTCCCCTCTGCTTTCAGGTTCTTCTCATCTAGACTCCACATTTGGATTCCACCGGACATTCCTATTACTTCCAGCAGTGGCATTTCTTTGAGGTCTTCCATAGAAAACGACGAGGGTTTCCGACGCCACTTCGTACCTATGCACCTGCCTCCTCTGGGATAGGTAACTCTGATACAAAGGTATCCACGGGTGGGGTGGCTCTCCAACCTCTTAAATTCCAAGGGAATTCCTCGACATCCACTGGGAAGGGTCCTTAATCTTTAATTTTCCAACCGCGACTTCCCCATAGAATTGTACGGAGCACGCGGTCGTGTTCTCACTCTGCACCCGTCCTCCGTGGAGTCCTTACTTACTCACCTTGGGTGGTTCCTTGGGGTCCCAGCAATTCTACACCTTCTAGACTAGGTCTAGTCCCGAGTCGTGGTTCTTATATCACTATTTTAGTATATGGTTTGGTCTCCCCCTGGAGCCCACTGTGTATTGTGCTATTTACGATTGTTTCTTTGCAACTGTATTACTTGATTTGTGTCGTACCCTCGTGTAGAGGATACTAGAGAGTGTTATATTTAATAAATACATATTTTTATAACTACAGTGTGGTTTCCCTTTCATTTAACCAATACAATAAGGTTGCATTCTGGTAAAACAAGCTGCTTAACATTCCTTCAAGACTTAGCCTGAAGGCTGCTCTCCATAGCTACCACTAGGATAGCTTTCTATAAAGGTTATCTTTAACCTAATCACCATAAGGGTTGTTTGGACTGGTGCAAGGTGCCCACTTTAATTTGTGGACAGCATATACCAGGCCAACTTCTCACACCTACACACACTCCTTTTTGGGAACGGCTCTAAGAATTTGGAACTCCTTACCACCCAAGGTATTATCAAACCCATCGACCCAGTTTTTCAAAAAAAGAGGTGAAAAAGATCCTAATGAATATATTCCTCTCATAATTTCTCGGTTAGCCTATCCCCTGAACTCAATAAGCACCACAATGACAGGATTATCTGTACAGTACAGAAGCACATCCTTCCAGGGAGAACCCAACTCAATCTTTGCTCCCCAGGTACCTGGGACTGAATGGAGTCTGAACAGACTCAGAAAACCACCCTGAAGATTATATCCCGTGGCCTAATAAGTGAATGACAGATGTTTAATATTGCCTCTGTGACAACATACCATATCTTCCTTGAGTTTATTTCTTTTGATGTATCTGTTTTTGTTTATCACCCAAATGTACAGTGCTCTGATACCCTTGGGTATGTTTGTGCTTTATAAAACACTCTAAATAAATAAAAAGGTGCATAGATATGGACTTAAGAATAATAAATCTAACCTACTTATATATATGGTAGTCAATCTTCAGGTAATGCTATTTTTGTAGTTCAATGTTTGTGTACTCTGAATTTTGACATACAACATCCTGAACAACTCAGGGTAACCTTCAATACAAGAAACTCGAAGAAGGGAGGTGCTAGGAGTGATTTATCACATAGACCACCCATGTGCAAAAATAACCAGCACACTCAACACAGTCCTCGAGATGCTGATTGTACGGTGTTCAAGGAGCATCATTTTCTCATTGATTCTAACTCCATTATACAGGAAATCAGGCAAACATTTTACGTTTGTAAAGGGCATTCCTATTCTATACGGTCTGATGAGATCAATGACCATCTCAGGTTCACCTCTTACAACCATCAGTTGCATATCAGAATATTATCCTATCAAACAAATTTGGCCAAAATATTGACTATCACAGTATCTTGAAGGTAAGTGTAAATAGGTTAGTATAGATTTACTTTTCTTAGCCCACATTTGCGTACCTTGATGATCTATATAAACTATCAAGGTAAATATATATGGAGTTCAGGACTGTGCAGCTTCACACATGCGTGCGCACACACAAACACATGCAGAAAATATATGTGGTAGAAGTTATTTTGACCACAATATTACACAGGCCAATACTGAGATTTGGTATTTTGAGAAAATACCCAGCAAATGGAACACTACCAGAGTCTCATGACTGACATTTAACCTTACATACATATAATAAGCAAAATATTGACTACCAAAATATTGTGAGGGTTGGTATATATAGATATGTGTAGGTTTACTACACTTAAGTCAACATATATGTAACTTGATGGCATGTATGTATTGAAGGTATATGGATGTGTAGCTAAGAATGGTAAACTATACTTACATATATGTTTACTTACCACCACAATATTTTGATTCTTGATATTTAGTCAGCAGCATTTTTGAAGGACGGTATTTCTGTCCTAAATCAAGTGGGAAATAGGGAGCTGCTACACTTACCTCACCTTGCACATCCCCCACACATTTAAAAGGGCACACAGCTTGTGATTTTTTTAAGCATCTGGTGCACAGGAATGATTTAAATCTAATTCTGAATTGTCTACATAACAATACATCAAACTCTGGACTTGGTTTACCTTGTTAAATGAAGATGATAAAAAACTATTTAAAAAAATGAAACCTGCAACAGACAGTCAGTGGCCAAAAATTAATGAGAGTGTAAAATTAAGTGCCGCGGCCAGAATAAGAAGTACATTTTTAGGAATATTTCAAACTTGAGTCATAATTTAGGGAGCATATTCCTCTATGACAATTTCACACAGTCCAATGATTCCAATTATTTAATGCCAAACAAACCAATTATTTTGGCTATGGATGATCCAAAATTGAAGTTTTTCAATGAACAAATATATTGACAGAAACAATTGGAAATATGGCAAAACCAAATACTTTTCATCCCGGGTGGATTTCCACAGCCTCCTTCTCACTATGCCCAATAACAAAATTGCAACATACTTATAAGTGCAGTGGTCATAGAACACACATATATATTTAACACAAAATAGGCATGCATTTCACTAATTGGTTATGAGTGCGACATATTTAACCTCTTAGCAGCTGGAATATATTGTTTGTTGGTTGTCCAAAAACACATGATATCCAGAGCCAACAATTGAGGTACAGCTCATAACTTAATTTTATTATGTACGGACCATGCATAATTTCATATGGTAAAATCTAATGAATGAATCCTATTCATTTTTTAAATCTGCCTAATATACTGAGTTAGTACCTTGTGTTGCCGTTCTTCCTCTGCCAGCCATCACCGCCAGAGCTACAGGGGGAGCAGGGACTTCAACCCCCAGGCTGCCACGCGGCGCGCATGCCGCCAATACTGTTTCCTTGCACCAGGAAGCGCATAAACTCAGCCCAGGGCTCCCGCAGCGCGGGACGTGCGCGGGCCTGCCCGGGCTAAGGGCGGGCCCGTCTGTGCCCGTCCAAGACTGGACGAGGCTGGGCCTACTCCCTTGGTTCGTCACTTGATATGTCCTACTACTTCTCCATGGTTAAACCTTTGTGCCCTGTTTCAACGATCCGGAGCACCTTATAGTCTGTTCTTCAGTGGCAGTTGCACCTGATAAAGAGCAGGTAGGAAGGCAGTTTGTCTTACCCTTCCTGTATTGATATTGGCATCGTTGTGTGTTTGCAAGCCAGGGTTTCGGCACTCTGATACTTTGGAGATACCTTTTAACGTAATTGAGTCAATATATTCAATCAACAATAAATTTTGCCAGCTTTCGGGACAGAAACCTGTTACCAAGCGCATTATTCTGGTTTTAATATGGTGAAGCGCAAGGTGACCTTAGCCCCCGGGAGGGCCCAGGCTGGCACCACAGCCCCAGTAGTAACTATGGACGCATTTCTCCAGCGTGCCGCAGCTATGCTGGATAAGGAGATTGAGTTGGTAAATCGCCGTCTTTCCAGGTCTCCTGTTACTGTTCCCTCTCTTATGCTCGTAGACACTCAATCGTCTTTGGTTAGTGCTGAGGGTGATTTATCAAACCTCTTGGGAATGCGTGAGACCATGCAGGATTTTACTGAAACAAATAGCTATTCAATAGCTCAACAGCTACCCCTTTCTCCAGCATCATAATTAACAACCAGGGCGGATGACAATGTACCCTTAAATCAAGGGCACGCAGCAGTCTCTCTGAGCAAGCACCCGGTTAACCTAAAAGCCACTGGTCCTACTACACGAGGGAGTCTAATAGTGGCTGAGCCGGGCAGCTCAGGGACAGGCATTAAACGAAAAACTCTAACAACGGGGGGTAAGGCCAAAAGATCAAGACCCAATCTGACACCTCATGAGTCGTTGCTCACTCAAACACTGACCAAGGCAGATCTTATGGGCGTTTTAGAAGCTTTCCAGGACTTGATGAAGACTTTATTGGACGTCAAACTGGGTTCGTTAATCCAACGTTTGAACTTGATTGAAAAGGGCCTATCTGATCTAAAACACTGTGTACCAATAGGAGGGGCAGTCGCCAACCCAGAATCCAGGTCCCCCATTGGTTCCTTTAATCCCGGATAGCCCTACCTCGACAGGCCCACCCATAAACATCAGGGGACACTCACAATTGTCAGGGGGAGTGGTACGAGCAAACCCCTTAGTGTCCGTCCTGGGTGTTAACCATGGACGCATGGACAGGCCGGCCAGGCGGGATCCTTCAGCTTTGGAGAATGATCTATCAGGGGGGCCCTCACAGGGGGGAGGAGAGGCTCCTATGCAGATTTTACCTGTTATTCACTTGCCAGCTGAATCAACGCCCTATGTCGTGATATTGGGGAATGTGCCAACTCTCCCCCAGGGCATTAAGGAGGACTTTTTCAACTAAAGAACAAAGGGGCATATTAGCAAGGGCACTATCGCCGCTTTAGCGGCACTTTTTGCCGCTAAAGCGGCGATATTCATATCGCCCTATCAGCAAACTGTCTCTAACAGCAGTTAGCGACAGTTTGCGGGCATTAGCGCCCGTTTTTTTACCGCTTTGCATGTCAGCGATATTTATCGCTAATGACATGCAAAGTGGGCGTTCCCGACGAACAAACCTGGGAAACACCCGCTAACAGGCCTATCGCCTATTAGCAAGGTGGCCATGGCCCCAGTTAGCGACGTGAAAAGTCGCGCTAACCGGGGTCATCGCCTATTTATTTAACACCTGCAATTAGCAGGTGTTAGCCATACCTAACATGGGGGTGGATTATGCTGATACGACCACAGGGTCGTATCAGCAAGGTGTTCTCCCTTCTCCATGCAACATCGCTGGTTTTTCAGCGATGTTGGCCCATTTCCCCCGCTATCGCTGGAATATTCATCGGAATAGCGCTAATTGTTGCTAATACAGCGTTAGCGTGGCGATATATTCCAGCGATAGCCGGCGATAAAAAAAATCACGCTAAGCAGGGTTAGCGATGATTATCGCCTCTTCTTGCTAATATGCCCCAAAGTCTTACATTGGTTATCGCATATCACCACCTTAGGATTGAGGGTGGAGAAAAACATCAACATGGTGCGTAGGGTTAACTGGATTGGCAGCTCCATTAAAACCTGTACGGGCGATTGTGTTATCATAAACTTTAACAGGCCCCACATCGCGGAAAGGATCCTAGTCTCAGATTTGCACCTTGCCCTTTTTGGTCACAAGTCATCAATTATGGCCTTACCCCTCGACTTCTTCTATAAATCAGTGACATTGCGGCGTAATTATGTGAACAATGTCAACATGGCTTCACTTAACAGTCGGTTGCCGGTAGACCGAACCAACAGGAACGTTCGTCTGACCTGCCTCCCACCCTAGCCCACCTGAACCAGAAGCCTTTAAGAAGACAGGATCTTGGTCCGCCCCCTCTGGAGCTGTCAAACAGGTTTTCCTCCCTGGCTGCGATGGATGCCTGTGATTGACTTGGTGGCCCCTCTCCTATGGACCCAGTGAAATCCAACGACCAGCGGGTTTGTCCACAACAGAGCCACAGGTGTTTGGGTGAATGTGTTAGCAACTTTATATCTTGGAACATTGCAGGACTAGCCAACAAGTTTTCTGATCCATTGTGGATTGCATTTGTGAAGCAATTTTGTGTGATATGCTTGCAGGAAACATGGCTGATGGATTGTAGCCTATTTTTAGAAGGTTACAAGTCTTTCTTCGTCCCAGCATCCCCCTCTTTGGCTGGTAGACCAAAGGGTGGTCTCGTAATTTATATATCTTTAGCGGTGGAATGCAAGATAGTGGTCCTGCCTACACTGAGTCCGTGTATACAGTCTCTGACACTAAGAAAGGGGTCGAATAAATTGGGTCTTATTAATTTCTATAACTCACCATCATGTCCCAAGGGTGGGTGCAATATCACTATGTTATGTTCTTTTATAAGGCAACACTGTAAAACTGCTCTTCAAAATCTTATGATTGCTGGGGACTTCAACATCCACCCACGTGGAGCCCCAGGGGCAGCAATGTTGGCCGATCTAGGTTGTCCACATGTGAGGGGAATTAATTTTGAACACTCTTCACAGGGGGACATGCTGAATGATCTCCTCCATGAATTTGATTTAATGTCTCTTCTATCATTATGTGACCCCGTAGCAAGGCTGTTGTTCCCTCATTCAAAGGGAGAGGCGGTGGTTCACTTATCGATTTTATATTAATTTCATGGTCTGTAAAAGTTTTATTTGCGGGATTCAAGATACAAGCAAGCGCGCATAGTGACCATAACCCCTTGTGTGTTGAAATCCGAGGTCCCTTACTGTTGCCTAAAAGAGGAGTTGGGCAAAGTGGGTCTGTGCGACCCACAGACGGCAGAAGGCGGTTAAAGTGGTCACAGATCTCCCCAGATGTATTTTTCAAGTCAGTGAAAGACTCATGTGCCAGCGAGTTAGCACTGGATCACTGACAGAATATCAACAGTCAGAATATCGAGCTACAAAATTATCGACGCAAGAATATCGATGTCCAGAATATCGAAGTCCTATCTACATAATGGTAAGTACAAAAATATCGATAAAAAAATATCGTTGTTAAAAATATCGGTTTTTTTAATGTATAAAAAATAATGTAAAGTAAATAATACATATAATAAAAAAAACTGTTAAAAATATTAAAAAATGTTTAAAATTATAAGTAATACATATAATGTAAGAATCAATTAAACATATATGTATAAAATATAATATATATACCTAATAATATTTATAAATAATTATTTTAATAACTTATAAATTGTTAAACATATTAAAAATCATAAATACATATATATATATACACATACACCAATAATATAAATAAAAAATATATATAACAAATTAAAATATTACAATATTTTTAATCTTTTTAAAATACATTTTACACTACATTAACTAAAACAGTAGAGAAAATATTGGATAGCGCAGGGGATAAAATTACTATTCGCACTCCAGAGAGTGCAACAGTAGGGAAAGTGTTGGGTAGCGTAGGGGTAAAAATTACTATTCCCACTCCAGTGAGTGCAACAGTAGGGAAAGTGTTGGATAGCGGAGGGGTAAAAATTACTATTCCCACTCCAGTGAGTGCAACAGTAGGGAAAGTGTTGGATAGCAGGGGAAAAAATTACTATTCCGACTCCAAAGAGTGCAACAGTAGTGTAAGTGTTGGATAGCGTAGGGGTAAAAATTACTATTCCCACTCCAGTGAGTGCAACAGTGGGGAAAGTGTTGGATAGCGTAGGGGTAAAAATTACTATTCCCACTCCAGTGAGTGCAACAGTAGGGAAAGTGTTGGATAGCGTAGGGGAAAAAATTACTATTCCCACTCCAAAGAGTGCAACAGTAGGGAAAGTGTTGGATAGCGTTATGTTATGTTATGCGGTTTTATATAGCGCACAGCTGCCCCAGCAAAGGGGCGTCCCAGCGCTGAACAAAAAACAGCAGGTCAAAAAACAACACACAACAGTCTATGATGGAAAAAGATACGTTTTAATGGCCCTGCGGAATGCCATATAGTTTTCCATGCTACGAATGACGGTGGGGAGCGCGTTCCAAAGTCTGGCCGCCAATACACCAAAAGAACGTCCACCAGCACGCACCCTCCTCACCCGTGGGACCACCGCCAGATGCTGGCCCATAGACCGAAGTTGGCGGGAGGGGATGTAAGGTGTAAGCAGATTAGCCAAAATGTCTGGGGAGGAAGAATTCAAAATTTTAAAAGACATGCACAGAGTCTTGAACTCGATGCGCTTTGCTACAGGCAACCAATGTAGCCGACGGATAGCATTGGAAGTAGGGCATGTCCTGGGCAGACCTAACAAGGCTCTGGCGGCAGCATTCTGAACCCTTTGCAGTCTTGTGATCTCCACTTTATTAACTCCCAGGTAGAGTGAGTTGGCATAGTTCAGTCTTGACAGAATAGATGCTTGGACAATTACCTGCCTCATGGCCGGGTCAAAAAACCTCAGCACTAGTTTGAGCCCCCGTAAGATGCCAAAACAGGTTCCTGCTACTTTCTTTGTTTGAGTCTGAAAGCTAAGGGTGGCATCTACCCACACACCCAGATTTTTTACCACCTGTTTGGGAGCAGGTGCATCGCCCAGCTTGGCAGGCCACCAATGCTCACTCCACAACTCAGGGCCCGATTCTGATGCGGGTTGGAAAAGCTTCCCGACCGAGGGCCTGATTCTGATGCGGTTAGGAAGGCCTCCTAACGGCATTTGCTCCTTCCAAATCGGATCGGGAACGTGTCTTCCCGACCGAGGGCCCAATTCTGATGCGGTTAGGAACAAATGTTCCCATTGAAGTCAATGGGAGTTCAACCAAATCGTATCTGGAAGCATCCGGATGCATCCTACTCCACCGGTCGGACTTTCCCGATCCGAGTGGGTCGGACACCATTTCCCAACCGATTCGTTCGGGAAGCTTTTCCAACCCGCATCAGAATCGGCCCCATAGTGTTTCTCCCGACCAGCAGGACCTCGGACTTGTTGGCATTTAACTGAAGACAGTTGGCAGTCATCCACTCATATATAAACTCTAGATCCCTCTGGAACTTGCATGAGCCCTGTCCTGAGTCTTCAGAGAGAGCAACTACCAACTGCGTGTCGTCCGCGTAAGATACTACTGTGAGCCCTCTACTTTTTGCCACTGCTGCCAAAGGTTGCACATATACGTTAAACAGCGTTGGGCTCAAAGCTGAGCCTTGCGGTACCCCGTGTTTGAGGGTGTGTGTCTTGGAAGCAAAAGGGGGAACTGCAACCTGAAAGGTCCTATCAGCTAAAAAGGAAACAAACCACTCAAGAGCAGAGCCCCCGATCCCCACCTCCCCCAACCTCTGCAACAGGATCTGGTGGGAGACGGTGTCGAATGCGGCACTGAGCTCTAACAAAATCAGTGCCGATATACGACCCTCGTCTAAGGCCCTCCTCAGATGCTCCGTCACAGCCAAGAGGGCCGATTCCATACTGTGACCCGGCCGAAAGCCATTCTGGGAGGGGTCCAGTAAGTTGTTCTCCTCCAGATAACCTGTGAGTATGGAATTGATATAGGATTCCAAAATCTTGGAAACCCAGGGTAAGAGAGAGATGGGTCGGAAGTTCTCTGGTTTAGTAGTGTTGAGCTGGGGCTTTTTCAGCAGGGGAACCACCATGGCTTGCTTCCAAGCACTAGGGACCGTCGATGTAAGCAGTGACTGATTGATCAGATGGCTCAGAGGTGGTAAAAATACAGATAGCGATTTCAGGAATTGATCTGGCTTAAGAGGGTCGGCAGGAGAGCCAGATTTAATCTTATGGCAGAGCAGCGCCAGCTCCTCTTGAGGGATAGGGGGGAAAGCAACCAGCAGATGACTGCAAGAGGGTACGGCACAGTCCCCTTAAGAACCTCTTGTTGAGGGAAGAATCTATAAATTGTTTCTACCTTCTTCACAAAAAAGGAAGCAAGGGTAGGGGTAAAAATTACTATTCCCACTCCAGAGAGTGCAACAGTAGGGAAAGTGTTGGATAGCAGAAGGTTTAAATTAACATACTGATCAATTAAATAATTATTAAAATTAAATAACCCATTAATAATTAATAATAAATTAATTATAAATACAAATAAATAATAATTACTTTATTATAATTAAATTACTTCCCACCCTATTCCCCTATAAAGCCACAACCTGCTCCTAAAAAAACACAATTAATATAATTATCAATTAATAAAAATGTATAACCAATTTTTTATTTAATTAATAATAAATTAATTATAAATAATAATGAATAAAAATTAATAATTACTTTTTTATAATTAAATTGATTCCCACCCTATTCCCCTATAAACCCACAACCCGCTCCTAAAAAAACACAATTAATATAATTATCATTAATAAAAATGTATAACCAATTTTTTATTTAATTCATAATAAATTAATTATAAATAATAATGAATAAAAATTAATAATTACTTTTTTATAATTAAATTGCTTCCCACCCTATTCCCCTATAAACCCACAACCCGTTCCTAAAAAAAACACAATTTATATAATTATCTATTAATTAATTAATATTAATTAACAACCAATTAATAATATATTCATAATAAATTAATTATAAATAATAATGAATAAAAATTAATAATTACTTTTTTATAATTAAATTACTTCCCACCCTATTCCCCTATAAACCCACTACCTGCTACAGAACTAAAA
Source organism: Calotriton arnoldi (assembly GCA_963921515.1). Taxonomy (NCBI): domain Eukaryota; kingdom Metazoa; phylum Chordata; class Amphibia; order Caudata; family Salamandridae; genus Calotriton; species Calotriton arnoldi. Next base: position 481,112 of record CAWUFW010008902.1, on the reverse strand, counting down.
TACGCAAAAATTAATTTACATAAAAGTATTTACTGCTAAAAATTTAACACATACATTTTTTTTAAAAACTACACTTATACCAAAAAATTACATCACATACTTTTAACACACATACTAAAATACAGAACACTAATATAAACATCGATATTATTAAACAACGATATTTTTACAAACGATATTACTGTCTTCTATATTAAAAAAAACTCTATTTCTTACCTTACTGTCGATATTCTGTACCACGATATTTTTGCAGTCGATATTCTTGACCTACGATATTTAAAACTGGATATTATGGTAGGTGCACCGTTAACACTGTGTACCTCATCGCATACATCCCCGGGGGAGGTCATTAGTGCTTTTAATACCATCTCTGTTAAAGTAGGTGACCTTTAAAGTATCCCGGCCTGACGCCCAGCCACCCAGACCCCTAGATGGTTTGACTCCTCCTGTTCCCTGGTGGCTAGAAAGTTGCGGGAAGCCTTAAACAGTAGTCCAAGAAATCAGACCCTGGTCACATCATGTATAAGAGACTACAAACTGGAACTGGCCAAACGCAAGTCCGCTTTGAAGGAAGAGGCATGGAAGGGGTTAATTGAGGCTAGCACGAATAGCTCGAGATTTTGAAGCATTATTAATAGTCCCTTTCTAAATCACGATGAAGGCTGTGCAGTAGATGCACATATCACAGAGGACGAGTGGGTGCTCCATTTTGAAACCATGTTCGAGAGCCCCGTCGAGCTAAAGCGCCTGCCAAACAGCGAGACAGTCATTGCTGATCTGGTCTTTAGTACAGAAGAGATCGAGGAGGGTATCGTCGGGCTGACCAGTAACAAAGCCCCAGGACCCGACGGTATCCCTCCGGATCTCTTCAAATCAGATCCAATCTTTTGGACTCCGGTCCTTGCTGCAGTAGCTAATGCTGCGGCAAGGACAAGCTGCCCTGAGTCTTGGACTACCTCGACCATTGTGCCAGTTTTTAAAAAGGGTAATCGTGATAGCACACACTGTTACAGACCAATTTCGTTGTTGGACTCAGTGGTTAAGGTTGTGGGCCGAGTGCTTCTAGATAGGTTGACTAGCTGGGCAGTGGAACACGCCACGTTATCAGATGTTCAGGATGGGTTCCGCCCAGGCCGGTCTACGGTGGCCCAGTGCCTTAACCTAACCATGATTCTTAACAAATACACGGTTGCCCGTTCTGGTACCATTTATCTTGCATTCATGGATCTGTCTTCCGCTTTTGATCGCGTGAATAGGACCGAACTCTGGCAGTCCATGATTGATATCGGGGTAGACAGGAACATTGTTTATTTTTTAGAAGATCTTCACTGCGCAACTAAGGCCCATGTTAGATTCTCGCAGGACCTAAAAGTCTCAAGTAATTTTGACATAAGGAGAGGTGTACGTCAAGGGTGCATTTGGGCACCCTTTTTGTTCAACTTATACACTAATGATTTAGATAAAGCCCTATTGTCAACAGGGGTAGATTATCCCCATGTCGGCCGTCGTGGTCTCCCAGTCCTTCTATACGTGGACAACACGGTGCTTATATCTAGGACTGCTAGGGGGCTATAAACCCTGCTTGACGCATTCTCTGCCTTTATGTCAGAGTGGGATCTTTCTATAAATTACTCTAAATCCTACGTTATGCAGATGGGTGTCCGTCCCAAAAAATCCTCTCAATTTAGGGTTGGTTCTGCCACAGTTCCCCGCACTGATGTCTTTTCGTATTTGGGGGTTGTAATGGACGAGCAGATGAAATGGGGCCCTTTAAAACAAATAAAGAGGGGAGACCTGGTGCGGGTGAACGCGGCTATTTTTAATTTCACTTCGAAATTAGGAAAGAGACCTACCGCAGCACTTTTAAAGATCTATCAGGCCAAGAGTGTCGCAACAGCTTCTTATGGTAGCGAAATATGGGGGCACATTACCACAGATTACCTACAAGTAGCTGAGAATGCATTCCTGAAACGCTTATTGTGCGTCCCGCGTGGAACTTCTAATTTAGTGGTACATGAAGAACTGTGGGTGCCTTACTTAAGTGACACATTGGCGCTCCGCCCCTTAACCTTCTGGATGAAAATCTGGTTGAGTGAGGGATCTTCATTGAGTCAACAGATTTTAAAAGTATGTATGACCCTTGACTATGCCCTCCGCATACCATGGCTCAGATATATCAAGAGCAGTTTTGTATGGTTAGTAAGAGCCGAATTGTATACTAACCCTGAATTGGTAACTAAAAAGGATGTGGGGTTAATAAGGGAGTCTTTTAGCAGTTTAAGGAAACTGGAGAGGGAAGAACTGGAGCTGAAGAAACCTAGTGTTTGTAAATTCTTAATGTTGAAAACAACATCATTAGCTGAGCCTTATCTCTTGGGGGTTTTAAGTATTTATGAATGGTTCTTACTAACTAGGTTTCGCCTGGATCTTTTCCATTTTTTGTTGGCTATCGCTAGGGGGTCTAGCAGAGGCCAGATGTTATCACTCTGTGGCTGCGATGGTGAGTTTCCACAGGATCTGCTACACTTCACATTATTTTGTAAACTATATGAAGTCCCTCGGAAAACTTTTATCGCTCCGATTTTAAAGAGGATGAATTTTACACAGGCCCGTCCAGCTCTTATGTATTTACAATTGTTGCATGATGAATGTATTTTTTGTTCTCAGTTACCTGAAATCTGCTACGAAGGCCAGGGCTTGCCTGGATTAAATGTCAGTAACGGTCAGGGTCTATGTCACTCCAATGATACACATATTCTAGAAAAGGTCTCGGGACTCATTCTTTTAACTGTTTAAATTTTTTGATTGAGGGTCAAGGGTACACGTACCTAACTTTGTACCTCAGGTTTTGAATCAACATGGACTCTTGTGGAAGGTGATTTAATTGTGATGAATTGTTATTATTTCATGATATTTTTATGTATTGAAAACATTTATGGTTTTATATGCTGAAACCGAATAAAGTTGATTGATTGATACATACTGAGTTAGGAATACATCTCTGAATTTGTGGTTGCCATACATGATAGTATGGCAACCACAAATTCAGAGATGTATTCCTAACTCAGTGATTCAGAGGGCATTTTGCAAAATTTGTTATTTCTTGCACACTGGCTTACATTTTGAAGCCAGAAATGGAGACAAACTCAATAAATCATAAAAACTGTTCTACTATTCTCTATTTCCACACTTCTCCTGATAAAAATGGTACCCCATTTGTGAGGGCAGACCTAGCGCCTTGACAAGAAATGCCCCAAAATGCAATGCAAAAATGTTAAATGTTCACATTGAAAACAGATCAATTTAGGAGATGTGGGTAGCTGCATTATTTGGGCCCAGGTGCAGCCACCAACGAGGGAAACCCACTAACCCCAGACACGTCTGAAAACTACACACCTGAAGCAGTCAAGGTTGGTTGCATAGCATTGATCCAACTACATTCTTTACCCCGCATAACCTGCAAACCTCAAACACTGTCCAAATCACACATTTTCTTCACATTTCTGTGAGGGAAAGTTCTGAAATCTGTGGAGATTCCCACAATTCCTACCACCTAGCATTCCACACTTATCCCAATATTTTATGTGTGTGGCTGGCGGCGCTATCGTGCGCAACAGGAAAGGCCTAAAACGCAACATGGAGACATCAAGTTTTTGCCTTGCATATTAACTAGCTGCAGTATTTGAGTCTGTGTTCGGCCGTCACCTGGAGAAACCTAATAAAAACCCAGACATTTCTGGAAACTTGACACACAAGGGGTTCATGGTGGTGTGACTTACATGGACCCCACTACCTTTTCTTATTTAGGCTGCCCTATAAACCACAAATTTTTGCTAAGTGCATGCATTTTTCTCACATTTCTGTGAGGAAAGTTTACCGAATCTGTGGGGATTCTCAGAATTCCTACCACCCAGCATTCCCACACTTCTCAGGATAAAAACATCTCCATGCAGAACAACTGTGGGGCCATTTAGGGGTGGGGGGTCAGTCCTAATACTTCATCAGTCCACCAGCATCCCATATTTGTCATTTAAAGAAGAAAGCCTAACTATTGTGAACCACAAGCTCCCCATTCTAGTGATAGCTCTCCCTAATGGATCGGTGCTCAGGCCTGTCATATGCCCCCCAAGCACTGCTCAAAGTGAAATCAATGCTAATGGTGCAGACTGGTTTCTCTTTCAGTCAGTGTGCACTGTAATGTCAGCTTACTGCTCATCAAACTGATCTAAAAAATAAAAAAAAGAATAATAATCTGAGCATTCAAAGAAAGGCTTTCACTCACATCCCAAGAATATTTTAAAAAAAGGCAATCCTTCTGCTATAAACATCCAATTCCGTATCAGTTCCAGACGGGTTGGTTTGTGAAACCTTAACTCAGTCTGGAGCAGCTGTGGCTCAGAGCAGGCAGGCTTCCTCAAAGGAACAAGTGTAAAACACTAACATGTAACAAACAAATAAGATGAAAATGCAACACAATAAAATTACAACATTTTCTACAAATAGGTTGTATTTTTTATCTTGAAATGGGGACCTCGATGCCAAAAATTCACTAGAGGGCTGCAGAGTTATGGATAGTTAAAGAAACAAGTAGGCCTGGGCGGAGTTGGCGAAGTGGCAAAAAAACTCAGCTGTGCTCTGTGGAATTCCGCAAGCGGCAGAGTGAGGTAAGTCCCACTGCTTGCGCTGATTTTTAGCGCCAGGAGTTTGTCCCGCTTTGTAAAATCAGCGTGAACAGCACAACGCACAGCGCAAGAGGGTACAGCTTCTTTCTGCCACTCAAGTAGATAATCTACTCGAGCGGGAGCTTCCTCAATGCAAGCGGCAGGTTTCTCAATGCAAGAGGTAGCGACCTGCTATGACCGCCCACATTGACAAATCACGCCGGGAGGTGGTCTAGCGTACAATTTTCCTCGCTCGTGCTCGCCAACTTAATGTTGGCAAGCCGCAAGAGAGGGAAACTCTGCTCTCGTTACAAGGAGTTTTTCTAAACGCTGAGCTCTACATGGAACGCGGAGTGTGAAAAATGCCGCAAACTCTACGGGTGGAGTGGAATTTTACGCCCAGGCCTAGAACCAATAAATCAGAACTTTTCACTTAGCGCAATAAACTGTGGAAGTCTAGTGCATCTCACAGTTTAGGGTTAGCCATGGCAAATGATTTGAAAAAGGCTATAAGGGCACTCTTGTGGGGACCAACACTGACAGACAGCTAGTCACAGGGACCAGTAAGATTCTACAGAAGAGTTACCTCACAACGAAAGCAGTTTCCAGTCCAGTTTTAGGGTCTGTGGGTGAAGTGCAATAAGAGTCAATGGAGTGGTCCTGATGCAAAGGATACAGGATGCTGAAGATGTTCAAGGATGCTGAGGATACTTAACTGGTGTCGGGGTCTTCCAGTAGCCATCCCTTTCTCCATGAAAACTGTGGGATGATTTTGGCCTCAGAGGTTGATGTCCCAAAAAGTCCTCGTGAGGTCCAGCACAAAACCAGTTGCCACTGGTCTACTGGTCTCCTGTTACAGCAAAACTAGCACTTCCCTTTAACTTGCTGTAACTTCTGTGCTGAGTGACCAAACTGCACTCTGGTGACTCCCCCGGGTCCAGGAGACTTAGGTGCACCTCCTGAGGCCTCAGGACTTGGTCTCTCAGGCTGCTTCTCAGTGTCCAGTGGCGATCAGGCTCTTTGGTGCTAGACTCGCAAAGGAGCAGGCTTCTCAGGTTTTATGGCCCTGTGGCTGTAACAGGGAGTACGTTAACTAGCTCATGTAATCTCCTCATCTGTCTGGGGTTCAGGGACGGCTTTTCCTCAAACAGGACACCACAGACACAGTCCTTTTTTTGCTAGCCCAAGAATCAGCAGGTGAAGTCCAGTAATTCTTGCAGCCTCTCTTTGCTGGGTGCAGGAAACAGCAGGGCAGTCCTTCAGTCCTCTCCCCAGTTCAGATGTGATCTGAGGTTTGGTTGCCAAGGGTGCCACTTTTATGCCCATTTCCTGACCAAAGGATATGGAAACTACTAGCCATTGGGCTACCAGGTCCCCTCCCACCTGATGATGTTTTCTTGTGAAGTGTAGCACCTTGATAACCTAGAGAGCACCATTCTGCCCATTCCCAACATACAGAACCCATTCCCTCATATGTGGAGTCCTTATCACATACCATAGACGTCGCTACCTGGGAGCTCCAGGCCCACGAAACAAATTGTTTGGCAATGGCTTCTCCCTCTCTGTTCCAGATGCAAGCCTGTCTGCTAAAACAAAAGAGCAGCCCCACTAAAGTATTACTACCATTTTCCCTTCAAAGGTGGCTTACCCTTTGAACCTCTCCTTTTGGGTGCAAACCATGCTTGGACATCCTGCACGAAGAGGTCTCACCTCTACCCCCGGCAAGCCCTTTATGTTCCTTCCTGAAAGTCATTCGTACCGCTCCCCAGGAGGGCAGAAGTCTGCCTCAAGGACAGTAGCTTGTGTGCAATGATAAACGATCACTAGAAACCTTAGGCAATAAAGTGGTAACTTTCTAAAGTTGCCATTTGTGCAAATGTTACATTAAATTTGAATTAAGCAAGAAGTCAGGTTTAATGCAGCAATTTTTTGATACATTCAAGTACCATGTTTAGTTGTCCCGGTCAGAAGTTAGCACTGGTGAGTTGTCAGCATGTAACTCTGTAATCACCAATGGGACGACTAGCCTTTCAACAGAAAAAAGGACAATGCAGAATTTTTACTGTCAGGAAATACACAGTTACTAATACACATGCTTGTCTTATTAATATAATGCATCCTGCCTTTAGTGTGCATTAGGCCTGCCTTAGGGGTGATTTATAAGTATTAAAAAGAAAGGGTTCGGCTTTGCCATTACTTTAAATGGCAAAGACGAGTTAACAATTTAGAAGATGCTCTGCCAGCTGTCAATGGCGGGTTGAGAGTCATGCTTTGATTTGTCACAGTGGTGGTGGTACAGTAGGTGCTGCAGTCCACAAAGAACACTTTAACTTACAAGACCTGGGTACCCAGGTACCATATGCTAGGGACCTATACATAGGTTAACTTGTGTCAAATGTGGGTGAGCCAATTAGACATACACCTTTTTTAGGGTCAGGGCACTGACACTAAGACCTGTTTGGCAGGAGTCAGTGCACCTTCAAAATCGAAAGACTAGCAGCAGCGGTCCACAAATTAGGGGGGAATCATGCAAAAAGAGGCATTGTCCTAGAAAAAGAACCTAAAATATTGAGAAAGGCTTTGTTTGCAGGTGTTTATAGACTTTCTGGACATAAACAGAGCGTAAAATGCAAGATGGCATTTGGTGATGTGATGTATTGAAACATACAAAGTTTTTTATCAGTAATAATTGCTGTCTCTCCCACACAAGATGCAACGCATCGGTTTTTCTTGTCATGAACTAATTACTACTTGAAATATAACAGAAACTTTTGAGAAATATTTTCACTTCCTTACCGAACTTTCTGCTTTCTGAAAATAAAAGGCATAATTTGTAATCTTATGCTCTTTTATCATCACATCAGTCAGCATGTCTAACTGCACAGCTGGGGGAAAGGTTTGGTTTGAGGGAAAAATTCATTGGATTTATACGTATCTACTAATTATCCCTCTAGTACCCTAAAAATTAATCTGTTCCTCCGGTCACCACGTATTACTTCACCAAGCTCTTTCTCAGTCCATTAGCCATGGACATCATTTAGTGGTCACCAATGGTCGCAGCTGTGACCCCTGGTTTGTCTCCTGTGACCCCCAGCACTGTGCTTGCACCCCCCTGACCACAGAGGACAGTAGCTAACTTGGAAAATAATAATGTATTGTTGCAAGTGGTGTGGATCGTCTCCATGGCTCCTGCTGCCCCTGAGCTTGTGAAGAGAGTAGGAAAGAATACAGGGGAGAGAGAAAGAGAAAGAGAGTGAGGGTAGAGGTACAAGGTATGAGGCCAAATTAGGATAAAATAATGAAAGGAAGAACACACTACAGCGAGAAGGGTGAGAGATGAAGAGACAAAGACAAGGGATCTGTGTTTCAGAGACACAAAGAGGGATGAAAGAGACACCAATAGTACTGTGACAGAGACAGGTGAGAAAAGACAGATGGGGGACTAGGAGAGGTGGGAGAAAGGTGAAATAGAGTAAAAAAAAGAGACAGAACAGATGAGAAAGTCAGGTGAAAAAGGGGAAGACGTATCATAAGGTGATCCATGAAAAAGAAACAGTTAAGATTGACATGGAGGTAAGAAAGAGATAGGAACAGGTGATGGATAATAAAAAAGACAGTTCACAAACAGCTGTGGAGAGGGTGACAGTATGTCAAAATTTGTATGACATCACTTACGGTGATATCATTGGGGTCAAAACTTGTGATGTCACTTCCGCTATCCCTGGGGGTGAATGTTTGACATTGTTCAGCATTCCGTCCATAAATTGTTCTTTTTGCATTTGTCACCCCGAGTGGGACGGGTATACCCAGACGTGGGTCTGTGCTCACCATGCCACTGGATTCAAGCTAGCCTGGCTGATGAGGGGTGAAACCAGCCCCAGGATGATTATTTCCTGTCCAGGGAGGACCTGGCCTGGCAGTTAAGGCTGGACTGTTCCCATTGGGAGCAGGGTCAACACTGAATTGCATATGGCTGTGTTTACATGGTAATGGCACAGTGGGCAAAAATAAATGATGGATTTAGGCCCAGATCTCTGTACTGGTGGTGAATGTTTGACATTGTTCAGCATTCTGTCCATCAATTGTTCTTTTTGCGTTTATCACCCGAGTGTGGACTGGTATGCCCAGACGCGGTCCCTTGCTCACTGTGCCACGGGATTCAAACTAGTCTCACTGATCATGGGTGATACCCCTAATCTGGTCCCAGGATGCTTGTTTCTGGTCCATGGAGGACCCAGCTTGGCAGTTTAGGCATGATTGTTCCAATGAGGAGCAAGGTCAAGACTGATTTGCATATCCCTGAGTCAAAACTGGGGCGGCATGGTGAGCAAAAGAACAATGGATTTAACCTACATCTCTTTACTGTTGGTGAATGTTTGATTTATTCAGCATTTCGTCCATCATTTCTTGCTGCAGCATTTTTCACCCTGGAGGTGTGACTAGCCTTCTGGGAGTGTGCACCTCTTTGACTATCTAATTTTCTGCCTGAATGCATGCAAATGTGCTGGGGCAGCTTTTTCTTCCTCTGGGAGTCAGCCCTAATGTATATCAGAGACGGTGCAGCCTTTGAAGCTCACCCCCTTGATGTGCCACTTCACTAGCCTTCCTGGAAGGGAGGAGAGGTGACTTCCTTCCTGCCCAGGACATTTTCATGACTCCTAGGGGTGATAAATCAATCAATCAGGATTTATAGAGCATTGCTTTATCACCTGTTAGGGTAACCAGGTGCTGAGGGGGGGAGGGAAAGAACTGCTGCTAAGGGCTATCCGTCAAACAACCAGGTCTTCAGGCCCTCGCCAAAACCCCTGCAGGGTTGAAGCTGTTTGAAGCTGGAGTGGAAGGTTGTTCCAGGACTTTGCGGCCCTGTGGGAGAAACCGCAGCTGCCACTCATCCTGTGGATCGTAGTGTGTGAGTCAGGGATAGAGATGCAGAGTGTATCTGTCTGACGGGATGGTGGAAGTAAACTCTGTGGTTGAGGTAGGCTGGACCCTGGTTGTGGAGGACCTTGCAGGCATGGGTGAGTAGTTTGAATTGGCACAGTTTGTTGATGTGGAGCCAGTTTAGTGCTTTGAGGTGGTAGGTGATGTGGGTATGCCTTGGTCTGGAGTCTGTTTAGAAGGTGTGCGGTGATCCCTACGTAGAGGACGTTGCCAGAGTTCAGGTGGCTGGTATTGAGTGACTGAGTGACGGTGCATCTGGTGTTGGTGGGGAGCCATTTGAATATTTTCTTCAACATGCGTATGATGAGGAAACATGATGACGATACAGTGTTTATCTGCCTCCTCATTGTGAGCTTGCTGTTGAGTATGATGCCTAGGATCCTTGTGTGCTCTGTGGGTGTGGGTTTGGGGCCAAGTTGGGTTGGCCACCAGTAGTCGTTCCAAGGGAAGGTATTGCTCCCGATGATGAGCACCTCAATTTTGTCTGTGTTGATTTTGAGGCAGCTGTTCTGCATCCAGTTGCCAACACTGGTCATGCATCCTGATTGGGAGGGGTCCAGCAGATTGTTGGTTTCCAGGTGATTGGTGAGTTGGATGTCAATTGCTTTCAACAGGACATTTGCTGGAAAAAGGGAGCAGGGAGATTGGCCGGTAGTTTTCTAGCTCTTCCGGCCCTGCAGAGGTTTTTTTAGGATCAATTTGACCTCTGTCTGCTTCCAACCCACTGGGAAGATGGCAGAGGGGATGGAAGTGTTGAGGATGGCAGTGAGTTCTTTGCTTATGGAGTTGTTTCTTAGGTTCAACATATTTTGGGGTCAGGGATCCCTGGGTGCTCCTGCGTGGATAGTGCTCATGATGGTGGCAGTGTCCTGTGTGGAGAGAGGGTCCCACGCAATGATTGTGTCTAGATTGCGGTCGATGATGGTGGGGAGTCCATTGATGTCATCCAGGGATGGTTGAGTGTTCATAGAAGAGGTGATTTTTCTGTGGAACAATTCTGAGAGAGAGTCGCAGAGGTTCTGGGAGGGGATGATGGAATTCTCGGTGACTGTGGGGTTGGAGAATTCTTTGATTGTACTGAAGAGTTTGTTGCTGTGGTTGGAGCTGGCTTTGAGACGGTTGGTGAGAATGTTCTTCTTGGTGTTTTTCAGTTGTTTGTGGTAATTGTTGAGAGCTAGTTTAAGATTTCCACTGTCGGACGGTGCTCTGCTGGTGTACCAGATCCTTTCCAGCCATTTGCAGTTGTGTTGTGAAGATTTGAGTTCAGGGGTGAACCAGCTGGTGTGGTTGGAGGGTCTGTGAGGTTAGGAGAGCTTCAGGCGTGTGACTTTGTCAGTGCATTTGATGATCCTGTGTTAAAGTTTTTGATGGATTCCTCGAGATTGGAGGATAGGTCTGGCGGAGAGGTGTTGAGAGTGTCTCTCCAGAGGTCGTCTGTTACCTTGCTCCAGCTCCTGTCGGAGGGTGCTGGAGGGCTTGGTACTGCTGTTGGTGGTGTTCAAGATGCAGAAGTGGATGATCGAGTGGTCTGACCTGGTGATTTTGGTGGCGTGGCTGTATCTGATTCTGTCGCTGGCTGAGAATATGGGGTCCAGAATGTGCCCGGTGATGTGAGTGGGGCCGTGACCAGGTGCGAGAGGCCAAGAATGTCCATGTCCTTGAGAAGGTTGGATGTATTGGTGTTGGTAGGGTCGTCCAGGTAGAAGTTTAGGTCCCCTAGGAAGAAGTCTTTCAAGTTAATGGCCAGGGGGGTTATAAAGTAGCAGATAGCCTCGCCTAATGCAGGGTGAGGTTTGTAGGGTCTGTAGGCGAGAGTGCTTCTGATTGTGGTTTTGCCGTAGGTGTTGATTTGAAAGCTTAGGTGCTCCATTATGGGGCTCATACTGTCTGTGGTGGCTGGACAGATGAGAGATTCTTTGTGGATGATGGCTCTACCACCTTCTTGTTTGTTGGCACGGTCTTGGTGGATTATCTTGTGTGCTTCTGGTGTGGCAGTGGCAATGTTGGGTGCTGACGCTGGGTTGAGCTAGGACTCTGTGAGGAAGATGTTGTCCAGAGTGAGGGAGGAGACGTGTCCCTGATCTCGATTGCATGTTTGCGGAGCGAACAGGAGTTAATAAGCAGGCAGTGAAGCCTTCCTTGGTGGAGGAGCTGGGAGTGGGATGGGGTGCAGGAGATTCGATAGGGAAGTTGAAGGGTCATGCTGTGGATCATGGCGAGGCAGGGAAGCAGTCATGGTTGTGAGGGCCAGTGTTGAGAACTTGAAGTTTGGCTCTTGAGCAGCTGTAGATGTTAGGGGGGCCAGGGGTCCTGGCACTGGGTGTGATCCAGATGCAGACGGGCACAGACGGTCTTGCCTTTGGCATGCCTTCAGCATGCCAGCGGCGTGACCGTGCTGTGGCCTAAATTAAGTAGGTTTCCGGGTGGTGGGTGGGTCACTTGGCAGGGTCACCGGGAAGCAGGAGGGTGAAGGCATGAGGGAGGAGGAGGTTTGGCTGAGAGCAGGAAAAATCAAAACATTTCAAGAATTAAGAGCCTGAAAACAGGATATGTTAAGTGAAGGATGGAGCAGGCAAGAAATGCCATTAGGTGAAAGAAAGAGGTGGTTAGTCCAGGAGAAAAGGATACGTTATTGTGGAAAAAAGGGATTGACAGAAGAAGGCGGTTAGGCAGAGAAAAAAGGATTAACACAAAGCGGTTTTGGGAAAAAGAAGACCGTTAAGAGGAAAAAAAAGCATTAACACAAGGTTGTTTTGGGAATAAGAGGAGAAAAGAGGATTAACACAAAGCGGTTTTGAGAAGAAGGCATTTAAGAGGAGAAAAGAGATTTAAAACATGGTGGTTTTGGGGAAAAAGAAGGCAGTTAGGAGCAGAAAAAAGGGTTAACACAAGGCGGTTTTTGGAAAGAGAAGGCAAATAAGAGGGAAAAGAGGATTAACACAAAGCAGTTTTGGGAAAAAGGCAGTTAAGAGGAGAAAAAAGGGTTAACGTGAAGGGGTTTTGGAAAAAAGAAGGCAGTTAAGAGGTTAAGAGAGGATTAACACAAAGTGGTTTTGGGAAGAAGAAGGCAGTTAAGTGGGAATCAAGAGGAGAAAGGCAATATAATAGGGAAAAAATGGGTTCAACAGCAGGTTGATTTGAATGTAAATGAGGACAATACGTGGAATGCCATGAGATGAAAGTATCGAGTGGGAGGCTCAAGTAGCTAGTAGCTGGGAGAGCTGGCTCAGGGATCACACTGCCTGGTGAGAGGTCTGAATCTTGCCTTGGTGGCAGCAAGTGCTGGCTGTCATCCAGGGCACAGAAAAGCTGGGGCAGCCAGGTTGGAAACCTCTAAGGTAGCCACCTGGGTGAATGCCCCATCGCCCTCAGCACAAGATTCATGTCAGGGGGAGAAGGCACGTTGCTTGATACCAAACATGACATATTTAAGCAGTACCATAATGGAGCTGCCAACCTCTGGTTTGCCCGGTGCCACCCCATGTTATCCTATGAGCCATCTATCACTTATAGTGTCCTTTAATGGTAAAGGCCACTATAGGGGCATGTAAGCTTGCACTTACATGCCCACACTTTTAATATAGTGCACCCTGCCTCCTGGGCTTTAAGAGGCCTTCCTTAGGAATGTCTGACATATATTACAAGCAGTGCATTGACTTTGCCACAAATGGTGAGAACAAAGACGAATTAGAGCAGTTTACACTGTTCCTGCAGTCTGAAATTGCAGTTCTGCTGTCAGTAGTTTATTATGGTCACTAAGGGTGGAACAAACAGTGATGCAGGCCCTGGATACCCTTTTACCATAAGGGTGGTAAAGTTCTTATCAATTGGGGGTGTCAACTTATACATAACGGTTTTAGGGTGAGAGCACTGGCACTGGTGTCTGGACAGAAGGCTCTAGTGCACCATCAGAGTTATAACCATTAGCATTGGAGCAACAATGGAGGGGGGGTGGAAGGGGTGACCATACAAAAAGGTCACTTTCGTACAAATCTAAAACACTTTATTTTCCTTTTATGGTACAGCTGCTAGAAAGTACCCATACTTTTCTATTAAAATTATATGTGATGTTTAATTAATTTTTTTATTTACATTTTTTATTGAAGGCATATGGCCACCATGTTTCAGTGGAGAGAGTATTGCTTTTTCCTACACTGACAGAGCATCATCAGTGGGACTGCCACTAATTGTTGGGCTAATTTGCAAGACTGTTCTCTCTGAAACCTGGACTTACCCAGATGTGTTCCATGACATTGACACTGGTGACAAATTACCTGTCAAAAATAAAATTTAGTACCCAATAGTCCCTGGTCCAGTCCATTTGTGCTGGTACGCATAGACACCTTGGGTCCCCCGAATTGATGTTCTGTGTGGACTACAGGGGACTCAGTGACATCACCCAAACTGATCCTCAACCCTTTCCTAGGGCTGATGAGCTCATTGGCCAATTAGGGCCTACCAAGTGTCTCAGTACTTTTGACTTGACCTCTGGGCCCTGACTGAGGGAGCCAAGTAGAGGTCAGCATGTTCAACTCCTTAGAACCTCTTGATTCAAGGTGCGGTCCTTTCAATTGAAGAATGCCCCTGCTACCTTTCAGAGCTTAGTCAAATGAGTTCTGGCTGGTCTGAAGACCTTTAGTACAGCATATCTAGATGATATTGCTCTCTTTAGCTCCACCTGGTAAGAATATCTGACTCACCTTAGGAAAGTGCTTCAGGCCCTGCATAAGACAGGACTCACCATCAAGCCCACAAGTGCGAGATAGTGCAGTGATCTGCAGTGTACATGGGCCACAGGTCAAGATCCAAACCATTATGGCTTAGGAGTCTCCAAAAAACCCAGACTTACGTCAGAGCTTTCCTGGATGGGACAGAATAGTACAGGAGGTATGTTAAGGACTATGGCACCATTGCAACCCCCAGTGGAACTCCAACGTGAAACTCACCACACCAATGCAGGTTATTTCACTCAGATGATGAGAACTGCCAAGACAATAGCTGAGTTGCTCCTCACTTTTCATCTGGGAAAAGTGTGTGAGAAAGTGCCCTTTTTGGTGTGATCTACTCCTTTTTTTTTAACTGATGCTATTGGTTCTTTGACTCTATGCACTGGGACACTGCTGATCAGGCCTCAGTTGATGTGCTATGACTCGTAAATCCTGATAAAGTTAGCTAACTACTAATTGGCATATTATCAACCTTTCCTTTAAGGCCAGAAATACACACATGACACAGAGAGTTAAATGTCACCTGTGAACTGAAGCGTTTATTGTGCCATTTGCTACAGTGAAAGAGAAAACATGTCTTCACGTCTACCAGTGTAGCCTTTCTGCTGCAGTTTAAGGCTGCTGTCAACCTTTTAAATAACCATTCATGACAGGGAAAAACTTCCCTTTTATACATTAACAAGTCACCAATATGTGGGTTTTGTAGTCCACAAGGTAGGGTGGGTGGTATTTAAAAGAAATACATGTAGGAATTAGATTTTGACATGCCTCTACAATGATGAGGACTCACAACTATTTTCACTGTGGAAGGTTCTGACTGTCCTATACAGAGTACAAGTTAAAATTTTAATTCTGCTATCCTGAAGTCCAATTTAATGGTGAAGTTGAATATTTAATAAGTATTTAGGAAAAGTAAAATTTAAACATTTACCTTTTCCCTGCTTGAAGTTCCTTAGGCTAATTTGCAATAGTACTCCAGCAACTGCCCAGCCAGTGCACAACCTTAATGGGGTGTAAAAACTGCTCCCAAAGCAGGCACAATGGCCTAGGTGTGGGGAACTGTTTGCTGGAAGACCAGAAGGGGTGAACACAGTAACGTCATTAATTTGTAAAGGGACCTGCCCTTTTACAAGTAAATGTAAGGTAAGACATGGAGAAAGGAACCCTTTGTTCCCTCAGCCAGGCTAGCACCAAACTGAGTGGGAAGTAGCTATCCCCACCACCTATTTTGAGAGTCCACAAATAAGAAGACTTCTTATTCCCTGACCACACTTCAGGGTTGGCACAAAGGCTTTGCAAAGGGTGGGGAGGTTTCCATATATTGGATATTTGGAGTATGATGCACCGTGGGATTGTTTACAGCACAGGGAAAAGGAACTGTTGCAAAAGTGGGAAGGGTCACCCCTGAGAACTTATACCCCATAAGTTATGGAGGAACAAGGAGTCACCCACACCAATTAGCTGGTGCCAACCATAACTGGGGCACCAAGGCACCCTCCTCTGAATACTGTCTGGACCTGTTGAAGAACAGAAGAAGGACTGATGAGACCTAAACGGCTGAACCTGCTCCCACTTGTACCCAGGACAAAGAAGTGGTCTCTAGGGTTCATCTGACTGGCCTCCTGTTTGGCTATAGGGATGCAATCAGCTACAAGAATTTTGGAGATTTTATGCAGCAGCAAATTCATTTCAGTGGCATGGTTGAGAAGATAATGCGGAAACAATCAGATACAGCCTACAACCCTGCCCTGATGGCAAATTCTGAGCTCCGAAAAAAAGACTAAGGGTTTAATTTACAGTTTACTTGTAATTTGATGGAAAGGATAGCTGCCACATTTGTGACAATGTATTCCATTCATCAAACTCTATATTAGGCCTTAACTTCAAACGTAGAAACCTTGCCCAGGTCAAGAGGCTAAAAGTATCTGATAGACACGAGTACTTCCCTGCGCATTAAAATTTCACTGCTCTGAGCTTTTCCCACCAAAACCAAAGGCTAGAGGATTTTGACTTCCATTTCAGAAAGTGTGGGCCTAATTACGATGCGGTTCGGACCACAACAGATTGGCTTGTCGGTTGCGGTCTGAACCGCATGCACTGCTGCGGTCTGACTGACGCATTACGTGGCGTGCAGTGGGAGGGACCGACCGATGCTTTCGGTCGGTCGGAAACTCACCATAATCCCTCAAGGATGGCGTTTCCGCCGTTGGGATAATTATGTTGGTTTCCGACAGCGTTTCCATGTAGCCCTTTCCGACATGGAGGCTGATGGAAAGCGGCATTGGGGGCCCCTAGCAGGGCCCCATGGCCCTCCGCATCTTGGATTGGTGGGCATCTATGGTGCCCCCTGAACATCCCTGCAGTGTCAGGATGGTCACAAACTACCATTTCTCAATGGGAGCTTGTGCTGTGGGCAGTTTCCGACCTGCGGCAGAACCTCCCATTGAGAAATGGGAGTACCTGACTGCACTATGTATGGTTGGATCGTAACTCGTTGTGCGGAATGGCTGACCTATGGTTGGCCCGTTCCTCGACCAAAACTGTGTCAGTCGGAGGCAACTCTGAGCGACATCGTAATCAGGCCCTAAGTCTCTAGTTCAAATCTCTGACCTTCAGGAACCTGGTTGATGTATTCGACTCACGCTCCATCATGGTCAGCCTGAAATCATATCTAGGCCCAGGACTACCACTACTATAGTCTCTCATTGGTGTCGAGTCCATTTTGATACTATTTTGCCTTAAAATTCATATTATCAGTTCCCCTTATTGAACTTTTGTATTTTTGTGGTATTTTGTTTATTAAAGTGTACTCTATTTTTCTAAATTGAAGTGGGATTTTTATTTTGTTTTTTTTAAAACTTTTTAACTGCTTTGGTACTTCTAAATTATTTTCACATTTCATTTTCTTTAGGTCAAGACTGTCTGCTCTGTACCATAGCTACTAGGGGTTAAGCTCAGGTTTAATTTATTGTAACCTTTGCCTGGACATAATAGGTCAGTTTCTTAATTTAGTGTAGTGGACTACCATCATCCCAATTATTAATTAGCTCTCTGACACTGTGGTGATAATCAGCTCTCCCAATGTGCAGTTTTCTTCCTCCTCTTCAGATCACCTCATTTCCCTTCTAAGTTACTCTTTGGCATCACTCATTACAAAACACTAGCACAAGGAAAACGAAAATGGAGCATGTTTAGATTTTCAGAGAGCCATAATTGAGGTTCAGTTCAATGGTCCCTAACTACTGCGACTAATGCGCAAATTATAGCAACACTTCATCTGTAATATTGACATCCTTTTGAGCAAAACATAGGATTTTTGTGTTTGGGTAGGGATTTCCAGGAAATACTTTTAAAATGCTCGGAATGTGATGAAAATGCACAATATTGTGCATGTTATTTTTCTTTTTTAGAGATAGGAGAAAGACAGTCATAATGGACCAGATGTATCAAGATACCAGTAAGAAAAAAGTTTTGCAATTTGCCACCAGTCTTTTTGAGACCAGTAACTAACTCTGCAAACTGATCCAAGTGCTAATAGGTTTGTTATCAAAAATCCTATTCAGAGCGGGTTGCAGTTCGATCTACTTGCAATAAATGTTTCCACCTCAACTTGAGAGTCAGCAACTTATCAACATGCCCATTCCAAGTAGTTATTAGTAAACTGTTTCTAAACCCAGTTTAGGAGTAGTAAAACATTACTAGACCCTAAAATGGGATTAGTACATATTGAAAGGGCTTTTAACAGTCACAAAGCCACACATATAGTGAATCTCACTATTTGTTACCACTAAAACACTTATCTTCCCAATGTTTCTAAAACTACACAGACTTGAGCTCTTCACTAAGGTTTCCCTATTTTGTACATGAAAAGCTCACCCATTCCATGTGTATTTTTAATTTTAATTCTGGCACTTGTGAATGAGTGTCTACAATGGTATGAACAGGTCCACAAGTAACTCAATGAAGAGTAAAAATATTTACTTCATGAGCTAGTTGTGCATGGTTTCGGAAAAATTGAGAGTTCTGACTGTTTATCATATGTTTTGGAGGTAGCCATTGCATCTAAATACTTTTTAAACTGAAGAGTGTAATATCATACCTAAACTTAACAAATGAACAATGCAATATTGTAAATATTATGCAGTCACTGCCAATGTAAAACAATTTGCACGATCAATGACATAATCATATGCAGGTATGTCATATGCTGCTGTGTTGGTGGAGTTATTGCCCAGTTTGCATAATTTAGGATTATGTTCTTGGAGTATTATCCAGGGTGCTCTTTTTATTGACTTTACACGTTGGGCTTGATAGTGGAGGTAGGGACTTAAAAGAAAACCTCATAGGAAATAATGGTAAATTGAATGTAATTATTTAAAATTGTTAGAAATATAAATGTAGGAAAGTAACTCTTTTGTCATGCTTAGCCCCCACTTTTTGCCTGATGCATGATGTGATTTCGAATGTAAGTGCATTGGGTCCCTGCTAACCAGGCTCCCAGTACCAGGTCTCTTTCCTAAAACATTACCATGATTGGCACCACTTCAGTACTCCTGTAAGTCTCTAGTAAATGGTACCCCTGGTACCTAAGGCCTGAGTACTGAAGTGGGCCCAGTAGGGTTGCAATACAAATTGTGCCACCCTAGGGACCCCTCACCAAGATCATGCAAACTGCCATTGCAGGCTGTGTGTCCTGATGCACAGAAAACCGAAGAGTCGACATGGCACACAGCAGGTAAGTCACCCCTATTGCAGGCCTTACAGCCCTAAGGCAGGGTGCACTATATCCCATGTATGGAAATATCTGCATGAGCAGATATAAGCCTACAATATCTAAGTACATTCTTGTGTACTGTAAGTGCACAGGGAAGCCATAGAGAGTACATGGGCTGAAGACTTGCCATTGAGTTTCCTAGCTCCATTCACTGTACCTTAATATGTTTGGTATCTTATTACATCTTATTAAATCCTCACTGATGCCAGTGCTTGATTGAGTAATAAATGCACACAGGAGGCTCTTATAGAGGGTCCCTTGAAAACCTACCAAGCACTGGTGTGGTCTCTGACTAGTCACACCAGCCTGCACCACCAGACATGTTTCTGACCTCATGGGGTGAGAACCAGCGCTGTCAGAGGGCAGAAACAAAGCCTGCTCTGGGCAGAGTGCTTCAAACTTCCTCCAGGCTGGGAGTGCCTGCCAGGGTGGGAAGCTTCAAAGGCAATGCTGCATTTAAAATAAAACCCAGGGATCTCCAGAAAGTGAAGGATGCCAACCCACCTTTCCTGCTCCCCTTTTGGTGGAAGGACAGGTGGGAAAATTAGTTGGATTAGGAGGTGTGCCCACATTCTGCCAGCAACACCCCGAAGGTGGGGCAGGAGATGTGGTCACTGCTTTTCCAATTCCTCCATCTTGAGGTGGTGGGAAATCAACCTATCAGGGCTAGAATAGTGCCCCTTCCCATAGTAAATGGTCACTTAGAGGATATAAACACCCTAAAAGTAGGTAGCCCATTGGCTACTACCTGTCACCCCCTTTAACACCCCTAAATTCAGTATTTAAGTTACATCCCCAGACCCTGAACTCAGATTCGATAGACCTAAGAAGAGCAACGGACGAAGAAGAGCTGCTGACCCAAGAACCGAAGCCCTGCTGTATAAAAGTGACACCAAAACCTGCCAGCTGCTTCCAAGACTCAACAATCGTGGTGTGCTCTCTTGTCCTGCAACTGTGAGGCCTCTGAGAATCCCAGAGCACCTCCAGCCTTCAACCAATTGCTGAGAACCTCCCTTGGAGTAGAGGAGCTACTCCCCTGCAGCCTGCAGGCACCGAACCACGAAGTCCGGTTTACTGATATGCTGCTCCCTGTCGACTCTGACGCAGCACCCAAGCCAGAAGAGGTACATCAGCTCCGGAGGATCAGATCTGTCCCCCCACCAAGTGAGAGGAGACCAGGACCTACCCGAGCCGTACTGTGCCAATTCCTTGGGTACCGGACCTCCTACACCGAAAACCGAGAAGAAAGAGTCCAATCCGGACTCCAACTACCGAGGATGCAGACACCCATTGAGGTACTTCAAGACTACTGAAACCCGCTCTGTGAGTGGCCCCTCTGTCTCAGAATCATCCCTGCAACCTGCCTGCCCCTGACCATGAGGACCATCTCGATGCACAACGCTTGGCTGCTCTATCTGCTCTGCACACAGCCCGCCCGGCCTGGGTAACGATGAACACGATGTACTTCTGTGGTTTTGAGGACCTTGCGACCTGCTGCTTTGAGTAGGAGCCCCCGGATTTACCTTTAAATCCCTCTGTGCAGCGTGTTTTCAGGTGCCCCCCCCTTCTTTGTAGGGCTGGCTACCAACGACCTCAGCACCCTACTCCCGGACGAAAACGGAATGCGCCCGATTTTGCGTTGCTGGAACATTGAGCCTGGCCCTGCTACTTACCTAAATCCAGAAGGTGAACCTCGAGATTTCACTGTGTGATTTTGTATGCCTTTTCCTATTTTCTCCCTTCTGACTTCTATTGTGCGTAATTGCGCACAACAGTGATTTGTTTTACGAACTTTGGAAAATAACTTAAAAAGTGCTTAACTTGGAACAAACGTCTTGGTCTGAAAATTTATATAAAAATTGATGTTATTTTTACAAATTGATCTCTGATTGATTCTTGAGTGTGTGTCTCATTTATTACCTCTGTGAGTACAACAAATGATTAGCACTACCCTCGGATAAGCCTAACTGCTCGCCCACACTACCACAAAAAGAGCATTAGTTCTACTTTCGCCTCTGTATAACAGTAAGGGATCTACTGGACTCTCTGTACAGTCTTCATTTTAGTACACTATTTAGAAAGCCAGCCTCCGACACTAAATAACTATAAATTAATGTTAAAAAGATAAAAATAGTATGTCTTTATTATTTAATTATAAATATATTAATAACCTATTTCTTATTTAAAAATAATGGCAGAATAAACTTTATTTTAAAAAATTGCATTCATTTAAATTAATTCTATACATAACTTTTAATAATAGTTAATGCATATTAAAACAATGTTGCGTTTTGTCTTTAGTTTAGAATGTACTGTTTATTTTGAATTCCAGAAAATGAATTCGAATTTATTTCAATATATGGCCATTAATTAAAGTTTTAAATCAAAATTAATTTAGTAGCACTGTAGCATTTTTTTCGTGTAGCTGAACTGCTAGGTTTAGCATACAATAAATACATTGTCACATCTATATATCTATATTTACTGCCCCTTTCTTATTATAGGAAACAAACATCCCACAACAATTAGCTCACTTTGATGATTGAAAAGCACTGCTCCTTCTGAAACACAACCACATTAAAATTGCATTACATAAAACCATATAGATGGAATATCGTCATGCCAAAACAATCTCTAGAGGATTGGCTATCCTGTGATATTTCTTGTATATAAATACAAATATAGTCAAACATCTCTCTCTGGGTTCAGAATAAGTACTAAACTGTGCCACTATGCATTCTTTTGTGGAAGATGAGCATAGTTTCTACTTAACTGCTGTAAAAATGAAAATTAGGAACATCCTTAATATCTTGTGATTCCTTACATCTAGCAATATATATGCATACTAGAATTCTAATACCTTATACACTATGGGGCATATTCTCAAGGACTCATGGCCAAATTAGCGGCACTTTTCCGCCACGAAAGTGGCAATAGATTTATCGTCCTATTCACAAGCCTGCGCTAACAGCCGACATCGTCAGTTTACCTGCGATAGCTGCCGCTAAAAACATCCCCAAGGCTGACAGCGACAACTATTGCTAATCATATGCAGAGTAGGCGTTCCCGTGCAAAAACTCATGATAACACCACTTCGCGATATTCTCAACAACCAGTCAGATTGGCGATGCGGTCCAAAAACAGGCGATAAGGCACGTTAGCAGCAGGGACTTAAGACCTGCTTTTTCCTGGTCTTAAGTAAGACGAAAACCTGCAGTATAATGGGAGCCCAGCCCAGAGCCACATTTGAAGACCAACGGATGCCATGGAGCTACTAATCATGCAGCTTGGAGACCCAAGAGGGCCACAACACCCATCGCCACCACCCCCAGGACCACACCCACCCCCAGGACCACCCCCCCCCGGACTGCCACCGAGGCAGCGCAGAACAAGACAGCGGACCTTCTGAAAACGCACCAGCCTCAGAGACTTAACGCCAGAGGATGTCATTGCCCACTACAGGCTCAAAAGGACAACCATCCTCCACATCCTGACCCACATTGCCCACAGGCTGACGGTACCAACTCAACGGACAACCAACATCCCTCCGCAGACAAAGCTGCTGGCTGTGCTGCACTTGTTGGCCTGCACTTGTTGGCCTCTGGTACCTTCCAACCAACTGCCAGAGTCAGAGGAGACTCACAGCCAGCCCTATCAAAGTTCCTCACACCTGTCTTGGATGCCATCATCAGCTTGATACCCCAGCACCTTCACTTCCCCCACACTGCGCAGGAACAGCTGGAGACCAAGCAAGGCTTCTACGCCATAGCTGGCTTCCCGCACGTGTTGGGGGCAATTGACTGCACACATGTCCTACTTGTGCCCCCTGCCGACACTGCACACAATTACCGCAACAGAAAGCACATGCATTCCATCAATGTGCAGGCAATAGTGGACCAACGGGGACTGTTCACCAATGTCGTCGTCAACTTCCCAGGCAGTGTGCATGATTCCTACATCTTCCGACAGTCCATCAACCAGCGCTTTCAGGATGGCACCTATGGAAATGCACTGCTCGTTGGTAAGTACCAACGGAACACACCACACACCTCAACTCCACAATCATACAACTCACAACTGTGGGAATGCACACATAACAAAATCACACACAACATGCCAACCAACATGCCCAACTACCAGACACGACAACACAAGTAACTGTGGTAACAGGGGCCAGACATGTAGCCAAACCATCCACAAAGGCATAGCCCCTCTGCCACACAATTGCAGGACGTGGGGAGAGGTGGGAACTAAGAATGTGCGAAGGAGGCAATGGACCCATGAATAAGAATGTACACAAAGCCAAGTGTGGCGGTGATGTGCTGGACAGTCTTGAGTATGCAGAGCACAGACATGTCCATGTGGACATATACTGCTGGTGTCTGTAGTGTTGTGGACAGTGGACGCAACCATGTCACCTCAGGCAGTGGGGAATACCTTGGACATGTAGCCATGTTGCCCCCCCTGTAAGCGTAAGCGTAGTGGGCTGGGCCGGCGTACCCCAGTCCAGCGTAGGAGTGTGAATAAATAGCCCGGGGCTCTGGGCGTGGTTCACTTCCGGGATGGCCACCAAAGTAACTACTGCGTGTGTCTATGTGTCCACCATATCCTGACCATAGGCCTACACACACGTGGCCAACCACCTTCAATGGCCAAATTTACACCGGCGACGAGGTGGCTATGTCACACACCACCCGGCGCACATCTCGTCATCGCCTGCAGGGGCGTGTCTGCCAGGGCGGCGCCCCTCACCCTGCCACGAGGCCGCCACCGTGACCGGTGGTGCCTGCGTGATCCTGTGCGCCTGCTGCACCCCAGCCCGCTGGTCCCCAGACCCGTCCGGCGCCCAGCGGTGATTGCCCGCCCCTGCGCACCCAGGTGTCACTGCTCACCTGCCGCCACCGGTGTGTCTCCAAGAGGGCCCACCACATGCCGGTGCAATCTTCAAGCCCGAGGCCCGCGAGCTTGGCAGCCTCCTCAGCCGATCGCTGGCATCCATGCAACAGGCCCCCAGCGCACCATGCGGTACCGCACCGCGGAGTTCTGTGTGTGTTGACTGCTCCCTCCGGCCTACACTGCGGTCCAGCAGGTCTCAGACAAATCCATTCCAGTCCGTCCCACAGGCCTACTGCATCATCGCAGGCTGCACACCCGCTCAGCTCTTCAGGTGGGCCTACCTCAGTGCACCGCAAGCCATCGTCCCGTGGGGCTACCCCACAAGTCCGCCTCCAGCAGCCAACAGCATGTCCTCGGTAACGCCACTGGAGCCCTTCACAGTCACGGGGCCACCCCCGTCCCAGGCAGGCCACTGGAAAGCCTGGGTGGAACGTCTGGAGACGTACTCCGAAGCGCACGACATCCCAGCGCCGCGGCGGCGGCCCACACGTAGGCGTGTGAGGAGTGTGAAGAAATGGCCCGAGGCTCTGGGCGTGGTTCAGTTCTGGGCTCTGGGCGTGGTTCAGTTCTGGGCTCTGGGCGTGGTTCAGTTCCGGGCTGGCCACAAAAGTAACTATGGTGTGTGTCTCTGTTGTAGTGTCAGCGCCACCCAGCCCTTAATCGACAATCTTGCAATGTAGCTTGCACCCGGAGGGCGGGCTCGCCCGAATGGATAAATAAAGGCACGCAAGACCGCTCGGGGTCTTGGCTCATACATGCCAACTGTTGTGTGTGTATCTTCATTGCCGCAGCATAAGCCAAAGGCCTAGCCTCAATCGCAGCACAAGTTCAGCCAGGCCTGAACTCCACATCTGTGTCCGCCCTATCCTTACCATAGGCCTACACACACGTGGCCACCCACCTTCAATGGCCAACATTACAGTGTTGTTGTCAGGCTTGCGGATATGCGCAGACAGGCAAGACAATGGTGTGCCGTAGGAGTGCAAGTGATGCAACCGCGCAGCGCACACAAGTAAATAGGCTCGGGGGAGGGAGGAGCAGCTGTGAGGCTACGTATTACACATTGATCCCGCACATTTGCCAGAAGCAATACATGGCAAACATGAATCCCAAAGTCACACAAATCACACACCACAAAACTTGTAAGTCTGCCAACACAGCATGCAGAACCACCATTTGCACTAATCTCACTTACCTCTCACAGGTGATGAAGGATATGCACTTTGCCCATGGATGATGACACCCCTCCGAGCCCCGAACACCCCGGCCCAGAGGCAGTACAATGTGGGCCACAAACGCACCAGGGGCATTGTTGAGCGCACATTTGGCGTGTTAAAGTCACGTTTCAGGTGCCTGGACATCACAGGTGGAAGACTTCTGTACAGCCCAGAAATAGTGTGCAAGATGATCATTGCATGTTGTGTATTGCACAACATATGCGTACGCACCAATGCCCCATGGATCCAAGTGCCAGATGCACCGGACGATGATGAGGAAGATGAGGCAGGTGGACCACACCCCACTGCAGCTGCAGCAGGAATAGCCCGAAGGAACACAATCATTAACAATTTCTTCGCATGAGCACGTCACATTGTGACTGTCCTTAGCAATCATGGAACAGTACAAAATGACCACATGAACAGCATGTGCAAATAAATTCATTGCAACACACATTCCCTGTGTGCATGTCAGTCCTCTGCATTAGCACATCACTCTGACAAGTGTAAGTGCAACATTAAGTGCTAACAATCTCACAAATAGCAAATAGATGGTGGGTATGTCACCTCTGTACAGAGAGGCTGTTCAGGGTGTCACGTATTCGGAATGCCATTTCAGGGTGTCAAATGTAGTACGTAATCCCACTCATCAGCGTATCACATGTGTACAAAAACATGACATGAAGGCTGTCATTGGTGTTCAAAAAAAGACAACAGAATGTCATTTGGGGTCAAATAGGACAATTCGGCTGTCGTTTGTGGTCAAATATGAAATTGCGGGTGTCATTTGGGGTCAAATATGAACCACCCTGATGCAGAGATGCACCCTGTGACTCAAGTCCCACAACATGAGCAACATGGACGTAAGGGGGATGGGGGCACAGTGAACACCTCAGCAACATGGTAGATGCACACCAGCCAAAAAGCCAGCAGGAATACCTTGCGTGGGACACACCAAGGTGTCCCCTGGACATATGTGCCATGTACAGATCACATGTGTACACGGACGTCATCCATCAATAGTAGTGAACAGTGTCAGCTAATAGGTGCAAGGTGAGAAGTCACGTGCCTCCTCACAGCTACCTGTACCCATCACTGTCAGACTGCAGCAAAACATCATTGCTACATCAGAGCATGCAAATTTGACCGTGAGGGCACGTACATGGCTGGTAAGGGTTCAACTGTGCCGGAAGGCGAAGCAGTGACACCCCCCCCAAAATCCACATCACATTTCCAGAATGCAAGCAGATGACAAACTAACATTAGGGATGAAAGCTCCTTTGTCTGAACTAGAAGGCGGTAGCACATCTGCACCTCCGACCTTGGAATTGCATGCGCCCGGCACCCCCTGAGAGATACCATAGCAGCTGATGATGACTCCCACACTACGCACAGCGCTAACCAAAGACCAACGTATACACACCCCACACACAGAAGTCCTTGCTCGCAGTTCTCTTGCATGGAATGATCTTCACACTTACGCACAGACCATCCCAGGAGTCCAACCGCTGCACACTCAAACAAATCATTGCTCCGAGCTGTGGCATCCACATAACTTTGACTTTTTTACACACAGCCCTATTTCCTACATTGACGGGGGCTAAGTTGGGAAATTGCGAGATTGTTGTTTAGGAGCAATGAGGCCACAGCTAGTTCACACATTCCCAGTCATCTCACTGCCTATCTGGGTCGCGGTCAAACATGCGCATTGATATCAGTTCCCAGGGAGTACCTTTTTTTGGAATCACTGCCCCTATATTCATCCATGCTTTCATACTTGCTTGATCATAGACATGACACATCTGTGTGAATTAGAATGTTTTAATCACATTCGGTAGAGTGTTGAAGCTGGACCAGTACATGGCCATGCAAACCCCACTTTACATTGTTGCCCCGTGGAGGGCCAGCCAGAGTCCTTTAGGGATTGACAAGTTCATCGGAAGAGGAAGAGTTCAGTCTGTAGTCTGATTGCGGTGTCATTGGTGACCAAACCAAATATGGCAGTCCATGTCGAGGGCCAAGGTGAGTGTCGCAGAGTGTATCGGGGGACAGTGGAAGGTGTTATTCCAGGGCATGATGCAGAGGGCAGAACCAAGCTGAAACAGGCCATATGGCGGAGATGAATGCTACCGCTTCCTTCTTACCACAAAGGCAGAATCATCCACATCATCGTCCTCTGATGTGTGATGTGCCTCACATGTGGGTGATGGTGTTTTGTCTGCAGCACTGTGTGGCACTGACACATCAGGGGCCGGAGGTGGATTGTCTGCCGCACTGTGAGGCAGTGACACATCAGGGGCCGGAGGTGGATTGTCTGCCGCACTGTGAGGCACTGACACATCAGGGGGCGGAGATGTGGATCGAGTAGTAGCAGCAGCATTCATCTGCTCCAGGCCTTGTGGCAGCAATGCCATGATGAGGATCTGCAGGGCATGGAAGATCCCAGCTACATCTCGCTGGTGTGCAGCCATGGCAGCCATTCTTTCCGCCTGCATCCGCTCGCTGTTCTCCATGATCCTCCTCATGTGTCCCAACTCCCGGCTGACATCGCTGGAGCCACTCTGACTAGACAGTTGTTCTTGTCTCAGAGTCATGACTCCAGCGATGTCAGCCATGGCTTGTTGGAGAGCATGGAGCGGTCTGTGGGTGTCCGTTAGGGACTGTAAATGGACCCTGATGGGACTTAGACACCCACGTATGGCAACTAGTTTGGCTGCCATGAGGTCGACCCCACCCGCGCCTGATCAGCCATCTCCTTCTGGCCCTCTAACACACGGCGTTGGAATGCCATGTGTTGGTCGTGGGGGTCCTGGGAGACAGCTGTGGTGGTGGGTGCTTCCTGCTGTGTGGTCTGTGCAGGGGGTGGGGTCTCCTCGATGCAGCTGGGCTGCCCTGCTCCTGGGGGTGGGGTGCTGAGGGTGTCCATGAGCTGTTGGAGGGCGTCGGTGTCGATGGTGTGGAGGTCCTCTTCATCATCAGTGAAGAGTTGTACGGTCTGCTCTGCAGGAGGTGTTGATTCTCCCTCTGCAATGTAAAGGGGAGATGCAATTTAACAGTGTGTTCCATGTATGTTCACGCATTGGACAAGTTTACAAACAGACTGCATGACTATGTACATTGTGACTGTTTGGGAGGAGATGCCTATTTGATGTGGGACAGTGGACATTTCTACACCATCAGGGATGTGGGGTTGTACTTGTACATTATCATCTCACAGTTTCCTGCTATGCCAAATGTGATTGGCCAGTTTCTACACACAAGCGGCAGCAGTTGTGTCCTCTGTTCTGTTGTGAAAGTGTTGCAGTTTGTACCACATTGTTGTCAATGTTGTTGTGCTCTGATTCTTATGTGTGTGTGCTGCATTGTGGGAGAGTCGCCCCTGCAGCTCTGATTTTGCTGGCCCTTATCCCTTTCAGGCGGTGTGCCTTTCACTTCTGTGCTTATACAGTGCTGAGATGTTGCAGACTTGGGTAAATTGGGCTCTTGGTGGGAGTTG
The DNA here is from genome assembly GCA_963921515.1 of Calotriton arnoldi. Classification (NCBI taxonomy): domain Eukaryota; kingdom Metazoa; phylum Chordata; class Amphibia; order Caudata; family Salamandridae; genus Calotriton; species Calotriton arnoldi. The sequence goes on along the minus strand of CAWUFW010008902.1, from coordinate 452,400 downwards.
GGACTCTTGGGCATGGTTTGTTCGCAGATGTCTTGTTGAGGTCTGGGGTTGTTTGTGCACGTGGATGTGTCAGAGTGTGACCTGCTCCTTTACGGATGTGGTCCACACTCAACCACCTCAGTGTCGTGGCGTGCACCATGTCATGATAGTTGGACTGCAGCCATGCTAATCGTCATGCAGTGTCACTTGCATTGTCAGTGTGGCTCACGGACCCGCAGCTTTGCTGGGTTCAGCACATGTGCATGGCTTTGTTGTGAGATTAGTGATGTGTGGGGAGGGCCCCCTCTGGGCACATTGTCGACGGGGGCCTACTTGCTGTTTCTATGTGTGCTGCAGTATGCCAAGGAGATCAAGGACATGATCCAGAGTCATTGTGGGTGTGCACTGTGCTATACTTAATTGTGCATGTGTGCCATTGTGCCCATCTCCCCCGTCCCCCCAGTCCCTGGTCATTACTCACCCTGTTGCTGTTGGGTCAGGTCATGTTGAGCAGTGTCCAGTCCCCCAACTCCTGCCACCGTCTCCCCACTGATGACTGTGGACACCATTTCCTCCATCTCATCCAGCTCCTGCTATGGCGCTGGACTCCCACCTCCAGTCTGCATTGCTGCTTTCCGGTTGTTAGCTAGTTTCAGCTTGGTTTTGCGCTTCACATCATTCCAACGCTTCTTGCAGTCGTCCACTTCCCTTCTCTTCACTCCGACTGCATTCACCTTGGCCAAGATGGACTGCCATATTGCATTTTTAGTTGCCAATGACACAGTGGAGGTGATGAACAGTTGTTGGTGGTGTTCTATCACCTCCGTAATCAGGATCTTGTTTTCCTGCGGACTGAATCGCGGGTTCCTCTTCTTCTTCTCCTTGCCCTTCTCCTTCCCCGAGGTCCCTGGCTGGTCCTCCGGGGGTTTGTGGGGTTCTGGTTGGCCTCTGTAGTTGCTATAGCTTCCTCCATGGTGCTTCTCAGTTGTTTGGGTTTTTTTTGTTGTTTTTTTTGCAGCTTTTATGGTGATTTTTCACGCTTGACGTGGGACTAGCAAGCCTGGCGCTGCTTATCCCTGATGTTTTTATCGCTGTTGGGCCCATCAACACTTTTTTCACGTTCGGGTTTCCTTTTTTATCGCCGTCCCGGTAATTTTAATGCAGACATTTGACGCGTTATCAGGAAACTATCGCCTGTTGCCGGCGTGTTGAGAATACGCCGTTAACACAGCATTATTTTCCTGCGATAGACGGCGTTATGTAAAATTGCGTTAACCTAGGTTGGCGATGATTATCGCCCGTTCTTGAGAATATCCCCCTATGTTTGTTAATATTTATGTACATGTGAAAAGTCCTCTTAGAATCAGTCCTCTTCCGTTACAGGATATCTTATCAGAACATACAAGCCCAGTTTTTAGAATTCAAACAAATGCACAAATAACACTTCAAAGTCCATTTTCAAGTCACACATGACTTCTCTGTAAAATAAAATGTCCATAATCCAATTCTTTAGGAGCTAAAAGTTGCTTTGCTTAAAAATCAATATTTATATGGCTAGGTCCATCTTCAATAGTGTTGTACCAGAAATTGCCTAACAAGGATGCTGGGCACCACAGGAAATTATACCGAAAGAGTCAAAATGGTGCTGTCTCTCTAGAACCACGAGAGTCTTAGGCCCACTGACAAACATCACTTACACCCAATCCTTTACCGCTAAGCGTGTTCCCAACACACCTGCAGCATGAATACAGTCAGCACCCACACTTTGTAAAAACCTCCAACCTTGGCTTGGCAGAAGGGCACTGGGCATGGTTGATCTCAATGTACTGCTTTCTTGCCTTGCACTCAATCTTGAGTTGAGGGTAAACAGTGCTTCTTGCTCTGCCTCCTGACGGTATACTTTTTGCATACACTTTGACCAAAAACTAATCTACATTGATCAGCGCAACAGAATGACGATACGGGGCCTATGGAGACAAAATCAATGGCACATTCTCAGTGGTGAGGCTCCTGGTTTAACAGGACATCTTATTCAAAAGTCTTGCATCAGTCATGGAGCATGAAGATTGGAAGCTGCTTCCTATATCCCTCTTCAGGACCTAAACCTTTCCAATCCACCACGTGTTGCAATTTTCCTTATACGATTCTCACATTCAAAATACTAAGTACCTCTTACTAATTTTCTCAATTGGGCTCAACTGACATAGAATGTGAAGCAAGAAGTGTCTTTGAATGGCAAGTCTTTAATATAGATACATGAAAAACTAGATGAATTTTCATAGTTTACAACACTTTCAGTCCTTTAGTAATTGGAGTTACACTTTATTCCAATAGCAGTGGCCCCACACCCTTAGACTAAAATTTAGAAGACCTTTTCAAATTAAACTTCTTTGGAAACCTCCATACTTTCCCACCTACAACTAATTGTGATATAGATTTTCTCTTTGTATCAACATTAAATGTATATGCGTCTTTAACTTTGTTCAAGGACGCTTGTAGAGATTTCTGAATCTCAGGTAACCCAGTTAAATGTTCTTTCACAGAGTAAACAAAGGTTGGCAAAGGCTGGTCCAAAAATACTATATGAGGACGATGGCAATACATGGAAAAAAAGGCAATTTGCCACTAAAATAATGCAGAATGGTTTTATATGTTGACTCTGTCAACTACAACATCTTTCGCCAATCATACTTCAGTGCTATAGCTTGAAATCTTAGATATTTTTCATCACACTTAATCAATTTTTCAGTTTGCCCATCTGTGTGATGATGATTACTGATGAAGCATTCAAACCTCCATATTTAACTCTTTATAAAAAGCAGACTAAAAGTTTGAAATGATCCGGGATCCTATGTAAATAATTAGTACCTGACACAAATAAACAAATAACGTATTTTGAAAAAAATCTGTGCTAATTCCTTAGATTAAAATATTTCAGGCAGAGATATAAAATGACTTGTCTTAGTCAAACGGTCCACAACCACTGGAATCACTAAACAACCTTGAGCAATCCTACACTAAAATCCATTTATCCAGTATGCCAAGGTTTAAGTGGAACAGGCAAAGATCTCAGCAATCCATCTTTTTCAAGTCTATTGTCTTCTTTATCTATGGATTTGCTTTCTGTATACACTTTAACCAAAAATCAATCTACATTCATCAAGACAACAGAATGACCATACCTTGCCTGTAGAGACTAAATCAGTGATGGCTTCTCAGTCTCTTAATTTACATTCCAACTGATCTTGTCTTAACTAGGCATTTGCATTTCCATTCTTATGGTCTGGTCCATAGTTAATCACAAACCCAAAGTCAGAGAAAAACAAAGTCTATGTAAGTTGCAGTTAGTGCTCTAGTTGACTTACAAAATTCAGATTTCTATAATCTGAATATACTTCTACATTGTGATTGGCGCCTAACAGACAATGTCTCCATTCTTCAAAAGACCTTTTAATTGCCAATAGTTTATTGTCACTAATGGTATAATTTATTCTGCTGGTGACAGTTTTATAGAAGAATAAACTGATGGTTGACCTGCGCGAGTTTTGGGTATTTGTGAGATAAAACACTTCCCAATGCTTGATAAGAAGCATCCGTCTCAATAATGAAAGGCCATTCTATATTAGGGCGTTGTTAAACTGGAGCTTTCCGAAAAAACAAAATGTTCGACCTGCTTCAGCTTACCATGCAAAAACTACTACATTCATAGCAACTTAGTAATGGGCCTTACTACCTCAGAAAACTGATGGATAAATATCCAATTCAAATTAGCAAAGCCCAAAAACTCTGAATTGACTTAATGGAGAGGGTGCATTCCATTGGAATACAGCTGCTACTTTCTTTTCATCTATCTCAATACCCTCAGGTGTAATGATGCAATCCAAAACAATCCACAGTTGTGGTATGAAAAAGTCATTTATCCATTTTAACAAAATGGCGATGATCCCTTAAGTGTTGAAACACAACTTCAACCTGTAATATGTGAGTTTTTCAGGCTGCCATAGTAGATCATATAGATAAACAATATAAATCACATCAAAGAGCCCCTCTACACCTCATCAATAAAATACTGAAATGCTGCAGGAGCATTGCAGAATCCAAAAGTCATGACCTGGTATTTGAGCAATCTAAACTAAGCATTTAAACTGTTTTCCAGCCTGACTAAATGGTGCAAGGGAACCGAGGGGTATGCAGTGCACTGCATACCTCTCAGCGCCTTTACATACTTATGTAAGGGCACCAAGGGGTATGCAGTGGACTGCAGTGGTTTAAACGGGGCTGGAAGAGGGACCAGTACCTCTACGTTTAAAAATCATGTCAGATTAAAGTTTAATCTACAGTGGTTCTTAAACATAGAGGGACGTCTCCCTCTTCCAGCACTGTTTAAAACCATTACAGCGCTTATTTAATTCCATCGGTGAAAAGGGAATTAATTTGAAATTATTTGTTATACAAGTAACTTGAAATTACTAAATTACTCCAATTCCACCAGTGGAATAAAAATTCCGACCTCCCTAGTAATGAGCACAGTAATTGGGATGCTGAACCGAGAGAATCACTCATAGTAGCCGACTAAAGTAAAACTGCATGAACTTTATCTCTCACTCTTTTCCTGCCACCATTCTTTAAGCATCATGGCACAAGAGAGTATCAGAGCACACTGCACAAGAGAGAATAAGAGCACTTCCCTTGTTCCTCATGGACAACAGAAAAATGATTACCAATTGAACTACACTAAAAATACAGCAATCCAACCAAGTACTTCCCCTAAGGTTTAGCTGGATATCTGTCGTATAATGAGCTGCATTGCCTAGCAAGGGGTATGAAGCACTATGTAAATGCAGGTACCTTTAACAATATTTCCATTTTCTCCTATGAGCATTGAATTGTCAGTTAATGTTATTCTACCCTATCTCGCTGTCTATATTTACAGAAATGGGGGTTGGAGAATGTAAAGTAGAATGATTAGTTTCTTTTTCAAAAGATATTGTTACAGCAAATATTATTTTCCCATTTTGTTCATCCTTTAAGGGCATATCATGTGGAGATCCCCAGGACTCCTCATTAGGCTCACCATATTCATTATGTATATGCTGAACCACAATGTCACAGAGTAGCTCTTTAGTATATATTTGTATGTTACTTCAGGAACACTCAACTAATTTTTCAACTTGATGAAAACTCTTAATCAGTGCAGTCACATTTCTAGGATTAGCTGTTTGCCACCGCTAGTGGATGCATATCAGCCATACCAGATGGAGCAGCAAAAAAGCTAAGAGCCTGATTTAGAGTTTGGTGGACACAAAAGTGGTGAAGTACCCTGTCTGCCAAACTGATAATCTACCTGCTCTACGTAGAGATAGGTGAACTATCATGCTTCTGCCAGCTGTGCCTCTGCTGCCTCTGCCGGCAGAAACTTTACACTAACGTACCAATAGGCTTGGTACCATCACCATAGGTACACCAGACAATCCACCTTATTTGGAGCAGACAAACTGATGTACCATTTTTCCCTTTAGGACCACCAAGAAAAGCCTGACAGTCCCAAAGAGTAAAAAAGAAAAATGATCCGGTCACCCTGGGAGAAAACGTCTCTGGGTAACTGAAATAAATATGATGGCCTCTTGGCAAACTTTGAATACTAAAAGGAGCGGTTGTGGCGGTAGATTCTTATCCACATAGAATTAAATCACCCCATAGACCAATACTTCAAGTTTCAAATTTCAAATTTATTTTATTAGCATAGTTACTTAAAACCATTGCATAAAAGGTACAGCAGTAAAAGTCTTCTAAAAAAATAATAAAATATTGTTTAGATAAATTATAAACCATTGTAATTGCAAGTTAAGTTTGTGAGTTAAAAATTGCACGTCTTTAGGTGAGTGGCCATCAATAAAGAGCCCATTTCCCACCAGATTTTTTTTTATTGTTGTTATGCTTAGGGCCTTAGAGAGGGGAAGAGTGTGGAATAAGTTTGAAAGTTACCTCAAGAGTGCTTTAGGTTTGCTGTGGGGTGTTTGGCCGAGCATCCCTCCCTCAGTGAGCTGGCATCTTTTTGGCCACCATTGTCAAAAATGTTATCAATCGACAGTTCAACTGTGGGTCCTCTGGTGCGAAGCAGGCCAACACAACTTGCCTCCATGTTCAAATCCCTCTGATTGAAGTGACGTTTCAGTAGCTGTTTCCATTCCTTTAAAAAATCTCTGCAGGTGCATAAAAGGTGCAGCAGGTCCTCTGGTGTTGTCCCGCCTAAGCAACAAGAGGAGTCTGCATGATCCCTGAGCAAATTTGGGAGGTGCTGTGTGCAAGATAGCAGCCCCAGATGATATTTCAGGAATTGGATTTTGATGGTTTTAGTGTATCCTAAGTTGAAGTATTTTTGAGAAGCCAGAGCCATATAGGTACTCAAGGTCATCCAGCCGAGAACCCTCTGAGATAGTGCAGTTTTGTCTTCGATCAATGAAAGAAGTTTTACTGTTTTCTATACTCATTTTTTTAATACGATGTTGGTGATGGATGATTCCCAGAGCTGCAATAGCCCTGTGTTGTACAGGCATTTTTTAAGGTAGGCTGAGGCAGGTGATGAGTGTCTCGGTTGCAGTTCTAGCCATAAATAGTGGTTGAGGGTTTCTGGTGTGGCTTTCTGGATTTTGTTCCAGGTGACAATGTAGGCTCCTTGTCTTGCCTAAGTCTGTTTTTGTAGTCCAAACTCCAACCTAATCTGTGCTGGTGAGGTGAGGTCGGACATGCCAAAGTTAATTCTGTACGCTCTTATGATTGTGCTGTCCAGGATCTTAGAGTCCCTGCCCCTCTGTAGTTCACTGCCATAGGCTATCGTTGGTAAAAGCTTGGCTTGTGTAACTTGGACTAAGGGGAGTAGCAATGGGCCGCTCAGTTTTGGCCTGAGTTTCCTTAGTGTTACTGCCAGGGCAAGGCCCTTCCTTCTGATCGAATCCTTATGGGCAATAAAGTGGCCTCCCTTAGCTATGATCACGCCTAGGTATTTGTATTCCGTCGCTGGTTCAATGCGTGTTTTTCCCCAGTACCAGACCAATGACTTCTTTAGGTTTTTCCTGATCGTCATTGTCCTTGTTTTCTCCAGGTTGATGTTTAGGCTGTTGGCTTCTGAGAATTCCTGTGCGCTGGTGAGGAGGTGCTTCGGGCCCACCTGCGTGTGGCTTATCATTCAGGACTATGACTTCTGCATAAAGAAGGCATGGCAGTGCTAGTCCTCCTATTCTTGTGTCATGTGAGTTGCAGGCGTTTAGTGCCAGCGCCAGATCTGCTAAGAAGAGGTTAAATAAGATCAGAGCCAGGACGTACCCCTGCTTAAGCCCCTTGTTCATTGGTATTGGTCTTGACAGGGAAGAGCCGTAGCCAAGCTTTACCTGGACCCATGTGTCTGTGTGAAGATTGATTAGCAGGTTCAGCAGAGTCTGTGGGATGCTCCATTGTGCCAATTTGCTACAGAGTCTGTTGTGGTTCATGTGATCAAAAGCGGCTTTGTAGTCAAAGCATAGGTGTAACTGCATTTTTGTTGCTTCTGCCTTGTCGATCAACAGTGACATGGCCAGGATGTTTGTTGTTGTTCCGACAGACTTTGCAAAGCCTGTCCGATTAAGAGGGATGATTGATTTCTCTTTGGCCCATGACTGGAGTTCTTCTAGTAATGTTCCTGCAAAATATTTAGCCTGTTGTGTAGGAGAGCGACTAGGAGGTAGTTCTTTGGTAGGGACTTTTCTCCAGATTTGAATATCAGGGAGATTATGGAGCCCCTCCAGGAAGATGGACATGTGCCAATTTGCCTTATTTCGGAAAAGAGAGGTTCGAGGGTTTTGGCCCAGAGCTCTGCGTCCTGTTTGAACAGTGCAGGGGTATTCCATTTGGTCCCGGGGCCCCCTCTCTTCTTCCTTTTCCTATTTGCCTTCTGAGTGCCGTGATGTTATGTGCTGGAGATGATATAGCCATCTTGTTTCCTTCTGTTGGGAGAGGTGCTGTAGCACTCCCTTTCTCAGTGCGAATTGCCGGCAGGGTCCATCTTGTGTATGTTGTAGGCTTTGATCCGGTGGTCTTTGACATGTAGTCTTGATTAAGGTGACCCCCAAGGTATGTTGCCCAGTCTTCTGAGATGTTGAATGAGACACCCTCATATGTGGGGCGAATGAATTGGTTAATTGTTCCCCAGAATCTTGCACTGTCTTTCAGCTTGATGTCGGCATGCAGTTTTGCCCAGACCTCCTCCTCTATTTGTCTCTTGGCAGCCTATTTTTGTCTCTTGAGCTGTACTTTTTGCTGTCTCAGTAGTGTTAGAGAGACTGTGTCAGTTGTATTATGACGGATGGTTCTTATTGTGAGGTAGATTGTGCTTTTGATGAACTTCATTAGGGCCCTTTGTGCTTTTGGGATGCGCTCAACCCTGTTGTAATTTTGATGCACCTTTGATTTAGTTGGGGAGGCGAAGGACACTGCCATTTTGTTGGTGAAGTACTCCCATTTCTCTGTTTTGCTTGTTCCAGATCGTGTCTCAAGGAGAAGTGTGGTGGATTGCAAGAGGCTCCCTGTTGATGCTTGTGCAAATTTGATCCTTCTATAATTGATTGTGGAAATTGTTCCCGGGGCAGCCCGAGACCGTTCAAACATAGGCATAGTCATTTGAAATGGGAGCTCTTGAAGATGATGGTCAATGTCGCCTTTCTTGCCACAATTGAATGAGACAACCTGTTTAAAAAAGGAAAGAGAGACAAAGGTATAATCTAGTAGCAATCTTGTGGTTGAGGAATAGTGGGTGTCTGCCGTAGGATTATCGTCAGCAAGTCTACCGTTGGTGGATCTGAAATTGAGGTGTTCGAGGTCCTCCAATAGGCACCAGCCAGTTTTGGTTAGGTGTTCCAGTGTGCTTTTTCCCTGCATTGGTGTGTCCTAGAGTGAAGTTTGGGCAGACACTTCATCTGCAGTTGAGGAGCTTAATAGGTGTAGATTCAAGTCACCAGTGAGGATGATGTCTGCTGTTCCCCCTTCGCTTATGCATGCCTCAAGGTGGTCTACCAGTTGGCGGGCTGCCTTGGTTTTCATTTTTGGGTGGATGTAGACGTTAATTAATATTATGTCTGAGCTCTTGTTTTTTGGTGTTGCAGGTGGCACAAATATTTTTATTGTGGTGGTTGCCAGAGAGGCAGGGCCCACTGCGCGAGCTGAGATCATACTTGTGATGGAGACGTAGATGGTGAGTCCGCCTTGTAGGTGGACATATTTTGCCCCACTGATGGCTAGCATGAAGAAGTACAAGAAGCCTTGTAGGTGAGGTGGAGCTGGCAGCCATGTTTCCTGCAGTGCAATGATGTCAAATGATTTTTGGTAGGTGCTGAAGTCCGGGTCTGATATCTTACTGGAGAGTCTATTGATGTTCCAGGAACAAATACATAGTAGGTCACTGCCTTGGGTTGGGGGTGGTTTGATCCAGTCTTGTCAGTTGTTGCATGCTTGACAGTTAATTGTCTTTGAGATCGACCTCAGGTCGTCATGCAGGTGAGGTGGGTTGGCAGACTCCCATGTGTATCTTGGGAGGTCACTTTCTTGGTCGGTGAGAGCCCCTTGCTCCTCTGGTTTTTGTGCCCGCTGCTGGAGAGGCAGGGTAGCCGGGTTCGGAAAAGGGGGTGATGTTTATCCCCCAATTCCTGAATATGGAGCTTTCTGTGAGGAATTTCTGTACGATGATTGGAGTTTTCCATGTGACCTTTGTGTCTTCTCCCTTCCATGGGTCTTTGTGCCGGATAAATTCTATCCGCCTTCCCTGCTTCTTTTTCTGTGTTGGTTGTTGGCAATAGTTTCGGCTTGGATTAGTTGGGCTGTGCTTGCAGAAAGAAACATTTCATTTACGTGCACATCTGGCCTAGTTTGGACCACCTCCTCTGACCTTCACTGGCTGGTCGGTGGTGTAGTGAAGTTTGTGGAAGTTGTGGTTTTTCCTGTTTGGTTGTTCCTTCTAATGTCGGGGTACAGGGTGGCCTGACTGTTGGCATTTGCTAGGGCAGCCTGAGGACCCATGTCCATTTGGTGAACTAGTGATGGTGATGAGAGCCTTGATCGCTGCTGGAGTGTGTTTATTCCAATACTTGTCCTGTTGGGGCTTGTTTCTGTGGCCTCTTCTTTTTTTGAGTTTGTTGATGTCTATTTTGATAGGGGAGTTTATTTGTATTTGCTCAGCTAATAAAAGCCATTACAAAATTGCTAAAACATTTTAAAAGCGATTAGATTTTATTGTAAAAATACAGAACATATCTAAAAAAATGAGTCAGAAAGTAATTTAAAAAAACTGCTATTATAGAGTCGAGGCCCATTTTTAAACATGTTTACATATAGAAAAATAGAATTAAGAACCATTATAAAATCCATAGAAAAAGACTGTTTTCTTTAGTGTCCTGTGTGTAAGCTGCCAGCATATCCTCCCATTCTTGTGTGCCAAGATACAAGAGCTGTCCCAGATCTTCGGGCTGGTGCCCTTGATTTCCCTCCTGTGTGGTTGGAAGCAGTGATGTTGGGTGGCCTGGTTCATTGCAGTTGAGCGTTGAGGTGGGTTGAAGTTTTGATTCTTTGATAGGGCACTGTTTCTCATTGGGTGACCTCTGGCTTTCTTGCTGCGTTGTTGTTATAGTCTCAGTTATGATGCAGTTTCTCCCCCTATTGCTAATATCAATTCCTCCCCCTGGTGTAGGCAGCTCTATATTCCTATTTCTGACCCACTGAGGGGGGCGTGCACTGGCTGGCTCCAGTCCACGCTCGTGAGTTGCAATGACCTCTGCTATGACCGACTGTGCCATGTGCGTTGGTCACTGCAACGAGGGTGCAGCTTGGCACTGTGGTCCTAGGGCTGTGTCGATGGTCTGATGAGATTCAGTCTCTAGCCCAGATCCTGGATCTGGTTTGTCGCTGCTTATCTGAGGACCTATTTCTTACCTGCTGCTGCCGCTGCCCAGTGGGTGGATGGGTGACTACAGGCCCTGGACCCAAAGTGATGCTTGAAAAGGCAGTGGTGCCCACGTCTTTCAGGAAACTGAATTTTGTTTGGATTTTTGACTGGCAGAGAGTGGGGCGGTGCTTTGTGACATTGACTTTTTTCCCTTCTAAAGTTGTGCATTGTGAGTCACCTTTGTTGGCGTCAATTTTTATTGAAGAGCAGTCTGTCTGTGGGTCTGGGTGAGTTTTTAGCTGAGTTTCTGTGGTGGCCAGAGCTGATTGAGACTTTCTTCTATGCGTGCTTGCATTTGTTTTAAGCAGGGGGCCTCCTCTTACCTGGCCAGACCTCATGGTTTTGTCCGTGGTGAGAGTAGTCTTCTTTAGTAGGTTCTTAGTAGGGCCTTGCACCTTCTTTTTGTCAGTCGGCTTTGGGCTGTTCCCTTGCTCGAGTTTTGCAGCCACTCGAGAGTGTGAGTGCAGATGAGTGTAGGTGAGTTTGACCTGGGGAGCTTCCTCATGTTGGCTAGTGCTTTTGCCCACCTGTTGGTTGTGCATGATTCGGATTCTAGTGAGGGGGGTGCACATGTGGCTTTCTTTTCAGCAGCACTCAATCAGGTTTGTGAGTGGTTCGAGTACGCCCCTCTTTTCCTCTTTAAGCTTTGTGGTTTCCTAGTTGTCTTTTTAGTCTTTTTCAGATTTTTTTTTCTCAACTTTCGCCCGGTTTTCCTACCCCAGCTTGCCGGCTTATCCGGCAGTGTGGATGTGCATTTATGTGAGTTTTCTGGCTACCCCCTTGAGCGCTGCCTCTCCCTCCTCCTTTTCCTCTGAGGGGGCATGAGCATGCTGTTGGGTTGTTCCGTTGGGGGAGTCTGTAGGTAGGGAGGCTTTGGGGTATTATGACTCAAATTCTGGTTCAGGCTCTGGTTTGTCAGCGCGTGGCCAAGCTGCAACAGTCACTGGTTCAACACCCAGTAGGTTGATGAGAGAAGATTTGCTGCAGCTGTGGCCTTTGAGTCCACAAGTGGGGGGTGGAGGGAACTCCTATGGGACAAGCCGCACCGGCCTAATGCCGGCAGCCTCCTCCCCAACAGTGGTGCCCCCCTAGCTCTAGCCTCTTCTCACCTGCTTCTGCTGCTACTGATGCTTCTGTTGCAGCTGTAGGTGACAGTCCGTATCAGAGAGGGAGGGGGGCTGTGGCGGGGTGGCTCAGCCTCTGTGTCTGTGAGGTGTGAGCATAAGGGCCTCAAATGTGACAGCAAGAGGCAAGGTGAGGCAGGGGTGCTTCCACCAGCACAGACACCAGTGGGTGAGTGGACTCGGACAGGCTTGGTTCCAGCAGAGGCACAAGACGGTCTCTGTGTTCTCCTGCCATGCCCCCTGCAGTGCCGTAGGCTAGCACGGGTGCGGTACAGGCGGACGGGTGGGCTCCTGCTCCCTGTAGTCCCCCTCACCCCTGTAGCCCTGTTCCCTGAGCCTCGGTTGCTCACCTCCTCCCTCCACACCGCAATACCGCTGGTTCTGGTAGGCACGGGCGCAGGCACAGCGTAGGCGGGCAGGCAGGGCTCCTGCGGCTCCTCGTAACATTTGTGGTGGCCCCTGTAGCCAGTAGCCCATAGCCCGGTCACCGACCACTCACCTCCTCGCTCAACGTTCACCCACCATGCCACGCCCCTTGCAGTACACCGCAATATTGCAGACTCTGATTGGTCTGCGACTTCAGAGACCTCCGACTTCTTCCAACTACCAACACTTCAGTGTAGTCCATTCCCATGGGCAGTCCACCTTTCCCAGATACTCAAGGAGACTAGGGATCGTTTTAAAAAGGACCTCTTCTTCAAAACTCAAGTTACAAAGTTCTCATCCTCCTGTTTTCATTGATGAAGAACATTTCTCAGTATTCTCTATCTCCGTCCATTTTACACGAGCTAGACTTTCACATGAGCTGTTATTTTTTCCTGTCTGGATTATAGTAATTCCTTCTGCTTGGGTATTTCTAAGTCCATGCTCCATCAGTTGCATAATATCCATAACATCACCGGCCACCTTCAGAACCTTCAGTTATACCATATCCATCAGTGTGTGATTATTAAAGTTTTGTGCATTTATCTAAAGCCCTTCAACATGGTCAGCCTGTCAGTCTTGCGCTCACAGTACGAAAAATAGAAACTCTATAGAAATCCCAGATCTACTACAGTGCTTTAAGTTTTATGACATAGAACGTATCTCCCTGTTGTCACCATTTTTGCTAACATTTAAGAAAACTGCAGAGACTCAGAGCTCTTAAGGCCGCAAGAGAAGTCTGTAGCTTTAAACATTTACACAAGACTTTGAAGAGGCCCCTTAGGCATTTGTTAGAGATACTGAAGAGTTAAGAAGGCCTCCAACAGAAATAGCAGCAGAAATAATGAGAGTAACTTAATAATGAGTGCACAGTGTCAGTGGCGTCTCGCCGAGGCAGTGCTGCGGGGCGGGGGAGGGAGGGGTGGGGGGGGTACTGGAGTCCGACATACGATGGACAGGAGTAAGGTAAGTAATTAAATAAATAAAACTATTCACATTGCGCTTGCTGCATCGCCAAGTTGGCGATGCAGCAAGCGCAAGGTAAATAGTTTTATTTATTTAATTACTTACCTTACTCCTGTCCGTCGTACGTCGGACTCCACTACCCCCCCACCCTGCCCCTCCCCCGCCCCACCGCACCGCAGCACTCCCTCGGCGAGCCGCCACTGCACAGTGTGCATGTCACTGCACTCCCCACTGAGAACCTCCCAAGGAGAGAGACAACTTCACTTCTAGTGGTTCAACCAAGGCGTAGTCTTTTATTCACTCAGTATAAGCGAGAAATAGAATCATAATAAAGTAGACATTGCTCATGATAGTACAGGACACCATATCAGCAAACAGCTCACAGATTAAACAAGCAAAGCAACAAATGTCTCCACCTTACATTGCAGCTAGAAATCTCCTGAATGGATTGTGCCAGAAGGCTCCTAACATATACATAACCCATGCACTCCACCAAGAGCATCACAAAGACCATTGGCAAGCGTACAAAGTGACAACTTCCCCTGCTTCTCACAGAGGGTTTGGGCAGTATCCTCAGTTCCATACCCACACATACTCCAGGGCACCGCATAATGCTCCATCCCTGCTGAGGTACCTGTCACCAGGATATGCCCTCACAATGTTCAACTCCTGGCATCAGGGGTTCGGGCAGAATGGTCCAGGACCACCAGCAGGTTAGGCCCCCCCTCCTGCCAGTCCAGTGCCCATACGAATCAACACCCCTCCAAGGTGTCAGTCCAGTAACTTAATCCACATTTGTGTGTGAGCCCTCTTTTTCTGCTGCTCAAAATTCTGCCTTTCTGCAGGGGAAGGGAGGGAGGGTGGTGTTTCACCCTCGGGTGTGCTCGTTGTACACGATGGGGAGAAAAAGAGGCTGATTCCTCCTCACGAGGCTTTAAATGCTCCCGCAGGCAGGCCCTCTTGTTGACCTCACGATCTTCCTCCAACATCGAAGATGGACTCATCACTCGGGCTCCGGGCTCTGGCGCGACTAATGTCGCCCCTTCCGCTATTTGCGGTGGCGCCTGGGCAAGAATTCAATGATGCTTTAAAGCTTCAGGAATAGTTATTTGCAGGGCACGAGTCGGGGTACCACGCGGGTGGACGGCGTCCCCCCACTTATTTTACCGGGTGGACGCCGTCCCCCCTGCTCAAATGCTGGACTTTCAATGATGTCGTCACTTGCCCGCACGGCCGCCCTATTGTGGACAAACTGCTCTGTAATAAACAGTTTAAGGGACTCAGCTGTTTCATGGGCAAGGAATGCATCAGCTGAGCAGCCGATCTCATTTGCAAAGCACTGCCCGGGGACCCAGAGGGTTGCAGTGCAATAAATAAACACAGCGGACAAGTGTGATTCTAACATCGAACCACGTCCAGCTGTAATATGATGTCATTCGGGCATCACACAGAATACTTGAAGCAATATAAACACTAGCAGCCTTTAAGATATATATATATATATATATAGATAGCTCAAACGCCCACATAATCGGTACAATATGGGAAAAACGCAGGGGCCCTCTTCAGCAAAAACAACTGCAGTTTCACAGCCCATAAAATACACTATTTGAAACGCTGCAGTGTGCTGATGAACCCAATCTGCAAATGCCGGTGAATATAATTGGTGCAATCTAGGTGACATGATACACCGTCAAACGCTGACAAATTTTCGAGAAACACTTCCACATACCCAAACGTTTATAGAAGGTGAAGACACCAACTCCTGCTCCACTTGTCCAACAATGAGCTAGTGATGGACGTTGACTACCCTTTCAATAAGAAAGAAACATATCGAATCAGAAATGCACTTAACATTGCTGGACAAACGTGAATATAATCGGGGTTTTAATAATGGAACTCTTACACACCAACGTGATTATTTGGCTAAAATTGTAAACGCTACAGGGTGAAAATCAGCAAGTGACTGAGAGAGCCAGCAAAGCACTTGCGTGCCGCATTCTCTTTTTCATTCGCAGCGACACCCATTGCCCTTGCACCGCGAGTTTCATACCAACTGGCCGTTCTATGCGGCATTCAGCTTCTTACATCTCCTAATCAGATTTAATTATTAGGCTATCGCCTGATTCCAACTCCTCCAAAACAGATTTAGAAATAATTGAAATTGGGAGATAGAGGGTAATTCCCACTCGTAGGCGGTCCCTATTCTGAAGCACACTATCTAGTCATAGTATATTCAACTGTACAACGGGCTGTCACAAAACATGATTTAGAGTTGATAGAAGTCAATGTTAATTTTGAAGTAGCTAAGCTGATCTTGTCTTCAAGAACCACACAGGCTATTGTAAACAGGCGCGCAACGCCCATTGTGCTCAAAGGGCTCCAGCCCTCCCTCCCCCCCCTGCTGTGTGTGGCAGCCCGGGCTGAGACAGCTTCCTCGGCACACACACAGCCCCACCCGAGTACTTCAAAGGTCTTTAAAAGACCATTTGCTTGTGAATGAGGCTTTGTTGTGTTTTCACTCCTTCTTAGAGCCCCTGCATCTTCACTCTGCCGATTGCTGGAAGAATTAGCCCCCCCCCGAAATTTTTATTAGCCCCACCCCCGTAATTTCACTCTAGTTGCGCCTCTGATTGTAAATGTACACCATGCTGTCCAGAAAGTAAAAACGCCTATTCCCCTTGATTGCTTGGAGGACGCTTTATTGGTTCATCACGAGTTCACAAATGCCAAGCACTTTAGTTTAATAGGCACTTTACTGTGAATGCCTGGGGAAGCTGCAAAACTTTCATTAACAGTAGACTGAATGAACCTTCACCTCTGTTGTTTAATTTGTGCATGATGTAGGCAGACCTGAGGAGTATATAATGCACGTTCTCCTATAACCAATGACGCATTAAGGGGACAGGAGTGCACCCACCACGGTTCTATGTAATGCATTATCATTTTAAATTAATATTCTCCGGTTCTGTCAGTTAGTTATTCCCCTAGTTTCTAGCATGTAGTTTTCTTTGTTTTTTTACAACGCGCAAACTCTGCTTTTGTTCATGGTGCCATGTTTTAGTATGCCTCGCTTACAGCACTTAATGTCTTTACTAATGTAGTTGTACACCAAACTTCATCCACATTTGGGCTGTTAATTCCTCTATACAGGGACCTTAAGTCACAGGCTTAAGCACTGAGCAGCTTCAATTGTTAAATCTTGCAATACGTGCAAATGATAGATCTGCTGCACATGTGATGTCACTTCCTGTCGTGATGTCACTTCCTGTCGTGATGTCACTTCCTGACGTGATGTCACTTCCTGTCACACCACCTAACTTGGAGAGTCCCCCCACTTCTTTTTTAGGACTTGTGCCCTGGTTATTTGAGGTTCGTTAAAAAGAAAAGCTTGGCCATTATAAAAATGTCATAAGGCTAACTTCTTTGCCATTTATGTATTTAAAATTCCAAAACCTATTCGGAATAGAGAAAAATGTCATATTTAGAGTCCATATTCTTGAAATAAAAACAACTCATTATTAAGCATCGGTTTTCCTCATCTTTCCGTTTTCAGTTACTACGCTTGAGAGTGACTGTGTAACAACCTAAACAAGTCACCGAGGACCAGAGATGTCACATATTTCAAAGTACATTCGGTGCTTTTTGCAAGTTATCTGGACGCTCTTCTGCGCTAACATTTTAAATAAAGCAAGCTCAGAAATGGACGAAAACTTGTTTTGTTGCCTGTGCAGTGGGTTCAGCTTTCACTGGGTTAGTCTTTGATGTCAAAGCAGTATCATGCTTCAAGGTTTAATATCGTTCAAGCTGCGGGCGAGCACGGGTAGGCCCCACCTGACTGGACAGCTTTTATTAAACAAGTTAAAAAGCAGTAGGAGTTAGTCCAGGCCCAGACATCCTCGGCAAACCTTATTACATTTACTGGACGGGGCCTTTCATCTGTTCACCGAGAGAAACTCCGTTATGTTGTCCTTTGCAAATATTCATTTTAATTTTAAAAAATCTCTCAGAGCACTATTTTACTGGGTAACCTTCTTGGGGATATCCTGAAAATAGATTCCCTGACACCGTAAAATATCCCAGCATGCACTGCGGGCAAACTAATACCAGTTAGAACAAGTGTCGTAGTAGTTCCAAGCACAGCAAAGACGGCATAAGAATTCAGCGTCGCAAAGAGCTCTTTCTCGTGTTTTGAGACGGGTGCGCCCCTTTAATTCTTTGTCTATTTGAAGGCAGCAGCTTGGCGCAGCTCTCCTGCCCGAATCATGTCCAATCAAAAGATTTTTGCTCGAGGCACAAGAGATAGAACGCTTATTAAAATTCTGGCTCATAATGACATCTTAATGAAAGTTAAGCTACTTGGGACTGCTTTCCTCTAAGATGCAATGCACCTGTTTACAGTAGTTTATGACTCATTTACTTACGACAATTACTGATACAATGCATTGTGTTTTAATGCGTGGTGAAGAAGGAAGATCGGTACTAGGTTTTTTTTCCTCTGACGATCTCCTTTTATGATTAACGTGTGCGCGCCATGGCCCGTCTGCTGTTAGGATGCCAAACCAAACGATCCTAATCATTAAATGTTTGCATTTCCATGCTCCTGAACACTTAAAATCAGTGGCAATTTCAGGTTAAACTCTGGCCTGTTTTCATACACTGGAGTTTGTCACTTCTTTCCAAACATGGAATGTGGAACGACAGGCCCTGTAGCCCAAGGAAGCCATGATGGCAGCAAAGGAAGTTCCATATCTGCAAGGTGTACAAAATCTGCATATTAACCAGTGATTAAGCAATGAGCAATCAGAGCAAACTTGGAGGTAGCACCCTGGGAGTTCAGGGTTCTGGACTGTGGATCACTATGAATCGAAGGCTGAGGGCCAAGTACAACTATATGTGGTTCGCGAACGAACTGGAAACGGAACTCTTTTTACTCACTTTCAGTTAAGCGAATTGCACCTGGGACTATGAAGAAGAATATTTTACTAGACCCCTTGGTTGGATCCCACTGGCCTCATTTTGACTATGGAGGGCACCCCGCCGTCTGAGAGGGTGGCAGAGGTACTTACCTCCGCCACCCTGGCTGGATTATTGCCCACCATATTTAGAAATCCCTGCTGGCCCCTTAACAATTTGGGGGCCAGATGTAGTAGTGATTCGCAGAAACTGGCTTTTTGCGACCCCAAAAATGCCTTTTTCTATGTACAAACCCTATTTTGCGATTCAGTAACCTCTTCCTGAATTACAAAATAGGTTTGCGATTCGGTATTAGAAAGGGGCGTGTTTAGGGTGTCCCTTCCTAATAGGGACTCGCAGTGGTATGTAAGAATGTTTTGCAACTAAATGCGGTCGCAAAAGATTTGCATTTTACCACCAACTTGAAGTTGGTAACCCATTTGTAAATGGGAAGGGGTCCCCAGGGAACCCATTAGCACTTGGGAATGTATGCGAAAACGTTTTTAAAGAGCAGGCAGTGGTCCCACGGATTAATTAAAGTCAAATTTGTCATTTTTGTTTTTGAAATGCATCCCGTTTTCATTTAAAGAAAATGGGCTGCATTTAAAAAAAAAAAGTTGCTGTATTAAAAAGCAAACAGACATGGTGGTCTGCTGTTCCCAGCAAGCCACCGTCCCTGTGTTTTTAGAGATTCCCAATGGGTCATAAATTGTGATCTATCTCAAAAATATTAATGAGGTAGGTCATTTGCGACCCCATTGAAAATCACTAAGGGCCAGATGTATGACCATTTCCTTTTGCGACACGCAATTTGCAGATTTTAGCGAATCTTTAAAGTAAAGAAATGTAGTAATGTGTCTCAGACACGTTTTGCAATTCCGAATAGGGTCACAAATGACCTGCCTCATCAATATTCATGAGGCAGATTATAATTTGCGACCCATTGGGAAAGGACAATAGCATAGGGATGGTGGCTTACTGGGGACAGCAAACCCTCATCTCTGTGTTTGCTTTATCAATAAAACAACTTTTTTTTGTTGAGATGTATCCTGCTTTCCTTAAAGGAAAACAGGATGCATTACAAAAATTAAAACAAAATGTTTCTGTTTCATTTTTTTAAGAGCAGGCAGTGGTCCCCTGGGGATCCCTTCCCATCTGCGATTGGATTACCACCAATTTGGAATTGGTGGTAAATATGATTGTTTTGCGACTGCATTTGCGACACGCTATTAGGAAGGGACGCGCTTGGAACGTCCCTTCCTAAAAGCGATTCGCGAAACCTATTTTGCAATTTGGTACCAGGTTACCGACTCGCAAAATAAGTTTGGAACATGCCACAACCCTTTTTAGCTGTCGCAAACAGGCCAGTTTCCCACTTGCGACCCCTAAAAACGGTCAATCATCTGGCCCTAAATGTGTCAGAGACACATTAGCACATAGCTGTTTGCGAATTCCTAATAGCGAATCGCAAAAATTCGCTATTAGGAAATCACAAACGTTAATCTTTGTACATCTGGCCCTGGGTGTTTTAAGAGGAGCCGCTATGGCACTGAAAGCTTGCAGAGTGGCCGCCATTTTTCAGGGGCCTCTCAGGAAACTTTTTTATTTTTCAAAAACAAACTCTCAGTTTGAGTTTGCTTTTGAAAACTCAAAAAAAATGAGCCTGACAGCTTGGGAGATTTATCCCATGGTGTGGGGGCCATTTGTAATTTATTTCAGGTTTGGGCCACCAGGGTTTCCTTGGTAGTACCAAAGTAAAAAAAAAATACATCATACTGCCTACTGTACATAGGACGGATGTTTTAATACACCTGCACCTAGGGCTCCAACTCCGCTGGGCCGTTGGTGTAGGGTTTCCGGAAACACAACCGTCTTCTAAACTCGAAATAGAGGGGTGGACCTTCAGTTGGGCTGTCAGGGTACTCTGCCACAATACCCTGTCTAACAAACTCTGGGGCATATGTACAAGGAGTTAACGCTGCGTTAGGGGCACTTTTCCGCCGGTTTTGCAGCAATATTTTTATCGCCATATGTACAAGCTGTCGCTAACCCCTGTTAGCGGCAGTTTTCCGGCGAAAACGTCCATTATAAAGATCGCCACTTCTGTTAACAATAATGACATGCAAGGAGGCGTTCCTGTGCAAAAACGGCCGCTAACCCCACTTCGCGATATTTATAAGGGGATTCTCTAAGTTTGGAGGACCAAAAAAACTGCCTCTAACTTAAGTTAGAGGCAGCTTTTGAGACCAGAAAATAGCTGGTCTTAAAAATGGAGATAACACTTGGGGCCTCATTTCAGCAGGTTTTGTTGCTGGACTGCGCTGCTGCGCTGCCCTGCGACAAAACTACAGAGCAGGACTGCGCACCATCAATAAGATAGTGCGCATTCCTGGGCCTCACTCATGAAAAGTGTTGAAGCGCTGCGACAAGACAGCGTTGCAACACTTTTCACTACCCCCTTCTTACGACACCACGGATGCGCTGTATTCACTGGACAGCGCTCCATGATGCAAGTAATGACAGATACGTCTGGAATCCTGACGTATCTGTCTGCGCTAAAGTCATGCATTGCTGCAGTTGTGTCACAACCATGACGCAACTCCATCAATGCATGGGGCCAGCCCATCCCTGTGGCACTGCGGCACCCTTACACCTGCCATCATGCAGGCGTAAGGTACTGACGCAGTGCCGTTCTTGAAGGGTGCCCGGGTGTCGGCGCAGTTTGAGATCCATCGGTGGCGGTTGCGCGCTGCGGTATCATAGTCTGTAAGCGTTGGCGGAGTGGTGGTGCTGAGGGAGTTGACAAGACGTACTTCGGTGGCCTTGATCCAGCTGCAAGGGGGGCGATGATGGCAGTTGTGTACGGTGGGCATGGTTTAGACGTGATGTATACAATGATGGTCGGTCCAGGAGAGTCCGGTGGTGTGGCTGTAGTTGAAGGTCCCGTTGGCGGAGGAGATGTGCTCGACCGTGTGTCCTGCTATGTGGCTTGCTGCGGTGACTAGCTACTTGAGTTTGATGTTGGGGAGCTACCCCAGGAGGGGGTGGTGTTCTGGTCACTGGGGTTGTCCAGGTGGAACTTGAGTTCGCCGAGTAGGATGTCGTCGATGGATGGGAGAGCCTGGTGTGCAATGAGGTCTACAATGGTATTTGAGAAGGGGTGTCCATGGCCCGAGGGTGCCGCAGAGGATGGGGATGGTCCTGATCTGGAAGTAAAGGTGTTCCATGGTCACCGTTGGGTCCTTAAAGTGCGTGGTCAGTCGTAGTGTGCCTCTGTAGGTGATGGCAATGCCTCCTCCTGGACAGTCAGGGTGGTCCTTGCGGGTGATTTAGTAGCAGTCAGTGATGGCGATGTCCGGTCCGGAGCAGATGTTGGTCCTGCCGGGCGATGTGGCGTCCAGGGTTGATGGCAAGGAGGGTGCTGGCGCTGTATGGGTGGAGTGTCTGAGAGGAAGGGTCCTTGGTGCTGAGCGCGGTCCAGACGGACGCAGACGGGCTTGCCTTTGGCTTGCCTTTGGCACTGGAGATGTCAATTACAATGCAGGCATTACATCGTAATGCCTTTACAACGCAAATCCAACAATGCAGGTGCCCTTACATCGCATTCCATTACAACGCATTGTGAGATCAGTAATGGGGTATTTTTAATTTTTAGTGTGGGTATGGGTTTCGGGTGTCGGAGATGAAATGTGGGGTGTATTATGGGGTAATATTTGAAATTTGGGGTGTGCATTTGGGGTCAGATATGAAATTTGAGGTGTGCATTTGGGGTCAAATATGAAAATTGGCGTGTGCATTTGGGTCAAATATGAAAATTGGGGTGTGCATTTGGGTCAAATATGAAAATTGGGTTGTGCATTTGGGTCAAATATGAAAATTTATAAGAAAATTGGGGTGTGCATTTGGGTCAAATATGAAAATTGGGGTGTGCATTTGGGTCAAATATGATTTTTAGGATGTGTTTTGGGGGCTCAAAGATGAATTTTAGGGTTCAGGGTTTGCTTTGGGGTGCAAGGGTGAGTTTTAGGGTTGCACTCACTGAAGTGGGAATAGTAATGTTTACATCTCCGCAACCCAACGCCTTCCCTACTGTTGCAATATGCCTAGTATTACAATGCATTGTAATGGAATGCGATATGATGGTATGCGTCGTAATTCCATATTTACCTTTGGCACACCAGTGGTACGCCCGCTGCGCATGGCCGCACAGCGGCCGATATTGAGAAGTGCTGCGGGGGGGACTGGACAGCTGGGAGGTGGGAAACGCCGGAAAGAACACTGGATGGGGCGTGGACGCGGGGGGGTGTGTGTGAGCGGGTGTTGTAAATATTTACATGAGAAAAATCTTACCTCGAGGCCGGGTCCTGTGTCTTCGTTGCTCCTGTTCTCCTGAGTCTGCTTCCAGGAACAGTAAGTAGGCAGCCAGGCTCCCTCCCCTAAGCCAATCACAACACTGCAATGCGGCTTTGGGAGTGATCATTGGCACTGGGATGAGGTGTTCAGCCAGGGGCTGGAGGTGTGGGCATGTTCTCCATGCAGGCTGTAATGCAGCCTGCATTGCGAACAGGACAGTGCGCATGACTGCTTTGTGCGGCATGAGCGGGCCGACCAAACAGTCACTGCACACTTGAGTGGGCATGCCACTCCGCCAATGCCCTGCTCTGTGAGTGGAGCAGCCCTACCCACCCTCCAGCCCGCAACGAAAACATGGCACCATAACATCAGGAAGTTATCATCATGTGATGATTGTTCCTCTTCTTGCACTGTATGGAAGCAGTGGGGCGACTCTCTTCCGCCATAGCTGATGAGCCGACACTGGGGGTGCGTCATCTACTGGTGCCAGGCCTGGGCGACTCGACCCCCAGGCCTCCTCCGCTACATGTCCCACCTTCTCCTTACCTGGACATTGACACCGTGGCACAATCCGCTAAACTCTCTCCAAATCTGTGACTCACTCAGCAGGAGCCTCAGCCAGGTGGGATTTCACAAGCATGGGTACAGCAGTCGCCGCCAAGTCCGCTGGTGAACCTCCCAATGTAGTTGATGCAGCAGGGCCCCCCTTAGGCGTGAACTTGCAGTTCTCCCGCAACACAAGTTTGGCACAGCTCAGGGGCCTCACCCTCCACAGCATCTGGACAGCGCAACCTCATCCGGCCTGTGATGCAGAGAGGTGCCGCCCACCATTGGTAATCCTCTCTGTGCACCCCGGTATAGTGGTGGATCGTAGTATACGATGCAGACCTCCCTACGTTGGTGCGCAGG
The DNA here is from genome assembly GCA_963921515.1 of Calotriton arnoldi. Lineage (NCBI taxonomy): Eukaryota > Metazoa > Chordata > Amphibia > Caudata > Salamandridae > Calotriton > Calotriton arnoldi. The sequence goes on along the minus strand of CAWUFW010008902.1, from coordinate 428,724 downwards.
AGCGCCTCTACCATTCACAGCTCCAAGGGGCGCAAGGCGGTCTTCTCACACAGATCAGCAACATGTCTCCATGCGACCGACCAGACTTCACCACCGGGTATGGATGATCGCCACGCCTCAATGTCTACCGCCACAGCTCATCGACTCCACAGCTCCTCCGCATCCCACTCCAGGCTCCAGACGCAGGTCCAGCAAGGCATCCAGGCTCCAGACGCAGGTCCAGCGATGCATCCAGACGCAGGTCCAGCGAGGCATCCAGGCTCTCATCCTGGTCATCCTGGATGTTGGGTGGCTTGAGGGGTTTGTTGATGTGTGCTGCACTTGGCCCTGGCTGCTCCATTCTGCATTTCATTGCTTTTTTTTGCCTATTTTCTATTGGAGGTCGACTGATAGGCTATTTTTTCCATTAGAGGAAAAACAAACTCACGTTGGGCTGACTAACGTGCGTTTTTTTGCCGCTAATGGGCCTTTCGTTGGTTTTTGCCCGCTAACGCCGGAATTCCTATCGCCATCACGCTAATGTTAGATGCAGTTTTCACCGCTGGACCCTGAAGCTATCGCCATGTAGCGACGTCTTGTACATATGTCGCTAACAAGGCGATAGTTTTCCGCGGTACACGGCGATAGAAAAACTGCCGCTAACTAGCGTTAGCGATTGTTATCGTCATTTCTTGTACATATGCCCCTCTGTGTCAGGCCTTAAATCATTTTGAGCTCTGAAGTAGCCAAAAGAAAACCTCTCAATAATGATAACGCCAACAACATGCAATGATATGTAATAAGCCTAAAGGATCAAATTGGGGCTCATGCAGCCCAATAAAGGCTGGAAGGGAGAGTTAGTTCCTGAGAACTTGTTTCTGTCACTAATGCGCTGTTAGCAGTATTGACCAACAAGTGAGGGCTTTATTGCTATTATAAGCCCTTTTGATGCTATAATGGTAAAAACGGTTTACAATAAAGATTTGACTCTAAAAATGATTGTTAGAAGGTGGTTCTGACACTATGGGCCGCCCGGATTTTTCGCTTTTTGAGCACCTATTTGTTGAGCTTTTACTGTGGGAGAGCCTCATAGGTTGGGACTCTCCCACAGGAAACTCATGATGAAAGAGACTGCATGTGGATTTTACTGGTGTCCCCCTGGCTTGACTAGGCCGCTGCGCAGCAGCTGGAGTACGGGGCACCGGGCTGGTTACATGCAGACACCTGTGTACATGCGTGTGCACACGTGTAGGGGCTGCGCAGGGGAGATTCCTGGCGTGCGCAGTCCAGGAGCAGCTACAAAGTGAATGGTGTGGCAGGACTTATGCAGAATTGGGTGGTGACATGGAATAGGCTTTATACACTGGGAAGGAACATGCAAGGGAAAGTCAGTGTGTTTTACTGTTTTTCACTTCATTATTCCCCTCCTTGGGATGTGGAGCCCATGTGCTAGATTAACTTCCATAAGGCCTACAGATTCCAAACACGCACTAAAGTCCACGGTAGCGGATGTGAAAAGAAGTATTCTGCAGAGTCCAAAGTCATATTTGTACTGCTTTTGGCTCCAGAAATGTCATATTTCTCTGAGTCACTGGCTGGGGTCTGGCCCTGGCAGGTTAGATTAATGACCTTTCTTCCCAGAGCGAAGATCTTCCCTCCAAGGAGAGAAGATAGGTGGAGCTACAGGCTAATCCATCAGCAGCTGTCGCTGGGTGCCAGGCACCAAGCTGAACCAAGGTGAAGGCAGCACTGGGAGAAGGGGACCATGTGGCCAGAGACACTGGACGACGCCATTTTGAACAAACCCAGAGGCTGGACAAGAAGGAGGGAGCAGGGGCAGGAAAGTGATGTGTCGCTGTGTGATAGGGCAAACAGAGACTTCCTGCCAGCCCCCTCCCCAAATTCTAAAAAGAACTTGCACAGAAAGAGAAGCTCTCTCTGGGGTGTGGTCTGCGGAGGCTGAAGGTGCTGGAGCCTGGCGCAATGGGCAGTTGGAAGGAGGAACCCCCTGACTGTCCCCCAGGGCCCTGCCAGCACCAGAAGAAGAGCCCAGGACCAGTGCGCAGAAGCAGGGGCCTCTGCGCAGGGAGAAGAGAGGCCAAGGAGGAGAGACAGGCGAAAGGCTGGCGCAGGGAGCCAGTGAAGACAGCTCCCTGCAGAATCCCCCCTCTCAGAGACCCCGAGGGCGAAGGAGAGAGTTCCCAGTGGCTGGGGCTGGCCGCCAGGAGCGAAAGGACACGAAAATGGGGCAGATCGGACCCCCAGGGGCCGAGCTATGGCCCCCAGAAGGTGAGCGACCTTTGACCCCCCCCACAAAGGGGAGGTTGGGGGCCTGGGAGCCCATCCCCGGGCCCCGAAGCAAAGCCGGGGAGCGCCGTCGCGCTCCCCATGAAGATTGTGCCCTCCGGGGTGCCAGGAGCCCACCCTGACCCCCGGCGAAGAAAAGGAAGGCAGGGGAGCGCCGTCGCGCCCCCGCGAAAATGATCCCAGGGGGCCCGGGAGCCCATCCCCGGGCCCGAAGCAAAGTCAGGGAGCGCCGTCGCGCTCCCCGTGAAAATGCCCCGTGGGCAGTGAAGGGAGGTGCGAGCGCCGTCGCGCTGCCCCGCCCGCGAAGATGATGCTGGGGCCCGGGATCCCAACTCCGGGCCCCGCCGAAGCCGGGGAGCGCCGTCGCGCTAACCGGGAAGCGGAGGAATGGGGTGCCAGGAGCCCACCCTGGCCCCGACAAGAAGGCGGAAGTCGGGGGGGCGCCGTCGCGTCCCCCCCGTGAAGGCGGTCCAGGGGCCCGGGACCCAATCTCCGGGCCCGCAGAGGAGGAAGACAAGTCGGGGAGCGCCGTCGCGCTCCCCGTGAAGAGGGCCGAAGAAGGAGCGGAGTCGCCTCACACCTGCCCGCAGGAGCGGGCAGGCAAGAAGACTCTGCCGGCTCCCGCGGCCGCACGCGAGTGTGCGGGCCGGGCGGGGAGCCGGCGGGGGCAGCCGGGGGTGGGCTCCCCGAGCTGCCCTCCACCAAAAGGAGGATGTGGGGGTCCCGGGTGGGACCGGGCCCCTACCCAAGGAGAAATGGTGGGTCGAGGGGTCCCGGGTGGGACCGGGACCCCAGAGGTGAACGGAGGTGCCTGGGTGGAACCGGGCCCCTGGAAGTTGGCAAAGCGGCTGGGGGTGGGCTCCCCGAGCCGTAAGCAGTTTACCTGGGGGTCTGGGTGGGACCGGGCCCCCCACCGAGGCCGGAAGGTGTGGCGAAGCCACCAGCAAGTCCGCACGGCTCTCCCCGGCACAGCGGGAGAGCCGCTCATTGAGTATGCGGAAGGCGGAGCACGAAGCGCCCCATAATGCCTTGCTAGGCATTTCGGAATCGAGTGTTTTGGTGCTTTTGGTGGCCCCAGGAGGATGGGGTCACCACCAACTTGGCGCAGGGGTGCAGGGGGAGCTGCTGGAGAAGCGTAGTCTCCCCCCAGCACGAAGAAAAGTCCCTCCCTAAGTTTCCTAGGGAGTTCATAAGGATAACCCCTCAAGGGCTCAACCTGCTTTAATACACCTTCTGGGCTGGAACTTTTGTTCTACAGCTGAGGGTCTATTGCGAAGTGCTTCATGGAGTGAAGGGCTGAGTTGGGGATGTCTGGAGAAGGGCATCCCCTGGAGGTGAAGAGGTGTAATTGCACCAGAACTGCATTTACTCACGGTTATTCCTTTTTAGAGGGACTGAAGGTCACATATGTAATGTGAAGGTACCTGTGTAAGGTGATGTCATAAGCAAAGTGGGTTATGTTGCCAGACACTCCTGCTAGGGTGTCTGGCTGTATCTGCGTAATCCTGTGATTTCATCTGTGATGCCTTTAGGGGCTGTAATTGCAATGCATTCTAATGAGCCACAAAGGTGCTGAGTACTGTCATTCTAAAGTGTGCGTAAACATGTATTCTTGCTGCTGCGCTGAAGTGAGGAACAACCCAGACTGTTAGCCCTGAATAGGTAGGGGTGCATACTGTATGGTCAATATAAGATGTTCAGTCAGGGTTATGTGTCACTAGGGCAGGTGAACCTATTTTTAAAGCGTGTTGAGGTAATGGGGTGGGTCTCCACTGGGATGGTGCCAGTGCGCAGGGCCCTCGCTCCAGGTTATGCTCAACACACTGCATTAGGGGGCAAGATGATGTGCATACATGGGAGTGGTGGTACTAGACCCCACCCCCCCTTTGTGGGAGGGGTGGAGATGTTACGCAATGTCACAAAGTAATTCCAACAGCTTATGTATATTTGTAAATTGGTGCATAGTATTCAGTAGTGTGTGTGTTTAATAAATGTACTCTTACTTTTATAAAGCAAAGTACAGGCTGGACAATCAATTATTGAGTGTTATTTCTGCGCACCTGCAAATGGCGATTACTAGCCCACACCACCTCCCTTGAGTAAAGCCTCAGACTGCTCTGCAACGCTACCCTCTGAGAGTCAGGCGCTACAATTGGGTGTTTGGTTCCCAGTGAAGGACAAATGTAGTCATGTTATTTGTGCAGGCCTCACAGATACTGCCTCGTTTTCCAACAATGATAAAATAAAAAAGACATACATTGAGCATTAAACACAAACTCATTAAATTCAAACTTCTCCCAAACATTGCAGTAGACATTTTTTAATCCACAAAAATGTTTCCTTAATGTGAGCTCTGTTGGATTTTTTAAAATATCAGAGCCCGTTTAGTCTCGTCCTGTAAACCCTGTGTCCCATGCAAACACCTATAGAACTTAAATGCAGAAGTGAATGGACAAACCAAGGAGAGGAGAAAAGGGGACACAGTTCAGAAACTCCAATAAGAGGAGACAAGGCTGACTAAAATCTGATGAGATGAAAATATTATATCACCTTTGAGCTTGTAGCACGGGCGTACTGGTGAGTCTCGAAACCCTTTTCACCTGCGCATCGGGTCTGTGAATGTCTGTCTAGATGTTTGGTTTTAACCTTTGCCTCTATGGGAAAAGGGACAGCTAAAATAAGATGCAAAACAAAAAAAGTGACAGGTGGAGTGCTTGAATTAATCTGCACCACTGGTAGTTACTCTGGGCAGCATTCCAGTCCATCATTTTTTGATCACTGTGTCACTCAAGAGACCAATCATATGCAAATGAAACTTGGTCTGATGCACTATGTCACACAATTGCTTTGGGTCACAATATTTAGCACGGTAAACTGTTTATAATCATGCAATCTGGTACGCTGCTCTGAGGTGGACAATTAGCCAGACACATCATCTACGAGTTGAGAATGAGATTAGTTTCCTAGTTCAAACAAAACTATTATTAGGCTGTAGCAACACACAATATGCCTCTGGTATTCAATAGGCCAAACAGTAACTATTATTAGGCACCTAGGCTGTTGCAACACTCAATTTGCCTCTTTTATTTCATAGGTCAAACAGTAACTGTTATAAGGTACCCAGGCTGTAGCAACACACAATCTGCCTCTGCTATTTCATAGTCAAACAGCATCTTGCTTCTGTCTGTTTGTAGTTCACACTGTAGTAGCGTTTTCTAGCTTTTTGCTGCGGCTTTGCACTATACAGATAACACAACTCACTGCTATCACTTGATAGTATACAGGTAACCCTGGGCGTAGTTCGCGTAGTTGCGCTACGCGAAGCTACGCGAAGACGTCGGGGCGCTACGCGAGCTACACGTAGCTACGCGAGCGTGCGTAGCTGCTTGTCGCGCCCATTCGCAATGCGTTTTTCTTGCTCGGGAACGCATTGTGCGTGTTAGGGACGCTGTTTGCGTGCTCGGGGGCGCGAACTTACCCATGCGGTCGCCTATGGGCGCGGCCATTTTGTTTTTCACTTGTCCCGCCTGTTCGCGATCCCTTATTTTCTGTTCCGGGTCGCGTATAGCGTGCTCGCGATGCGCATTTCATGTTCGGGAACGCGTTGTACGTGTTCGCGACGTTTTTTGCGTGCTCGGGGAGAAATAACGTGCAAACTTACCCACGCGGTCGTGATGGGCGAGGCCATCTTGTTTTTCCACTCTATGCTATGGTTCTGGGCCTGCTTTTCTATCCTCCCTCAATCTTTGCAATCCTTAGTTTTTTACACTGTTTTTCAATTTTTCTTTATTTTTTATCTATCTCTCTCTCTGCCTAAGTCTATATTTTGCATTTTTTTCTACTTTTTACTGTTTTTTTACTTTTCGACTGTTTTATATAACTTTCTTCTTTAAGCTCCTACTTCTTCCCCTAACTTTATTTTTCCCTTCTAACTTTTCTTTTCCGCCTCCTCCCACCCCAGAACCATGGCGAAGGGTAGCAGCAGCGGCTCGAAGGGCAAGGCGCGTGCGCCCAGAGCCGCCTGCCTTGCGGCAGACTGCGCCCTGCAGGGGTGCAAGCCCGCCAGCTTTTTAGTGAGGCGGAGGTGGCCGCCCTTGTTTTTTTTGTTCAGCGCAACCGCCCCTTGACCTTGGCAGCAGGCGGCAGGCCAGGCTCCGGGTACCCGACCCAGGAGCGTCACCGCCCGTGGGTGAAGGTGCGCCGGGCAGTGTTTCGCTGCTCAGGGGTCCGGCGCACCCATAACCAGCTGGCCCACCGGTGGTCAGACATCCTTGACCGGGAGCAGGACCTGTTGGACCTGCTAGGTGTCGAGGTCGTGGGGCTTGGTGAGTAGCTAATATATATAGTAGTATAAGTATTGTGATTTGTGTATAAATGTTTTACAAATAACAAGAATACTGCTGCTTACATTGCAGGTAAATAACGTTTCAAAATCTTCTGTAATTGTAGGACACAGGTGCTGGGCGCTACTCTTACTTGTTTGCAACTTTGCGCTCGCTTGTCCTTATTATTATGTAAGAGTTTACTTTAGAGAACTTCAGTTAGGTAATGCTATTGCTAGAGAGACTGTAGTTCTTCCTTTGTCCTCCTGTCAAATAGTGGTGGATGAATTGATACTAGGTTTAGTTACTATTAGTTGATAATTTTTGAGCGGTCTGCGTGACGCATCCTCTGTCACTGAGTGCTGCTTACCCCAGTCCTTAGTAGAACCTTTTGTAGTTTGTTTAGTGAGTGGTACTGGTAAGCTTAGCAGTGTCAGTCAGCTGCAGAACATCAGACGCAACCAACCAACAATTTGGTGTATGCATTATGCACTTTATGCATGTGTCCTCCTTCTCATCTATGCATTTTTGATGGCTAAAAAAATGGAAATGCAGACTTAATGAACAATTGGCCCGCCTGGAATAGGTGGGCTAGGTCAGGTGGTACTTAGGCTTAGTTAGTGTTCTGGATTTTATTTGAATCAATCAGAATGGAACACTGAATTAGTGTTCCCAAATAAGTAGACTGTCCGTGAATCCCGCAAGCCAGTAGTCGATCGGCTTAGATAGGTCAATTTTATTGCAATTTTTGTTTCCTAAAACGTTTGAGCGTTTTTTAGATAATTTATTTGTTTCACAGCAATCGTTAATGTTTGTGTTTTTCTTTATTATATCTTACATGATCACTGATTTGCAGCACCCAGGGGCAAGAAGACGGGGTCCGAGTCGGCGGGACAACCACCAGAGGACCGCTCCTCTACCGAGGGCCCTGCTGCTGGTCCCAGTAAGTCCTCCAGTGGTTAATATTAACAATTATATTGCCCTAACTTTTACTGCACCTTATTTTTTCAGAACTATTAATTCTGGTTCCACTCCCTAATTCTATTTTTTACAAAAGATTCTTTGATCTTGACTTGACTATCTGTTTCTAAATTCTGGTTATCCCTGCCTCTAAGTTCTAACTTCCTCTGCTATGAATGTCTGTACTACTACTATTAGTCTGTCGCTAAGCTTGCCCAGTTTGCATTGCCACTCTTTATTGTACGGTTTTGAATAAAACTCAGATTGACCAATAGCTCTAGCCACTGAGTCCAGTCCTTTCGGTTGTCCTCTTCTAGGCTTCTTAATCTTGAGGCTTTGACAATTACCACAAACAAAAAGCCCAACCAGATATTTGACTATTTTTGATAGGATATAGTACATACTATTACTGATGTGTGGATTCTGCACAGCCCCATGCAGAACTATGCACAAGGAAATAGGATGTTGGTGAGGAACTTGGACGTTCCTCACACCTCAGTCAGAAGTGAACCCACAATCCCCTGAACGACTAGCTATAGTGTCTCATTAGGTCCCCGAACCCCCACCCGAAGATACCCAATGATTATGATTACACAACCCAGAACATAACACCCTTTCGCTCACTCACTCGTGTAAGTCCACCACCACCACACACCAAATACCACAGAGTCTATGTGTAAGTTCAAAAGGATTATTTTCAACTAACAAGCTCTGTATGTTGTTCTATAAAATTCAGTGTACTCCAGCCAGCTCCAACAGCAAAATGCATAAGATTAAAACAATAAACATTGTTACAACAAGTGCATGATGATAGAAGACAAAAGATCAGTGCGAATTCTGTGAGACTCCTCACCGTAGAATGTAGAATTACTGGTTACATCTCATGCATCATTCATAAGCTCTGCAAATCTCTGGTTCGTAGAAGGAAATCTTCTGCCTGAGAAAAATGGTGCGCGTTAGATAGTATAATGCAAGCATTTCTCAGTCCTGCCAAAAAGTGTAACATGTTACTTATGGCTAAGCAATACGGACTAACCGAACTCCATAAGAAAATGGCTTGTTTTTCGACCTCTTGTACGCAACGCTCAGAAAGTAGCTGTATGTGCTCATGTGGGCTCAAAAGGCGTCTTACTGTTACTTACTGCACAACAAGCTGCGAGGTAACATGCGCAAAAGACATGAAGCGAAAAATGGTTGCATGGCTCAGGCTAACTTTGCAAAGAGTAGAGTATAGTATAATAAATAATGACCCTAGGGACCATAACACTACTAGTGTCTATTGACTCTAGTACCCGATTTTGACTAGTGAATGTGATTTATAATACGTATGTATTAACTTTTTTTTCTATCTTGCTAGTGAAAAAGAATAAATAGGGGGAGGTGTACACAGGCATCTAAAAATGTGTCATGTTTTTATCTAGGCGTAGTAGCGACCACCAGTGCCGGCGGGGCCAGCGGCGATTCCACCATTCCGGAGGGGGCAGGAGATGCGGCACCTGCAGGAGCTACAGGGGGTGAGCCAGCAGCAGTGGCGGGCAGTGGTAAGTTATATTCATTACTTATTGACATTGCACTAGCTGGAAGGGTGTTGACTTCACTCACTGTACTGTGTTGTTGAGACTTATTAGGTATGAAGTTGTAGTGAACATTATACAACGGTTGAAGAAGAGAAGACACCCTTTACTTAGCATTAGCAATGCAGTAGCAATAGCATTACCAGCGTAACTTGATTAACCAATGGCCTCTTCTATCTGACTCCAACTCAGCTGTGAAAGTTTTATGGAGGAGACTAAAAGTCAGATCAGATGACCTTGATGGATGTGTTGAACAAAAAGGGAAAGAAGGGTGGAAGGAGGAAGGACGGGCGAGATTTAATATGATGACTGGCAGAGAAGGATATGTTGGAAGCATGGATAAGTGGCTGATAGGAATCAGATGCATGTGTTGTTGAAGGATGGGTGGAAGGTGAAAGAAGAATGGATGCCTGCCTGGGTGGGCGACACAGTATGGGTGGATACTGTGGATAGCAAGAATCATCAGCGGTGTTTGGGTGAAACTCTAAGCCAAGGCAAGCAACGGAGTGAGTGGAAGCATAGGTTGTTGTTGGTGAAACAAAGTAAGGTTTGTGGAGAGATTAAGAAGAATGATTGACATTTACTTAGAATGGATGGATGCCTGTATGTATTCATCAAGACAGCATAGGTGGAGACTGTCACGGGATGCACAGTTTTAGTTTTAAGGGAATGTAAAAGAAACCGCGCCACAGTAGCAAAGCCGATGTGGGGAGGGGCAGGGTGGGGGTAGCAGTAAACAATGTATTACGCGCCCAAATACAGGTAACTTTACTGTAAACATAAAAATAAATAAAGCAAATTTAATTGTGCGCATTGCACCGCCAAAAGCGATGCAGTGGGCGCAACAAAATTAGTTTTATTTATTTATATGTTTACTTACCTGTAATTGGCCATAATCCATAGTTTACTACTCCCCACCCTGCCCCTCCCTACGTCACCGCCCGGCAGCACTCCCCGAGTCCCACCACCGACCGCTACTGACCTTATGTCGTCGTCCCATATAAAAGCAATGATCATTGGATCAGATATATAATCTGCCTTTTTGTAGTAGCCAGGGCACTGTCAAAGTGAAATTGACCAATTGCCCTTCATGTAACAGAGAGAGTATGGCCAGTGCCACCCGTAATAGAAAAATACAAGCTTCCCCACCTGCAGACAGTAGTAAATCAAACTAACGTGAGTCTGCGTCATGAGTCAGACTCGTATGTTTGTCTTGGGTGCAAGCATAGTTGACCGAGCTGGCATGCCGGCTACTACAACAAGGTTATGTCATTTCGCTAAACTAGTAGAGATAAGAAGAAGACTGGTGTACTGTGTACTGGAGTCCATAGTGCTAGTATAATGCCTGAAACTCCCACAAATGTTACAGGCCGAGGAAGTGGGAGGATAGATAGATTATTATCAGAAATGTTATGTACTGTGCTTCTTGCTAGTGCTACTGTGCCATTATGTGTTGAATTAATTTTGTGTTCCTGTTTTGCTAAGAGTACTGGTTACAACAATATTCTTTTTCTTTCTTGATATAGATACTCCTTCCCAAGAAAAACCATCCCGGAAGGAGTTGGCAGCCAGGGCCCGGCGGTGGAAACTGGAGGCCATCTGTGAGGAGTACCGGCGGCTGGTGGCTCAGGCGGAGGAGGAGGAGGCAGCAGCAGCTGCAGCCTCGTCCGATGCCCCGGGCCCCAGTCAGGCCAGACCTCCAGTGGTACGGCGCCGCGGTCTGACAGCCGCCCGCCGCCACAATTCTCTTGCAGCCAGCACTGCTGTCCCCCACCCTGGATGCCACTGCAGGGCATTTCGACGCAAGATTCTCCTCCGGGTGGCACGGCTAGAGAATCAACTAGAGGAGCGTGTAAAAATTCTGGTGGACAAACACCTTAAAGCCCGCCGAATCTAATAGGACCCTGTTGCATTGCCCCTTTTTTATTCCTTTTGTTGGTGGGTGGGAATTGGGCGTTGGGGTTTCTGGACATTCTTTGGACTTTTTTTCGTTTTGGACATTGGTTGGGGTTAGGGAGAGGGGTGGGTCAGGTGTGGGATAGTTTATTTTTGTTAGGGTAATAAATTATATTTATACTTAAACATACAATGTTAATGTTTTGTGGGGGATTACTGTTTTACTGAATTAACGTGACATGGTTTCCTTGCTGCTGCAGGGCCGCAGCCAGTGTTTGATTTAAATAATCTGCCGATGATGTAACACAAACAGATAGATGCGGTACCCCTCACGGAGTTATTTGTCCTACTAGTACTGTCAGTCTCTCCTCCTAGTCCATTATACCTGCCAGCAAACTTATCTTACCTGTGATTGATGATGATTACGTTCGGCACAGTGATGGCTGCATGGTTTCCCAAGAGAATGGAGAAGATGCCATGGTTGTGGTGGTAGTAGTAGAGTAGACACTGGCAGCAGCATTTGCTAAAAAAATTAAAAAGAGACAGTCACTTGCCTGAAAGCGACTGTGGGAGGAGTAGTAGAACGAACTAAAATACAGTACAGAAGAAGACTGGCAATTTTGGCAAACAAACAATATTGCATTTGCAACTGCTAAAGTCAAATAAAACATAATGGTGGCGGGGAGTGGGACAGCCTAGTACAAGAAGTTACAAACTGTAGTTGTGTCGAGTGAGTCACTTAACTTAACACAATCGTAATTCGTAACCTTTACTGCTGTGTGGTAGGAGTTTGATGATGAATCCAATCAATGCTGGCAATTAATTATGATGTACTATTAGCCGGTGACGGCTTGCACATAGACTGAGCATGGGTGGGCAAGCAGAAGAAGCTCCTCGCCCTGCCTTGAAATGTAATTAGTGTTGCTTTCACCACATCTGCCCCAGGAAGCGTGTGATCAATTGGTGTACATTTTATGTAGTCACATCACACCTCAATATAAATCACAGCCCGGGGAAGAGGGTTAGGGTTTGATGAATGGATGGGAAGGGGGTTTGGGAAAGGTTGGAGAAAGAAAAACAATACGCATGGACAACAAAAGCAAAGCGAAATCTTGTCAGACGACCATGATCTTATCCAAAAAATCTATAAAGGGAGAAAAAGGAAATGCATGCATGATGATGAAGATAACTTGATGGTTAATGAGTAGTACTTACTAACTCCTACTAGACAATTAGACAGTACAGGGCAGCAGTATATTCTACGCAATTTGCCTTGCCTGTAATATGCCCTCAGAGAGTGAGACCCAAATTCCATGTTGTACTGGGCTTACTTTTAAAGATAGCAAAGAAAATTAAAAAATAGTTGTAGGGATCAATTAGCAAACAAACAACAACACACAACACACAGTCGTAATGATTGAAGAGAAAAAGGATTCCAATTAATTAAAAGATGAATGATGAATGATACTAAAGTTACTATTATCCTGGTCAAATTGTGGAGTTGAATCTCATCCTTCCTCTTGGTCCTATCTTCCATGGATGCTCCGCACATCAATCTTGGTGGCCTTCCTGATGCGGATTGGTAAGGTAAATGTGAGTTGTGTCTCCCAGTATAGCACAGGGTAAAGGCCGGCCTGTAACGTCTAGATGGAAAAACAAAAGGGGTATTGAAAAATCAATGAATAAAAAAACATCAATTACGGTGGAGTCCAAGAAGAGAAGAGAGAACACTTTCAGACTGAGGCGGCTTGGATATATCATGTATATTCTGTTTACAGCATTAAGCTACAACAACAACAGGACAGAACAGGCCCACCACAGCACCAGACCGTCCGTGACCCAACCTCCATTTACCTTAATTTTTGACAGAGCCAGACAAAACAAGGCATATATACACAGCAACTTAGCATTTTCAAAATTAAGTGACAAAATCTATGCGCCGCTGTCATTCATGACTTGACTCGACTCCACCACTACATGGACATGTAGGTCTGCTGTGTTTACTTTCTTGTTGAATTGTTGTGTTTATGTTTACCTTATGCCACTTAGTGAAACGCAGTTATTCCTTCAATCATCTCCGATCCAACTGACTGACTGCAAAGATAGTATGGTCATCATCATGGTGTGGTACGTGTTGTCCAACTCCAACTCAGTCTGTAGTGACTCCGATTAAGTCCATATTCCATATTAAAAAATTGCAACAGATATTGGCCTGCACCTGCAGTAGTAGGAGTACAATTTGGTTATTAAACAACAAGAAGGGAAACATTGACTGTCACTGACTTGACTTGAATCACTTTGTAGATTAACTAGTAGAGTAGAGTTCGACTTCATGCACAACATCAACAACAAACAACAGCAATCGCTCAGAGTCTGCAAGCATCCAATGCATTCCATCATTACCTGTCTTGCTCTTCTCTTTGGCTGTCAGATCATCAGATGCCTAGTTCTGACAGGTGTGTGGTTTTTTTTTATGGGGCAGTGGCCTCATCATTACTCCAGTCCACATTCATTTTGAGTGTTAGTCGCTGTTTCGGTTTTCGTCTTATTCATCTGTGGCACTTTGTCACAGTTTAAGTTGCTTCACCTGGTCAGCAGTGCACTGTGATGATGGGCCGCGGCCTGGGTAGCACTCAGTGCTGGTCATTTGAGTTTGCACAAATGTCAGCAAGTTTCTTCGAAGAGTCTTGTCTTTCTCTGCCAAGTACCTTCTGTCCTGACAGTGAGGAGCTTTGGATGCCTGCCGAGGCTGTAGCCTTCGGACAGTGATGAGTTCACTTTTGGATGCCTGCCCAAGTTCTGACAGTGAAGAGTTGTGGACGCTGCAGAGGCGGTAGCATTCGGACATTGATCAGTTTCGGCTCGGAAACAAAACGGAGGATAGCTATAGTCACGTTTCACTTCTTATGGAGGGACTGTTAAAGGCAACATTTCTTGTACTCCAATGTCTGGCTTGATGGAAATGTACTAGGGCGAGACAGGAAGATGAAGCAGGACTCTGAAGAGTGGACAGTTAAATGCACAGACGTGCAACTCCAATAGGGAAATAAAAAGAGAAGGCGGTGGTGATGGATTTGTTGTGATTTGATTTGAACCAGAAAGACAGATACACAGACACATAAAGGAAGGAAGAAAGTGACAATTTGAAAACCTAGTTGTCAGGGAAGAGGAGCTCGTCCTCAAACTCTGGTGGTTCGGACAGAAGTAGGTCCTGTAATGCACTATTTACGTCATCCAAGTCGCTCTCCTCTTCCTGCTGTGATTCACGTATTTTGTAATCCGGTGGTATAAAGTGCTGATTCATTTTGATCATGGTTAACCTCTCCACGCTTTTGGGCGAGAGACTGGTCCTTTTCGAAGTTACAATGGCACCAGCAGCACTGAAAACACGCTCAGAAGAGACGCTTGTGACAGGGGAAGCCAGATACGTTATCGCCAGCCTGCTGAGCACTGTCCATTGGCTTCTTTTCCCATACCAATACACCAATGAGTTTCGATCCATGAAGACCTCTGTTGGGTCATCCAGATAGGCCTGGACCGTCCGCTCAATGTTCAGGGGTGCTCCGATGTGCTCGGCCTCTTTTGCCTTTGCATCAGCGCTGGACTTACCATACCCCTGCCGTAGAAACCAATCAGTTGCAGATTGTACTGTGGATGATCCTGTTCTTGCTGTTGTTGATGTTATTGTTGGTGTAGGTGACTGCTGGGAGGCAAACGCACTGCCCTCAGGCTCCGAGTAGAACTTGACTCTGGATGCCCTGTAGTACTTGTTATGGCCTGGGGTGGGGGCCTGTAATTAACAGCCGTTCACTTTCGAAAATAGTGGCTTCCTTAGCTATCAAAGTTTTGTAGTTGGCAACATCCACTTCCGAAAAAGGAATTACTGCCTTGCTGTTCAGAAATACTTTGTACCGTGGATCCAAAATTGTGGCACTAATGTAATGTGGATGTGACAAAATGTTATTTTGAATCCTTGTACTTTCAGATAAGCGAGCGGCTAAGGTCTCCGCCAAATGATATGCGTCTTGTTTGTCATCCACACCTGCATACGTTTCAGACACCTCCTTCAGCTGTTGCTCTAGCATGTGCAACAATGGGATAGCTTGGCCCATAGTACAATCCTCCCTGCTGACTTCACGTGTGAAGATCCCAAAAGGAAGTAGCATCTCAGTCAGGCATTTAATGAGGTCCCATTGACCCATCTCAACGGTCATGCCTCTCACAGTAGGTTCCCTTAATCTTTGCATGACATAAGCATTGAGTGGTATGTACAGTTCAAACAGACAATCAAGCATGTAATAAGTTGAGTTCCAACGTGTTGGCACCTCCTGGATGAGCGCTTTGACTGGCATTTTATGCTCACGTTGAATGACCCTCAGCTGCTTCCGGGCTTTAAAAGAATGGCTGAAATGTGTGCATATTCTTCTGCAGGTGGCCAGTAAGTTGCTGACTTTGGATTCATTTTTCAAAACGTCTTGAACAACAATGTTAATGCAGTGTGCCAAACACGGGACCCTGAAATAGCCACCATTGCCCATGGCCTTAACTACATTACTGCCGTTGTCCGTGGCAACAAAACCAATCATAAGCCCTCTTGGGCGCAGCCACTCAAAGACCTTGGTGTTAAACTCTTCCAAAATGTTTGCAGCAGTATGAGATTTCTCCATGGCAAACATGACTACAGTTGCATGTTTGCGAGTGGCATGAAAAATCTCAGCAGCGTCAACACCAGCAGATATCTGTTCTCTAACCCCGCAAAAGAGATCCAGTGTGCAGTGATGCACATGTAATCTTTGGCTTGGCAACTGGTCCACATGTCTGTTGTCAGGTGGATACTGTGAACAGCACTCTGCTTCAAGGCTTTTCCAAGCAATTCCAGCACGTCGTGATGTAGTGCCGGAACAGCAACTCTGGCAAAATAGTAGCGGCTGGGAACATGCCATTTTGGGCAGATGGTTGACACAAATTCCAGAAAACCCACCCCTTCAACAAAAGAAAAAGGAGAAGGTCCAGTGCTAACATTTTAGCCAGCTTCGCATTGTACAAACGTGCTATTGGGTGGTTGCGTTCGTACTGCCCCTCCCCCCCAAACATGCTGATAATGGTAGGCTGCATGGTTTTCCTTTCTCTTAGGCTCAACAACGCACTTTTTGGGGTTGCAGACCTGGTACTCCTTGGTGTCTCAGGCTGACTCTTACTCTTGTGCCACTGAGATGTTGCTGAAGATGTGGGCAACGTTAACACTGCACTGCTGGGGTCAGGGACACCTTGTGTACCACTACCAGAGAGAATGTCTCCCTGTCATTCCTCTTCCACCGTGATCGGATCATCTACTCCTTTATCCCCACCAACACCAATGGTTGCAGTTTGTTTTATGCCGCGAAGGTGGTCCTCCCAGCTGATCAAGTGGTGTTTTTTCAGATGGGTAATTTTGCCTCCGGTACCATAGTTTGTACCAAGCTTACCACGACTAACAGAGCTATTACAAATGGAGCATATAGCAATGTTCTCCTCCTTTTCGCTAACCGTAAAGAAGTCCCAAACTGGGGAGCTTAACTTTGGCCTCCTGCTGGAGGTGCCACTTCCAATGCTGGATGAACTGGAGGGTGTGTGTTGAATTTGACTCTGTGCTGCTGTACCACTACCTACTCCTACTGAGGTGGTGGTTGTGCTGGATGTAGGTCGCTGCCGGGCCTTTGCTAATGCAAATATGGAAGCTGTAGGTCATGTTGGTGTTACCTGTGGAGGTATGCGTGCTACATCCCTCGAAGCGATTTTGGATAGGGTAATAATGTTGGTCTCC
Source organism: Calotriton arnoldi (assembly GCA_963921515.1). Taxonomy (NCBI): domain Eukaryota; kingdom Metazoa; phylum Chordata; class Amphibia; order Caudata; family Salamandridae; genus Calotriton; species Calotriton arnoldi. The sequence goes on along the minus strand of CAWUFW010008902.1, from coordinate 411,883 downwards.
ATCTCCTCGGGGCCGGGAGTGATGTTCGTGATGACTGGCTCATCATCATCATCCTGCTGTTCTACATCGACCTCCATAAGTGTAAGGCTTTCTGGAACCTTCCTTTTCCCTAGCTTGGTCTTGGAACGTGGCTCCCTCTCAGACTCAGTTTGTGGCTTCCAAGTGGCATCTAGATCATCAGAAGGGGGGCTTGGCGAAAAAGTTGATGGACTACCCCTCCTTTTCCTTGCTGGAGATTTGGAAGACAATGGATCTTCTGAATGAGTGGCTTCTTCTTCTACCTCTGCATGAGGCTCAATTTCCTGAACTGCCCCTACTTCAGGAGGAACAACAACTACTATTGCGGGCGGTGGTTGCGGCTAATGTTGTTGACCACTTCTCTGCTGTGTTTCCTCCTGCATTGATTGGGTACTACTTTGAGATAGCGATAAGTTTATCTCCGGCTCAGCATCACTGCTTTCCACCATTAGGCTGGCTACCTCTTCCACACTCATGTGCTTGGGCCTGGGTTGGTGGGTTGGGCCCACTGATGCGGAGGTGCTGCCCCCAGCTTGCCCCCCGGACACCACTGCTGCAGGCGTAATTTTTTTTTGCCCAAAAAAGGTATTGGCTGGCACACCAGACTTAAGTGTCACTTCCTTCTTCTGTTCCTTCTTCTTCTCAATAGCAACTTTCTTGGTACTGGAGGACCTGGTACCTGCTTTCTTTGGGCCCATCTTCTTCAGATGTCAGCAGCACTCAGTTGCAGAGATGTCTGGTCAGGTCACACGTCACGTTGTGTACAGCAGCAGGATGTCTGTCTGGCAGTGCAACGGGCAATGATGAGAGAAACACCTCCTCCTCAGTCTTTGTGCACCTAAAAGCAAAAAAGCCAGAACATCAGTCAAACATAGCACAAATCAAACAAATATAATATAGAACTTAGTGTGTGGTGGCCTCAATTATTACATTTTAGAAACTCGGTGAACAACAACATACAGTGTAGCCATTTATGAGACGTTGACAACAAGGCCAGGGCTTTCCTGGCTACTGTGTAGTGCTAGTGTGTACACTCTGGAAGAATAAGAATAGTAAAGAACAAAAACTAAAATGTAGTGGAGCATGTTTGGCCTAAATTTGTGCATCACGTGGGATGTATGTAGCAGCATCAGGGAGCTGCAGCTGGCAATGGGGATGGATTTGGAAGCAGTAAGACAAGAGGAACAATGGAAAGACACGCAGGCCTATGTGGCAAAAACAGCACACTACTAACTACCACCACAAAATGGCCCCCAGCAACATGGTGACTCACAGGCACAAGGCACGGCAAACAATGAACTCAAGCAGGCCTATATATGGGCAGACAAAGGATGCCTTATAAAACACACACAGCTTTAATGCAAAAACTAAAATCCACATGGCTAAAAACACTTTTGAAAGTTAGACAACCACTACAACAACACATAATTATAATTACACACGCAAAAAAGGCATTTATTTAACACACCCAAAAAGTGAAATAGACCCTCCAAAAAAAACCACATTTTGCAATTCAATTCAATGCCATCCATGGCCTAAATAATGTCAAAATTCCACAGACAACACAGAAACAGTTTTTATGCACCCATGATGACTACCTCTGGGCCTACTGGCAGACTAGGCCGCAAGCTTGGAGGCCTATGGCAAAAGCACAGTGGCTGGTCCCACAAAATGGCCGCCACCACATGGCCAGGCCACCCAACAACTTCCTTCCTGTTGAAAAAAATTGTAAAAACAAAAAAAATTGACTCCTTGCTCACCAAACTACATCTAAATGACAACCTGAGGAGTTTTTTGTGCAAAATGAACTAAATCATCATTTCCGAGAAGGTTTTATGCTGCTCGAGAGATATTCTTCGCCAGATTGTAAATTCTGCGTGTTCGGCATCGCGATCGTCACAAAAAGTCGTTATCGCGCGCGCGAAAACATATATTGAGCGCGCGAAGAAGATAAAAAGTGTAAGTCCGCGTTGTTGCGCAGTGCAGAGTTGCCCAAAGTCCGCGAGCTGAACGCCCAGGGTTACCTACTGGCTGAAAAGGCCTATTTATTTAACAAACACCCAAAAACTGAAATACCACCCCAAAACCCACATTTTGCAAATCAATCCAATGCCATCCATGGCCTAAATTATGTTACAATTCAACAGACAACACAGAAACAGTTTTTATGCACCCATGAGGATGACTACCTCTGGGCCTACTGGCAGACTAGGCCGCAAGCTTGGAGGCCTATGGCAAAAGCACAGTGGCTGGTCCCACAAAATGGCCGCCACCCACATGGCCAGGCCACCCAAAATAACAAGAAAGTGAAGACAAAGGAGTGGACAGGAGTCAGACCAGGCAGTTGGAGACTCTGGGCAACTTCCTTCCTGTTGAAAAAAATTGTAAAACAAAAAAAAGTGACTCCTTGCTCACCAAACTACATCTAAATGACAACCAGAGGAGTTTTTTGTGCAAAATGAACTAAATCATCATTTCCGAGAAGGTTTTATGCTGCTCGAGAGATATTCTTCGCCAGATTGTAAATTCTGCGTTTTCGGCATCGCAATCGTCACAAAAAGTCGTTATCGCGCGGCAAAACGTATATTGAGCGCGCGAAGAAGATAAAAAGTGTAAGTCCGCGTTGTCGCGCAGTGCGGAGTTGCCCAAAGTCCGCGAGCTGAACGCCCAGGGTTACCTACTGGCTGAAAAGGCCTATTTATTTAACAAACACCCAAAAACTGAAATACCACCCCAAAACCCCATTTTGCAAATCAATCCAATGCCATCCATGGCCTAAATTATGTTACAATTCAACAGACAACACAGAAACAGTTTTTATGCACCCATGAGGATGACTACCTCTGGGCCTACTGGCAGACTAGGCCGCAAGCTTGGAGGCCTATGGCAAAAGCACAGTGGCTGGTCCCACAAAATGGCCGCCACCACATGACCAGGCCACCTACAAGTTCACAACAAGCATAAGCCAAGGGAAACAAGGAAAAGACATGCAGGCCTATATGGAAAAAGCAGCACACTACTAAAGTACCCCCACAAAATGACCCCAAGCCACGTGGTCACTCACAGTCACAACAGGCCATGGAAAACAATGAACTCAAGCAGGCCTATAATAATAAATATGACCAGACAAAGGAGGCCTGCAGTGCTAAACAACACAGCTTTAATGCAAAAATGCAAAAACGAAAATCCACAGGGCTACGAAAGGTTGGAAAGTTACACAACAAGCACACACACACATCCAACAAAGGTATATATATTACACCCAAAAAGTGAAATACACCCCAAAAACCACATTTACCAATTCAATCCAATGCCATCCATGCATGCCCTACATTTTTTTTTTTCCACAAAATTTTTATTGAGTACTGCGGAGGAAATATATACTTATACATAGTCAAGATTAGGCATTTGGTTACAATTTTCTATTCCAGAAATAACAGTGGTCATATACATATACTGTGTGACAGTAGGTAACATAGCGATCTATGCAATACTTAGCGTGTTGATCTCATATGTTAAAAATGCGCATACCTTCTATGTTTACATATTGTAAAGTCCTGTATATGGACAGAAAGTGCAGTACTCATGAATCCCCACTTAAGAAACCCACCCCCAACAATACCCAGAACTAAACAATAAGCAAAATGTTGCCGCATCATAGACAGCACCCTGTAGCAGTTGTTTCTATACTTGGTGACTGCCCGGTCCGTAACCACGGGGGAGGGGAAGGGGGGAATCGGCGAAAGAGGGGGATGGGGAGAGGGGGGAGGAGGAGGGGCGCAGGGGAAAGGGAAGGAGCAAGAAACACTAGCATCTCACTAACAGTAATCAGGTGTCTGCTCTGTTTTCCAACACTGTGACCTGCGATTCTACTAATTCGTCCCCCATGCCTGCTTTAAAAAGTTCTATGAGGTGTGCCCATTCTAAGGATATGGGACGTTTTCGTAATCCCCTATATTCTTCTCGCTGTAATGCTTCCCTTTCTGCAGCCGCCCACCTAATTACCTCTTCGTGCCATTTGTCCTCACGGGGCGCCGTGCTGGATTTCCAGCGCTGTGTAATCAGTCTTTTGGCCAGCATCAGGGCCAATCCGGTAAATCGACGCAACAATTTAGCTTTCTTAGGAAGGGGGGGGAGCCCCAGGAGACAGGCCTCAATCGTGCCCCATGATGTGTGGTCCGTCAGGGCCACTAAGCCTTGGATAACGTTTGACCAAAACCCCGTTAGTACTGGGCATGACCATAGCATATGAATAAAATCGGCTTCTTGTGTCTGACATCTCGGGCATGCCGAGGACGCATTCGGGTACATCTTGCGTATTGTTGTCGGGGCTAGGTAAGCTTTGTGTAATATGAATAATTGTATCGTTTTTAACCGGCAATTACGGGATACTCGCCGAGGGTGTTCCAACATTAGGGTCCATTCTCTGTCTTCTAACTCACGGAGAAGTATCACATCCCATTTCTGTCTGAGATACTGTAATGGAGTATGTAAATGTTCCCTCAAACCCCGATAGAGCCAACGAACCAAGTGACGGCCATGCCCCATTATGTGAATAGATTTCAATAAGTGGAAAGTTGGAGGTTCCCCTGGTCTATAAACCAATATTTCCGAATAAAGTGAACTATTGCTGCGTGAGTGAGAAACAATGTGCTAGGTACAGAATAAGTTCGTACAAACTCCTCGTGGGGCATCAGGTGTCCATCCAGGAAGAACTCACCAACTGTCCCTACTCCCATCTGCGTCCACCCTCTTATTTGAGTCATTGATATTACCCCGCGCCTGGTAGGCAATCCACAGAGCGGGATGTTCGGGGCGTATGGAAAGGGTTGCTTTGCTGATTTATGGGCTTGTTTCCAATAATGCAATGCAACTTGCAAAAGATAAGGAGGATCCTGCATTTTCGTCGCACCCGGGCATAGCAGTGATTGCAGAGTTCCGCGTTGTAAAAGCCTGGGGATTGCCCAATTTCAAATAAATTCTTGCCCGCCAACCAATATGCCAGCCACTGCAATTGTCCGACTATACTGTATGTTTTAAAATCAGGTGCTCCCAGTCCCCCTGCATTACTAGGTAACTGTAACTTAGCCAACGCTAACCTGTGTCTACCCACCCCCAAATTAAAGAGGACAACAAGGTATCGAGTGTTTTAAATATCCAGGCCGGGAGGATAACCGGTAGGTTCACAAAATGATAAAGTAGTTTGGGCAACATAACCATTTTAGACACCGCCAAGCGGCCCGCCACTGTCAATGGTAACGTATTCCAGAAGGTAATCTGGGACCGTAGTGAATTAATTGTTCGCACCACATTACCATCTATGGTATCTGCATTAGATCTATATATGTAGATACCCAAATATCTAAAAGTAACAGGCTCCACTCTAAATTGCATCTGACCAAATTGCAGATAAGAAGAGGTATAGGTATCATAAAAGGAGTAGGCAATTGATTTAGAGGCGTTAAGACATAAACCAGATATTTCCCCAAAGCTAGAAAAAACAGTTGCTACCGTGCGTTTGTCTCCAGTGAGATCCCGGAAATATAATAACATATCATCGGCATAGAGTGATACCGAATGAATCACACCCCGGAGAGGGATGCCATAAGGAACCATAACTTGACGCAGACAGTGTGCGAGAGGCTCGAGGGCCAATACAAAAAGCAAGGGGGATAGGGGGCAGCCCTGGCGCGTTCCCCGATAAACAGTATAGGAGGGAGAAATGCTCGAGCCTGTCTTAGCACGAGCTGTGGGGTTAGTATAAAGCAAACCAACCCAAGCACAATATGACTGAGGCAGTCCGAATTTGGACAATACCGCTAGCATATAAGGCCAGCTTAGGGTGTCAAATGCTTGACGGACGTCCAATGACAGGCAGCCGGCAAGAGGTGAAGTTTCGGACGCTGTATGTAACAAGGCATGAAGCCGACGAATATTCAGTGAGGTACTGCGTTGAGGTATGAATCCACACTGATCCGTATGGATCAATCGAGGAAGTAGCGGAAGGAGCCGCGATGCCAAGACCTTACTAAGTATCTTATATTCTGTGTTAAGAATCGAGAGTGGTCTATAAGACAGAAGTTCAGTCGGGTCCTTATCAGGTTTTAAGAGAGACGTAACTAATGCCTCCCTGGTGGTAGGAGGTAGGGCACCTTCGTCGAAAGAGGAGGTATAAAGTTGCAATAGTTTAGGAATCAATGTATCTGCAAAAGTGGAATAAAACTCCACAGGGAGGCCGTCTGAGCCCGGCATTTTGTTACGAGCTAATGCAGTAACCGCCCTACGAATCTCTGCCGTAGTAATCGGAGCTGCCAAGTCTTCGACGGTTGCAGCTGATATAGTAGGAAGTTGGATCTGTGCCAGGAAATCGGTGGTTGTAGCGGCCATATCCAAGAGGGGGCAGTATATAGGCGAGCATAGTGTTCCTGAAATGCAGCATTAATTGCAGCTTGAGAAGTAACCAAAGTGTTATGGATTGTATGTATCGCCAAGATAGGAGTGGGGGTCATTGAAGGTTGAATCAGTCGTGCTAATAATGTGCCTGCTCTATCCGCCTCTGAGTGTGTACGCAGTGTATAGGCATGAAAATCTATCTGTCGCAGGCGTTCCAGTAATTCCGCATACTTAATCCTAGCGGTCTGCAGCGGCTCTACACCTTCATTGCTCCTCTGGGCAGCTACCTCTAGAGCCTGTAGTTCCCTTTCCAGGTCCGTCAGATCTCTAATCGTTTCCCTCCGCGAGCCCACCAAGGTTCCCATGGAGACCCCGCGAATGGTCACTTTGAAGGCCTCCCACTCAAAGGATCTGGACGAGGCAGTGCCCTCATTATCTATAAAATATGTAGTGATAGCAGTAGCTAAGGCGGCCCGATAAACTTGATCTTCCAACTGTATAGGTTGCATTCTCCACGTTGGGATAGGAGCGGGGAACGGCCCCAGGTCAGCGATAGTTCTATGGGATTATGATCAGATAAGGTCTTGCCCAGATAACCACATTGCGCAACGGAAGGGGCTAGATCTGGAGTGCAAAGGAAGTAGTCCAAACGAGTGTGTAATTTGTGTGGATAAGAATAAAAGGAATATTCTCGCATATTAACATGTAGGGACCTCCATATGTCTATTAAGTTCCAACCCCGTGCCCATCTTGTCAAGTTAACAGCCTGTACTCGTGCTGCTGTGTTAGATAAGGGAGGATGAGATCTATTGAGATCCACATCAAACACTGCATTTAAATCTCCACCCAAGAACCATGGGATGTGAGACCATTCTGAAAGTGCTCGAGAGACCCGTGTGAAGATGCATGCCCTACATGATGTTTAAATTCAACAGACACCACAGAAACATGCACCCATGGGTACCTCTGGCTCTAGTCTGGGCCTACTGGCTGAAATTCCAATCAAAGAAAAACAACTAGGCCCCTGCCGAAACTACAGGCCACAACAATAAATTTTAAAAACTATGGAAATCCCCCCAAAAATGTAGGTACAAACAAGCCCCAATCAAACAAACAAGTACACCAGTTCTCCAACTTACTTGTAAAATCTCAAATCCAAGAGTCCTCAAATCCAATCCAATGATATGATGCAGCAGACAGACACAAAAAGTGATCCTTCCAGCTCCAAATCCAAATGAAAGTGAACAGCACATGGACAAAGCACTGGGAGGTGCCTGCTGGACAGGAACAGGAAGTTTGAGAATCAGGGGCACTTCCTTCCTCTTGGGAAAAAAAGTAAAAAAGAAAAAGGACTCCTTGCACAAAAAACTACAGCCAAATCACAATCTGAGGAGTTTTTGGAGCAAAACCATCATTTTCGAGAAGGTTTTATGATGCTCGAGAGATATTCTTCGCCAGATTGTAGTTTCTTCGTGTTCGGGATCGCGATTTTACCAACACTGCCGCCGGAAGTCAGATCGCGCGTCCGAATGACGTGTTCGCGTTCGCACACTCTCGCGGGATCGTGCGGCCGGATTCCAAATCTCGTGGCGCCCGCGAACGGATAGGAAGTCGCGTCGGCGAACGCAGAATCACGGTAGGTCGTTACCGCGCGCGAGAACGTATATTGAACGCGCGAAGAAGAAAAACAGCTACGCTACGCCGCAAATTGCGTAGTGCACGGTAACTTCGCGTTCTACGCGAATCGCGAAGTTACCGAAACTTCGCAAGCTCCGCGAGCGTAGCGTAGTTCACCGCCCAGGCTTATATACAGGTTCAATACGTTTCGGCACATATCACTGCTCAACTTATGTCTGATCAGAAGTGGGAGGTTAACTGCGAAATGCACTATTTGAGCATTGGTGAATTTTCACACATCTTTCTCACTTATTTCTTTGAAGGTTTTTCTTCTGTAAGGTCGTTAAAAATCATGCCTTTGTTAAATTTTTATCTGGTCAAATGCTTTACATCAAACTATGCATGTTATTCTCCAGAAACTTGTAATAGGTGATATATAATAACAATTATGATAATAATGATATTACGACTACTACTACTGCTATTACTGCTACTAGTTCTGCTACTACTTGTAATAATAATAACAAAACAACAACAATAATAATAATACATAATCATCATAATACATATTGTGGCTAATATTATTATTATTATTATTATTGTTATTATTATTATTATTATTATTATTATTATTGTTGTTGTTGTTATTATTGTTATTATTTCATAGCGTGTGAGAGTTAAAATTCATTTACCACTATCAAATGTTGTATTTCCCAACTTTTGAGATTTTTTATTGTCAGGACTATTCACCACCCTCTTCTTATATTTTGTTTTTTACAGTGAGTTTTATCAATAGTTTTTTTTGGTTCTTAAGTTTAATCCCACAACACCAAAGGACCCTATCCTTAATGTAGATCAACGTTCTCTCCAGAAATGAGTCTTGCTGGCCCCATGTATCAATGGGCAATTGTGGCCACAGAAATAATGGCCAATAATAACGTTTCATTTTTGTATAAACGGGCCAGTCAGCACATCATCTTTGCACAAGGGCTGGAGTTGTTAATTGACATGTGATCCCCATCCACCAAACCCATGGACAAGTGCAGGGGCGGGTATTGTTTTAGACCCTTCTGAAATTGGCCAAGAGCCAAGTGACTTGTTGTTGCTTTGCCTCACCTCACGCAAGGTTGGGATGTATTTTGTGAACTCTGTCCTCCTGCAGTTTTACTCTGTCCTCCTCAGTGGCACACGTAGCACTGAGGATAGTTGTTCCAGACTACTTTCTTCATCCTTTTTGAGGGTGAATGGGCATGAACAGTTTACAGGAACCTGTTAGTTATTGGAAGCAGGACTTTCGATCAGCAGTTACCTGTTCTTGTTCTTCTTTATGCTTATTCCTTTGAGGGTGAAGCAAAAATGAGGACGATGGTGAATGCTGAGAGAAAGGAGGAAGTTGTGGGCAAACCTCCATTCATTTCAGTCAGAAACTCCTCACAACCAGGGGAGTGTGGCCTAGCCATCAACCAAGATGGTCATCTAAATTTGATAATCTGTCCTGACATCTTTGTAATCTGTCTCTAACCGATCCATTTATTGTGCTTCAAAAATACAAATCATCTCAAAAACAACTACCCGCAACTTCCACAATGAGTGTGGCTGGTGTTTTGCACCAGACTTAGAAAACACCAATCTGAAAACACTCGACTGACTAGAGGCTGAGAGACCAGCCTTGAGGGCCTTGAGCCATGAGGGCAAAGTATCTGGGAAGGGCATATGATACCCAGTGCAGAGGGAAACACTATTGGCTAGAGCAACTGGCTTTCTGCGGGCATTAGTAGGGGACAGCTGACATGGAGGGGAGCATCAGTCAGAGCAAAGAACTCCTACCACTCATGTCCATCAACATACAACAACATGCCTTCCATCCATGCTAAATTGTAAAATGACAAAAGCCTATTATCACTCCAGGCACAGTATTACAGCATTAAATTGGTAAAATACCAAACAAGCCAACCTGAAATTGATAAAAGCAACGCCTGACACATGTCGTTTTACAGCTCGGCAGGGATGTCACTGTGCTAGTCCTATGCTTCAAGATTTTGATAGAAGATCAGACATTTGAGGTGAGCAAATTTAGAGTGTCAGTCACTGGTGTTGAGGGTGCTCTATAGAGTAGCTGCTCTCTACCTAAACTTGGGAACTACCAAGTGTTCTCTGCTTCTTTTTTGCATAATTTATGCTTCACTGCATGCCTGAAAGGGTATTCTTTTGACTTATACTGGGTGCTCCCTTGTTTCTGGACAAAGCTAAACATCTCTGAAGAGCTATAATGATAGCAAAACACATGTCAGGGGTTGCTTTTATTAATTTCAGGTTGGCTTGGTTGGTATTTTACCAAATCAAACTGTAATACTGTGTCTGGAGTGGTAAAAGGCTTTTGTCATTTTACAGCTTGGTATGGATGGCACCGTGCTAATCCTATGCTTAAAAACGTTGCCATAAAAATGGAATAAGACTTTGTCCCTTTCTATCTCGGCTTGGATGGCACTGTGCTAATCCTATACTTAAAGATTTTAATAGAAAAGCAGACATTTGAGGTGAGCAAATTTAGAGTGTTGCTGGTATTGAGGGTGCTCTGTACAGGAGCTGCTCTCCACCTAAACGTGGGAACTACCCAGCATTCTCTGCATCTTTTTTGCGTAATTAATGTGTCAATTTATGCCTCAAAGGGTATTGATTTGATTTATACTGGGTGCTCCCTTGAGTCTGGACAAAGCTAAACCTCTCTGAAGAGCTATAATGATAGCGAAACACGTGTCAGGGGTTGCTTTTATTCATTTCAGGTTGGCTTGGTTGGTATTTTACCAATTCAGAGCTGTAATACTGTGCCTGGAGTGGTTAAAGGCTTTTATCTTTTTGCCTCTCGGCATGGATGGCACTGTACTAATCCTATGCTTAAAAACTTTGCTGTAGAAATGGCGAAAGGCTTTGTCCCTTTCTATCTCTGCATGGATGGCACTGTGCTAATCCTATGCTTATAGATTTTGATAGAAAAGCAGACATTTGAGGTTAGCAAATTTAGAGTGTCGCTGGTGTTGAGGGTGCTCTATACAGGAGCAGCTCTCCACCTATACTTGGGAACTACCCAGAGTTCTCTGCTTATTTTTACCATAATTTAAGCGTCACTCTATGCCTGAAAGGGTATTGTTTTTACTTATCCTGGATTCTCCCTTGTGTATGGACAAAAATAAACCTCTCTGAAGAGCTATAATGCTAGCAAAACATGTCAGGGGTTGGTTTTATTCATTTCATGTTGGCTTGGTTGGTATTTTACCAATTCAAAGCTGTAACACTTTGCCTCGAGTGGTAAAAGGCTTTTGTAATTTTACAGCTCGGCATGGATGGCACTGTGCTAATCCTATGCTTAAAAACTTTGCTGTAGAAATGGCAAAAGACTTTGTCCTTTTCTATCTCAGCGTAGATGGCACTGTGCTAATCCTATGCTTAAAGATTTTGATAGAAAAGCAGACATTTGAGGTGAGCAAATTTAGGGTGTCGGTGTTGAGGGTGCTCTATACAGGAGCTGCTCTCCACCAAAACTAGGGAACTTCCCAGATTTCTGTGTATATATATATATATATATTCACTGAAAAAACCATAGGTTTCAGGGACGTTATAGTTACAAATTAGCATTTAAAAAACCTTTGAAATTCACTGAAAAAACCATAGGTTTTAGGGACAGTTATAGTTAGTTGGACATTGCACTCGTACAAAACCCGTGAAATTCCCCCGTTATAGTTAGTCCAGCTAACTATAACTCGCGCCCCGCAATGCACTGCTGATGACGTCACATATTACATCACTCATGACATGGTCAGTGACATCACTGATGACATCACTGATGACATCTCAAATGACATCACTGATGACATCACTGATGACATCATCCAGTGACTGTGTGTTTCTGTAAAGTTTAAATATTTTTAATATATATAGGAAAAGACGTATTGAAGAATGAGTGGGTGTGTAAGTGTCTGTATGGATGATTTAGTAGGTGCGTGACTGACTCTATAAGTGAGTGATTTAACGTATCTTACTGAATGCATGGGTTAGTGACTAAACTGGGTGAATGTCTGTATCCGTCTGTCTGTTGCTGTGTAAGTGGCTGCATGTGTTTGTGAATAGCTACATGAGTGTCTATATGAGTTATTGAATGCTTGTCTGAGTATCTGTATGGGTGCCTGAGTGTTTGTGTGGGAGGGGTGTGTGCAACTCTGTGCATAGATGTGTGAGTGGGTGATTCACTGGGTGGATGGTTTCAAGAGTGCAACTGTGATAGACTGTATGGGTGGGTAAGTGTGTGTAAGAGTGTGTTAGTGAGTGAATGTATGTCCCAGTGGTACATGTGTGAGTAACTACATATGTGAAAGGCAGTATATATGTGTGTTGGAGTATATAAATAGCTATAAGCGAGAGTGAGTGATTGTGATAGTGGCTGTATGGATGAGTGTGTGCTTGTATCAGTGATTGTATAAGAGCATAAGATTGTGCTACTATTTGTATGAGTAAGTGAGCTGGTGTGTGTATAACTGTATAGGTGAGTAAATGGTAGTGTGTTTAATTATTTGCATGACTGACTAGGTGTGTGAGTACCTCTATGGATGAGTGGCGGTGTTTGAGTGTCTATAAAGGAGTATGAGTGCATATGATAGTCCTGTACTGAGTGACCGTAAGTATGAGTGACTGTACGGGTGAGTGAGTGGATGTGTGCGTAGACCTAAGAATCAGTGAGTGGGTATGTAGTTATTGGTGTTGGAGTGTCTATGGTTTTGCGAATGGCAGTCTGTAATTTAGAGTGGGTGTATCAAAGGTTATATTAGGGTGTGAGGAGGTGCATCAGATTATCACGTGGATGATGTCATCAGTGATGTCATTTGAGATGTCATCAGTGATGTCATCAGTGATGTCACTGACCATGTCATGAGTGATGTAATATGTGACGTCATCAGCAGTGCATTGCGGGGCGCGAGTTATAGTTAGCTGGACTAACTATAACGGGGGAATTTCACGGGTTTTGTACGAGTGCAATGTCCAACTAACTATAACTGTCCCTAAAACCTATGGTTTTTTCAGTGAATTTCAAAGGTTTTTTAAATGCTAATTTGTAACTATAACGTCCCTGAAACCTATGGTTTTTTCAGTGAATTTCAAAGGTTTTTAAATGCTAATTTGTAACTATAACATGTCTGAAACCTACAGTTTTTTCAGTGAATTTCAAAGGTTTTGTAAATGACAATTTTTAAATGTATTAATTGTTATATAAATTTTTTTCATACTGATTTCCAAATTTTTTAGAAACTATTTTTTTTACATATTTTATTTTTTAAATTACATTGTAATTACATTATACATTACATTACAAAAAATACTTTCTCAGAATGAATTACTTTAGTTTAATTACTTTGCACATAGGCAATAGACTTTTAAGTACAGTAGTTACAGTTGTTGCAATGGGCAACACATTTTCAAACACAATGCAACATTCAGCTCAATGTGAATTTCTAGTTAAATGCAATTAGTTACTTTATGGATTACTTTTCTAACCACATTACTGGATCCTAGATTCAGTCCTGGGATATCTCCTGTAAACAGTTGAGTAAAAGCGTTTTGGTTACAGTCGTGATTTTTAAGGAATATTATTGTACTTTAAAAGTTCACACTTAGAAACTTTTTCTCATAGAATCACCAATGTTATCCTATGGAAGGAAATTCACTTAGAAGTTAAAAACTGTTATCGTTACTTTTTCTTACTCAGTGTTGGATCCTGGATCCAGCACTGGTGCATCTCCTGTAAACAGTTGAAAGAATGCGTTTAAGTCATACAGGCGATTTTTTAGGAATATTTGTAGTTTGTGAAAATCGACACTTTGAAACTTTTCTGCTGAAAACCAGACAATGATATCCTATGGAAGGAAATTCAAGTTACTGGTAAGTACGGTTAAAATTACTTTTCAGGACCAGTACTGGGCTGAAAGATGCAGCACTGAGGTCTCTCCTGATAACAGGTGAGTAAATCGGAATTCGGATTTCGGCTGATTTTAGAGGAATATTTTAAAGTTCCAAAACTCCACACTTAGAAGAATTTCCAAGTGAAACCAGTCAATGTTAGCCTATGGAAGGAAATTCAAGTTACTGGTAAGTATGGTTAAAATTACTTTTCAGGACCAGTACTGGGCTGAAAGATGCATCACTGAGGTCTCTCCTGACAACAGGTGAGTAAATCAGAATTCGGATTTCGGCTGATTTTAGAGGAATATTTGTATGTTTCAAAAATCAACACTTAGAAACTTTTTCAGCAAAAAGCAGGCAATGACATCCTATGGAAGGAAATTCAAGTTACTGGTAAGTACGGTTAAAATTACTTTTGAGGATCAGTACTGGGCTGAAAGATGCAGCACTGAGGTCTCTCCTGATAACAGGTGAGTAAATCGGAATTCGTATTTCGGCTGATTTTAGAGGAATATTTTAAAGTTCCAAAACTCCACACTTAGAAGAATTTCCAAGTGAAACCAGTCAATGTTAGCCTATGGAAGGAAATTCAAGTTACTGGTAAGTACGGTTAAAATTACTTTTCAGGATCAGTACTGGGCTGAAAGATGCAGCACTGAGGTCTCTCCTGATAACAGGTGAGTAAATCAGAATTCGGATTTCGGCTGATTTTAGAGGAATATTTGTATGTTTCAAAAATCAACACTTAGAAACTTTTTCAGCAAAAAGCAGGCAATGATATCCTATGGAAGGAAATTCAAGTTACTGGTAAGTACTGTTAAAATTACTTTTGAGGATCAGTACTGGGCTGAAAGATGCAGCACTGAGGTCTCTCCTGATAACAGGTGAGTAAATCGGAATTCGTATTTCGGCTGATTTTAGAGGAATATTTTAAAGTTCCAAAACTCCACACTTAGAAGAATTTCCAAGTGAAACCAGTCAATGTTAGCCTATGAAGGAAATTCAAGTTACCGGTAAGTACGGTTAAAATTACTTTTGAGGATCAGTACTGGGCTGAAAGATGCAGCACTGAGGTCTCTCCTGATAACAGGTGAGTAAATCGGAATTCGTATTTCGGCTGATTTTAGAGGAATATTTTAAAGTTCCAAAACTCCACACTTAGAAGAATTTCCAAGTGAAACCAGTCAATGTTAGCCTATGAAGGAAATTCAAGTTACTGGTAAGTACGGTTAAAATTACTTTTCAGGATCAGTACTGGGCTGAAAGATGCAGCACTGAGGTCTCTCCTGATAACAGGTGAGTAAATCAGAATTCGGATTTCGGCTGATTTTAGAGGAATATTTGTATGTTTCAAAAATCAACACTTAGAAACTTTTTCAGCAAAAAGCAGGCAATGATATCCTATGGAAGGAAATTCAAGTTACTGGTAAGTACTGTTAAAATTACTTTTGAGGATCAGTACTGGGCTGAAAGATGCAGCACTGAGGTCTCTCCTGATAACAGGTGAGTAAATCGGAATTCGTATTTCGGCTGATTTTAGAGGAATATTTTAAAGTTCCAAAACTCCACACTTAGAAGAATTTCCAAGTGAAACCAGTCAATGTTAGCCTATGGAAGGAAATTCAAGTTACTGGTAAGTACGGTTAAAATTACTTTTCAGGATCAGTACTGGGCTGAAAGATGCAGCACTGAGGTCTCTCCTGATAACAGGTGAGTAAATCAGAATTCGGATTTCGGCTGATTTTAGAGGAATATTTGTATGTTTCAAAAATCAACATTTAGAAACTTTTTCAGCAAAAAGCAGGCAATGATATCCTATGGAAGGAAATTCAAGTTACTGGTAAGTACTGTTAAAATTACTTTTGAGGATCAGTACTGGGCTGAAAGATGCAGCACTGAGGTCTCTCCTGATAACAGGTGAGTAAATCGGAATTCGTATTTCGGCTGATTTTAGAGGAATATTTTAAAGTTCCAAAACTCCACACTTAGAAGAATTTCCAAGTGAAACCAGTCAATGTTAGCCTATGAAGGAAATTCAAGTTACCGGTAAGTACGGTTAAAATTACTTTTGAGGATCAGTACTGGGCTGAAAGATGCAGCACTGAGGTCTCTCCTGATAACAGGTGAGTAAATCGGAATTCGTATTTCGGCTGATTTTAGAGGAATATTTTAAAGTTCCAAAACTCCACACTTAGAAGAATTTCCAAGTGAAACCAGTCAATGTTAGCCTATGAAGGAAATTCAAGTTACTGGTAAGTACGGTTAAAATTACTTTTCAGGACCAGTACTGGGCTGAAAGATGCAGCACTGAGGTCTCTCCTGATAACAGGTGAGTAAATCAGAATTCGGATTTCGGCTGATTTTAGAGGAATATTTGTATGTTTCAAAAATCAACACTTAGAAACTTTTCAGCAAAAAGCAGGCAATGATATCCTATGGAAGGAAATTCAAGTTACTGGTAAGTACGGTTAAAATTACTTTTGAGGATCAGTACTGGGCTGAAAGATGCAGCACTGAGGTCTCTCCTGATAACAGGTGAGTAAATCAGAATTCGGATTTTGGCTGATTTTAGAGGAATATTTGTATGTTTCAAAAATCAACACTTAGAAGAATTTCCAAGTGAAACCAGTCAATGTTAGCCTATGAAGGAAATTCAAGTTACCGGTAAGTACGGTTAAAATTACTTTTCAGGACCAGTACTGGGCTGAAAGATGCAGCACTGAGGTCTCTCCTGATAACAGGTGAGTAAATCAGAATTCGTATTTCGGCTGATTTTAGAGGAATATTTGCACAATGGTGAAGGGAGGGGCGGGGCCTGAGGTGACATCTGTGCAAACGCGCCCCGTGGCGCGTTTTAAGTTGGGGGATTAAGTCCCCTTGAATCATGAGGGTCCCTACGGGCCAACTAGCCCACCAGGAACCTCCAGTATGCGCCAGGGGCTGCGTTGCAGAGACATGTACAGAGGCCACACCCCTTTTACACCTCTCTGCAACGCAGCTCTGTGGCGCTTTCTGGACGTACCTGTTGGGCTAGTTGGCCCCCAGGGACCCTCAGGATTGAAGAGGATTTAGTTCCCCATCTTAAAACGCGCCACGGGGCCTGTTTGCACACATGTCACCTGAAGCCCCGCCCCTCCCTTCACCACTGTGCAAACGCGCCCCGTGGCGCGTTTTAAGTCGGGGGATTGACTCCCTTGAATCCTGAGGGTCCCTGGGGTGCATCTAGCCCACCATATACCTCCAAAAGCGCCAAAGAGCTGCGTTGCAGAGAGGTGTAAAAGGGCGTGGCCTCTGTACACCTCTCTGCAAGGCAGCCCCTGGCGCATACTGGAGGTTCCTGGTGGGCTAGTTGGCCCCAGGGACCCCCAGTATTCAAGGGGATTCGTTCCCCTCTGCAAACGCGCCAGGGGTGCGTTTGCAGAGTGGTGAAGGAAGGGGCGGGGCCTACGGGCCCGATCGTTTTTTTTTTTTTGTTTTTGTCCTGAAGGGGGGCTGTGTGGCCCCCTTCCTTTTCCTATTTTTAGGCCCTGGGGACCCCATCCCCCAGGGCCTTACCCTTTCTTATTAAATTAAAATTAAAAAAAAACGGGAAGGGGCCGCGTGGCCCCCTTCCCTGGGCCTGTATTGGCCCCGGGGACCCCATCCCCCGGGGCATGGCCTCTTTTTTTTATTTGGAGGGGGCTGCGTGGCCCCCTCCTCAGGCCATTTAAGGCCCCGGGGACCCCAACCCCCGGGGCCTGGACTCTCGTTTGGGACTGTGGGGGGGTCCCCAAACCCCCCACAGTCCCGCCGGCTTCCCGTGTCCTACGGGAGCCGGCATTGCTTTACACATGGGGAGCTGCTAAGATGCTGCTCCCCATGTGGAAAGCTAATCGGCTTTGGATATTGGAAGAGAGAGCAGGTTTCCTGCTCTCTCTTCCAATATCCAAAGCAAGTTTGCAATGACAGGACGGGAGCCGCGAGGCTCCCGTCCTGTCATTGCAAACAGCAGTGTCCCGGTGGTAGGCACCCCGGGACACTGTAGGAGCCGGCCCTGGGGGGTGGCGGTCCACAGGGCCATCAAGGGCTCCAGGAGGGGGCCGCGCGGCCCCCTCCCTACATTTTGAAAGCCCGGGGAGGTGGTGGTCCCCGGGGCTAGGGGTCCAAAACGGACCCCCATTTTAATTTTTCTTAGTGCCCCGGGGAGGTGGTGGTCCCGGGGTGTGTGGGGGCTGGAGCCCCCCACACAGGTTTCTAATTTAAAAAAGAAGCCCCGGGGAGGTGGTGGTCCCCGGGGCTGCGGGAGGGCTCAGAGCCCTCCCGCACCAGTATACATAAGGCCCCGGGGGTGGTGGTCCCCGGGGCTTGGGAGACCCTTAGAGGCCCCCACACATAAAATTAACCCCCCAGCATGCCCCCGGGACTTGGCCCACCCGGGGGCCAGTTGCTATCGAAGCGCGGAGACCGCGCTTCGATTTTTTCGGCAGGGTTCGCGCTCCCTGAGCGCATCCTGTCGATTTAAAAAAAAAAAAAAATTTTGCCCAGGGGGTCCTTGTGGGACCCCTGAGCAGACCTAGGGGTCAGGGTGTTTCTACCCTGCCCCCTTTGTGCGCTTTGCACACTTGTTTCTGTCCCTCGGTTCTACCGAGGGACAAAATGGCTGCCAACACTTCCTGGTTTGGAGTGTTGACAGCCAATTAACATAAAGCTCGTGCTCGGGAGGATCCGCGGCCCTAGATATCACTATCTTTTTACTTTTGATTTTCTCAGCAACTACTGAACGGATTTACACCATTTAACAAAAGGGTTCTTTCTGAACCAAGAACTACCTCTTTGCCAAATTTGGTGTAATTCCGTTCAGCAGTTCGGGCTGTAGCCGTGTCTAAAGTTTCCTATGGAAAATTGCATGGGGAAAACGCGTTTTGGGACCCCCCTTTTTCTCGGCCCCCGCTTGACGAATCCCCGAGACTTTCAGGGTAGGAGCGGACCGGAGCGGGCCACAAAGTTTGAAAATTTTGCGAAGATACGTCAACCGGCAAGAGAGTTATTTCAAATAGAATGTCGCGGATTTCCTATGGATAATAGGTTGTAACTATAACTATCTACTGGCGACCGCCAGTAGATAATATGCATGTATATATATATCCCAAAATTGCTGCCCTCATGCAAGGACGAACTCAGCTGCAGAGTGATTTCAAAAACCATTTATTATTCAAAACCGGCAATTCCACTCCGATTTGTCTTCATTCTCCTGACGCGTTTCGGAGCTCTAAAAGCTCCTTACTCATAGGATGACAAAAAGAAATGCACTGAAATGCTTGTTCTGGCGCCATTAGCTGCATGCTGCTCATTTAAATAATCCCCAGTAGGCCTCTCAGGTGAGTCACAATGTCAAGCATGCTGGTACCTGTAGTTTTATTCCTCGAGCACCTATTCTCCACAGTGGGATCAGCGCAATTTCAAAGTCCTTTAAAAATTATTCTTTAAACCCCAGTGGGCCTCAGAGTGCAAGTTCCTGGTGATTATGTCCTCTGCTGCGCTATAAGGTTAAGAAAGTTCCAAACCTCTTGGGCCCCAGCTTAAATGTTGCAGTGGTTCGTCCTCCACGGCCGGACTGCCGTGTTAAATCCCAAAATTGCTGCAAGGATGAACTCAGCTGCAGAGTGATTCCAAAAACCATATATTATTTAAAGAATAATAGCATTATATCCTACTGGCGGTTGCCAGGAGGAAGGTATAGTTAGGACCTAGTTTCCATAGGAAAAGCATTTTTTGACTTGCCTATAACTTTGGCATGGTTTCACCAATCTTCATGAAATCTTCCAAAAAAGTGTCAAAGTAGATTCTGTGTGTCATGGAAAGTTTGGGGATGATCCGTGCTGTGGGGACTGAGAAATAGGGGTGCAAAAAAAGGGTGCATTTGTAATGGTAATTCCCATTTGAGCGTGATGACATAGTTACACATGTTATAAATAATGCTCAACGCTTATTTTTTTATTTTTTACAATCTCGTTGATTGTTTTTTTCCCCAGCTGTTGTATGATGATCTACATTGAAATCACTGTGTATGGTGAAATTCAGTAGAATTTGAGAACAGCCAAAAAGGGAAACTGAAAATGTTATGTAATTCTAAAATTATGTTGTGTTCTTAAAACTATAATATTATATTCGATGAGTTTTTCTTCTTCTTTTTACAGAAGGTAATGGTGAAGTTTGGAAAGAATTTAAATTCAGTTTACAACAAAACTACTGTAAAATAGTTCCACTGAGTTTGTATCTACATTAGTAAAATTGTCAGTCAGGCACTATTCCCACTCTCATTCAATTTAGCCAGGCACTATCCATAAACTGGTACAATCACCCAGGCACTACCCATACACTCATGCAATCACTCACATACTAACCATGCACTCATACATGTACTCGGGCACTTCTGCTGCACTCATGCATTCACCCAAGCAATACCCATGCAGTCTTCCAATCATCCAGGCACTACCCATCTATTCTTCCAATCACCCATGCACTACCCCTGCACTCATGCAATCACCCAGGCACTACATATGCAGTCATGCAATAACCCAGGCACTACCCATGCATGCCACCAAGCACCCAAACACTACTCATGCACTCATGAAATCACTCAGGCACTAACCATGCACTCAGGCACTTCTGCTGCATTCATGGAATCACCCAAGCAGTACCCATGCTGTCTTCCAATCATCCAGGCACTACCCGTACACTCTTCCAATCACATATGCACTACCTCTGCACTCATGCAATCACCCAGGCATTACCCATGTACTCGTTCAATCACTCAGGCAGTACCCATCCACTCTTCCAATCACCCAGACATTACCTCTGCACACATACAATCACCCAGGCTTTACTCATGCACTCCTTCAATCATTCAGGCAGCACCCATGCACTCCTCCAATCACCCACACATTACCCCTGCACTCATGCAATCACCCAGGCATTACCCATGCACTCCTTCAATCACCCAGCCACGACCCATGCACTTGTATAATCACCCATGCATTACCCTTGCACTCTTCCAATCACCCAGGCACTACCCCTGCACTCATGCAATCAGCCAGGTACTACCTATGCACTCATGCAATAACCCAGGCACTACCCTTGCACTCCTTCAATCACCCAGGCACTATTCATGCACTCCTCCAATCACCCAGCCAGTACCCATACACTTATAAAATCACCTAGACACTACCTATGCACTCATGCAATCACCCAGGCACTATCCCTGCACTCATGCAATCACCCAGGCACTACCTATGCACTCATGCAATAACCCAGGCACTACTGATGCACTCCTCCAATCACCCAAACAGTACTCATGCACTCATGCAATTACTCAGGCACTACCCATGCACTCATATATGCACTCAGGCACTTCTGCTGCACTCATGCAATCACCCAAACACTACCCATGCAGTCTTCCAATCATCCAGGCACTACCTGTGCACTCTTCCAATCACCCAGGCACTATCCATGCACTTCTCCAATCACCTACCCAGTACCCATACACTTATAAAATCACCCAGACACTACTTATGCACTCCTCCAATCACCCAGGCTCTACCCCTACACTAATGCAATCAGCTAGACATTACCCCTACACTCATGCAATCCCCCAGGCATTACCTATGCACTCATGCAATCCCCCAGACATTACCCCTGCACTCATGCAATCACCCATGCATTAGCTATGCACTCCTCCAATCACCCAGGCACTACTTATGCACTCATGCAATAACCAGGCACTACTGATGAACTCCTCCAATCACCCAAACACTACTCATGCAATCACTCAGGCACTACCCATGCACTCATACATGCACCCAGGCACTTCTTCTGCACTCATGCAATCACCCAAGAACTACCCATGCAGTCTTCCAATGATCCAGGCACTACCCGTGCATTCTTCCAATCACCCAGGCACTACCCCTGCACTCATGCAATCACTCAGGCCATACCCATGCACTCCTCCCATCACCCACACATTACCCCTGCACCCATGCAATCACCCAGGCATTACCCATGCACATATATAATCACCCATGCACTACCCTTGCACTACTCCAATAACCCAGGCACTACCCCTGCACTCATGCAATCAGCCAGGCACTAACTATACACTCATGCAATAACCCAGGCACTACCCTTGCACTCCTTCAATCACACAGGCACTATCCATGCACTCCTCCAATCACCTAGCCAGTACCCATGCACTTATAAAATCACCAAGGCACTACCTTTGTACTCCTCCAATCACCCAGGCACTACCCCTGCACTCATGCAATCACCCAGGCATTACCCATGCTCTCTCAATCACTCAGCCAGTACCCATACACTTATAAAATCACCTAGGCACTACCTATGCACTCATGCAATCACCCAGGCACTACCCCTGCACTCATGCAATCACCCAGGCACTACCCCTGCACTCATGCAATCACCCAGGCACTACCAATGCACTCCTCCAATCAACCAAACACTACTCATGCACTCATGCAATTAATCAGGCACTACCCATGCACTCATATATGCACTCAGGCACTACCCATGCACTCATGCAATCACCCAAACACTACCCATGCAGTCTTCCAATCATCCAGGCACTACCTGTGCACTCTTCCAATCACCCAGTCACTATCCATGCACTTCTCCAATCACCTAGCCAGTACCCATACACTTATAAATTCACCCAGACACTACCTATGCACTCCTCCAATCACCCAGGCACTACCCCTACACTCATGCAATCAGCTAGACATTACCCCTACACTCATGCAATCACCCAGGCATTACCTATGCACTCCTCCAATCCCACAGACATTACCCCAGCACTCATGCAATCACCCATGCATTAGCTATGCACTCCTCCAATCACCCAGGCACTACCCTGGCACTCCTACAATCACCCAGGCAGTATCTATGCACTCCTCCAATCACTCAGCCAGTACCCATCACTCATAAAATCACCCAGGCACTACCTATGCACTTATGGAATCACCCAGTGTGAGGAGTCGCGGCATTCCAACATGGCCGACAGTAAAAGCCATGCCTCAAACACAAAAAACATTCCAGCTCTCCCGGAACCAGAGCTGGAAGATCTGCCACGCCCCCAGGACAAGGAAAGCAGAGGATATGAGGACAACGGCGGGCGGAGGAGGAGCCGGGAAATAAAAAGAAACGTATGGGACACGGAAGCGAGCGCAGACAAGAACAAAGAGACGCCGGGAGAAAAGGGCAAGATTCCCAAGGAAAACGTGTTGTCCGCTGTGTGCAGAGCTGAGGAACACATCGGGGACGAGGTCGTGAACTCCAAGGACGCTGGAGTAGAGAAGATCGAAGACGAGCAGCTGTGTGGCACAGCATCCAGCCCCAGCGAGATAAATGCCCTTGATGCCCACACCACGACCCAGGAGATGGGTCGTGGTTCAAGGCAAGTGACACAGAACACCCCGGGCTTCTGGTGGAGCTGGTGGGGCACCGGGTCATAGCGGACACCGGGGGGAGCAAAAATCCGTGCATGTGGGCGCATGTGAGCAAAAAGGAGGGGGCAGGAGAAGAGAGACAATCCCCTCACAACACAGGTTGAGGCCACTGCTTCCCATCGTGCACAAGCACCCCTCTTTTGTCTGGTGAAGGTGGAACTCTGATGTAAATACTAGAAGAGTGACCCGTTTTCTAATTTCTTGTTTTCTTTGGGTTTTTTTTTTTTTACTCAACTGGGGAATCCCGAATGGCTTAGACGGAGGAACACTCCCAGACAAGGAAAAGAGACCAGTTGACAAGAACGAGACCCACCAAGAGACTAAATGGGACTTATTATCTTTTTATTTATTTAATCTGTCTTTAAACAATCCTTGAATATAATAAAAGTACATAATATACACTAGCACAGTGCGTCCTGTTGGTCCCTCCACTACTATACCTAGGCATTACCCCTGCACTCATGCAATCACCCAGGCACTACCCATGCACTCCTCCAATCACCCAGGTACTACTCATGCATGCATGCAATCACTCAGGCACTAACCATGCACTCATACATGCACTCAGGCACTACCCATGCACTCATCCAATCACCCAGACATTACCCCTGCACTCATGCAATCACCCAGGTATTACCCATGCACTCCTTCAATCACTCAGGCACTACCTATGTGCTCCTCCAATCACCCAGGGACTACGCCTGCACTCATGCAACCACCCAGACATTACCCCTGCACTCATGTATTTCACCCAGGCACTACCTATGCTATGCACTCCTCCAATCACCCAGGCACTACCCCTGCACTCATGCAATTACCCAGGCATTACCCATGCACTCTTTCAATCACTTAGCCAGTACCCATGCACTCCTCCAATCACCCACACATTATCCCTGCACTCATGCAATCACCCAGGCATTACCCATGCACTTCTTCAATCAATCAGGCACTACCTATGCACTCCATCAATCACCCAGGCACTACCCCTCCACTCGTGCAATCACCCAGGCATTACCCATGCACTCCCTCAACCACTTAGCCAGGACCCATGCAGTCCTCCAATCACCCATACATTATCTCTGCACTCATGCAATCACCCTGGAACTACCTATGCACTCCTCCAATCACCCAGGCACTGCCCCTACACTCATGCAACCAACCAGACATTACCCCTGCACTCATGCAATCACCCAGACATTACCCATGCACTCCTCCAATTACCCCGACATTACCCCTGCACTAATGCAATCACCCATGCATTAGCTATGCACACCTCCAATCATCCAGACACTATCCTGGCACTTATCCAATCACCCAGGCAGTATCCATGCAGTCCTTCAATCACCCAGGCAGTACCCATGCACTTATGAAATCACCCTGGCACTACCTGTGCACTCATGCAATCACCCAGGAACTACTTATGCACTCCTATAATCGCCCAGGCACTAGCCCTGCACTCATGCAATCACCCAGGCATTACCCATGCATTCCTCCAATCACCCAGCCAGTACCCATACACTTATAAAATAACCCAGGCACTACCTATGCACTTATAAAATCACCCAAGCACTACCTATGCACACCTCTAATCACCCAGGCACTACCCATGCACTCATGCAATAACCCAGGCACTACCCATGCACTCCTCCATTCACTGAAAACTACTCATGCAATCACTCAGGCACTATCCATGCACTCATACATGCACTTCTGTTGCACTCATGCAATTACCCAAACACTACCCATGCAGTCTTCCAATCATCCAGACACTACCTGTGCACTCTTTCAATTACCCAGGCACTATCCATGCACTTCTCCAATTACCTAGCCAGTACCCATACACTTATAAAATCACCCAAGCATTACCTATGCACTCCTCCAATCCCCCAGACATTACCCCTGCACTCATGCAATCACCCAGGCATTACCTATGCACTCCTCCAATCCCGCAGACATTACCCCAGCACTCATGCAATCACCCATGCATTAGCTATGCACTCCTCCAATCACCCAGGCACTACCCTTGCACTCCTATAATCATCCAGGCAGTATCCATGCACTCCTCCAATCACTCAGCCAGTACCCATGCACTTATAAAATCACCCAGGCACTACCTATGCACTTATGAATATGGGAATGCCCCTCGAAATCTTAGAACCTTTGGTTAGGTTGCACGACGATAACTTCCCGCGTGTGAGGTGGGGTAATCAGGGGCAACTTACTGACCCAATCAAGATCCGGCGTGGGGTACGCCAAGGGTGTGTCCTGGCCCCTACTCTCTTTTCCCTTTATGTTAATCAGATTGTCGACCTTTTATGTTCTACTCCGGCTGATGCCCCCTCATTGGCGAACCAGAAAATAGCTACTTTGCTGTTCGCTGATGATACTCTTTTGGTATCCAAAACTCCTATGGACCTCCAAAAGCTTCTGGACCAATTTAAGGCCTTCTGTGATGCGAGGGGTCTGGTCATTAACACCACTAAAACCAAGTTGATGATATTGAATCCTCGTAAAACTTTTAAACGAAACTTGGTTTTAGATAATGTCCCACTAGAGAGGGTTAGTTCCTTTGAGTATTTGGGTATAACGCTGTCTGACAGTATGACCTGGAATAATCATCTGAACAAGGCGTCCCTAAAATTCTCACAGTTATCAGGGGCCTTGCGGCGCGAGATTTGCTTATCATATACCAAGCCCGTAGCCCCAGCCCTTAAACTTCATAGTTCAAAGGTTGTGAGCACTGTGCTCTATGGGGCAGAATTGTGGGGTTTAGCGGATGCAAGAAAATTAACATTAGTGGAAAATAAGTTTCTTAGGAGTCTTGTATCCCTAGCTCAAAGTACCCCCCTCCTCCTGTTGAAGTTGGGCCTGGGAGTCAGGTCAATACACGAGCAAGCGAGGTTGTGCCCCTTGCTTTTCTGGTATAGGCTGGTTACTACTCCCGACCTGGCCTCTTATGCTGCTGCTTTTAATGAGGTGTCTGCCTTAGACAGAAACAAAAAAATTGGGTGGATAAAACATGTTAATACCATCCGGGCAGCAATTGGTCTCCCAAATGAGACTGCTAGTTTCCCACCATTGTACTCAAAGGATCTAATAAAACATCAATATTGGTTATGGGTAGAGCAGATCACCTACTCGAAGATTCGCCATGGTAGCCTTACTCATGTTTTTTTACACATAAAATTCTCTAAACATCTTGAAAAATATTTTGATATCATTAAGGAGCCTGGGGACAGGAAACTGTATACGCAGTTCAGGTATGGCTGTTTACCTATTAATGCTTTTACCAATTCTTGGCTAAACAATAACAGCCAGCCTAAGGGCGGCCCATCCTGTTCAAACCCAAATGAAACTGTAGGCCACGTTTTCTTTGTATATCCCGCATATGCTAGATTAAGAAGGAACTGGCTGGTTCCCTTATGTAGACAGATGGGGACCCCTAGCCACCTCGAAGCCCTACGTATCCTAAGAACAGATACGAGACCACTTTTTGTATGCACAGTCGCAAAATTTCTTGGCCAGTTTTGGGCTTCTAGGCGAAGGCTACTGTCTACTTTTCCTAGTGTTATGGCCGAATTGCAGTAAAACTCCTACAACCTAAGGGCGTTCTAATTTTCAGGATTCTGTTCTTACCTTTCTTTTTAAAAGTCTTTTTAACACATTCTATCATTTTCATTTTAATGTATAAGGGCAAAAGGGCCCCTAATGAATGTTTTAGAGTGATAATTGTGAAGATTGTTAGCTACTAATGTACTTGCACTTTACTCTCATTTAATCTACTTTTTCTATTTTTAATAGAGATAACACATAGTAAATGATGTTTTTTTAGTGATTCTTCTTGTGCCTACAATCTATAACATGAGATACTTGACCTCTAGAACTTGGTGTATCGAATACTTTTATCTTTTGTTAACTGTATCTTGAGTTCTACTGTCAAGAAAGCATATGTGTGCATCTTTTATGGTTTTACAACCGAAATTAAGATTTAAATTGGTGCAATCACACATGCACTACTCATGCACTTCTCCTTATATTACACTTCCCGCAATTCATACAACACTTACAAATTTGTCTATTTTTAACCAAAGAGGTGGTTCTAATAAGAACCATTTTTTTCTTTCATAATTTTTTTCTATTTTTTCAACTCTTTTTTGTATTTTTTGGTGTTTTAAAAAAAAAAAATGAAAACATTAACAGAATGAACGGAGAAAACCTTTGAAACATTTTGCAATTAGGAAGTCATAGCAAAAATAAAAAAATAAAAAAATTAACAATGGTGGTTTTTAACAGCAACCACGATAGCATCCACCGATTGCTCTCCATAGCAAAGAACTTTTTTACATTTCATACAACGCTGCTCAGGTGCAGCGAATTCAGGTACAATATGAGGTCTTGCAGTAGTGGAGGAACCTGATGACGTGCTTGGCCCTGCAACTTGGTTGTCTTAAGATGCCTATTTTTGAAGGACTCGACGATGTTGTTCTCTCGCAAAACGCCGTGGATGCATCGTTTGGAGGTGTTTAAGCATCGAAGATGTCCCACACGAGTATTTCTTGTCTGATCCACGTGAGAGGACCTTGTCGCAGATTGTGCACATCACCTTACATGCGTTCACTTTCTTCTCACCAGCAGGAATGGAGAAAAAGGCCGATACAATACTCTTGTACCTTTGTTTTACTGGTTCTTCCAACTCTGCTTCTTCTTCTGGAGGAAGCTGTTGTGCAGGATTAGAAGAAGAGATTTTCTGTTGATGTAAAAAAAAAAAAAAAAATACAGAAAAGAAGAGAGAAAACACAAGAGCTGTGTCTCTGTAGATGTTGTTGAAAGAATGAAAAATTTGAGTGGGTTCCTGCAAGTTCTAGAATCAAAAGCTTCTTAACCAATGAAATGCTTTCTTTTGAAGTCGCATGGGATTCGCGCACCCGACGCGTAACTGGCGCGCACCCGACGTGTTTCCCCAAAAATATATTTAACAATAATATATCTTTATTCCAGCTACAAATATATGATATTTAAAATTGTGTATATTAATCTTTTGGTATAATATATATAATAAAGTTATATACATATACTTTTAAAACAAAATAATTTACGGTGGATTCGCGCATCTGGCGCAACCCCTGGAATGATGTATGTGACGTTGCGCGGGACCGTCGCGGCTCCCGTAACATTTCTTAGATTCGCGCAGTCACCGTGACTGGTTCACGATCGGTACGCGAATCTCACTTTAAAAAAAAAAAAAATTATTTAAATGCATGTCATGACATATCAGGTTGCTGCCATCATATTCCAGAGTAAAAAAAAAAAATTTAAATGCATATTTTAGAAAGGATAAAATATTACATTATTTTTATAAAAGTTAAAAAATTTTGAAAAAGCATATTTTGGACATTATAGCTAGAAATTAGCATTTAAAAAACCTTTGCAATTCACTGAAAAATCCATAGGTTTCAGGGACGTTATAGTTAGAAATTAGCATTTAAAAAACCTTTGAAATTCACTGAGAAAACCATAGGTTTCAGGGATGTTATAGTGAGAAATGATCATTTAAAAAACCATAGAAATTCACTGAAAAAACCATGGGTTTCAGGGACGTTATAGTTAGAAATTAGCATTTAAAAAACCTTAGAAATTCACTGAAAAAAACCACAGGAGTCAAGGACGTTATAGATAGTTGGACATTTCACTCGTACAAAACCAGAGAAATTCGGCCGTTATAGTTAGTTGAGCTAACTATAACTCGCGCCCCCGCAATGCACTGCTGATGACGTCACATATTACATCACTCATAACATGGTCAGTGACATCACTGATGACATCCCTGATGACATCTCAAATGACATCACTGATGACATCACCCATGTGATAATCTGATGTACCTCCTCACTCCCTAATATAACCTTTGATACTCCCACACTAAAATACAGACTATCATTTTCGAAACCATAGACACACCAATACCAGTTACTACATAACCAAACAAACTGATTCCTAGGTCTACACACACATCCACTCATTTACCCATACAGTCACTTATACATGCAGTCACTAATCAATAGAGCCTTATCATATGCACTCATACACCTATACAGACACTCACACACTCGCCACTCACCCATAGTTACTCACACACATAGTCAGTCATGCAAAGAATCAATCACACTCCCATTTACTCACCTATACAGTTATACACACCACCTCACTTATTTATACAGATACTAACACATACTTA
The DNA here is from genome assembly GCA_963921515.1 of Calotriton arnoldi. Lineage (NCBI taxonomy): Eukaryota > Metazoa > Chordata > Amphibia > Caudata > Salamandridae > Calotriton > Calotriton arnoldi. The sequence goes on along the minus strand of CAWUFW010008902.1, from coordinate 382,174 downwards.
CTCTCTTATACAATCACTGACACAAGCACACACTCATCCATACAGCCACTCTCACAATCACTCACTCTCACATATAGTCATTTATATAGTCCAACACTCACATATACTGCCTTTCACAAATGTAGTTACTCACACATGTACCACTGAGATATCCATTCACTCACCAACACACCCATACACACACTCACCCACCCATACAGCCCTTCACAGATGCACTCTTGAACCCATACACCCAGTGAATTACCCACTCACACATCTATGCACAGAGTCACACAACCCCCACCCACCCACACAGACACTCAGGCACCCATACAGGTACTCAGACAACCAATCAATAATCCATATAGACACTCATGTAGCTACTTACTAACCCATGCAGCCAATTACACACCAACTGACAGACTGATACAGACATTCACACAGATTAGTCACTAACCCATACATTCAGTAAAACACGTTTAATCAGTCACTTATACAGTCAGTCACACACCTACTAAATCATCCATTCAGACACTCATACACCCACTCATTCTTCAATACACCTTGGCGTATATATATATATATATATATATATAAAACATACTTAAACTTTTCAGAAACACACAGTCACTGGATGATGTCATCAGTGATTTCATCAGTGATGTCATTTGAGATGTCATCAGTGATGTCATCAGTGATAACACTGACCCTGTCATGAGTGATGTAATGTGACTTCATCAGCAGTGCATTGCGGGGTTGCAAGTTATAGTTAGCTCAACTAACTATAACGGCTGAATTTCTCTGGTTTTGTACGAGTGAAATGTCCAACTAACTATAACGTCCTTGAAACCTGTGGTTTTTCCAGTGACTTTCTAAGGTTTTTTAAATGCTAATTTCTAACTATAACGTCCCTGAAACCTATGGTTTTTTTCAGTGAATATATATATATATATCATGGCGGAGATGCAGGGCATACAATAAACATATTGCACAAAGAACTTTGGGTCCGCGTTCGTCTGTCCGAGTGCAGTGGATGTTTGGAGACGAAGCCTGCAATATATATATATATATATATATATATATATATATATATATATATATATATGAATAAACAATCCTGCTTCCATAGAAGAAGGCACGTGCATGAGGCTGTTTGGGATACAACACTCTTTATTATCTTAAGTCACCCTCGATCCCGAGACCAAAGAGACGCGTTTCGGCTTCACAGAAGCCTTTGTCAATCTGATTGGCGCCATAACTTTGTAAGTATATATAGCCATTCCCATTAAAGGAAGCCATGGACATAGAAACAATACTATAGCATTATTGAATTGCACTGATGTAAATCCATTGCAGTGTTTAAATCTAATTCATCCATGAACACAGACGACGTGGCTGGTACATCATCCTATTGTACAATATATACAATATATACAAGTGCACAGTGCAGCTAATGAAATTACAGCCCAATGCTAAACCAGCCTACGTAATACGTCTTTTGAACTTATTAGACATATGGACTTGCGTGCATAAACAGTTTGAATGTCACCCGCCTAAATGGGAACTTCTCAAACATTAATAGTGCGCCGCCAATCACTCGAAGCGTATCGCCTGAATATATATAAAAACATAGACACATAATAAAATCGTGCTGCTTAATGTCCTCTTGTTGTTGAGACAAAACAGCCTCTGACCCCAAATATAATAAATGCTGGAAAATGGGTCCATCGAAGTTCAACCTGTATCGAAAACAGCAGAAGCAGTGTCCACATAAGCCCAATTGAATTATCATCGAACTGAGTTACAAACCCCAAGGGGCAAAGGGCCAAAGTAATTAAACCAGCACCCCGGGGCCTGAATAAACACATTTTGTGAATTTCCGTTATAAGTAATAGCCGCCAGGTGCATGCTTAAATACCCGCAGGACTACCCATCCCACAATGCAACTTGGGTAAGCATATAAACAACAGTAGTTCGTGGGCAAGTGACCCGTATCAAAGTTAATGTCATTAATCTAATTTGTCAGGGGCCAGAGACCAAAACATTAACAAGGACAATAAAATAAAGTCTCTTGAAAGAAAAAGTCTCAATGTCAGTGGTAATCGGCTGCACTGAATATGGATTCCACCAGGCACACTCTCTGGGTTGAAGGAGACCAATAAACAAAAATTTAATATGCCACACAGTCCTCACCGCTTCCGCGTAGGCGTCCGCGGTGCCCAGTCACCAGGCGGCATCAGTCTCTTAGGCAAGGCATTTCTAGCTGGGGAAATGCAAACCCCGTGCTGGCAGTCGACAAACCGCCCCGCTACGGGATCTTGGTCTCTCACTGCTGTCATCCTTGATCCTCTCACTGGTAGCCTCTCTGGGGGCTACACCCCTAGCACTCCCGTACTCCTCCAAGAAAATGCGGTCAAAGGGGAGAGCCACAACCGACTGGTGTCATGTGAACAGCGTATAGACCACTAATGCTGAATTTAAATGAATAAACAATACTGCTTCCATAGAAGAAGGCACGTGCACGAGGCTGTTTGGGATACGACACTCTTTATTTTCTTAAGTCACCCTCGATCCCGAGACCAAAGAGACGCGTTTCGGCTTCACAGAAGCCTTTGTCAATCTGATTGGCGCCATAACTTTGTGAGTATATATAGCTATTCTCATTAAAGGAAGCCATGGACATAGAAACAATACTATAGCGTTATTGAAATGCACTGATGTAAATCCATTGCAGTGTTTAAATCGAATTCATCCATGAACACAGACGACGTGGCTGGTACATCATCCTATTGTACAATATATACAATATATACAAGTGCACAGTGCAGCTAATCAAATTACAGCCCAATGCTAAACCAGCCTACGTAATACGTCTTTTGAACTTATTAGACATATGGACTTGCGTGCATAAACAGTTTGAACGTCACCCGCCTAAATGGGAACTTCTCAAACATTAATAGTGCGGCGCCAATCACTCAAAGCGTATCGCCTGAAAATATATAAATACATAGACACATAATAAAATCGTGCTGCTTAATTCCTCTTGTTGTTGAGACAAACCAGCCTCTGACCCCAAATATAATAAACGCTGGAAAACGGGTCCATCGATGTTCAACCTATATCGAAAACAGCAGAAGCAATGTCCACATAAGCCCAATTGAATTATCATCGAACTGAGTTACAAACCCCAAGGGGCAAAGGGCCAAAGTATTTAAACCAGCACCCTGGGGCCTGAATAAACACATTTTGTGAATTTCCGTTATAAGTAATAGTCGCCAGGTGCATGCTTAAATCCCTGCAGGACTACCCATCCCACAATGCAACTTGGGTAAGCATATAAACAACAGTAGTTCGTGGGCAAGTGACCCGTATCAAAGTTAATGTCATTAATCCAATTTGTCAGGGGTCAGAGACCAAAACATTAACAAGGACAATCAAATAAAGTCTCTTGAAAGAAAAAGTCTCAATGTCAGTGGTAATCGGCAGCACTGAATATGCATTCCACCAGGCATACTCTCGGGGTTGAAGGAGACCAATAAACAAAAATTGAATATGCCACACAGTCCTCACCGCTTCCGCGTATATGTATCGCCAGTAGGTAGTTATAGTTAGGACCTAGTTTCCGTAGGAAGAACATTTTTTCATTTGCCAATAACTTTGGCACCGTTTGACGAATCTTTACAAAATTTTCACAACTAATATGACACTCACTTCAGCTGCTATCTTGAGTTTTGGGGTGATCCGTCAATGCGGGGCTGAGAACCAGAGGGTGCTTCAAATAACCCTGGGCGTAGTTCGCGTAGTAGCGCTACGCGTAGCTACGCGAAGTGCACTTCACACTACGCGAGCTACGCGTAGCACTACGCGAACTGCGTAGTGCGGTAGGAAATGCTGTTCGCAATAATTGCACAGTGCCGGATGCTTGTCCGCACTGTGCAATCATTGCAAACGGCATCTTGCACAGTGCAAGCGGTCGTTTTCTGCCGCTCGAGTAGATTTGTACTCGAGCGGCAGTTTTCTCAACGCGGACTGGTAGTTTCTCATCGCGAGCGGTCGCAAGCATACGCGACCACTCGCAATGAGAAACCTGACCTCCCGCGTTGAGAATCTTGCCGGGAGGTTTATTTTCCACGCTCGCGATCGGCAACTTGATGTTGCTGATCGCGAACGAGGAAAAAGTCTCGCCGGGATGTCATTTTGCTCGCTCGTGGTCGCCAACTTGACGTTGAGGACCGCGAGCAAGCAAAAAATGCCCGCTACGCTACGCGTTTTTGCATTGTGCTACGTGCAATTCGTGTAGCACGTAGTTGCGCAAACTACGCAAACTACGCGAGCGTAGCGTAGTTTTCCGCCCAGGCCTAGTTTCAAAGCACGTTTTGCCCATGTTAATTCCCATAGGACCTTTAGAAAAGGCTACAGGCCGAACTGCTGAATGGATTTATACCACATTTGGCAGGAAGATAGATGTTGGCCTAAGGAAGTCCCTTTTGTGATTTGGTGTAAATCCGTACAGAAGTTGTGAAGAAATTTAAAGACATTTCCAGGTGTATATAGAGGGATGAGGTGGATCCGCAACCCCTCCCGATCTCGTACTGAGATCTGTTTGGCGGCCAACACAACCAGTTGAACTGAGTCACAGAATAAAAGTTTACAAAAAAAGAAAAGGGGCAGGGTAGAAACACCCAGACCCCCATATGCCTCTTGGGCAAGATCCCAGAGGGACCCCTCAGGGCCCAAAAATAATTTTTCCAAAACAAATTTCAGCTGGAGTCGCGCTGCATCCGAAACTCACACCGAAAATGTTTTAAAAAAAATTAAGCTCAGGCTCCTGCTCTTCGTTAAATATAGGCCACTGGGTGGGCTAGGTCCCAGGGGCAGTTTGTATAGTAATGCAGGGGGGTACCCATGTGGCACCCCCACGCCCCGAGAATGCCACCTCCATGAGGCAAACATGTAAACTGATGCGGGGGCCAGCAAGGCCCCCAGCAGCTCTGGGGACCGCCACCTCCCCGTGGCAATCACTAATATATATGCGAGGGGGCCCGCTAGGCCCTCCCTTAGTCTCGGAGAACACCACCTCCCCGGGGCTCAAGTTATATACATGCAGGGGGTCTGTTGTGGTCCTCCAGCCCCGGGGACTACTACCTCCCCATGGCAAATTTGAACTAAGGAGGGGGGCAGTGAGGCCCCCCTAATGGAGCCCTAGATGGCCCTGGGTGCCCACCTGGGATATTGCAGTTTGCTATGGCTTGGCGGGAGCAAAAAGTGCATTTTGCTCTCGCTTGCTCAAAGCGGAACACAATTTGCTTTTACACACAGCAGCTCCCTATGTGTAAAAGCAAAGCCGGCTCCCACAGGATACACGGAGCCGGCAGTGACCTTCTGGCTCCCCGCACCGTCCCCATCAAAGGCAGTGGGTGCCCTGGTTGGGACCAGGGCACTCACACTACAGGCCGGGCCCTGGTTATGGGGCCCCTGGGGCCAAAATCGGCCCTTGAGGAGAACCGCGCGGCCCCCTCCCTAAAAATTATATATATATATATATATATATATATATATATATATATATATATATTTTTTAAGAAAAAGCTTGGCCTCGGAGGACGTGGTCCCCGGGGCCGAAATTACATCATAGAACTGGTGGTTCAGAAACAATATTTCTTACCCTTCTGTGGGTGTTGCATTACCAGAATGTTTATAAGATTACATCACCCTCCAGTGGTCCAACAGTTCTGTCAAAATATATATATATAGAGATAGATAAATATAGATAGATAGATAGATAGATACACACTGCACATACATTTACTTAACTATACTTACCATGCATATTAAAGGCATGAATGTTAAAGGCATATGCGTGGTAAAGATTTGCTTAGTAAATGATGTGTTGCAAAGGCTGTTTCCCATATTCAAGGACACTGATCCTGCCACCCACTGTTAATATTTGCTCTGAAGCAATAAAATAACTGATTTTACAGCCAGGCCTGGTGATAAAATAGATATAGATTCAAGCTTGAATGCCTATGCAATATGGTGAATTTTGATCAAAAATAGTCCAAGCAATCTTTTGATAACAGGTGACACATGCAGTGAGTGTGTCTACAAGACCCACATTTAGATGCACTCCCTAGTGCGTCACAGGATGAATTTAAACCAGTTTGTTTTTTAGAAATGCACATTAGCTGACTGACTACAAACACCAAGGCCCAGATTTAGAAAGGTTATGCATTCAGTTTGCATTACTTTTTTAACGCAGACACGATGCAAAATCTTCTTTGGGATTTACAAACCAACATAAATTGGTATTTGCATTGGTTTGTAAGAAAAAGTAGTGTGAAGTGCTGCTTTGCATTACTTACTAGCAATAGTAGACAGGGTTTGGCACCAAAATTGAACACCACTTGAAAAAAGCATATCTAGACTTGTAAATTGCAAAGTCTTGATTTGGAAAGGTGTTAATTTGTGTTTGGAGATGTTGATCACGATATTTTCTGACTCCTTGTTGATTTCGCTATCGGTACATCCCTTGTTCTTGCGTTTTCCCCGCCTGGTTCGGCGGGTAGATCCTGGCCTCTTCCTAAAAAAGAAGAAGAGGTTTCTGTATTTGATGCTCTTAAGATGGACGGTCCACTGTCTTTCGAAATTTGTACATTTCTATTGTCGGACTGTTGGCTCCTGTGTGACTCGTCAGATGATGATGTTTCTCCGTCAGTGAATCTTGACGTAAATGATCTTTGTTGTCATCGGGTGGCATATACCTCGGCCCAACTGTAGACCTCTCCCAATTTGTAGTCCACTGTGTCTCTTTTGAACTTCCACATTTTTCTTTCATTGATTTCTTTGGTGTACTTGTCCAATTGGTTGTTGATGTCATCTAATGTACTCTGCCATTCATCCCCACTCATCTTCTTTGTGAGTTCTTGTTTTAATTGAGTCACTTCCTTGTTTAATTCTTCCAATAATTTGGACAGTTCTTCTATTATTAACAGTATCAGATCTAGCGAACATTTGTTTAAGATGGCGTACCATCGTTCCGTGAATCTTGTGTTGTTCTTGCATAAGGTGGATTTAAGTGGTATACGTAAACCTCTGGGAATTCGTTGAACTTTGTGATATCTTATAAGTGTGCTTGCGTGGAGTCATTGGTTTATCTCCCTTTTTGAAAGGGGAACTGTCCCATTTCTATTTATTAAAGTATAAGTTTTATATTTGTTTTTTAGAATATCATATTAACAATGCAACAATGCATTTTCCTTCTGAAATCTGTTTACAAAGTATGTTCAAAATTAATCCTTGGTAGAAAGTTTTTTTAATTATATGGAAAATGAATGTGGAAGTATTTCACTATTTAGGAGCATTGTAAACAAAATAAATATGTTCCAAGATGGCGCCAAAATATTTCAACCCTAATACCTCACGTTCACATTGGGAAATGTCACTCTTTCTATGTTAATTTCCTGTTTTTTGCCCCTCTGTTGTCGGGTAAAGATACATGTATTTAAAAAAATAAAAAAATGTGGCTCACTATCGTGACCAAGGCTGCGGGCGGCAGCTGAAATGCGTAGATAATGCAATTACTGAAAAAATAAAATATTTGAGTCGAACAAACCTCTAGAGTGCCGGTTTTTTCCTTGAAATGAAGGAATTTGCGAAAATAAACATATATATATATATATATATATATATATATATATATATCCACAGCTCTCCACCAGCCGATGGCAAATTCGTATTACACGAAGGAATGGAGTACGGACCACCAGGTAAGCGCTATTAAAAATTTCTTTATTTAATTCCACAAATTGGCAGCCATGACGCGTTTCAGCCCCGGAGGGCCTTGATCACATGACGCGCTCTGCAGTCAACATGTGACTTTTATACCATTTTTTTACCCTTAAAGTGACAAGTGCATATATTATTAAAGGTAATGTTCTGTATCACTTGCCCACATATTGACTTTGTTATTTTTAAGGCATTAACATGTGTGATCTATCACGTGTTCTTTTGTTCAAAATTGCTTTTACATTTGTGTTTTGTATGAAGCATAATAGTCGTTTATGTCTTAAAACTAATAAAAAGACATTTACTCATGGTCTAAATACCTTCTGAAAAAACCAGACAAATAAAAAACATCATGATACGCCTAAAGTATTAAAAACTATCTAAAATTTCCAATATCATTATGACAATTAAATGTGCAAAAATAGCAAGATACAGTACAAGGCAGACTTTTTATAATTCCTATTTGTCCGAGTGAGCCCATCCTGACTAGGAAGTAAAGTGCTTGTTTCAACACTGATATTCACAGTTAGTTCTAAGTAAACATTACCTCTAAATGTGCAAAAAATAAATTAATTCTCATTAAAGTGCAAGTGCTTAAAACCTTAGTGTCAATAAAAATAGTGAAGTAAAAAACGATTATATGTATTCATAGTAACATAAATGTTGTGACTGACTAATTTAGATAGAGAATAGCAGCGTTTTGCACTAATATTGTGGTAGTTTTTTTAAAATATACAAACCAACGCCATTTACGGTAAAAAACAGCTGCTGTGGACACAGTTTCCTTTTCAAAAAGCGGTTTTAATACAAATCAGTAACCAGCTCGACGCGTTTCGGGAAACACTCCCTTGCTCACGAGTACTGTGTGGCTTTACTTCCTGTCTTTTAAATAAACATGTGATTGCATTCTAATAGCAAGTGACAACAGACTTCATGGCGAGTTAATTCACTCTTAGTCAAAATCTTTTTACATAATAAATAATGAGTGTCAAAACAAATTAAACGTGACTAAACTAACAGAACTATGAGCGCGGTGTTACAACAATCCCAAAATACAAGGCTAAAAAATAAACATCAAAATGAAAGTGCATTGTTGCTTTCAATGTATCAAAATCATAACCCTCGCTTGTTCAACGTGTAAATAACATGCTTTATGCACTAAAAATTAATAAAGCTGTAAATGATAAACAGCACCACGTCAATTAGCCCCAGTGGGCTTTTAATACATTGCCAAAAACCAATGATGTTACGTCACTGTGATAACATTGTTAATGCGTCAAAGATTCAATAAAGCTGTTATGCATGAACAGCACTACGTCGTTTCGAGATCGTGGAAGAGAAAACAAAGGCGGAAGAGACAAAAGAAATCAGTCATCACTTGGAGCACTGGGAAGCCCTGTGGGAAGTCGTACAAGGGGCCAAACCAAAACGAAATAATGGATGAGAAGACCGCGCTCATAGTTCTGTTAGTTTAGTCACGTTTAATTTGTTTTGACACTCATTATTTATTATGTAAAAAAGATTTTGACTAAGAGTGAATTAACTCGCCATGAAGTCTGTTGTCACTTGCTATTAGAATGCAATCACATGTTTATTTAAAAGACAGGAAGTAAAGCCACACAGTACTCGTGAGCAAGCGAGTGTTTCCCAAAACGCGTCGAGCTGGTTACTGATTTGTATTAAAACCGCTTTTTGAAAAGGAAACTGTGTCCACAGCAGCTGTTTTTTTTACCGTAAAAGGCATTGGTTCGTATGTTTAAGAGGTTCGCCCCCTTGCTGTGGACCGCCGCTGAGGAGAGGAAGGGGTGAGGCGATTACGGTGCGCGTGCACCGTTTGGCGGTTGTTTGTTTAATTAATCCCCTACCCGCTGAGTGCAAGAAATTTGCTCGTGGAAACCGACGAGGAGAGACGTGCTTCAGGGACAGTACGGTCTCTATTTGCGAAGACTCTCCGGTGACAAGGCAGCACGAGCAGTATCAGACTAACACTCAGCAGGCGGCTGTCGAGGCTGTGTTCGAGGTAATTTCAGCCGTGACGTTCCAAGTAAAGCGGCACCGCAAGGACAGCGGTGTAATTGAAATATAATCTTCATGTCAGCAACCAGGAATGTAAAAAGGTCAGAAGCAGCGGGCAAAATGTTTGAAAATTTTAATGAAAGTGAAAATACGGAGACAAATGCGCAGTCAAGCAGTTCATCAGGCGCATCGAATAAAAGACAGCTTTGGGACCAACTGTGGAAGGCATTAAAAACTGAACAAAACAAATGGTGGGAGGCAACAACCCTCCAGAAGTACGTCGATGTTGGGAGAATACCGCGTGGACTCCGGATCTTTATAACGCCAACTTTCAATGACCCAGAACCAGAGCTGGTGAATGAATGGGCCAGTAATAATCATAACTGTTCAGTGATTATGTTGAAGTTATTAGTGAAATACGCACGGAAAGACTGTGACAAACAGACTGAGATCATAGAAAGCATTTCATCACAATTAAAAGGGCTGTGTGAACATGAGGAATTTCAAAAGGAAATGGACAAAATGGAACGCAATCTTGATAAGATTGAAGAAGATATCAAACTTAAAAAACAGCGCAAATTCCAACGTGACTTGGTTGATTACCAAAAAGGGCAGATTCTTACATTCGCAAAAAGATATGATAAACTGCGAAACACAACTTCTCCTTCAGCCATCAATACAACAAACGTGTCTAAACCAATTGAGAGCTTGGAAGATCAGTCATGCGCTGAAAGTGCCACAGATGGAAGTGTGATCAGCGGAAGTGACATATCTAATGCATCTGACTTTGATGGAGTAAAAACCAGCATTTTAACCGAATTCAGCATGATGGCCAAAGGAAGACAAACTGTCAACAAGCAGGGAGGATTTCAAGGTCGTGGAAGAGAAAACAAAGGCGGAAGAGACAAAAGAAATCAGTCATCACTTGGAGCGCTGGGAAGCCCTGTGGGAAGTCGTACAAGGGGCCAAACCAAAACGAAATAATGGATGAGAAGACTGTGATCAACCTGTCGGATCGGACTTTGAGCAACTATGAGGTAGAACTTTTATCGTTGGGGTTAACATATTGTCCTTCAAATAATTTTAATTATACCCAGAGTCGTATAGACTTATCCATTTCACACGTAAATTACGTATCAAGAAATGGTTTGCCACAAAGGTGGTTAGCGGTACGAGTGACAGGAGAGAAAGTCCCAGTTTGATTAGCATTAAAGATGTTGATCTCTTCCATACAATGAATGTGCTAGCAGATGAAGGGGAGGTTGAAAATGACCCTGTTAGTAATTTAATGATTGGGAATATTCCTCTAGACTTAAATGCACAAACGAAGTTTAGGCCTAAGTCTATTTTTTTATCACAAATTAAAAACGAGGCAATAGATGTCTTTGAAAAGGGTGTTGTTCAAGAGTTGGATAAACTCTCTAAAAAAGATGGAACAGTTGGAATAATGTGACGCAGGCACAAACCAATGCGATTGAGAGTCTGAAAAATGATATCACAATAGTCATTAAAAAATCAGATAAAGGGGGAAATATGGTGGTACAATCTAGACAAAAATATACCGAAGAAGGTTTAAAACAACTATCTGATAATGAAAAATACAGTAGAAGCAACAGAATGGAATATGAACATTCGATTAAAATGTACCAGGCACAGCTTGTTGAATGGAAAGAAAGAGGATTGTTAGAGCAGGATGAGTATAATTTTTTATTTTGCAAGTTTCCTACATTACCGGCATTATACCTATTGCCAAAAATCCACAAGGATCCAAAGAACCCCCCTGGCAGACCTATTGTTTCCTCCAGGGGGAGTTGTTTGGAAAATACGTCGAGATATGTTGATTTTTTCTTGCAGATACTTGTGACACAACTACCGTCATATATTAAAGACACTGGCGATTTTTTAAGACGACTTGACACTATAAAATGGAATAGCGAGTACTCACTTCTAACATTAGACATAACAAGCCTATACACTTGTATCCCCCATGATTTAGGACTGAAAGCCTGCAGACATTTCCTAAATGAAAGATCTATATCATATTTTTTCCATACGGAAATGTTAATTGAAATGATGTCAGTCTGTCTTAAACAAAATTATTTCATCTTTGACAACAACATTTTTAAACAAACCCTCGGAACATCGATGGGGACCTGCTTTGCTCCATCGTTTGCAGGTCTCTATCTTGGATTTTGGGAAGCAGAGGTGGTAAAAAATCTTAAAGCATTTGAAAACAGAGTGGTGACTTGGGCGCGTTACATAGATGATATTTTCTGTGTATGGAAAGGCGACGAGAAAGAAGCCAATGAGTAACCCTGGGCGAAGTGCTACGCTACGCTCGCGTAGTTTGCGAAGTCTGCGCTACTTCGCACAACGCGAATTGCACGTAGCACAGTGCAAACACGCGTAGCGTGGTGCCGCGGTCATTTTTTGCTTGCTCGCGGTCCTCAACGTCAAGTTGGCGACCGCAAGCAAGCAAAATGACATCCCGGCGAGACTTTTTCCTCGTTCGCGATCAGCAACATCAAGTTGCCGATCGCGAGCGTGAAAATAAACCTCCCGGCGAGATTCTCAACGCGGGAGGTCAGGTTTCTCATTGCGAGTGGTCGCGTATGCTCGCGACCGCTCGCGATGAGAAACTACCAGTCCGCGTTGAGAAAGCTGCCGCTCGAGTAAAAATCTACTCGGCGGCAGTAAAGACAGCTCGCACTGTGCAAGTTGCCGTTTTCAATGATTGCACAGTGCGGACAAGCATCCGGCACTGTGCAATCATTGCGAACACGCACTACGCAGTTCGCGTAGTGCTACGCGAAGCTCGCGTAGTGCGAACTGCACTTTGCGTAGCTTCGCGAAGCACTACTTCGCGAACTACGCCCAGCCTTACCAATGAGTTTGTTGAAACCCTTAATGTCAATAATTTTAACTTACATTTTACAAGCAATTGGGCAAGAGAAACTCTAGAGTTCCTTGATTTGAAACTGTTTATTCATGGTGACAAACTGGAAAGTTCTCTTTTCAGGAAAATAACAGCAGGCAACAGCCTGTTGCACGCGCGCAGCTGCCATCCTAACACACTAATCAACAGCATACCTTTGGGGGAGTTGTTACGAGCCAAGCGCAACTGCAGTACACCAGAAGGCTATGCAAATGAAAAACAAGTAATGAGGAAGAGATTTCTAGAGAGAGGATATTCTGCATCAGCTATCAACAAAGCAAGTATAGAGGTTGATAACCGGTCAAGAGCGTCACTTTTGTTGGATAAAGACAGAAAAGATGACAGTTCTGAGCAAAAAATAAGATTTATTACCACATATCACAGGCAGGCCCAAGAAGTCCGTAAATGCATTAATAAGTACTGGCCAGTCTTGCAGACTGACAAAGATTTAGCTGAGAGCGTGGGATCCTTTCCGCAGATCACGTTTAGAAAAATGAAGTCATTGAAAGATTCTTTATGCAGGGCAGTTGAGCCGTCACCTACAAGAACTTTAGGCATTCAAGGATTTTTCACTTGCAGAAACTGTAAAGCCTGCAAAAATAGTAAAAACCGAAAGGAATGCAGACTATCCCCTGAGTGCAAACCGTATGTGATAGCTAAACATACTTCATGTAACACTGATCATGCACTTTATGCTTTGTTCTGCCCGTGCCAGAAAGTGTACATTGGCAGTACCATCCATAAAGCTAAAAAAAGAGTCCTTGAACATCTTCGCGCAATCAAAAATGGTGACAAGCAATATCCTGTTGCTCGCCATTTTGATACCCACCACGACAAAAATGTCAACTTATTGAGTTTTTGTGTGTTGGACACAGTTAGAACAAATGAACGAGGTGGTAACAGAGTTCAGGAACTGCGACGATTGGAATCGAGGCTTATTATTCAGTACAGAACCTTGGTCCCAATAGGCCATAACTGCGATGAGGAATTAGCAGTCCATTTGGGCTAGTGTAATTTGTATTAGGTATGTCTCCGTATTGTAAATAGAGAATAGGGAAAAGGAGAGTCTGTTTGTTTTCCCTAGAAGTTAAGCCATTGCAATGACTGTTTTTATTCTACACTGTGTGTTTTTAAAGTGAAGGTATTAATTTTGTGTTTGTGTTTTCTTTGTTACAGTTCAGAACGTTTGAGTGAAGGTCCTATCGATGAAGGCAAAAGAGCTAAATTATCTTTTTAATTGGTGGAGTTACTATTATGACTGAACATTGTTTGGTTTGTTTACAATGTATTGTTATTTGCCCACTGGGGCGAATTGACGTAGTGCTGTTCATGCATAACAGCTTTATTGAATCTTTGACGCATTAACAATGTTATCACAGTGACGTAACATCATTGGTTTTTGGCAATGTATTAAAAGCCCACTGGGGCTAATTGACGTGGTGCTGTTTATCATTTACAGCTTTATTAATTTTTAGTGCATAAATCATGTTATTTACACGTTGAACAAGCGAGGGTTATGATTTTGATACATTGAAGCAACGATGCACTTTCATTTTGATGTTTATTTTTTAGCCTTGTATTTTGGGATTGTTGTAACACCGCGCTCATAGTTCTGTTAGTTTAGTCACGTTTAATTTGTTTTGACACTCATTATTTATTATGTAAAAAAGATTTTGACTAAGAGTGAATTAACTCGCCATGAAGTCTGTTGTCACTTGCTATTAGAATGCAATCACATGTTTATTTAAAAGACAGGAAGTAAAGCCACACAGTACTCGTGAGCAAGGGAGTGTTTCCCGAAACGCGTCGAGCTGGTTACTGATTTGTATTAAAACCGCTTTTTGAAAAGGAAACTGTGTCCACAGCAGCTGTTTTTTACCGTAAACGGCATTGGTTCGTATGTTTAAGAGGTTCGCCCCCTTGCTGTGGACCGCCGCTGAGGAGAGGAAGGGGTGAGGCGATTACGGTGCGCGAGCACCGTTTGGCGGTTGTTTATATATATAAATATATATATGTTTTTTTTTTAACCTGAGCCAGACCTAATGATATTTGCGTTTTTGAACTACCATGCCCAACAAGTTAATTACTCTGCAGGCCCTCTGGCAGCGTAAATCCTCCCCTAGAGAATAAGCCCTTTTGACATGACTAGCGTTCTCCTAGGGAAGATGCAGGGGAATGGGTAGAATCTTCACAAGGTAATTAGCTTCTTATCTCTCAAAATCTTTAGCATGTTTTTCTTTCATGGACAAGGGGAGAATAGACAAACTCAACACTAGTCCCACTAGGTGTTCCCTTTGAAGCGTTGGTGCGAAGAAACCAGTTTTGGGTGGGTGGAACAAAGCTCAAGGAAGAGGTTTGCAAGATCCTCACTCTGCTAGACTTTGACTCCAGAGCCAGTGGCACTGGAATTACCACTTCCTCTTAGGGGACAGTAGAAGGCGAATGTGCTGAAGGCACTGAAAGAAAGGGTTGCATTCGGACTTCTGTGGAGAGGTGGAGAGGTTCTGGCTGCAGGTATCTTGGGAAGGGGTACCGCAAACTCACACAAGACACATGGGTCCCCTGCAAGTGGCAGCAAGATATGGGAACTGGAGAGTGCAGGCAAGGAGTGCTGTCTGTTTGATGGCCCCAGAGTGCTGCCACTAGAAGACCCCGGGACAGGAGATTATAAGGATCTGGGGGAAAGAAGACATCATTTGAGAGACCAGTGGGTTTAAACTCACCCTCCTGATGGCTAAAGCTCGCTACCAGGAGTCGGAAACCAAATACCCCAAGTTCAAAAGATCCAGAGGGGCTGGAGAAATCTCAAAATTACTAGGACACCAATATCCGTTAGTTCTGTAATGATGCCAGGCCCATGAGATTACTGCCATATTGTTTCATCTTAAAAATGCCCCCAGGGGGTCTGTGTGCTTTGTGTACCTTCTCCTGGAGACTAGCCAAAGTGAGTGACCTTGCATGAGGATATATCACTCTTGTGGAGCCTGTGGCCTGTTAGCCCTCTGGAAGACCACACAAGTGAAAGTGCCTTCATACTCTACTGCTACCCAAGAGAAAACGATGCATGAGTGTCTCTCCTCCCTGCTGGATAGCTCCTCGGAATTGCAGAGAGGCCCTTTAGAGAAGAGGACACTCTGCAATGTGGAGCTCCATCAGTCTTCCTTCGCTTTTCTCTGGGCAGAGCAGAGGGAGACTGGCAGGCTAGTGACTTTCCTGCCAGCAAGTGAAATGAAGTGCTGAACTCTTGAGGAGGAAAGAGGCCTGTCTGACTGAGGGATTGTCCTCATGATTCCTCACTGGGGCCAGCGTGGTTGCCCAAGAGGTCAAGGGTAGACACGGAAGGATATGCTTACAAGAGCCACCAAGAGGGCACTTTAAACAAGAAAAGAAATGAAAGGGGAAAAAAGTATGGACTGAGGACCTGTGGCCATATCAACTGCAACACGCAGGCCCCAGAATACTTTTCTTTTCAATAGAGTAATTGGATTTGGTCTGAGTAATTCACGTCTTCTCATGTTGCTGCAAGTCACTGCTAGCTGCAAGCCAACAGAGCTTGGAGCTGCTGAGTATCTGTGAAAGGATGCTGACCTAAATGCTCCACAGCATGAGTGCTTTGGAGGTAAGGCGGGGTGAGGTGGGGCATGAGGCAGATTGAGCCGCCCGAACTGCACAAATTACTCAGCCTTATTCTTGGAGGCTCAGCAGCCCTCCCTGCCCAGAACCACCTGCTCATCCGCCCACCCATGCCTCCTGCATCGCTCTCAGTTTAAGTGACCAGAATCCCCAGACCCTCAGGTACACCCTAGTTCCGGTGGGTACATCGAGTGGGTGGAGGCGAGTGCCCAGAGGCATCAGTGGCTGCAGACTAGGCAGCCACTAAGCACACACAGGTGGTCGGGATAGGTTTCAGTGCAGATTTTGCTCCTTGGTAACCTCTGCCTCTCCCTCCCCAGTCTGCCTGCCCCACTCCTCCATTCCGCCCCAGTCATCTTCATCATTTTCAAAGCTTTTAACCACTACTAACACAAATCAGTGCATCAAGCGGCACCTCCGATCACACTATTGCTCAAGAAGGACCACCCTCCTTTAGCAGAACCTAAGCAGGACCACAGCAGAAACTCCGCTGCCATAATCCTGAGCTTCTTGCGGCTAAAACCAAGTGCCAATTATTAAGAGCCAAGAATGAAAGAAACGAGGGCAAGGGCAAGCTGCTGCACCCTAGTCTTTACTGAGGTCTCGCTGAGGTGTTGCCGTGGTACTTGCAATTACATTGACGGTAGAGGGTGGCAGCGGATAGAGCAGAGATTGCAGATTGGCTCCAAGCACGGGGCATGGGGCACTGGGTATTGAGGGCTGAGGGGGAGAGGGCATGTCTGGGGCAAGCCCCCTTTATGTCCACTGCCCAATCCAGCTTGCTGCCAATTGACTGGTCAGTTATACAGCCATAGGGTACACACAGGGCTACTCAGCCACAACATCGCAAAATTCCACGCTGCGCAAAGATAAAGCAAGTCCACTTTCACAACGCAGTAACCCTTGTGGCAGCACCCCGCAAAGGGAAGGGGGCCAAGGGCTACCAATGTAGCAGAACCCCAACAGACTTGCCACTCCAGCACTGCTCCTCTAGAAGAAACATAGATTTGGAAACCAAAAAAGGTCCAAAAGGATGAAAAAGTCAAAAAGGAACAGGTGGCCATACACAAGGCTAAGAACTGCAATGCAGCCCTGCCACCATTTAAGACAAGTAACTCATCATCCAATATGACGTCCTTCCAGCCCAAGGATGGGGTAAAGCTGAACTTTAGGCTCCCCTCTTCACAGAAAAGAGTACAACAGCCCTCAATTCTGATTTTTTTCATAAAAGACATAACAACAAGTTCTCCCTGTCCGGATGTAGCAGTGATCCTGGCCAACGGCCATGCAGATAATGGGTTGCCCCACTTGGTTCCACTGGGGCACTCAGCACAAGTTCTCCCAACTACATATATCCCAGCACACATGAGGGCAGCAAGGAACTCTTTAGTAAGTCCTCCATTGTGGCCGTCACAAGTTCTGACACAGCACACACACCCGAACAGCATAGTTTCTGTAAAGCACCAACAACGTGGGATATGGTTGTATATGACCTTTGCACAGAATATGCCTAGCTTAACACCCTGACCCCAGCCTACTCCAAAATCACTTTGTTTGTATAGCCCAACCCACTGGTCCAGTGCCTACATTCCTCCCTAAAGTGGTCACTTATCAATTACCCGGACCTGCATTGGATTCTCCCCCATCGCTTCACAAATAGGGGCAATTAGTATATCAACCTTCAATGCCATCTGGAAAGAATCAATCTTGTCTGCATCAGTGAAGTCCAGTAACTCCAATAGGGATCTAAGCTTCCCCAAGAATTTGCCCCATCAGGCGGCAGCATGGAGGACACCGCACCCAATAGCAACCAATCGGTTAGATCAAGTGACAGCTGGGAGATCCTGCTTCACACCATCCAAGAAGTCATAACATCTCTAATTTACCAGTCACTCAAATTGGAACATCAAGTTGACCTCCTAAACACTCTAGCCTTATTTGTGCCAGGCATAGATGCAAAGTTGGAGGTCCTGAACAGCTTAGTCATAAGAGCACAGGCAGCAACATCAGGTGCTCCTGACAGCTGTGGCTGCTCTCCCTTAATTAACAAATTGAGCAAACTCCCTTCCTGTACAGCTGAAGTAACATCTTTTTTGAAACCCCAGACCATAGCGTCCCTACGCCATGCACAAAACTCTGTGTTACTTGACTACGATTCGTTACCACTAAAAACAACTGAACCCTCCATGGCAGCAGAATCTAGCTCCAATGTGCAAACCAGCCTAATGGAGGCTTCTTCACCATCTGAAGGAGAATACGCCATGACACACAGCTTGGGAACTCCCACTGGGGCCCTGTGTTCCAATGTATAAACTAGCTTAATAGAGGCCTCATCTCTATCCAAAGGGTCCACTTTTATAAATCCCAGCATGTTAAATTCTCCAGGAGGCAATGAGTCATCCGCTGGGAGGACAGACCACTCTCCAAGAGGGAAAGGAAAAGGAAGAGCAAAAGTCGAAACAAACTCTTGGGATCTAAACAAGGGCTCACAGGAATCAAAGAGCACAACCTTTTCCCCATCTTGATGTGCAAGGCAAATTTACAAAATAACCTTCAGGTAAAGCACTAAGGGGCCTATTACGATGGCGGTCGGAGGCAACACCGCGGTGCTGGCGGAAAATGCTTTTTTCCGCACGCCAGCAGCGCACCTCACGCTCGCCATATTAGGATAGCCAAACGTAGCCCATTTCCCGTCCGGCGCGGTGCTACGCTAACCGCCATCAAAGTGCGCCCACCACTGCGGCGGTGGGAGCCAATGGAGACTCACTGCCATGCGGAATGACGTCCCGACCGCCTTACAAATCAGGATGCCCCAAACAGCCAGTCGCACCGCAGCGGAGAAACCGGCCAACCACAGACGGCGGAAGCATCACAGCGGAGCTCCAAACCTGATCCCCGGTCCCAACCGCCCGGTCCCGAGCGCAATGGACCCAGCTTTGCATGTCTTCCCGGCGCTGTACCTGATACATCACCAGCAACTCATGGCCCATCGCGGACGACGCCGCAGGTACGCAACAATACAACTCCGCACACAACCACAACACACAACGCATGGGCTGATCTAGGGTTCCTGTCCACACCAGACACCCTGGTGGGGACAGGAACACATCCACAAGTGTACCCACACATGTCCTACCTGTCACCAAATCACCCCTCCGCATCCAGGTCACCCATCCACCGCGATCATGAAGTAATGTCCCGATCTCGTCACCGCAGCGGTGAAAACGCGGGAAAACATGTGCACAATGCAGAAGGCAGGGCCAGCGCCAGGCATGGATAGTGCACAAAGACCACAGGGCCACACCTCCACGCTCCACACACCAGGCCCCCCCCTTGAAGGGACATGCCCTGTGCCCCTCCTGTGCTCCCCCATGCACAACAACAAGCCAGGTGAACCCACACCCTGCACCACACACCAAACAACTAGGGAGACAGCCACAGCAGGAGTGGCTGCAGAGGAACACGCAGCACAGAAGCACAGGGCCAGGGCAACCCACACACTACAACAACACCACACACATGGCAAGAAAACTGAGTCCAAGCAGAAAATGCACACACACACACAGAAAATTAACAATCACTCCACTGGTCACACAGCCTGCCAAGTCACACAGACATACCCTACACTGACACACAGCCACATACACAGACCACATGCCAGCAGCAATGGAGTACAACATATAGGAAAGCTAAAGTGAGGTGCCTACAACTGGAAGGCCAAGGAGCTAACTATCAAGCATGTGTACATCACATGCAAGACAAGGAATATATAAGAACACCCTCAGCCCATCAAATCACACATGGCTGGCACAGTGAGTGAAGTCAAACCACAGTCACCTCAGTGCAACAACTCAGGGAGACAGCAAGGCAACCCATGGATAGGCACAGGGATGAAAGGAAGGCCCTGAAGTCAAACAGTGAACAGCCACACATATGTATCCAACTACTTGATAGGAGCATGTCAGCAGCACAACACACAGGGCCCATTGACACACTCCATGACTGTCAAACACAAGTAGGAATCTTCACACATACCCCCCCATCACACCTGCAGCACACAACACCAGTGCCAGTCACACAGAAGGGTGTCAATAAAGTCCAGTCAATACACAGACAATCACACTCCCTGGGGGCACCCACAAACATCACACACACACAGGGATGCCAGAACCAATGTCTGCACAAAAACAACAGCCAAACACATAACTCAACTAAAACAGACACAGAAGCACCACAAGCCCAGACATGAACTGTGCAGCCAAACTGTGGAAAGGCAATGGGAGCACAGACAGAACAGGAGTGCACAACCCCATCAGTCAGGAACAATGCACAGACAACATACCACAACACAGACAAGAAGTGCACCATCACAAAACAATCATGGACACAAACTGGGAGAAATGGGCCTACAATGACACATAGACAGACATACCACACCACCCATCAAGTCAACATGATGTCACAGTGTACCACATGCCTGCACATGCACAAGACTGACAAGAGACAGCTCAGATATGAGAGGAGAAAACAACAAGGACGCACCTAACACAAGCACAGGAACTAGAATAGACCTAAGTACATGTGACAGACACACAAGTAAGGCACACCACACTGGCAACACACATCTGAATGAAACACACCACACCAACAAAACACACACACTGACATGCAAATAGAACACCACACACAGAGCATCTGTTATCTGCAAGAGACAATGCAGCCCAAACACTACACACAGCCACATCAAACACACAACAGAAGCACATGCCAATAAATCAAATTGCAAACACAGCAGGACATCAGGGGATGCACACCAGGCAAGGACAAGGCAACGTACACCCACAGCACTGCATGCACACCAAGCAGTGTGTGCACACCGAACATACCAGTCCCACACAGACATGAGTGACACACCATGAACACCCACAACAACAATCAAAACAGCACACTGACAACATCACACTCAGGAAGTGAATCAGTACCTCAGCAAACACACATGCACCTAACCCAACACCCACAGATGCACAAGTCTGGGACACCAAAGTGGAAACAACTTGACCAGAGGACTGTGCAGCACAAACAGTTGAACTGCATATGAGCAACCATGACTGCTAAACAGTACAAGAAAATAACATATAACCAATAGGGAAAATGTCCTGAGTGGCACATTGGTCCTCTGCAAACATCTGCACCACAAAGCACAGTGTTACAAATGAAGTGATGGGGAGGCACACACACAGGCAAACCAAGGGGACAGCTGACATGAAAGTGAAGTGGTGTGTACGTCAGTAGTGGACATGGCAGGAGTGTACCATACACAAATAGATGGATTGTAGACTCACAATGGGTAGGCATCTGAAGCACAGATAGGGGATGGTATGACACCACACACCACATGCCATTCTAGAAGCAATAAAGCCCCATGTGACAGCAATGCATGAGAAAAGACACCCACAATGTCAGTGTGGCTGAGTAGGGATGCACAGTGAGTACAAACAGCATCAAGACACATGGATGATCAACAAAACACAACACTGACTTGCCAGTCACATACTCTGCATACTCACAATTGGCAAAAACAACAAGTAGGAGTCAGCCAGAACTGCAAGGACACACCAACACACTGCACAGTGCACAAATACAACACACACATGTGCACACAATCACAATCACAGGGCAGAACAATTACACAAACAGGCACCCTACTCCTGGGTAACACATGTGTGTAGTTGACATTGCAGGTGCACACACACATCAACACTCACAACAAAGTCACCCCCTCCACCCTGCACACTTCCTGACCACCCAAGTGCACACATTGAAAGTAACCCATGTGACTAGGATGACTGACCATCACAAGATGACTATACACCTACACTGCTGGGCACACATAAAGTAAGATCACACATACATGATGACCCTGGCCAGCCTGCCTGCAATCCTGTGGATAGAATCCCACGCTGTGGTGGTAGTGCATCCTTACATGACATGGGCACAATTTAGCAAACCTGAACATAGAATCATTAGGATAAGAGTAGATCATCACAAACAACCATCAGTGCACCCCCAAGCCTCAGAGTCAAGTAGAACTGAAGTGCCTCTCACCTCAGCCAAACTCGGAAATAGTGAAACTAGCAACTAGCAACTGGCAACGTTAAAGTGGCATACAGAGCATGTGTCACATTAAACCATACCCACACAGAAAACCCTTTATTTAGCAAGGAGACTGACAAAGCAGACAACAGGAGCAACTGTCTTTATTACAAATGTCACAGATAGGCATAAAAAGTAGACAAGAGCAAGGCCAGTGGCCAGTCCAAACAGCAGAGTAGGGACATGAGAAGCTGCACAGGGAATGGGCAACACAGCAATGTACAGCAAGGCCAGTGGCCAGTTCAAACAGCAGAGTAGGTACATGAGAAGCTGCACAGGGAATGGGCAAACACAGCAATGTACAGCAAGGCCAGTGGCCAGTCCAAACAGCAGAGTAGGTACATGAGAAGCTGCACAGGGAATGGGCAAACACAGCAATGTACAGCAAGGCCAGTGGCCAGTCCAAACAGCAGAGTAGGTACATGAGAAGCTGCACAGGGAACGGGCAAACACAGCAATGTACAGCAAGGCCAGTGGCCAGTCCAAACAGCAGAGTAGGTACATGAGAAGCTGCACAGGGAATGTGTGAGACTGTACACAGTCATGGTCAGCAACACAGCTAGGGCGATAACAATGGGCAGTACAGGCACCGCTGTGGGAGAGACAGGTGTGTGAGGGGTTTTAGCCTCAGACTGGCTGAGTGTCGGGGCCAGTTGGAGGACTGGACCTGGGAGAGAGCGGACCAGCTGAGCTTGAGGCATCAGTGGCTTTGGGAGCCAGAGGGCTGCTTGGACCGGGTGGTGTGGTGGCCCGTGGAGGCGGAGATATGCTGCAATGAGACACAGTGTGGGAGGGAGAATGTGGAGGGGTACCTTTCCACTTCTTGGGGATTCGATATGGAACTGTGGGCTTGGTAGGAGAGGGAGGTGGGGCGGCCACAACAGGCACACTCACCACCAGAGCTGCATCAGGTGCAGACGGTGACCCTCCCTCTGGGGACATGCTGGATCCAGCTGTTTGCTTTGCCTGGCCTTGCCTCTGCCCCTCCATCCCCCGTTTACCATGTTTTCCCCCTACAGTGCCCGCATTTCCCTGCTTCACAGGGCTTTGGATGGGAGTTGATGTTGTGGGTGAATCTGCCTTGGAGCCCTTCTTCTGTGTACTTTTAGCAGGCACCACCTTCTCAGCGGGCACGGAAACTGTCTGCTTGGGCTTGCGAGACGCTTTTGGGACAGGAGAGTCCTTGGCTGGGGATGCCTCTGAGGCATGTGACCCTGAGGTCTGCTTCTTGGCTTTGTGGCCCTTGCTGTCGCCTGACGGGCTTATGTCTTTGCGCTCTGGGGTGGCTTTAGTTTTCTGTGGGGATGATGTCTGCACCCTGGACCGCTTGGGCTGTTGCTGCTGTGTGCTGCGTGTGCTGTATCTTGACCTTGAGGTCTGTTGTGCGTGGTCACTATCGTCCAATGTGGCCACTGGCAGGGGGGTGGACAAAGGGACTGGAGCTGGACTCCGAGACTGTGCCAGTTGAAGGGCTGCCGTCACTGCGGAGGACAAAGACTGTACAGTCCGGTGTAGTCCACCCACGTCTGAATGTATGCCCTCCATGAAAGCAACCACCTGTGCCAACTTTTTGTCATGGTCTATGAAGGCATTGAGGAGAGCTGTCTAGCCCACACACAGCTGGCGCAAAAGCTCCACAGACTCTGCACTGATGGCAGCATGGGGGACAGGGGCAGTGGTGCCTGGGGTGAAGGACACTCTTCCCTGCTTACTGGTGCGATCACGGGCAGCAACAGTGGAAGTAGCTGGGAGGGTGGGCACTGTACGCTGTGTGGTGGAAGAGGAGGCAGAGTCCCCGTTCCTTGTGCCCGACAACATGGATGCGTCACCGCTGGCGTCAGATGACGTTGAGCTTTGTGTCTCTGGCGGTGATTCCTCCAGCAGACTCCTGTCCCCCTCTGAGGCGCTGGTCACATCTGTGTCACTGTGCCCGTGTGCAGCTGTTGTGCTTGATGCCTCACCACTGGTGTCCGTCCCCTGTCCTCCCGTGCCCACGGGAGATGCTGCATGAGAGAGAGAGATGTCGGGTCAGTTCATTGGCATCAACAGAACAAACATATGCAAGCAAAGCATCACTGAAGATGAAGAAATCTACATGTTGCACACCACCCTGTGCTATGACATTGTGCACCCTCAATTTAGAACTCGAACAGTGCGTGTAAACAAGAAAACAAGGCATAAGTGAGCCATGTGATGACCACACAGCACAATATCCTGCCGGTGACTCCGTTCAACCAGACAAACAAATAGCTCTGAGCACACCTAGGGCCCTGATGTGGGCAAGGATGAACCCCACAACATGTTGCCACTGTCATATCTGGATGGAGCAGAAGGAGACAACACAGATACAGACTCCAACAAAACAGTCCACAATGGCCATGAGCTCATGCCATCCACCATGTTGTGCTGTGGGGCACAAGTACTGTGGCACATTGGCGAAGATGTCTAAGCCTCACAAATCTGAGCTCAGGCAATGCACACATTGATGAGAGCACACTCAGATTAGGCACACTGCCGTTCCCTTCCATGTGATTTCCCAGACTACCCCAATGCAGACGACACCTGAAGCCCACGACTCAGAATGCAATGTCAATGCTCAGTACTCAAACACACTAGGAAGTACAGGTAGGGCAAATGCATTACAGCTGCACCCAGCACAGAGGCCACTTACAAGCCACTGCATCACACTACCAACATCACATAGCCCAGCGCTGTCCCAGGCTGTGAACACATGCAGCGACTCACAGCCAAAGTCACCCTTCCCAGAATACTCACCCCTAGCTTGCTGCTGATGCTCCTTCAAACGTGCATCCAGCTCAGGCTGTGTCATGGCCAAGATGCGGGCCATCAGTGGTGTCATGCTGCGCTGCGCCAACCTGCCAGTCCAAGGGAGCAGACCCAGTGTCATCTCCGCCACGTTCTTGCTCAGCCGGCAGATGTCATCCCACCTCTTGTGGCAGTGGGTGCGCCGTCGGTTTGAGACACCTAGAGCCCGCACCTTGCTTGCAATGGCCCTCCACACGGCCTTACGCTGGTGTACTTTGAGCTGCAGGCATGGGAGACAAGAGGGGGAAAACATCAGTGACACAGTGTTATGTACCAATATCTCTCAGTACAGTGGCATGATACTGACTCATACCAAATCCACAGATATGTCTCACAGAGACAAGAATGCATCTCACATGGTACATCAGCATGGGAGAACAACATGTAAATGCATGCAGGTATGAGGGTGGACACAGTACCTGCTCTCTCATACACATGCAGGATGCCAGCACATGAAGCCATGTCTAGTCTGCCCACATCTACTGTCCATTGTTAGGTAGAGCAAGACATACATTACATATCAACATATGTTGGGGGTTAGACTCACTGTGTCCAACACTGCGCAGCCCTCAATGTCCTTGCCCTGTGAATGGCTCACTGTGTCATGGAGGTCACATTGAGGGACATGATCTCACAAACCCACACCCTTCTCACAAGGCCTGTCGTGTGCAAGCTACAGGGCTGAGATGGCTCATTGAAGGAGAGTAAAGAAAAAAGACACATGTAACACTCTGTACATTCAGTGATGTGTCCTTGTCAGTTTGGGCGTGGACTGTGCAGGCCAGGTGGGCTCACACTGAGAAGGACAACAGGGACCCACACAGCCATTCACACAAGCAATCACTGTCCTGACTCCTGCATTACAAACTTGCTGCATCACTGTATGGCTGACAAGACAATACATGTCCCTCAAATCTTGATGTGCAGGCAGGGCAACGTGTGAAATAGGCTACACACCCCTTCCCCCTGGAGAAAGCGTGCTAGGCAGTGCATGACATAACCCCACACTCCCAGGCACATACTGCAGCAGCTCAACTTCATGTGTGCCCCCCCTGCACTCTCACTCACACTGTTGAAGACTTACCACGACATTTGGGGCACCATATAGCCTTGGATACTGTGCGAGCACCTCGTCTACCAGGACCTCCAGCTCCTCGCTGGTGAAGGGACTGGCCCGGGTCTTTTCAGTCCTCACCATCACTGTGGCCAGGTGACAGCAGCAGCAGTTGGTGTTGAGGGGTGGCAGGCAGCAGTCCCTGGAGACAGCAGCAGGTGGTGTTGAGGGGTGGCAGGCAGCAGTCCCTGGAGACAGCAGCAGGAGCAGCAGCAGGTGAGGGGTCTCAGGCAGCAGTCTCTGGAGACCGCAGCAGCAGCAGGTGAGGGGTCTCAGGCAGCAGTCCTTGGAGACAGCAGCAGCAGGTGAGGGGTCTCAGGCAGCAGTCTCTGGAAGCTGTGGAAATGTGAGGCTCTCTCCCACATATATAGCCCCCTGGGGCAGTTTCAGTGGTTCCAAGCTGCTGCAATTGATGTGCCAGGTCAGCCTTTTTCAAATGCATCCAATGACCGACCCCGCGGTGGCGGAGCACGCCTTCCGTGATTTTCAAAATTGCATTAGGCTACCGCGATTGCGGTTCCCATTGGCTGCAAGGGCATGGGCATGGGCATTGGCGGTGACACACCGCTGGTGGCAGGCGGTAGCTTCTGCGATTTGTGTGCCATACATTGGTGCCTGTGACCGTGATTTGGGTGGCGGAGCATGCCAACCGCCATTTGGCAATGCATATATATCTCTCACTACCGCAATTGTGTTCTAGGGATTGGTGGTGACACACCGCTGGTGGCAGGCGGTAGCTTCCGCGATTTGGGTGCCATACATTGGTGCCTGTGACCGTGATTTGGGTGGCGGAGCATGCCAACCGCCATTTGGCAATACATATATATCTCTCACTACCGCAATTGTGTTCTAGGGATTGGTGGTGACACACCGCTGGTGGCAGGCGGTAGCTTCCGCGATTTGGGTGCCATACATTGGTGCCTGTGACCGTGATTTGGGTGGAGGAGCATGCCAACCGCCATTTGGCAATCCATATATATATCTCTCACTACCGCGATTGTGTTCTAGGGATTGGTGGTGACACACCGCTGGTGGCAGGCGGGAGCTTCCGCGATTTGGAGGCCATACATTGACGTGAGTGATCGTGATTTGGGTGGCGGAACACTTTGTCAGCACCTATGGACACATCATGCTGTGTCAATGGCCAATGGGCAGTCATCAATAGTGCACAGTGGCCACATGATTAATGGCACATCATTGTGCACACAATGCCAGTGTAACATTTAACACACTGCTGACTACACATGCCATATTTTTGTAAGTCATGTAGTACATTGGCATGTACTCACTCACATGTCACTTGTGATATTGATGGGCATGTACACAGAACAGTGTTGTTATGGACTCTCAAATGTGTACACATGTCAATGTGTGAAAGTGCTGTGAAAATCACAGTGATGTATGTCCTAATGTAGAATGTGCAGATTTGACACACTTGTTGTTTATGCTCAGCCTGTGGTCATTGTGTTGTTGATGTGTGCCATGTTCAACTTACGCCTGAAGGTGTGTCAGGTACAGCAGCTAGGTATGAGACAGTGGTGTTGCAGTTTTACACATATGCTGTATGAAATACTCTCAGGCCTGCTCATGCTAGATGTGGCCATATCCCTACGTGCATTCGCATAGTCAGATGTTGTTTTGGATGTACTTGCTGTGTGAAAGGGGACAAGTGTGCGAGTAGTGTAGCTGAAGGTGTCCCTATGTGTAAGCTGCTCTGTAACTCAATTGTGATGACAGTCATTGTTGGCGTTGTGTCAGTCAAAATGTAAGACGTTGTACACGTCTCATGGTGTGTTGAATTGACATGTGTCCACTTTCATCTCAACTAGGAGGAGACCAAATCTGCATCGTCCCTACACAGTGCTGGCAGACATGGAGGATGAGGAGGTCATCCGGAAATTCAGTCTGGACAGAGCCATCCTACAAAACCTATGTGCTATGTTGGAGCCCCACCTGCAGCCTCGCAGAACATATCCAACAGCTTTCACCCCAACGTCTAAGGTGATGGCGACCCTGCATTTTTTTGACTCTGAATCATTCCAGCACACGGTGTCCAGCGCAGGTGGGATGTCACAACCCATGTTCAGCATGGTGCTGCGTGATGTCCTGTCCGCCACGATGATTTACAAGGACAGGTATATCCATTTCCCCAGGGTGCCGGAATTGGCGGCTGTAAAGGGAGACTTTTATGCCCTTGGACACATCCCCCATGTTGTTGGGGCCATTGATTGCACCCATGTTGGGCTTGTTCCACCACAGGCACAGGAGCACAGTTATTGGAATCGAAAACATTTTCACTCCATAAATGTGCAAGTGGTGTGCCAGGCAGACATGATCATCACGCACGTGTGTGCCAAATTCCCAGGCTCAGCCCATGACTCAGACTTCATGCGGAACAGCATTGTACTACAGCTCATGGCTAATCTGCTTCCTGAGCGTGCATGAATTGTGGGTGAGTACGAAGAGTCCAGTAGCGTGCTGTGTGTGTGACATGCTGTCCTCTGCCACAGTATAATTACAAGGTTTATCTGTGGCTCTCACACCTAGGTGACTCTGCATATCCCAACCGTCCGTGGTTGCTCAGCCCACTGCGGATTCCCAGGACACCAGCTGATGTACGCTACAATGATGCCCATTGGAGGACACGTCGTGTGGTGGAGCGGACTTTTGGTCTCCTGAAGTCACGATTTCGCTGCCTTGACAAGACGGGAGGTGCACTCATGTACTCGCCCAGGAAGGTATGTCAGATTGCAGTGGCATGCTCCACAACCTAGCCATTCGCAAGGATATCCCCCTGATCCTGGATGATGATGAGCAGCCAAGGCCCCCACCTGCAAACCAACCCGTGTCCAGTGATGAGGACAGTGGAGAGGAGGATGGTGTTGACCTACGTCCACAGCTCATCAGCCGCTGCTTCACTTGAAAGTGAGTTTCAATGTACAACGGACCCATTTTCTTATATGATGTTGCTGTTGTTGTGAAGGTGTATGTGAGCTTTGTGACTGCAGCCGGTTGTTGACTCAGTGGTGGCTGACAATGTTTATGGGACAGGGTAATTTTGAACATCTACAGGATGTGTATGTTGGCACTTGTTGCTCATTGTGATGTGTGCATGTTATATTAGCTTTATGGTATGTGTTGTGTGATGTCTGTGATGCCACACCCAGACTAGTGAATCTTGTTCTGTTGTGTTTTCCTAGGTCCCTTCAGCCTCTCCTTGCCTACATACATTCCATACTCCTGGTACATTTTAATCATAGTGATGACTGCACATCCTGAAATAAAGACGGAGCAGAAACAACATGTGTGTAAGGAGTATTTATTTACAATGGTGACATATGAGGGGGTGAACATTTACATTGAGGTGATTAGTGAAGCAGTGAGTTGACAGTTATGGTAAATGAGAGAATCGAGTAGTCACCACATTGATGTGGTGACCCAGTCCAACAGACAGATGCCATTCACAAGGCAGTGTGGGGAAGGACAGTCCAAAAAGTCAATGCAGTAGTGAAGAGTGTTACCATCATGGCTGGCTCCGTGACTGACGTTTGGCAGGTGCTTTGCCACGGGATACTCCCAGGGATTTCTTGGGACGGCCCCTTCGTCGCTTGGCAGGGGGGGCCTCTGCTGTAGGGCCTGTGGGGTCTGAGGACTCACCCCTCTCTGTGGCCACAGGGGAGGATGTTGAACTGTCATCCTGGAGCCCAGCAGGGGGAGGTGGAGATGTTGTTTGTGGCGCAGGCCTGTCCCTCAGTGCCGCCACTATCTGGCCCAAGAGGTCCACAATTTGTCCCATGCGGGTATCCATGGACCTCTTCAGCAGGAGGAGCTCACGGGAATCTTCTTCTGCCCGGGCCGTTCGTCCCTGGGCCCGTTCATATGCCCCTAGGACTCTGTTTAGGCTGTCCAGGGCTTCGGTCCCAGGCTCTGGTTGTCTGTGAGTGACCCTGCCACTCCCACCTGCCACGGACCTGTTGCATCACCACTGTAGGCACACACATCCTCTCCCTGCCCTCCTCAGTTGGTGGTGTGGGGTGGTCATCCTCTGGGACAGGGAGGGTGTTGCAGGCAGCACTGGTGGTGGTGGTGTAGGACGCACAGGCCGTAACAGCAGTGGTCTGCGTAGCTGTTGGTGTTGCTGTAGATGTGGTGGGGGGGACGATGGGTTCCTGGGACCAGTTGCGCCCTGGCACACCAGATGGGCTGGCTCCGAGCTCATTGTCCTCTGAATACCTGTAGTCAACATCCGAGAGTCCATGTTCCGGGGGGGGGGGGGAGACTGACTCTGCAGGTTGCTGGTGTTATCCTCTGCAGTCAGTTCTTGGTCACCTGTGGGACAGATGGGAAATGGTCATTGTAGTGCACCCCGCAAGCTTTGTGTTAGCTGTGTATTATTCACTGTTTGTACACCACACAGTTGACTCGTCATCACATTGTTTGTATGCGCACTACTGTGCCTCCTGAGATGATGTTGAGGTACATGCATTAGTTGTCCATGGTGTGAGGTATCACAACATACCATGTGCCACGTGCATGTTTTGTGATTACAGGGACATGTTGCCATCTAGGGACTGGTGCAACAAAGCATTTCTGTGACGCCTCTTTGTTGATCACTCTGCCCTGGCAGACGTTACATCTGAGCATGAACTGGCCATTGTCATCTCATGCATACCTTTGTAATGTCATGTGCAAATATGAATTTGTACCAACAACCATGCTTTCTTTGTTTACATATGGTCCTTGCTGCTCTGGCCACATGTCACTTACACATGGCATTCAGTGCCGTGCATGATTGTGCACAGACTTTCTTCTACATGTGAATTAGTGTGTCACACTTTGGTTGCTGTGGCAGTTACATTTGCTTAGCTGTCTGCACACTGTGAGTGGCAATTGGATCTGTGTGTATTTTTGTGTGATGAGAGGGCTGGTGTTGTCATATGGCACCATGCTTTTTGGGAGGAATGGCTGGGTGCATGTACTGGCTACTTACCTGTTCTGTTTTCACATCAGGGTTGGATTTGTGTCACATCTATGTGTGTGTGTGGTGGAGGCTTCCATCCTGCTCAGGCATGGGACAAGAGGGCATAATATGTCTACCTACCTGTTAGTTTGAAGTGGACAGTGCAATGACTGACACATGCATCTGGGTGGGAGGGAGTGCTCCATCTTGATGAGCTGGGGAACAAGGGGGCATGGTGGCAGTAGTACTGCAGGCCTCCAACCCCCAAACAGCCCTCCCAGGGAAGATGGCTACCTACCTGTTGGTTTGAAATGGACATTGCAATGACTGACACATGCATCTGGGTGGGAGGGAGTGCTCCATCTTGATGTGCTGGGGGACAAGGGGGCATGGTGGGAGTAGTACTGCCGGCCTCCCACCCCCAAACAGCCCTCCCAGGGAAGATGGCTACCTACCTGTTAGTTTGTTTGTAGTGAGACAATGGCTTCCAAATGCTTCTGGGTGTGAAGTGCTCCATCCTGCTCAGGGGTGGGACAGGGGGCCTGGTGGGAGTTGTTGTGCAGGCCTCCCACCCCCAAACAGCCCTCCCAGGGAAGATGGCTACCTACCTGTTAGTTTGAAGTGGACAGTGCAATGACTGACACATGCATCTGGGTGGGATGGAGTGCTCCATCTTGATGAGCTGGGGAACAAGGGGGCATGGTGGGAGTAGTACTGCAGGCCTCCCACCCCCAAACAGCCCTCCCAGGGAAGATGGCTTTCTACCTGTTGGTTTGAAGTGGACAGTGCAATGACTGACACATGCATCTGGGTGGGAGGGAGTGTTCCATCTTGATGTGCTGGGGAACAAGGGGGCGTGGTGGGAGTAGTACTGCAGGCCTCCCACCCCCAAACAGCCCTCCCAGGGAAGATGGCTACCTACCTGTTAGTTTGTTTGTAGTGAGACAATGGCTTCCAAATGCTTCTGGGTGTGGAGTGCTCCATCCTACTCAGGGGTGGGACAGGGGGCCTGGTGGGAGTTGTTGTGCAGGCCTCCCACCCCCAAACAGCCCTCCCAGTGAAGATGGCTACCTACCTGTTAGTTTGAGGTGGAAAGTGCAATGACTGACACATGCATCTGGGTGGGAGGGAGTGCTCCATCTTGATGAGCTGGGGAACAAGGGGGCATGGTGGGAGTAGTACTGCAGGCCTCCAACCCCCAAACAGCCCTCCCAGGGAAGATGGCTACCTACCTACCTGTTAGTTTGTTTGTAGTGAGACAATGGCTTCCAAATGCTTCTGGGTGTGGAGTGCTCCATCCTGCTCAGGGGTGGGACAGGGGGCCTGGTGGGAGTTGTTATGCAGGCCTCCCACCCACAAACAGCCCTCCCAGGAAAGATGGCTACCTACCTGTTAGTTTGAGGTGGACAGTGCAATGACTGACACATGCATCTGGGTGGGAGGGAGTGCTCCATTTGATGAGCTGGGGAAAAAGGGGCATGGTGGGAGTAGTACTGCCGGCCTCCCACCCCCAAACAGCCCTCCCAGGGGAGATGGCTACCTACCTGTTAGTTTGTTTGTAGTGAGACAATGGCTTCCAAATGCTTCTGGGTGTGGAGTGCTCCATCCTGCTCAGGGGTGGGACAGGGGGCCTGGTGGGAGTTGTTGTGCAGGCCTCCCAACCCCAAACAGCCCTCCCAGGGAAGATGGCTACCTACCTGTTAGTTTGAAGTAGACAGTGCAATGACTGACACATGCATCTGGGTGGGAGGGAGTGCTCCATCTTGATGAGCTAGGGAACAAGGGGGCATGGTGGGAGTAGTACTGCAGGCCTCCCACCCCCAAACAGCCCTCCCAGGGAAGATGGCTACCTACCTGTTAGTTTGAGGTGGACAGTGCAATGACTGACACATGCATCTGGGTGGGAGGGGGTGCTCCATCTTGATGTGCTGGGGAACCAGGGGGCATGGTGGGAGTAGTACTGCAGGCCTCCCAACCCCAAACAGCCCTCCCAGGGAAGATGGCTACCTACCTGTTAGTTTGTTTGTAGTGAGACAATGGCTTCCAAATGCTTCTGGGTGTGGAGTGCTCCATCCTGCTCAGGGGTGGGACAGGGGGCATGGTGGGAGTTTTAGTGCTATTTTCCTGGGCACATACAACCCTGTAAATGTTGGCTACCTTTTGGGGTGATTCAGATGTAGTGGAGGTTACATCTGTGGGACATGTGTTGGATATTGTGGTGCATATGGATATACTTGTGCCTCTGAGATGTAGCTTTGTAGTTGTGCTTGACAGTACATTGCTGTGTGATGGTCTACATTTGTTTGTACTTACCAGCCTCCACTCCCCCGGGTATTCCTGTGAGACTCTCTGGATGCAGTATGGCAAGCACCTTCTCCTCCCATGCAGTGAATGTTCTTGGTGGAATGGGAGGGCCACCGCCAGTCCTCTGAGCCAGCTCATGGTTCTTGCTCCTCTTCTTTTTGACAACACTCTTCAGGTCATGCCACCGCTTGATGATTTCCTGTCTGTTGCGTGGGATGGTCCCTACTGCATTGACCTTATCGACTATCCTTGCCCACCATTGATTTCTTCTGGCTAATGGTGTCTGTTGGACCAGGTTACCAAACAGTTGTGGTTCAACTCTGACTATCTCATCTACCATGACTGTCAACTCACTCTCTGTGAATGTTGGCATTTTCTGTGGTGCCATGGTGTGTGATGTGCTAAGGGGTTTGAGGTGCAGGTGTGTAAGTGGTGGGGGTGGGGGTGATGTGTATGGTGTGTGATGTGTAGAGGGGTTAGAGGTGCAGGTGTGGAAGTGGTGGTGGTGCTGTGTGTGGTATGAGTAGTGATGGTGTGCAGATTTGCCTCTCCTTTGTGCTCTGGTGTTGGGCCCTTCAGTTGTGGAGTATTGCAAAGGATTGTGGTCAGGGAATGGGCTGGTTTTATACTCAGCTATGTGGGTGTGTCCAAATGGGGTATTGCTATCAGGTGTGTTGTGTGGGTTGTCCTGGGATTTGGATTTTTGTAGTTGTCATGTGGTTGTGTCATTGGGGTGTGTTATGTGTTTTTGGGTGCATGGCTAGTTTGCTGTGTGCACTTTGTGACCTTGTTGTGATTTTTTTCTGTCGACCGCCATTTTTGTCACAGAGCGTCCGCAGCGGTGGCTATGCTACAGTTCTTCCGGCGGCTCTCCCATTCATCACTGTTGGCGTTTTTGGCAGTCGGATTCAGCGAACATACCGCGGTCACATCGGGGATATCCTAATGTTCCGTGCGGTGTTTCCGCTGTCGTGGCGGCAGTTTGTTTTTTTTCCTCCGAGAATCGGACCGCCGCGGACGGGTTTTCGCCTTCTCCGCCCGCTACGGGCGGTTTTTAGGTGGCTCTTACCGCCGCGGTCGGATTTTTTTTGCGGGACATCCTAATCTGGCTTCCGGTTTTTCCGTAGTACCGGCGGGCGGTTGTTTTCCGCTACCATGGCGGTCGGGTGGTTTTCCGACCGCCATCCTAATAGACCCCTAAGTTATTATCAATGGTCCACATGAGACCTCGCAAAATTCCTAACCTTCTATTCCGGCAACATCCATGACAGTGGAGCCACAAACCTCCCAAGTGAACGCAAAAGCTACGAGGCTGCCCGCTGCATATTGGCAAGGGGTGGCAGATGGAGCAGGAGAGGGGGAGTGGCTGAAACTGCCTAAATACAGCCCGTCAATCGCCAAGAAGGTGTGCAAATAAATCCTACAACTCGGTTGACCACAAAGTTTCCAGTGCAGCAACAAGGCCCCCAGTTGGCCTGCCAGCAAGAATGCTGCGCAAAACAAACCACAAACTAAACTGGCAACAGATCCCTTAGGGAAGCAACAAGAACTCCAGACAACCAGCATGTGGCAGCCTGCATCACTAAGGACGGGGGCAGCAGACGGTGTGGGTGAGAAGGAGCAGCCAAGCTCACACGCCCATAAGCCTAGAAGCCAACAAGATCACAACAAAGTCAACCCTGCGTTGCTCCCCCAGAACTGCAGGAATAATGGGAGAAAAAGAGCCTGCATTAAAACAGAAGACCAAACAAGACCTAATTTTCTGTCAGCCCAAGACCCACTTGCACAAGCACACAGCTCCCATTCTACCTGTAGTGTCCTGCAGGACACGCTCTAGTGTTCCGCCTGTGTTGCACCCACACTATACACCCAACCATCACAGGTGTCACCAGTCAGGCGACCCTGCAAATAAAAGGGGCTGGGTGCACGTGCCCTGGGCCAGTTCCAGTACCCTACTGCTATGTGTCTGTGTCATCATTAGTAGCATGTGGGCCCAGGGCCCACAACACCACAATGGCGACAAGCGGGTCTGACCCCGCGTGCACACCAGCTGCTTCTCTGTCGTGCCCCGAGGAGAAATGTAGCCTGAGGCACCCTACACCTGTATGCAAGTGAGGCACGACCCTGCGGCCAAAAGCCAGCACATGTTTGGCCAGGGAGAGAAGCAAGGGGGGAGTTCTGCGACACCACCAAGTGACACCTCCCCCACAGCCGGCACATCCAGCCAGCACCAACGCAGGGCGCAATTGAAGCCGACAGAGGAGGACAAAGCCCCGGCGGCATTCAAAACGAGCCTGGCCTGCGGCTACGTTTCACACTAAGCACCAACACGGTCCAACCCTTATGTGGTGGTCCCGACCAGGATAATGAGGGGAGGAGAGCATCAGGGCGATGGCGCCATACCAGCGGCAACTCCCGCCCCTCCCACAAGCTGCCTGCCCGCCGCATCAGCGAGGAAGGAAGAGGAACCCCTTCCCAATGTGGTGCCCCATTGCCATGAAAAGAAGCCAAGCACCGGCAGTGACTACTTGCACATGCGGGCCTTCCTCTGTTCATGCTATCAGTTTCTGCGGCCAACTGAGGGCGGGGACTGCAGCGCCACCTGCCGGTCGCGTGTGTGCACCACATCTAATGATTACATGCAGGCAGCCCCGAAGAAGGCATCGCACATAAAAGTACTTGACAAGCCGCCAATCTAAGAGCCCATCTCACCTTGTTCTCACTGCTTGTGGTACAGAGGGTAGCCTCTCCCCTAGTGCCCCGAGTAGAGACTGGATACATGGAGGCCAGGACCAGAGACAGACAACGAGGACAGGCCAGACCGGCTTTGCATGCCTCTAGTGGCCACCTGCCTGCAACTGCATCGTGAACGAGGGACCTTGCATGGCAGTGTGGCTAGCCAAGAGCTGCTGTCTTGCAGGAGTCAGAAGTGCGGCTCCTGTATCGTGCCTACCCTTGAGTCTCAATTTCGTAACACAACAGGGCCCGCAACACCTGAGAGACCCAAGCGGGCCTGCAGCACGAGGAAAGCTGCCGGGCCTCTCAATAACCACCTGCAGTGCCACCTAGCGATGGTGAGCGGTACTGCATTTCAAATACAGAAACACTTGTGCCCTGTAAAAGTATTCCGCCGTGATGCAAGACCAAATCAGCGGCCATCGGTATGCACGGATCACTGACAGAATATCGACGACAGGAATATCGACCTACACAAATCTCGTGTTCAAAATATCGATGTCAAGAATATCGACATCCTATCTTTACAATGATAAGTACAAAAATATTGAAACAAAAATATCGTTGTTAAAAATATCGTTGTTCAAAATATTGTTTTTTTTAAATCTCTAATAAATAATTTTAAATAAATTAAATAATACATATAATTAATAAAAACATAGGGGCTGATTACGATGGTGGGCGGACTTGGTCCGCCCACCATCGTAGCGGTGTTTGGGACTGTCCGCCATGCATGCGGCGATCCCGCATACCCGATTAGGATGTGACCGCCACCGCTGCGGTCAGATTTCGCACCGGTAACATTGCGTTGGTGGCTGCAGACAGCAGCACCGCCGTGATGTCGAAAAGAGCATGTTGTGCATTTCACTGCACTACGAGGCAGGCACTACACTGTGCCTGCCACATGGTGCAGTGAAATGCAGGGGGGTACCATGGGTACCGCCCCAGTGCACCCACACCTCCCCCCAACACAAGGGGGGCCCGCAACGGGCCCCCGGAACCAATCCCCGCCATCCTTTGAATGGCGGTTTACCCGCCACGGAAAGGCTGGCTTCCGCCAGCATCGTAATTCGGCGGAGAGAGCCTGCTAGGCTACGCCACCATTGTGAGCATGCTGACCGCTCTGCCAGGCAATCGTGTGGCGGTTCCGTGGCGGATGGGATTTTCCTCCGCCGCGGTCACGGTCTGGATCCCACCGCCATCGTAATATGGCGGTCGGAGAATCACGGTCCGTAGGGCCGACGGACCTCACCGCCGGCCCGGCGGTGGCGATCGTTCCACCATCGTAATCAGCCCCATAGTTAGAATTTTTTTTTTTTTTTTTAATTATAAATAATAAATGTAATGTAAAGATAAATTAAACATACATATATAAAAATGATTATATATATATTTACTTAATAATATTAATAAATAATTATTATAATAAATTATAAAATGTTAGAAACATAATACAAATTATAAATACATATATATACATACACCTGTAACATAAACATACAAATAAAATATATATATAATAAATTAAAACATTAAAATAATTTTTTAATTTTAAAACAACATTTTACACTACATTAACTGAAACAGTAGGGAAAATGTTGGATAGCGTAGGGGATAAAATTACTATTCCCACTCCAGTAAATGCAAGAGTAGGGAAAGTGTTGGATAGCGGAGGGAATAAAATTACTATTCCCACTCCAGCGAGTGCAACAGTAGGGAAAGTGTTGGATAGCAGAGGGGACAAAATTACTATTCCCACTCCAGCGAGTGCAACAGTAGGGAAAGTGTTGGATAGCGGAGGGGTAAAAATTACTATTCCCACTCCAGCAAGTGCAACAGTAAGGAAAGTGTTGGATAGCGTAGGGGAATAATTTACTCTTCCCACTCCAGAGAGCCCAACAGTAGGGAAAGTGTTGGAAAGCGTAGGGGATAAAATTACTATTCCCACTCCAACGAGTGCAACAGTAGGGAAAGTGTTGGATAGCGGAGGTGATAAAATTACTATTCCAACTCCAAATAGTGCAACAGTAGGGAAAGCATTGGATAGCGGAGGTGATAAAATTACTATTCCGACTCCAGCGAGTGCAACAATAGAGAAAGTAATAATATGCTTTATTGATTGGTTAAAAAAAACATTTACAATTTAAAACACGACTGGTTCGGACAATAAAAAATGACAATAATAAACGTTAAAAACAGTGGGTTTTAAATTACTAAAGATTGGGGAGGTCATTATAGGCTAATAATGTTCTGCTGAAAGACCTCGCTCTGATTTTCTGATGTTGTAGTCTCCAATTCAGTTGTTGAGCCTTTTAACTCGGCCGCCATGCTAAGATGAGGAGGGTTTGGTTGCGGTTGTTTCTTCCAGTAGTTTTGACGCTTTGTGGACAAATTTCGTAAGCCCAATGTTCAACTTGGTGTTGTCAGGATTTAGAGCGGCCATTATTGCTTGGCGGCAAGATCGAACTCCCAACCTGATCCATTGGTCCCGCAATAATGACTGTCTGGCCATGAGCAATGCCGGGCATACACAAACGATGTGTTCCATTGCTTCAGAATGATAGCCACACAACCTGCATTCAGTACTGCAACCTGGCCGGCGCCATTCGGGAAGGTTCTTCAGAAAGGGCCAGTCACCCATCCTCAGGGCTAAACACTTTTGTTTCCAATAAAGTGCGTATGTGCTTGATAGATAGGGCGGCTGAACACCCAGTTTAAAATTGGAGATTACGGCCCAAGCGTGTTTCCTTTTTGACAGTATTTCCCTGTCCGAGTGAAAGGACCACAGTCTAACAGTTTTTTAATCGCGATCTTTAACACCGGGTAGGTGGGATTTGTTTCCCAAAGGTCTTTTACTCCTAATAACTGTAAACTGCGATCCAGGAGTTGCCGATGCTTTTGGCTGGTCTGATTTTTTTGTATTTCCTGCCATAGTCGGGCCTCCAGGGAACCCTCCCGAGCACGGCGCAGTCTATGACACAGTTTTATAAATGCGCCTGCCTCTACTCCATGCTGGTCTTGTAGTCCCAGTTCAAGTCTCACTTGGGCTGGCGAGGGAGATCTTGGCAACCGCAAAGCTTGTTTAAAGATTTTGGTTGTTAGCTTGTTTATTAATGGACTAGTTGTTCCCTTAGTGATCTCGTGCCCATACGTCAAGGAATTGATCACCTTAGCCTTCATCACTTTCAGCATGGGAGTTAGGCTCGGGCCAAGTAGCTGTTTTGACAGTTTGCGGCAGCAGCTTCTAACAACAGGGCTTTGGTATTTAATGCTTCTTTATGCTTGATAAATGTACATCTGGTGTCAAAAAAGATGCCCAAATATTTATAACTGGAAGTTGGTTCGAGCTTTGTGTCATTAAAATACCACCTTTCTGTTGACCTCTTTTGCTTCCCAAAGGATATTGTTTTGGTTTTTGACAAGTTCAGTTCTAGGCAATTTCTTGTTGTGTATGGGAGCAGTTCGTCCAGTAACCTCTGGAGACCCACTTTTGTGTGGCTTAACAACACCAGGTCATCGGCGTACAGCAGGTTGCTGATGCGGGTTCCGTCTAATTGAGGAGGATGACAATTTACACTGTTGAGTACTGGAGATAGGTCAGATATGAACAAATTAAAAATAAGTGGGGCCAACACACAACCTTGTTTGACGCCAGTTTCTGTTCGTATCTTCCTGGAGACATAAGAGCCTTCACCCAGCTTGATTCTTATCCATGTTTCCGTATGGAGTTGTACTAATGCATGTAGAAGAGGCAGGGGTATGCCCCACGATTTTAATTTCTGCCATAACAGACCCCTAGGCACACGGTCGAAGGCCGCTTTAAAGTCTACAAAGCAACAGTGCAGCTGGGTTTGTTGGACTGTCGCTTTCTCCATCAAGACTGTTAATGTTAGCAAATTGGTTGTAGTACCGGAGTTGGCCACGAAGCCCGTCTGATTAAAGGGGAGGCGCGAGGTCATTTCGGTCCAGGCCTGTAGCTCTTCCAATAGAATGCTTGCATAATACTTAGACTCCACGTCGAGAAGTGCAATCATTCGATAATTTTTAGGCTCGTTTCTCTTCCCACTTTTGTAGATTGGGTGAATGATTACACCTCGCCAAGACTCTGGAACGGTGTTATTTTGTCTACAGTAGAGAAACAAGGGGGTCAGGTGTTCTGACCATAGGTTGACATCAGATTTGAACATCGCCTGGGGGAGACCATTCGGGCCTGGGGCTCCTTCAGCTCTGGCTTTCGTTATAAAGCGCGAGATCAATAGAGAAAGTATTGGATAGCGGAGGGGTTAACATTTTCTATTCCCACTCCAGAGAGTGCACAGGAGGGATAGTGTTGGATAGCGGAGTGGATAAAATTACTATTCCCACCCCAGATAGTGCAACAGTAGGGAAATTGTTGGATAGCGGAGGAGATAAAATTACTATTCCCACTCCAGCGAGTGCAACAGTAGGAAGAGTGTTGGATAGCGGAGGGGTAAAAATTACTATTCCCACTCCAGCAAGTGCAACAGTATGAAAGTGTTGGATAGCGGAGGGGAATAATTTACTATTCCCACTCCAGCAAGTGTAACAGTAGGGAAAGTGTTGGATAGCGGAGGGGAATAATTTACTATTCCCACTCCAGGGATTACAACAGTAGGGAAAGTGTTGGATAGCGGAGGGAATAAAATTACTATTCCCACTCCAGCGAGTGCAACAGTAGGGAAAGTGTTGGATAGCAGATGGGATAAAATTACTTTTTCCACTCCAGATAGTGCAACAGTAGGGAAAGTGTTGGGTAGCAGAGGGGATAACATTACTATTCCCACTCCGGCGAGTGCAACAGTAGGGAAAGTGTTGGATAGCAGAGGGGTTAAAATTACTTTTCCCACTCCAGCAAGTGCAACAGTAGGAAAGTGTTGGATAGCGGAGGGAATAATTTACTATTCCCACTCCAGCAAGTGCAACAGTAGGGAAAGTGTTGGATAGCGGAGGGAATAATTTACTATTCCCACTCCAGGGAGTGCAACAGTAGGGAAAGTGTTGGATAGCAGAGGGAATAATTTACTATTCCCACTCCAGCAAAATAATGAACATTAATTAACAAATAATTAACTATTTAAAAAGAATTTACCTCCCACCATATTCCCCTATAAATAAACCCACCAATGTTGTAAAACATAACACAATTAACATAATAAATTAACAACTAATTAATTAACTAATAACAATTAACAAGCAAATTAAAAACAATCAGTAATAAATTAATTCACAGAATTAACACTATTAAATCAAATTAAATAAATAATATATAAAAAATATTAAAAAAAATATTAAAATGTAATTACTTCCCACCCTACTCCCCTATCATCCCACAACATGCTCTTAAAAAAAAGACACAATCAACATAATTAATAATTAATAATTATTAATGACCAATTTATAACTAATTAATAACAAATTAATAACCACATTTAATAACATAAAGTATTAAATACATAAATATTAATTAATCAAAATAATTAATAAATTAATTATAATTGAATTCCTTCCCACCCTACTCCCTATAAACCCACAACCCACTCCTAAAAAAATAACACACTTAACATATTTACCAATTAATTATTAATAATTAATAACCAAATAATAATTAATTAATAACAAATTAATTATCACAATTTGCCATATAAAATATTAAATACATAGATATTAATTAATTAAAAATATTAATTAATTATTTAAATTAAATTACTTCCCACCCTATTCCCCTATAAACCCACAACCCGCTACGGAACTAAAATACACAAAAATTTATTAACATAAAATTAATTACTTCTAAACATTTCACACATACATTAAAAAATAAGGTATACTTATACAAAATAATTCCATCACATACTTTAAACACACATAGTAAAATACAAAACACTAAAATAAATGTCGATATTATTAACAACGATATTTTTACTAACGATATTACTAACTTCGATATTAAAAAAAACGATATTTCTTACCTTCATGTCGATATTCTGGTCAACGATATTCTTGCATGTCGATCTTGTGCCACCTCGATATTAAAAACTCGATATTCTGGCACATCGATATTCCAAAAATTGATATTCTGTCTGTGCACCGGTATGCACATGCAGACATGTGCTTGAGCGGCAAAGGTGAAAAGACTACAGATAATACGTGAACTGTAACCACACACCCTGCACCAGGTGAAGTGGGTGCAGCACCACCGGCTATTCTACACACCAGACAAAGGCCACAGATCCAAGCAAAGAGACTGCTAACCCTTGCACAAAGCCCCTGCCAAGAGAGCGGCCAGGTGTACAGCAAAAGTCTAGGCTGGGAAGACATCCGTGGCCACAGCCATCCAAAAGAGAAGTAGCAGCCTGCCCCTTGGGAAGAAGAAAGACTCCCCACCAAAAAAAAACCTATCGCAAAGCCCTCCAAGGCAGCGCCCAAGAACAACAGAAAGCACAGAAGCAGAGGAGGGTGTCAATCCCCACAAGTGCAGCCTTATATTGATTTCCCCATAAAAGGCGCAAGGTGCATTGGCCAGCAAGCAGAAACTACACAAGGACGAGGAAAGTCCCCAGTAAGAGAGGACAGCACCGTATGCGCACAGTGGTGGACAGCCACCACAGCGAGAAAGAAGAGCAAGCACACCAAGCGCCAGAAGAGGGCGCGCTGAAGAAGGACCAAGAGCGCGGAGTCTGAGGTATGCCAACACACGTACCCAGAGCCACCAGCACTCCCCAGAGCCAAGAGGAGTCAACAGGCCCAGCATAGTCTGAATGCAGAAGGGAGAGCCTTCACCTCTCCAATGCACCAGCACCGGAAAAGCCCTGCAGTGGGCAAAATACAGTGTCATCCCTCACACTGCCTCAAGATGGAGTTGCCAGTGGCCCAAGACAGGCAAGAGGAGAGTCACACACTCCCTGTGGCGAGCTGCCACCGCAACATGTGCTCCAAACACACGCAACACATGGCCAGATGCCTCATTGCACTGCAAGCGAGGAGCACGTCACACGAAGTGACCGACCCCGCCAAGCATGCCTGAACGGAGGCAGGAGCCACAGCGGTGCAGGCTTGAGGCTCAAGCATGACGCTCTCGAGTGAAGAGGTAACCTGCCATCCT
Source organism: Calotriton arnoldi (assembly GCA_963921515.1). Classification (NCBI taxonomy): domain Eukaryota; kingdom Metazoa; phylum Chordata; class Amphibia; order Caudata; family Salamandridae; genus Calotriton; species Calotriton arnoldi. Next base: position 338,610 of record CAWUFW010008902.1, on the reverse strand, counting down.
GGCAGAGGAGCACAGCGAAAATCCCTGAGGAGGGGATGGGGCCTGTAAAAGGTCCTCAAGGAGAAGAAGCAAGTACCACCGACAGGACAGACCTGTGACAGGTCCGCAGCAAAGTAAAGACAGTCCTAAGAACCGGACACAACCAGCGAGATGCCCATGTGGCACAAACATGAGACGTGTGGCAGGACGCCACATCCGAGTGAGGAACCTGGTCAGAAGCAAAGAAGAGCATGGCTAGATGCCACAGAGTGGAGGAGAAGAGCATGGCAGGACGCCGCTTCACAAAGGAGGAGAGGAGAGTGACATGATGCCACATGGTGAACAACCACCACAGGCGTGCAACAGGGACAAGGAGAAGAGCGATAGGACAGAGGACTCGTGCCAGCACTGGAGAAGGTGTTCATCGACACAAGCCAGCCACCGGGGTGCAGAGATGTCACTGGAGACAGTTCTGCGGAAGGACCAACCATAAGCCACTAGCAAGTGCGATCTACGTCCAGGCTCCACGCTTCACAGTGCGACCATCCACTCACCTGTCACCGGCTGCTTGGCATCGATGGCATCACGTCTAGCAAGTGCACCTGCCAGAAGATAACCGTAAGTGGTAACAAAGTACCTCCAGTCCTCCTCACTCCACGAAGTCACCTAAATCAAGAGATCGCCGCCTGTTGCCCAAGTGTTAAAAAAATGATCGTATTCATCATCGAGGTGCATCACCACCAAGAACATCTAAGGAGCATCGCACCACCAGAGTGGATCCAAACACTCAAGACATCCAGAGTTCAATGAGACACTCCTGGTGCTGTGGGAGGCTAGCCACCCAGGAACCATCTGTGCCCCTGTAAACCTGAGGCCTGCCGAAGAAAAGTATACCCGACCATTGGACTATCCACCCTTGGGGTTAACCGAGGCTTGGTCATGACTCTGTTGGGAGTTCCGCAGTGACCCCTCAGTGTGGCCTACGAGAGGCCCGCACAGCCCACGCAGTCATGTGGCAATCCAGGGGAAAGGGCCTCAATGGAGTTCCTGTGAGAGGGAAATCCCAACTGGAGAGAGGTGTTGGCAGCAGCTCCATGACAGGCACCGGGAAGCATGGAGGTCGCGGACGGAGACTGGTCACCCAAAGACCATCTGATGTAGGCATGTGAACCTGAGTCCTGATGGTGAGAGCACACAGAGTCTGAGACACCACCCTTTGCGGCTGCATGAGCGACTTGGCTGTGGTCCTGTTGGCAGTTCCTCAGCGACGCCTTCATGCGGCCTGCAAGAGGCCTGCACAGTCCGCAAGCTCCCATGGCTAGCTCTGCCAGCGGGAACTGGGGAACATCATTGCCTCCAAGGAAGGCCCTCATCCACCAAGGTCATCCTCAGTATTTACAGGCTTGCCGTCCACCGGAGCCTGAGTGCCTTCAAGAAGATCACCAAAGTGGACTCCACCACTGCTCCTGATGCACCGCTATTTGAAGTGTGTAAATAGACTCCAACACTGCGAGACCAGGCCGGTCCGAACTACATCGCCGAGGTGGACTAAAGCCTTCTGACCGTGCGGTCCGGAGCTCCAGCACTGCCCGGCAGATGGCCTGAAGAGACTCATTGGTGCTGTATATTATTGTTTGCTTTTTCTATCGGTTGGACGTTGTTTGTTTCTTTTTCATTAAAGTTTGGGATGGAAGTAGTGTCCTGCTGGACGCGTTCTAGTGTTCCACCTGTGTTGCACCCACATTATACACCCACCCATCACAGGTGTCACCAGTCAGGCGACCCTGCAAATAAAAGGGGCCAGGCGCACGTGCCCTTGGCCAGTTCCAGTACCCTACTGCTATGTGTCTGTGTCATCATTAGTAGCATGTGGGTCCAGGGCACACAAAACCACACTACCCAGGATATGAAACAAAAGGCACCCAAGGCACTTTAAATCAAGACAACATGGTCACACTGCTTCATGCCCTCCCCAACCTTGAACACTTTGGATCCCAGGAAATAGTGTTAGTTAAATCTTTACCACAACGTGGTAAGCAGGATAACAAATGCTACTTCAGTTCAACAGGGCACTGCAGAGCCCACAACTGAGAACATGGGCTCACCCACTATAGGGAGCTCTCATGGTGATACTAGAGCCAGATCAATCAACTTTCCATCCCAGCGCCTCACCCTGGTCATGCCTGCCATCAATCTTGTCATCGATAAGGGAAATTGAAGCAAAGCGCAGGGGTGGCCCAGGGATGACAACATGTTCATTGAATATCAGCAGCTTGAATTTGACCCTAAACAATCGTGAGGTCTTTCACTATCTACAGAAATATAAAATATTTACTTTCCAGAGGACCTGGGTGCTCGAGACAATACCTTAATCGGATCCCTTGCCTCTTATAGCCCAGCAGGAAAGAGCAAGCTTAAAAGTAGACCCCAGAGAGGCATCTATGTTTACGTCTCATCAAAACTAGCTCTAAAAGTTACCAGATTAGAACTGGGAGAACTCTGATTGCTGCTGGTATTGCTTGGAAATCTGCCACAAGTCTTCAAATTATTAATAATGGACATCTACATAAATCCGCTAAGAAAAAGCAAAAACGTGAACTTGTCAGCTAACTCAAACCCATCATCAAAGACATCATAATGGAAATCTCCGATACCTATCTACTCATTACAGGAGACCTCAATTTGAACTTATTCCACATGTGCACGACTGACGAGATGACAACCTCGAATGGCAACTACTGGAATATATCACGCCAAGTTAAACCAGCTATCTCTAAAAAAAGGCCACCTGGGTTAATCATTTACCAACTATTGTACATTTCTTGGTCTAAGGGTGCTTAGTGGCTGCCTGAAAGAAGACTAACCACCTCGCTCTACACATAGTAGTGCAAGTTCTTTAAATCAATAAACGACTATACCCTGGTGAACCGACCGCTATTGACCTACATTGAAACACTGAATATCGAGCCTGGGACAGAAAGCGACCACTTTCCTCAACACATTGAAATTAAGCTGGAGATGCCTTCCCACTAGGCAGCACGTCCCTGGGAGCATCCTCTCATTCAATGAATCTGAAAAACTACACTGAAAGGGCACATTGGCAGATTCCATCGGACCAGTGCTAGCAGCTTTCTCAGCCAAGTCAATGAATAATTCTAAGAATACAACCAATACTTGTGACAACTTAGTAAACACCTTACATTTTCAGCAAAAACCTGTGACATGCGAAATGAAAACTCACCTGCAGATACTTATCCAGAGAATATCCTGTCATCTCCCCCTGCACAAAAGAACTTAAAATGGGCACTAAATAGACAATTGCGTTTGCTGGCTTGTAACCGCTGAAATCAGGACCTCATTAATAAGGCCAGGTTACAAGGAAAAACAATATATAAGCAAACTCTGGCAGATCAATAATGGCCATGCCAACACCTTTTGGGGTAAATTGCTCTTCGTCTGTAAAAGCAACAACTCCACAAAATTCTGGGGAATAATTAACAAGCTGGAAAAAGGTTGTGTTGTGGCAAACAACGCTGACATCCCCAAAGACATCTGGGTTGCTCATTTTTGGAAATTACAGCCCCCCCAAAGGTTCATCATCCCTAAGTAAGTAAGTAAGGGTTTTATATAGCGCTCGATTGCCGAGGCGTCTTGGCACTGGGAAAACACAGGAGTGAGGTGGAGCCCTGAAAAGTAGGATCAATTGCTAAATTGGAAAGAGCCAGGTTTTCAATAAGCCCCGGAATTTAGACTGAGCAGGTTCGGATCTAACGTGCAGAGGCAGCTTATTCCAAAGTTTGGGGGCCAGATAGGAGAGGCGTCTACCTCCCCATCCCTGGAGGAGGAATTAACATGGCTGGTCTCAATTGCATCTGCCATATTTTGCACTGAGGCCCAAACGGAGCACAAAATTAATAAAAGGAGGACAGATGGCGGACCCGACCATAACGGCCTTCCTCTGGCGCTATTTGTAGCAAACTCTGCTTTATGGGTATAAATTCGAATGCCGCCTTATAATCACACATTAATAACAGGTCAGATGCCAGAGTCAGGTGAGGCGCTATCATACATCCCATATTTAAAATAGGGGATCCCTCAAAACTGGGAAATTATCACAAAATTTCCCTGCTAGATAATGATGCTAAATATTATGGCGTCTCCTCCTAGAAGACTAAAAGACCTGGGCATCAGATAACGGTATTGTGTCCATAACCCAGACAGAATTTAGAAAAAGAACGGACACTATCACCAATCTAATGCTCATCTCCTTTATGATCTGTTAGACCTGGTGTTACAAATTGGGTTACTAGTTGACTGGGGTGTGAGCCCTGGTCAAGCAGCAACCACAATCCTAGTCAGGGTAAGACACAAGCAAACCCCAAATTAAACTGTGCTCACCCCCTGGTAGATTGACACAGAGCAGTCAGGCTTAAATTAGAGGCAATGTGTAAAATATTTGTGCAACACTTCAAACAGTAAAACAGTGAAAACACCACACAAAAAGTATCCCACACCAGGTTAGAAGAATAGAGCTTAATTTAATGAACAAACTAAGATCACAACAACAAAAATCCAATCTGTAGAAACGGAGTTATGAATTTTTAAATAATAAACTGCAACATAGCACCTAAAAGCATAAAGTGCCAACAGGGGATATCTGGTCACGCTGGACTCGGTCAAAGTCAAAAGTTCAGGCCAACCACAATGGAGCGTGGGTTGGATATAGTCCCAGATTTGTCCTGCTGAAGTTTTACCTTCTCAAGTTTTGTGCTAACAGTCCCATTCACTTGGAAGAAGGTCATCGGGAACAAGGTGAGCATCGCTGGTGGTGGTCAGTGTGGCGCGAGGAGCATGCTGGTTGTCACTGACAGGCAGACTGGTACTTCGTGTTGGTGGTCCTCCATGGGTGATCGATGCTTGCTGGGCGAAGAGATGGGCTTGCGGTGGCTTGTGCTGATTTACAGAGTGAGCAGTGCAGGTCCAGGTGTGCCTGGTTGGACCATCACTGCCAGGATGGGAGGGCAGAGCAGGGTGCAGCTCTACCTACACTTGAATAGGCTGTGTCCTGCCTCCACACAAAGGGCTGCATACCCCCTGTAGTTAGTCTGGAGTGAGAACATGAAAGGCAGGATGCTTGGGCGCTTCAAAAGGTAACCTTTAGAATCTTCTCCTACTTCAAAGGAAGGCCAAGGAATAAAATATTGGACGCCAGGCACCAACTCTTCAGTTCCCTTCTGGGATACTCTGCCAGGAAGAAGGACTGCTGTGCTGCTGAAAGGACTGCCACTCTGCTGGACTGCTGCTCTGAAAGACTGCTGCTCTGCTGACCTGCTGACCTCTGGAGTAGGTGAGAAGAACTGGACCTGCATCTGTTGAACCCAGGACCCCAGAATGCCTCTAAGGGCTAGTTGGCTGGCCTCCTGTCTAGATCCTCAGGGACAGAAGGCTTTAACAACTTTGACCCAACACCTGGACTCTTTCATCTGTGAGTCCTGTCCTGCTAAGTGGTGCCACCTCAGTCCTGGATGCTTGGCCTGAATGTGCTCTCCCAGCCCATCTGTGGATGCTGCAGAACAGAAGAATCTCCTCTGTTGTGCATTACAATCTCGCGCAGAACGACCGTATCACCTCTGCTGAGAGGGATCTCCCAGCACAAGGACTCCGCATTAACCTCGCGGCCCGCATCGGAACCACCGCTGTGCAAAGCTTCACTACGCACGCCCTTGCATCGCAAATCTCTCATCGAAGGCAGCATCTACGAAGACGCAGGTTCTAGCATCGCAGCCTCGCAGTTCTTTGGAACCGATGGATCACCTCCGAAGCATTCCCTACGCATGACCGCTTGACAAGAGCTCATTGACTGGATTCTCGATGAAGACACTGGACTTTGCATCACAGCTCGCTGCTCCTCGGAACTGACTCATCCCTTCAGCTCTGCGACTAATCCTCGATGCGGGACCTCGCAACACTATGCAACTAGGATTTGAGCTACTCTTGTTCAGCTGGCCTAACTGTGTCCCTCTAGCCTGCCTGCACTCCATTGCTGTCAGCCTGAACTTGTGACTTTGTCCCAGTACCAGCATGAACAGAAGTCCACGAAATTAGTGGCACTTGGGATACCACAACCGCTTCTTAGGGCCATTATCTGTCGTGTAGTTCCTATAAGACCTATATAGGATCTGCGCGTTTAGACAACATACACTGCGGGACTGGTGTCCAGACTGATTCCACCGGGTATGTTGGCCTGTGCACCAGCTGGCTCGCAATGCCACTATAACCTCCTCTTACCAAGGAGAGAATAGTTCTTGGCAACTATCGAACATGATCCGTGGAAACAGTAGCTTACTTTTCGCTCAGTCACTCGTGCTTACTTTTTCTCAGAGAGATACACAGAATAAACAGTTGGGACGTTTTCAATAAGTATTTATTGAACAGTCGTTATTCTAGCGTAAAATAAGTGCACTGAAATCACCAGTAGACAGTAGCATATATAAATGAGTAGCAGCACTAAGAGAGTAAACAGATGGTAGGTTTCTACCATTTTGCTAAAATCATAGCTGTAGGCGAGTATATAAAATACATGGCAATAAAATGCGTACTCCTACGATGTACCCTAACTAGATGTACCTAAGTGTACCTAGCATGTCAGTAGGTGTAAAGCCAAGAATCCCTCTAGAATAAAGCCAACCCCATTGCCTGATGTTAGCCTGCGGGACCTCGTTCTGGTCTTGAGCTGAACACCCCGCGAGGGATGTCAGACCACTGCGAGCTGGAGTATCTGCATGCAGGAACCTCAGCGTCTCGCGTCAGTGTGTCGGCATGGAAGTCGTGATCTCCTCTCTCTATCTCAGCAAGATGTGGTGTTTATATACCCTAAGGTATCCCATGGGGTTCTACCTTGCTGTGCCAGTGTCGGACTTAAGATGACTTCGGGAATGAACTTTATACACAGATATTATGCAGGAGATGATGGTCCTGCTGTGATTCCAAGAAACTAAGAATCCTAATGCATAATTTATGAGGCGAGTGTCCATGGAAAAACCCTACGTACTTGTGTGTAGTATTATAACTGGGTAAAAGGTCAGTCCTCCAAATCCGTTATGTATGTAGTATAGGAGAGAATGTAGGTGAAGGGTTATGATGTTACCTAGACCTATATCGGGGTACCTATATGAAATATAACACCCACTCCTCATCCGACTGGATGACATTACTAAAACCTAGCGTACTACCAAGGCGTCTAGAGGTTTGTACGCAACAATTAATAAAAACATTGTTAAGAGAAGTTAAAAAGCCTTAAAAAAACCTTTAAAAAGTGCTCTACAAAAATCATTCAAGTAGTGGCTCTAAAGTGTCTGTTTATATAGTCCGATCAACTACAAGCATTTGAAAGCCATGCAGGTCAAAAGGTTTCAATTTGGAATTTCGAAAAAGTTAAACGCCAAATCTTCCCAGCGTGCGACATGCCAAATGTTTGTGTCCTTGCTGGTAGATGCAACATTGCTGCTGTCTGCATACGCAGCTGACGATCCCTGTAACACCTTGCAAAGAATGTCAATTGAGCACAGATGATCTTCCGTACTGCCTGTAGCAGATGCCGGGGCAGCCTGTGCCACATCCAAGGCCTGAGTGTTGGAGGAGCTGGTGTCCATACCAACAGGAGCAGAAACTACCTGTGGTGGCTCTAAGAATGCTGCCAACAACATGGGAATATGCTGAGGACACTGCAGAACATGGGCCGTTATCGGGTCCAGTAAAGCATCAACGTCCGGTGGCGCAAACTATGGGAGTGTCAGACAGAGGTCCAACATGCATTCTTCTACGCAGAACAGGCATCGGAGAACAGGTAGGACACAGTTCATCCAGACTGGTCTAAATGACAGGAACCAAGAGGCGCTCAGTTACCGTAGGCGAGGTGTGCCTAGATGTTGTACCATACGATCACGGTATTTACGCTCCAGGAGAGCTGTTGCTACCTCCTTGGTGGCTGGGACGTCCATTGCGTAGCAGAAAGTAACAATCAGGATTCCTGCTATTAGGAACAGGATCAGCCGAAGCCCTCCAAAAATGCTTCCAAAGACGGAGTGTATAAAGTTTGGTATAACTCCGAGGACCGTCTGAAAGGTGCTTAACAGTCCGGAACCTATGGTCTTAAATAGGTGTACAATACCCGTCGTATCGCACATGTTAAAGATACGACTTACCATTTCTGTGAAATGGAAAGGGCAGTTTGTACGTATAAGTGCCTGTATCTCAGCCGAGGACCTTGCGATCTGGAGATCAAAAGTCTCCCGGGTGGAGGTTAAGGGCACGGTTCATTGTAAAAGCATGGCTTTCATTCTGCTCAGAGTATCAAACCGTATAAAGGAATCATTTAGCGAAGGCCGTAACCACGCCTCCCTGACTGTATATGTTGGTGGAAACAATACTTGCATACAGCAAGTAACCCTGGAGCTCACGGTGACTAGATATGCGATGCCCGGAAGCATCCCACAACAACCTTGATCATTCAGCATCAAGTAACTCCCATTCGAGAGAAGCCTGAATACCGGATTAATCACAGCTGCCGGGGTACCCCTCAAGTGACAGGACAAGTTCGCCACAGACCAATTAGAAGCCCGTGTAGCATAACATCCTGGCATATGAGAGATCCACTTAAAGCGTTCTCGCAGTTAGTTCCGCTTAGAAACAGTTCCAGATCCCCACTCCTGCATCGAAATCTGTATGGTAAATCCCAGGAGTCCCTGATAAATTCCTTACCCATCTTTCATATCTGCCTGCCTGTTGTTGTTCTAGGCAATATTGAAACTGGAAAGTTGCGACTGGTAATGTTATATGGCCGTGTACTAACCATTCTGTGGATGGTGACTCAGCCACAGTAAAGGGTAACCTATCGAGTTTCTCAATACGCAGCATTGTATATTTTGCTCCCGTCTGTGCCGTTTTCATCTGTTTTTCTGTTAGATTGTATGCAGAAAATAATTATGTAATGTTAATAAAACGCCAAGGCACATAACCGGCGCGCAATGACTGCAGCGTCCAGCTTAACAAAATAATAGAACGTAACTGCGACTGTCCGTGTTGCAATATGGACAAATCCTGTTCTATTACATCGATAGCAGAAGATATAATGTTGCCCAGTGAATATATCCTGGATGTTAATGTAGTTATACCATTGTCAACTACGGCTAATGCCTTTTCCAGGTTAACCCTATCTATTTCTCTTAATCCTTCTGCAGCTTCTTGTTGAGAGATCTTCTAGAGTTCGTTATAGACAGCATACAAAAAGCGCTTCTGACGTGGTTTCCTGGGACCTAATAAAAAATCCCGTAGGTCCACATCCTCTGAGAGTAAGGACAAGTGTTGTTTCACCTGGGGTAGTGTTGAGGTCTTTAGCCAATCAAGGCACAACTTCCCAACACTGTATGATGTCACTACCCCGTATGTTCTCATTGTACATAACGTGGGTCTGGTCTGTGGATACTAAACCCTTCGGTGGTACCCCTGAATCTTTCACGACAATTATTCAATTCCCTTGAGCTAGAGGTCTTTCTCTCACTACAGCAGTCTGTACTGCTGTCAGAATTTTTTCTGTAGGAGCAAAACGCATTTCAGCGTTGGTGTACAAATGCGATTTATATGCAATTGGTACTGTTTCACCTTCATTAAAGAACCGCTCTAACAGAGGGGGCCCCTTAAATCGAATGAAGGTAGAGAACAACAGGGGAAATAAACAAACTACTCATACAGGGATTCTCTACCTGTATAAATCAGAATGCGCTATACGTCGCAAATATATAGACACCAAGGAAGCTGAAAAACTGACAAAAGCATGCCACAGTCAAAGTATCAAAACATATCAAAATGTATTAATAGTCAATTCACATTATACTTTATTAAATAAGCAATAAATAAAGATAAATCACATCCCAGCCCGCGCTCACTCAACCATTCAAACAACCAAACTCATACCCACACATACTCATACGTCCTGAAAATCAGGAATCCAGTCATACTCAAAGCACCAAAGGCAGTACATTAACACATGGACCAAAATAACCAACTAATAATGACATTAATAATAATGTTTTGAAAAAGCATAGATCATTTTTCAAAATGACACAGTATAAAGATTCAAATTTAAATCAACATATTAGAACAAACAGAATAAATCATAAACTTTATAAGGTCCACGAGAATGTTACAACACCGACGCGCGTTTCGGTGTTCGACCCCCATGTGGGTCTCACCTTCCTCAAGGCGAATGTATCCGAGGCAGTGGCCGTGGGACGTGCCTAGAGTAGACAGATAACAGTGGCATACAATATATGTAGGGAATAAAATGATACAAAGTGACAATAATAGCGTTAATATGGTACATGCTCATTAGGTAAAGTCAGGAGGCTCAGCTTCAAAATAGGTTGTGCAAAAGATACAAAATCCGGGGAACAAGTGCACACTAGAAGAAAAATAAAATAAAACGTAGAATGGAATCAGTCAGAAGTGACAGAAATAAGTAACCGGTGGTGTGTGCCGTAAGTGTTTCCTGATTGCAGAGGAAGGTATCAGGTACACATGGGACGGCCTAAAATGATGCCAGTGACCTAAACAATAAGATGGTGTAAAGAATTGATTAGAGGTGTGGAGCCCAGACAGGAAAGAAAGCAAGTTTCAAGGCAGATAGAATAAGTTGCTACCTGGGCTCCTGGCCGGGCGAGCTGACAACAACAGACAACCAACTTCCCGAATGTAAAGATAAAAGAAATCCAGATTTGGACCTGATAAAAAACAATAACTGGTGACATATGAGGAAAACCAACAAATAAGAGAGATAAAAGAATAATGCGCAAAAACGGACTCTTACCGCACGATGCAAACAGTCTTCGATTAATTAAAAAATATAGAAGTTCAGTACAGCGATGCTAGGGAATTAAGTATAGCGTGCATAAAACCTCCAGATGGCTCCAAAGACTTGAGAGGGGCCTGTGCAGGAGAATAAGCAGAACGCTCGTATTCAATCGAGCTAACGTACCTCCGTCTAAAGGCAAAAAACAGAGGGAGGCAAAGATGAAAGGGGAGCGCCATGCCGGGAAGAAAAATTTAATTACAAAGATCCCTGGCGTCGAAAACCTCACCTGTCTTTAGAAACAGGCCGCTTGAGTGATAGCCGGTCGGATGCCGGGTCAGCTGGACCGCCAAGGGCCGAGGGGCGGTGTTTAGATGCAAAATCGAGCAGACGCGCCTCCGTCTAGGAGCAAAAAACAGAAGGAAACAAAAATGAAGGGGGGAGCGCCGCGCAAGGGAGAAAATTTTAATTACAAAGATCCCGAGGATCGGAAACCTTACCTGTCTGAAGAAACCGATCGCTTGAATGAGAGCCGGTCGGACGCCGGATCAGCTGGACCGCCAAAGGGCGGGGGCGATATTTAAATACAGAACTAATCAGCGGACACTCAGATGAAAGATAGGGGCGTAACCACGCCTGCAAGAGTGGCTACAAGTTAGCAGCGTGGGAAAATACAGATGCTTAAGGGCTCCTCTAAAAAGAGAGAAACCTGGTGGCCCAAGAAGGGAAAGGGGTAAAAGTGCATGTGCTGCCAGGTTGCAAGCAAGTCAAAATTTAAAGGACAACAAGAGCAATAAATAAATACAGAAAACTCAACGGCCAGATGCACAAAAAAAGTTCTAGACACAAAAAAAGGTGGAGCCCCACCTAACAGGCTAATTCCTTGTTCAGGTAATAGCATTCTCCCATTGGAGAATCTCGTTAAGTCCCTTTTCTTTCGTATTGAGGGTGTACATCCAAAACACCTCTCTTTTCTTACATATCGCGTTAACGTCAGTCCCTGTTGGAGCATGTATCTTCTCTAGTATGGTCCAACGGAGATCACCTTCTGTGTGATGGGCCTCAAACCAATAGTTGACTAAGGGGGCGGCTCGTTTAAGTAACCTTATGTTGGATTTATGCTCCCCAATGCGTTTTCTGCACTCTCTGCCAGTTTCCCCTATATATGCTAGATCGCAGGGGCAAAGAATCGTATAGATGATATTGGACGATCGGCAGTTGGTCATGTCTTTAAAAAATACCGTGCGGTCATTGATGCAAATGTGATCGTTGACTATAGCGTTGGGACAGGCTTGGCAAGTTCCACATTTGTGGTTGCCCTTGACGGGTTGGTCCCCCGTGATGGACTTCTGGATGAAGCAATTTTCATTAGATCTTTTAGCCCTCACCAAGATGTTTCTGAGGTTCTTGTTTCTTTTAAAGGCGAAGAGGGGCTACTGGATCACTTGTGGCTGTTGGCCCAAATTCAAGATATGCCATTGAGAATTTATTATTTGGCGTATCTTATGATCGAAATTAGAGTGTTTAGTGACACAGACAACTCGATCAGTCTGTTCCTTGTTTCTGGGTTGAAACATGGTCTCGCGGTCGTAGTACCTCGCCCTCTTGAGGGCATCTTTAATCAGCTTAGTGGGGTAACCCCTCAGAATAAGCTTATTTTTCAAGGTTTCAGCATGTACCAAATAGTTTTTAATGGAGGTACAATTTCTGCCAAGCGCAGAAATTGGCTGAACGGAATGCCGTCTTTCTGGCACCTTGGGTGGAAACTGCTGTAGTGCAGGAGAGTATTTCTTGCCGTGGGTTTGGTAAATAGCGAGACCGATAGTTGGGAATTAGAATGTTCAATCCAGACATCAAGGAATTCCAGTTTGTTATCGCTCATATGAGCAGTAAATTTTAAATTCAGGTCTGCTGCATTGATCCACAACATGAATTCGTCCAAGGTTTCCTGGTCACCCTTCCAGACGAAAAAAATATCGTCTATGAAGCGTGACCAGTGACACACATTTTCGCTGAAGGGAGCCAATTCATTATAGATGTTAAGATTCTCGAAGTGGCCCATATAGAGACATGCCATGCTGGGGGCACATTCTGCCCCCATACTTACTCCCTTCACTTGTTGGTAGAAGTCACCGTCAAATTCGAAGAAGTTCTCGCCAATGACGATATCAAGGCATTGAAGAATAAACTGCGAATTGTTGCAAGCATCTTCAGCTTCTAAGCATGCCTCAATAACCCTAAGGGCTTCATATTGTGGGATGTTGGTGTATAAGGACTCTAGGTCCATAGTCACCAATATCTCTCTATCCTGATCATATGGGAGGCCTTCAATTTTAGATATAAAATGGCCAGTATCTTTTACATACGAGGGCAGTTTAGCTACAAGAGGTTGCAAAAATCGATCCACGTATTTAGATAGTGGTTCTGTGGCAGCCCCTATGGTAGAGACGATAGGCCTCAGAGGGGGGTTGGTCTCATCTTTGTGTGTCTTTGGTACCCCATAGATGATAGGTATGCAGGTGTGACAAGGAGTGAGAAACTCTGCTTCTTTCTGACAGATGTCACCTCTTCCAGCTGCTGCCTCTACAATTCTCAAGATTCTATGTTTCAAGTTGGGTTCTGGATTAGACAAGATCTTTCTGTAATGGCTTTGTGAACTTAAAAGGTCATACATCTTCTTTGCATAGTCACTGGTATCAAATATAACTATGCCGCCCCTTTGTCACAAGGTTTGATAATTAAATCTTTGTTGTTTTTCAAAGTATGGAGGGCGATATTCTCCTCTCTTGTGGTATTAAAAGGGGGTTTAGGCACATGTTTAATGGCTTTTTGAATTTTTGTCATAACAGCCTTTTCAAACACTTCAACCTCGGTTCCAACCATATCCAATCCTGGGGTGAAGCCAGAGGGAGGTTTGAGGCCAGATAAGTTGTTATCGGTGTTATTATTGGGGCACTCTTGAAAAAACTTTTTGAGTCTGATTCTACGAAAAAAGGAATGAATGTCTCTCATAAGCTCGAACCTATCAAGGGTCGTAGATGGAACAAAGGAGAGTCCTCTGGAAAGGAGAGTTTCTGAGGGGGGATCAATGGTGCAGGAAGACAGATTGAACACAGGAATGGAGTTTATTTTCGCCAGTATTGCTGGTTCTGAGTTTGAATATACTTCTGCGGCTGTTCCTGCTCTGCATAAAAACCTCTCTGATGTTGGTTCCGGAACCTGGGGTGATAATTGCCCCGGAGATTGCCTAAAAAACGGTTATTCACCGAAGGCCTCTCAAATTCCTGTCTAGGCTGATAATTACGGGTTGATGGGCCCTCGCTCTTGGAGTTGGTTGTATCAGAAAAGGTAGTGATCCGTCTATTACCCCAGTTGCTGGTATTGCCGCTTTCTTGGTTTTCATTGTTGGTAGTATAGAAATTCTCAGTAAGATACGGGTAGATTCTATCTTGTGAGAAGAGGCGTATATCCTTTCTAAGTTTATCTGTTTTCCTTTTCAGAAGGTATTCACTGAAAGAGTCCAACTCAAAAGAAATTTCCTCAAGCTTCTTTTTGCCCTCCTCCACACTGTTTGTTTCAATTTTTCTTCCAATTCCTGGATTTCTTTATTCAATAGATTGACCACCTCCCTGGCAGTTTCAATGATGGGCATCATCCAGTCCCTGGAACATCTGTTGGAAATGAGCGCCCATTTTTCCAGGACTGTCTGATCTCTATGAACAGGCCAGGGATGTTTCTCACTCTTAATCCAATAGGGATAGTACCGGCTTTAAGATATTCAAGCATAACATTTGCATGTGATTCGGTACGTTTAGATTTCTTTTTTAGGTTGAACAATTTTGTGCATTCCTCATTTAATCCCTTGGATAAGGTAAATGGTCTATCATTGCCTGGAGCTTGACCTAGAAGTCGGGCAAAATCTTCATCAGAGAAGCCAAACGTCTTGATACTTTCCATCTATGGGAAGTAATTTAAAGATGGTATATGGAATCCAGGACAAAGAAAGAGTTGAAATATGCCGTAGACAGATGTGAAAAATCAACAGAAGATGACATATATGACAGAGAAAAGAATGAAAAGAAATCTTAAGTGCGAGGATCAGGCACTCAGAAAGAAGATGATAGTTAATAGACACCACGAATAAATGTCTGTAAAGTCAAAAAAGAGAGTGTGCACAGGTCCCACAGGTATATATACAGGAGACAAAAACCCCCACAGCTCAGGGCTGTGACAACAAGAACCGCTCTAACAGAGGGGGCCCCTTAAATTGAATGAAGGTAGAGAACAACAGGGGAAATAAACAAACTACTCATACAAGGATTCTCTACCTGTATAAATCAGAAAGCGCTATACGTCGCAAATATATAGACACCAAGGAAGCTGACCTACTGACAAAGGCATGCCACAATCAAAGTATCAAAACATATCAAAATTTATTAATAGTCAATTCACATTATACTTTATTAAATAAGCAATAAATAAAGATAAATCACATCCCAGCCCGCGCTCACTCAACCATTCAATCAACCAAACTCATACCCACACATACTCATACGTCCTGAAAATCAGGAATCCAGTCATACTCAAAGCACCAAAGGCAGTACATTAACACATGGACCAAAATAACCAACTAATAATGACATTAATAATAATGTTTTGAAAAAGCATAGATCATTTTTCAAAATGACACAGTATAAAGATTCAGATTTAAATCAACATATTAGAACAAACAGAATAAATCATAAACTTTATAAGGTCCACGAGAATGTTACAACGCCGACGCGCGTTTCGGTGTTCGACCCCCATGTGGGTCTCACCTTCCTCAAGGCGAATGTATCCGAGTCAGTGGCCGTGGGACGTGCCTAGAGTAGACAGATAACAGTGGCATACAATATATGTAGGGAATAAAATGATACAAAGTGACAATAATAGCGTTAATATGGTACATGCTCATTTGGTAAAGTTAGAAGGCTCAGCTTTAAAATAGGTTGTGCAAAAGATACAAAATCCGGGGAACAAGTGCACACTAGAAGAAAAATAAAATAAAATGTAGAATGGAGTCTGTCAGAAGTGACAGAAATAAGTAACCGGTGGTGTGTGCCGTAAGTGTTTCCTGATTGCAGAGGAAGGTATCAGGTACACACGGGACGGCCTAAAATGATGCCAGTGACCTAAACCATAAGATGGTGTAAAGAATTGATTAGAGGTGTGGAGCTGTGGCGCGGTGGAGAAGCAGACCAGGACAAATAAGTACTTGTTCACCATGGGTTGTCTTATTTGGAACTGAAACAAGGAATCATGGGAGGTGTAGGCTAAGTCCCGGTCTTCTTTTCCTCTTGTCCTTTGAGGATAGGGGGGAAGGAGCTTCCGCCTTCTTCTTCTTTCAGGCTAGGGATGAGTGCCTCGTTGAGACCCAGTAGAGCATGTAGGGGGGGAGGAGAAAACAAAAGAAAACACCCGGTAAGGGCAATGTTCTTATCTAGGTGTCTGTGCGCGGGGTGCAGGGGAAGTGTCAGGGGTTCACACCCGATACCATCACCAGTGAGGCAGCCACGGTTATAGCAGGAAGCACTCTAGGCATAGTGGAGCCCTTCAATCTCCCGTCCCGGTTAAACTGCCTCCCCTACGACTCTCACCCTCACCCGTACGGCGCCACACCACCCCAAGGCCTTGTCAAGCCACGACCCTCCTGGGCCGTGGCTGGCTTCCTCATGTTGCCGGATGGGGTCCGGCGTCCCGTCTCTCTCTCCTCCTTCGACTCCCGAGCATCGGGCTCCTGCTTCCGGATGGGGATCTACGTCTGCCGCGATGGTCCTGCGCTCTCCCAGCTGGGGCCTGACGACGAAGGTCTGAACGCGGCGGTCGTCTTCCTCGGATCCTCGGTTCTCCTCTTCCAGTACTCCAAACGAGAATGACCCTTCCTTGATTTCGTCGGTTTTAAATCCGAGCCAGTCACCTGACTCAGTCACGTGACCCGGAACAGACACAGGATTAAAGAGACAGTGTTCCGAACGGACATTCTGTGAATAAAGAAGGGGACAGGGAGAAAGGTGAGCAGGAAAGCTATCCGTCCCTTGTGTATCCGCGTCCGTGGTCCGTCCTTCGTCGTCACAGGAGCCCAGACAGGAAAGAAAGCAAGTTTCAAGGCAGATAGAATAAATTGCTACCTGGGCTCCTGGCTGGGCGAGCTGACAA
The DNA here is from genome assembly GCA_963921515.1 of Calotriton arnoldi. Lineage (NCBI taxonomy): Eukaryota > Metazoa > Chordata > Amphibia > Caudata > Salamandridae > Calotriton > Calotriton arnoldi. The sequence goes on along the minus strand of CAWUFW010008902.1, from coordinate 321,590 downwards.
CAACAGACAACCAACTTCCCGAATGTAAGGATAAAAGAAATCCAGATGTGGACCTGATAAAAAACAATAACTGGTGACATATGAGGAAAACCAACAGATCAGAGAGATAAAAGAATAATGCGCAAAAACGGAGTCTTACCGCACGATGCAAACAGTCTTCGACTAATTAAAAAATATAGAAGTTCAGTACAGCGATGCTAGGAAACTAAGTATAGCGTGCATAAAACCTCCAGACGGCTCCAAAGACTTGAGAGGGGCCTGTGCAGGAGAATAAGCAAAACGCTCGTATTCAATCGAGCTAACGTACCTCCGTCTAAAGGCAAAAAACAGAGGGAGGCAAAGATGAAAGGGGAGCGCCATGCCGGGAAGAAAAATTTTATTACAAAGATCCCTGGCGTCGAAAACCTCACCTGTCTTTAGAAACAGGCCGCTTGAGTGATAGCCGGTCGGACGCCGGGTCAGCTGGACCGCCAAGGGCCGAGGGGCGGTGTTTAGATGCAAAATCGAGCAGACGCGCCTCCGTCTAAGAGCAGAAAACAGAAGGAAACAAAAATGAAGGGGGGAGCGCCGCGCAAGGGAGAACATTTTAATTACAAAGATCCAGAGGATCGGAAACCTTACCTGTCTGAAGAAACCGATCGCTTGAATGAGAGCCGGTCGGACGCCGGATCAGCTGGACCGCCAAAGGGCGGGGGCGATATTTAAATACAGAACCAATCAGCGGACGCTCAGATGAAAGATAGGGGCGTAACCACGCCTGCAAGAGTGGCTACAAGTTAGCAGCGTGGGAAAATACAGATGCTTAAGGGCTCCTCTAAAAAGAGAGAAACCTGGTGGCCCAAGAAGGGAAAGGGGTAAAAGTGCATGTGCTGCCAGGATGCAAGCAAGTCAAAATTTAAAGGACAACAAGAGCAATAAATAAATACAGAAAACTCAAAGGTCAGAGGCACCTTCATTAAAGGTTAAGTAAGTGTGCCCAGTTTGACCTGCGATTACGCAGATCACCAGGTTACGTACGTTTACGCGTGCCTGTAAATGTTTTGATGATATTATATCAGCTTGTAGGGACAGAAGTATATTCGTGTGTTCCTGTGTCCATTGCTTAACTGAAAAGTCAGGTCTTATTAGGTCGTAGAAAGGTTTTATTCTTTCTGCGTAATCCAAAATGTATGTTCTGCCAAAATTCAAAAATCCCAGTATGGACTGTAAATTTTGTAATGATTTTGGACGTGGTAGCAGTGCGCACTTTTCTGAAAAGTGGGCTGCCAGGCTTTTGCCTTCACTTGAAAGCTCATATCCCAAAAATAGGACATTGAGGTGGGCTATTTTCAATTTTTAAAAATTAAATTTGTAGCCCTCAGAGGCGAAACCCAAAATGATGGTGCTCACCCTGGTCAAGTGTTCCTCTAAGTCATCATCCGTCAGATAAATATTATCTACATAGGATAATGCTTCTTCATCCAAATTCTGGAGTAACTCTGTTACCCTCCTTGAGAATAACCCCGGGCTATTCTTATACCCTTGGGGAGTCGACAAAATTGACGCTGGGACCCTAGCGCTGAGAAGGCTGTCAAATATCTGCTTTCAGGCGCTATGTTTTGGCAGAAAAATCCATTTGAGATATCTAATGTTGTTTTGTATTTTTCCGCACAATGTTATTCATTAATGCGGCACTGTGTGCATTCTGAACTGCAAATGTCTTTGTACATGAGTTCAGGTGTCTATAGTCTAAAACTAGACGATATGAATTGTCTGGTTTCATTACGGGAAACAAAGGATTATTCATTGATGAGGTGCATGGTTCAATTACACCTTGGTATTCAAGTTGATCTAAGATCTCCCTGACCTGTTTTTTAGCTTCCTGTTTTATGGGATACTGTCTTTGTGGAGTTGGGTTTGTTTTCATTGGAATAACGTGGTGGGGAGACTTCTCATCCCACCCAACATGGTTGTGGTATAACACCGGAGCAAGGGCTACCGCCCACTCCTGTACATATGTATGTCTTAGGTGTGCAGGGACTAGGTCGGAGAAAGCTGGGAAAATTACAGTTTCCCCCTTTGGGCATTCCATAACAATAGGCGGCCAATCTTTTTCCGCTAATAGGATGTCGTAGCCCGAAGTCAGGTTCTCCCAAAAGAGACCCTTAACTTGTCTCGGCTTGTCCCCCTCCATTTGGAGTGTTATTTCATGTAACTTGTGTGGGACACTCACCCTAGTATCAGGTGTTTCCACCGTGATATACTCACTCAACTCCGCTGTCACCAGAAATTCCATCAGGTTCTGGCGAGCTATTGTTACCTCTGCTGAGCTGTCTAGCATCGTCAGAGCCCATTCCCCGTTCAGTAGCTGAGTCCTCAGAATTCTGGGCATGTCTAACTTTGAGACCTGCTACCTTCTTCTTTTTAAATTGAGGTTTTACTCTAGGTTTTTCTTCTTTCTTTGAAGCATAGTCTGAAGTGCGTTGCTTGTCTCTGGACTTTGTACGCTCTTCTTGACCGTCCTTCCCTCTCAGAGTTTTTTGATGAACCCTGAAAGGAACGAGAGGAACGAGTATCAGTATCCTGATACCTGTCAGGTTTTTCAATGTTATCTCTATTTCTAAGATTATATCTCCTTTCTGGGGTCTCCTGCTGAGGAGACCTTCCCCTGGAGTGAGATCTGTTCTTTTGTTGTTTATTATTGTCCCATTTCTTCTTTGAAGAAACTGGTGTTTGCTTTGCTTGTTCTTTATCTGAACTCCCCATTAGTTGGGGTTTTACAGGTCTAGCTCCCAGACTGTCTCTACCTAACTCTGCATAAGCAGTTTCAATTATTTTAGGTAGTTCTGTCTCCTGTTGTAATGGAGTGAACTCTCTCAGGCGTTGGCGTATTGCCACCGATGCTGCTTCCCCTTTAATATTCGCCAATATTATCGCAGATACCTGGGAAAAGTTATTTAACAACTTCATCCCCCAGTTTGGAGCAGGCTCTGCTCCATACTCATTCTGTATTTGTCTTAATACATCTGGTATTACCGCTAAAGAAGGGATACCATGAGTCCTGGTATATACTGCAGCAAAGACTGTGCCCCAAGAGGTACAATCCTCTATAGAGGAAGCTATCCTCATTGACAAGCACATAGTGAGTATTCTATGCTTTTCCTTAGGACCAGTGTGTGGAAACACTGCCTCCAGCTGTGTTATTTGTTGTGCTATCCAGAAGGGCATTTGTTCACGTTTTGTGGACATTTTACCCATCACTGCGTGCAGTGTCTGTGGTGTAATTTTTGTTGTAGGAGTTTGGACTGGTCCTGGTTGTGTAGCTGGTGCGGGCTGAAGTGTGATTGTTCTCAACACAAACAGCGTCATGTTTCTGAAAAGTCTTATTAATTCTTTATGCTGTACAAGTAAGTCTCCTCCTGGCATTGTGTCAATGTGAGGATGTGGTGTGTATGTCGCTAAAACTGGCCATGTTGCTCTGTCTCTTCTGAGCGGACTGAGTTTTACTCTATTTCTTGTATGTGGGAGGGCGCCTTTAAACCAGTAGAGGTGTTCTTCGTAAGTGAGTGGAATTTCAATGTCCTCATATGGACTATACTCATTTGGTATATTAGCCTCTACATATTAGTGAAATGTTTTTGTTTGTGCATTTGCCTGCGGAAATGTAATCCATGAATAGAGTACCTCTGTTCTATATGATTCGTGTGCCTCAATCACTAAAGTCACTTGCCCACCCCTAATTGTAACACCATATGCTACTAGTTTCAGGGTGACGCCATTTCTAACATTATCTGCAATGCATATTGCATCTGCATCGTCTTCTTCGGCTAAGAAGTTTAGTGCATTCCCTTCATCTACGTCTCCCTGTTCGGTCATTATTTTTAGAAAGGAGAGCGTTTCAAGGGAACTGAGATAAGGTGTTATGCACAATTAGGAACACTGTATCCTTCAAGCTTGATTAAACCAACAGCCAATACATAGGAATTTTCCTACTCAGCTGCGGCGGATTTATTCCCTCCCACTCCAGACGTCTCTGGGGAAATGTGAGTAGGGGTCTCTGAGAATAGCACGACTGAACTCCTCAGATTTGACTGTTAAATAAGTGCCAATACCAACGTTGGTGGTGCCATGTCGTGTAGTTCCTATAAGACCTATACAGGTTCTCCGCATTTAGACAACATACACTGCGGGACTGGTGTCCAGACTGATTCCAGACACCCCCACTGGGTATGTTGGCCTGTGTACCAGCTAGCTCGCAATGCCACTATAACCTCCTCTTACCAAGGAGAGAATAGTTCTTGGCAACTATCGAACATGACAACCCTGATCCCTTAGGACCGTGGAAACAGTAGCTTACTTTTCGCTCAGTCACTCGTGCTTACTTTTTCTCAGAGAGATACACAGAATAAACGATTGGGACATTTTCAATAAGTATTTATTGAACAGTCGTTATTCTAGCGTAAAATAAGTGCACTGAAATCACCAGTAGATAGTAGCAAATATAAAAGAGTAGCAGCACTAAGAAAGTAAACAGATGGTAGGTTTCTACCATTTTGCTAAAATCATAAATATAGGCGAGTATATAAAATACATGGCAATAAAATGCGTACTCCTACGATGCACCCTAACTAGATGTACCTAAGTGTACCTAGCATGTGGGTAGGTGTAAAGCCAAGAACCCCTCTAGGATAAAGCCAACCCCATTACCTGATGTTAGCCTGCGGGACCTCATTCTGGTCTCGAGCTGAACACCCCGCGAGGGATGTCAGACCACTGCGAGCTGGAGTATCTGCATGCAGGAACCTCAGCGATTCACGTCAGTGTGTCGGCATGGAAGTCGTGATCTCCTCTCTCTATCTCAGCAAGATCTTGTGTTTATATACCCTAAGGTATCCCCAGGGGTACTACCTTGCTGTGCCAGTGTCGGACTTAGGATGACGTCGGGAATGAACTTTATACACAGTTATTATGCAGGAGATGATGGTCCTGCTGTGATTCCAAGAAACTAAGAATCCTCATGCATAATTTATGAGGCCTGTATCCAGGGAAAAACCCTACGTACTTGTGTGTAGTATTGTAACTGGGTTAAAGGGCAGTCCTCCAAATCCGTTATGTATGTAGTGTAGGAGAGAATGTAGGTGAAGGGTTATGATGTTATCTAGACCTATATCGGGGTACCTATATGAAATATAACATATCGAGCTACATATGAACACACTAGTGCCCATCAATGTGGGGGGCACCAATACCAACTTAAAGGAGTGGTGCGTCCTGGTCCTACTCCCCTTCAACCTGTTGATGGCAGACCAAGTAAGGTCCCTAAACAACATCATTGCCCATCCACCTAAAATTGACAGAGAGCATCAGGGGTCCCTGTTCTACATGGATGATGACCTCCTCCTAAGTCAGCAAAAATAGGCCTCTAGCACCTGCGCCTGCTAAACGTCTTACAAGCCTACACTGTCAGGAACCAACTGGAGGTGACTTGCAAAAGAATAAAATAATGATGATGGGGAACAAAACCAAAAAAGAGGGTGAATGGTTCTGAAACAGAAACAAAATCTACAAATAAAATCACATATAAGTACTTGGGTGTTCTGATAGACAGCCGCTGCTCCTTCCAGCTTTAAAAACAGGGCAGGAGCCCTACAAAACGCTTTTGGAAAACTGGCAAATTATTTGTCTGGGTCCTCACTGACACCTATCCTAGAAGTAATTAAGGCAAAATTGATACGAACCATTTGCTATGGATCTGAAGCCCTGCGTGGCAGGGGCTCACTTCTACTTAACAACCTGGTCTCTACTACATAAAGGAAGGTTTTCAGACTACCACACAGCACCTCTCTGTCTCAGATAAGGCTGGAATTAGCACTCATTAGACAAAACATATTGCACCAGGTTTCAAATGTAATAATCTGCCACAAACTTCGCAGTTACAAGACTGACTCACAAAATCATCTCCTATAGTTAAAATCACAAACCAAGTTCCATCATTTTCAGCATGGGCATATCTAAATCAGGCAATCGCAATTTTGCAACTCAGGGACCTTTGGACTTTGTCAGTCCCCTTTAACACCTTAAAGCTGTAACCATTAAGGTCATGAAGTGGCTGTCCCTTATCGGTGACAAGAATGTTATAGCAAAGCGGTCCCATGCCAGCCTTGTCATCAACAGCTACAAGTCCTTGAACCCACATTCCTACCTGGCAGCATGTCTATCAAGCCCCATGAAACGACAGCTCATCAAATACCGGTTTTGTGACCTCCCGACCTTAGATTTGGTTCTGAGTTGGCATAACCTGGATGACAGAAAGTGGTGCAGGTTATGCAATTATCATCGAGAGTCAACCGAGCACATAACTTGCACCTGCCCAGCCTTGCAAATTGAATGCAGTTATGGGCTAAAACCCATCCTCATTGCAGCACGGATCCACTTGTGCAGAAGCAGTGGTATTTAGTCCCTGCAAGCCACTGACTATAAACTAACCACACGCTTCATAAAATATATGGGTTGCATGGTTGTGATGGAGTAACCTGTCCGCCAAGAACTAAATCAGGTCCTAAATGTCCCACAGGGAAAACCTGCCCAGCTCATGCCCTACATGGACCAACAGCTTGGGCTGACAAGGGCATTCTGCACCTCCATAATGTCCTCCTGACCTACCTTCCAGTGGGACATCATCATGCCAACACTTTAAGCTAAGACTCATTTTTCTTGAAACGCTTTCTTGAAACATGTTATGATTCAGGGCCTGATTCACAAAGTGCCGCTGCACTCGTGGCGTGGGCCCTGCAGTCATGGGGGAGTCTCCACACTCAAGACGGAATCTCTGCAATGAGAATACTCGTTGCGATGTCCACCCCAATTGTGGAGACACTCCCATGACTGCGGGGCCTCCACCATGAGTGCGGAGGCTCTTTGTGAATCAGGCCCTCAGTGTTCAGCAATGTAACTACAGTCCAGCATTATAAGGCAGGTCCTTATCCCCTCCATGGTCTCATGAATAGCAGTCTTCGGGCCACCATCTGGCTGTTCCTTTTAGGACTTGATTGAACTTTCCTCAAAACATTTCACATGAAATGAAGTGCATCTTGCCATCCTTTTTACTGTATGATTGACATTTTCCATGATTTGTCTCCAAGAAATTCTTTTAATGTTCGTGTATTGCAACTGAATTTTTTAAGCCTTCACAGACTATGATTGAAGTTTTAAGAATTGTCTTACGTGATTGTATGCAATGGTTTTTAAAAACTGAGCATTAAAAATAATTTTTGAACTTCTTTTCTTTTCTGGAGTTGAGACTTCTTGAAAGGCTCTTGGTTATATGGACTTTGTTGTGAGGCTCTCTTTGGCTGGCAAACACCCTTGCTAATGTTGACCTGAGCGCAGAATTGATTGCTTTATTAATTGTTACTGTGGGAACGACATATTTACAGTAAAAGTAACCTGTTTATTTGTGGTACACCCTTGGAGTACTTACATATCGCTAAAATGTTTCATTGATGTTGCTGAGGGGCTTATTTTCTACTATTGGACTATATGGTCACATCCTGACAAAGACAGTAGGCCTGCCTTTTTATTATTACATCCATGATGATTGTGTTAGGCAAATGGGGGGCTATAGTGCTTTTAAGGGTTAGGGCCTGCTGCTGCACAACGCTGCACAAACTCTACAGGTGCCATTGGCAAGGGGCACTAGGCTACATTTAGGGTGTATCCCATAGTCATTTCAACTTACCAATCTGTAAATCAATCAACCAGTCAATTAATCAAAGGATTTTTAGTGTGCACCAAAAAGGCATCTCAGGGCTACATACAAGAAAAGAACCACCCTCCACACAATTAGTTACTATCAAAAAGCCAACTCTTCAGCTGAGACCTAAACTGGCTTCTATTCTCCAGAAGCCAAAGAGCCACGGGCAACAAATTCCAGGCCTTGGATGCCAGGACAGCAAAAGAGCAACTGCCCCTGGGTGGCGCCAGAGAGCCCAGCAGCAAGATGGTCACCGTTTAATGAAGCTCTGCCAGCCAAAAAATTCATCTGACCTGAATCCTTGTCTCAGGGCATAGCGGGCCACACAAAGTGGCTGCTTCCACTCCGTGAAGTCAAGGGAAGCTGTGGTGCCTGCAGTCCTTATTTGAGGCTGCATGTGTACAGCGGAAAGCACTGAGAAGACGTTGGGGCCTGCCTGTGGCTGCTGCACAAGCCTGGATCCTGGAGTCGGAACATCTGGAGTCAGAGCACAGCAGCCCTCGGCACTGACGCTGCCACCCGGCAGTGTGCCTGTTGGAGTCATGGGCTGTGCAGGCCGCCGGGGCGGAGAGACAGAGGAGGACATGAAGAGCGGCAGGGGACTGAAGCCTAATCGACCTGGGCTGCTAGGATGAGATGTGCGGCATCTGGTCAGCTACTGGGAGGGCGGTGGATTGTGGCTGCAGGCTGCCGAGACCGCTGTCTCTGCTCCTGCGCACAGCTCCTGACATTTGTGGAGACTCTGCCTCTGGGCCATTGTCAGCTCTGAAGGTATTGGCTGGCAGTTTTCTCCTGCTGGCCACTATTGGATCTGCCATGTGCTGCTGGGTTTGCTTGTGCGCCCCCGCGTTGGTTGCATTGTGCAGGGTTGTGGCAGGGCCTGAAGGCCTGTACGTCCAACCCCACTAAGAAGCTGTCTCTATGTTTGTGCAGCAGCATGGCACTGCTGCGTAGGTTGTAGTGGTTGATCCTCCACCTTACTGGGATCTGCACCCCACGCCTACATTGGTGAGGTGCTGTTGGAAGTTCATCAGCGTGAAGATTGCACCCCCTCCGTCAGCATACCTAGGCCACTAGAACTGCCCTTGTCTACGGTTGTGCCTTTTAGATGCTATGTGGTGGCCACTGCCAGAGGACAGGCCCTGGCGGTATTCCAAGCTAGATCCCTCCTGGCACTGTGGCACACTTTACAGGTGTGTGGGGACCCCGATTAGAGCACCATGGGCAAGCAAGATGGTAAAAAGCCCAAGTCATCATTTGACTCTAGACGCCAGACTAGAGCAGCAGACTCCAAGCATGCGGGCCAGTTGGGGGATCTCAGCACCCCTCGATGAAGAGCCTGACCAGGACCTCAGAACAATACTGAAGGAGGTTAAAGACAGCCTCTGCACCATTGACTCAAATCTTGATATGCTCACAGCCAGGATGGTCCATATGAGAGAATGGGTGGATAAGCAGAAGGCCCCATCGAGATCAGTATCGGACACAGACGACACCCAGTTAATGGCCAATGAACATCTTTTACAGATGGAGAAGGTTGTGGAGGTGATAAAAATAATAATGGAGCCCTAGAATCTCATTTCTGTTGCAATAATCTCTGCATTTTGGGGGTTCCCAAGTCCACTGCTATGGACAAAATGGAAACCTATGTGGAGACCATGCTCCCTTCCCTGCTTGTGGATGCTCTCTCATCTGTCTTCATTGTGGAATGCACCCACAAGTTTCTGGTCAGCGACCCCCACCCACTTATTGAACTACAGGACTCTCAGGATAACATTTTGTGATTGGCCTGAGAATGACAATCCCTTCAAAATCATGGGAACACCATCTCCTTCTACCCGGATTTCACCCTGGTGGTTCAGTCGGCCTGCAGAGAGTTCCTGCCAGTGAAGCGCATCCTACAGAATGCTGGTGTCACCTTTTCTTTAATTTACCTGGCTAAGCTGTTGATCCACCATGAAAGAAAAAGCACTTCTTCATAGACCCAAAGGCGACCATGAAGTTATTGCGTATGTTTAAGACGCTCACGACAGGTGATGCTGCCATTGCTGTGATCTGACTCTAGAGTAAACCTTAGTGATAATGTATAACCATCGATTCATGGCTTCGGCTTCAGACAAATACAAGAACTGCTGGCTCCTACGCCCTTACAACTTGTGACAGGTTATCTTAATTTTGAACTGCATTGAGACTGAACTGTTTGCTTACACAAGGTGTACCACTAACTCTTAATGTGCAGTTCAATCGGACACGCCACATTAGTACAATGTTCAGACATCCTCAATGCTTTTGAACGCTAACCAACTAACAGCCCTCTGGGATTCTTCATTCCTCCTCGACCCCCAGCTTTTCAATGCTGGGTAGTATGCTTGGACAATGGTGGCCTCCAGGGGAGACTCCCATTATATTTGCTGAGTGTGAGTATGTGGGATGGGGTGGGGTGGGTTGCTGGGGTTTCAATGTGTTGGGTATGTTGAAGTGGGAGGGGGTTCTAAGTGAGTTAGTTTGGCACAAGATAGGTCCAGTGTGCACTTTGTACACACACGCACCATTTCTTTAGGATACAGAGACAATGCCACGCTCTACACTGACAGCACACATGCTTTTTCACTGCCTGTTGTGATAACTAAGTGCCTGACCTGGAACATACTGGGCCTCAATGATAGCCACAAGGCAAGACGTGCACTCACCTATTTAAAGACACCCAATTGATATTTGCTTTCTCTAGGAGCTCCACCTGACTGACACCACTCGCTCACGGCTCCGGGCGGGCTGCATAGCAGAGGCACATACAACCATTTTCTATAGCTATGCCTGAGGCGTTGCTATCATTAGCCGTAGGAGGAAACACTGGCAAATGCACAAAGCAATATGTGACAGAGAAGGTAGATTTGTGAACGTCATGGGACCCTACATGACATCCCCGTCACTTTAGCCTCCATATATGGGCCTAATACTGACTGCCCAGATCTCTTCATGGATGTGTGGTATCTGATAGCAGGAGTGGGGATGGCTGGACGGGTAGACTGGGGGGATCAAGGATATCGTCCTTGATCCTCAGGTGGACAGATCCAGCGCTAACAGACGCACGCACCCTAGAGCTCCTGCGCGGCTCCAGTAAATCATACAGGATAATCTCCTGGTAGATGTTTGGATACTGATGCACCGGCATGATGCCAAAGGTACATGTATAAATTCAACGCACAATTAGTGGCCAAGAATTAACTACTTGTTGTCTAAGACCGCAGCGCTGTGGACCACTAGTGTTGAACATCTCACATCTCGGTCTGATCATGCCCCAGTGATGCTGGAGATCTCCCCTCTCTGCCCGTCCAAGGGCTTTTATCTGGAGGCTTGCTCCAAATGCATTAAGAGATTACGGTTTTAGAGACAAAATTTGTGTGGCTATACTAGATCACTTACTCGTAATGAGCACTCAGTCTCCTCCCCATGACACTTTGGAGGTATTTAAGGTCTTCATTAAAGGCGAATGCATCTCCAAACAGGCTGGGGTGCTCAGGGCAACACATCTGCAACAGGCCCGTCTGGAACAAGACACACATGTGCTCAAGCTAAGCTACTTCACATCAGGAGATGTTCAGACACTTGCTTTAATAAAAAGCAAGCTGTCAGAGCTTGGAAAGGAGGCTGCCCAGGAGACGCTCTACCTTGGGAAGGAGGCAGCAGCAAGGAGATCTGGAGAGGGACATCAAATGGGCAAAACACTGACAGAGCGACTTCGGAAGACCTGGGCCAGCAATCACTTAATAGCTCTGATTGACGATCAGCAGAACACTCACACACACAGATAGTATCAGAAGCACCATGACAAATGTTTACACTGACCTTTATCACTCTGCTACGCCGGAAGATCCAGCTTCATTACAAGTGCACCTTGACTCCATAGAGCTACTGTGGCTGGAGGACTCACACTGAGAATACTTAAATGTACCTTTCACGATGGAAGACATAGTACAGGTCATCCAAAGCATGCCTGGAGACAAGCACAGAGACTGGAGGACTAACCACAGCTTTTTATAAAGAATATGCGCAGCAACCGTCTCTGGGCCTCCTGGCAGTATATGAGGAGGCTTTATGAACTGGGCAACTGCTGCCCTCACTGCATGAAGAGGTCATTGTTACTATCCTTAAACCTGGTAAGCCGCTGAATCTATGTGACTCCTACAGACCCCTCTCGTTAACAAATGTTGTTAATAAAATCCTTGCCAAACTGATTGCTACCCAATTACAACCATTGCTACCAAACATAGAGCGGCCCAATCAGTCTGGTTTCACCCCGGGACTCTCCATGGCCCATAATGTGAGCACATTGTTTGCACTTATGCATTCCACAGACCCTCACCTTAGTGCAATGGCTGTACTTCTCGATGCCACAAAAGCGTTCTATTCATTGGAGTGGCCATATTTTATCCGACTCCAAGCAATCCTCGAGCTCGGTTCGGGGTTCATTAATGGGATCAAACTCCTCTACTTGCTTCCCTGTGCGTGTCCCTGCATTAAGGGCAAGGTCATTCACCTCTTTCCCATTACCAGGGGCACCAGACAGGGGTGTGCAGTGTCGACCCTCCTGTTTGCATTTGTGATGGAGCCCCTGGCCACCAGACTGTGCCAACATCACTCCCACAGAGGGCTAGGGTTCATAGATGATGTTACAATTTATATTAGAGAGCCCCACATGAATGTATCCACTATAATTGTGGAGGTTATTATGTTTGGTGACAATGCAGGTATCTTTATTAAATGGTCCAAGTCAATATTATTCACTCTTGCCCCTAGAACAACTAGATTTGACTCAGAGTTCCCCACTTCAATGGGCTACTGAGCCGCTCCACTATATGGGAGTGTGGATACGTAAAGACATTGATGGGCTGTGGTGGGTGAACTATGGTGCTCTCATGCACTGGCTGGAGGAGGGGCTTATGGGCTGGACATAACTTCCCATCACAATGGCAGGGAAATTTGCAATCATCAAAATGGTGATCCTTCCTTAATTTTTGTTTCTCTTTCTAAATATACCCTTCCCCTCTCATGTCAGCCTTCCTTAAGCGGCTGCGTTCCAGCCTAATTCTCTTGGCTTGGGCTGGTGAACAGCCTAGAATCATGTGAGGAACACTGACTCTCCCCTTTCAGCAGGGAGTCCTCTGTGCTCCGGACAGAAACTTTCATTACTATTGTGCGCATGCACAGTTTGCACACTTCTGGTTCCATCCCTCCCCATTCAAGCCACACACAGCGACTGAGGCAGATAGTGCAGCCCCATGCCCCTGAGCATTGCCCTCTTGCTCCCTCTTAAAAGGCCTCATGTGGAAATCGACACTGTGGCTAGCACAATGCTAGCATAGGATAGACTATGTCAACGCGCCCCCGTGAACCACCTCTATGCGCCAAACGCCCACTTGCTAAGAAGCCTCTGCTCCCTGCCTTAGCGATGAAGTTGCTTGTTGCCAATTAAAGTGATTGCAGCTTTCGACCCTGGGAGACCTCTATCCAGAGGTGCAATTTACTACTCTGCAACACACAGGGGTCGATTCCGATTCGGGCCGGAAAAAGCACCGACCGACTCGGATCCGGAAAAAATACCGACCGACACGTACCCGTGGCGCACGACACGCCAAGTACGATGCAAGGCGCGAAAAATCCGACCGACACGTACCGAAACTAAGTCGACCGACCGAGCCGCACGGAAAACAGCAATCCGGCCGGAAAAACACGCCGAATCCAACCGACCGACACGCACCCGGAACAAATCCGACCGAAACGTACACGCGAACTCCAAACCGCAAAGTACGATGCAAGGCGCGAAACCACGAGCGAGTCGGACGGAGGACAAGCCGTACGACCGACACGCATACAAAACCGAGCCGAAGCAACACAATACACCGCGACCGACGCGTACGCAGCATAGAAAACTGCTCAAACACAGCGTGAACGAAACGGAGAACACCGTACGAGACCAATGCAGGGTCCGACTCGGTCACAAGAACGTTTCCAACATACACAAACAGCACAAAGGAAAAATCACCCAAAAAAGGCCAAACAAGCAATTACCAAGCCAATAAATACTGGGGGGTGGGGACAGAGAACAAAGACACACCCACAACTCCACCTATATAAAGGAAACAAATCACTACCATGAGCCTTTGCAAATGCCATTCCACTGCCAGCACCCAAGAGAAAGCAACCACACACCCACAGCTCATCCCTCACACAAGCCACACACCATCAGCACACCAACAAATACCTACCTCACATACACCCAGCAAAACACACACTCACACACCCTCACCTGCACACCAACACACACATCACCCACCATCACCACCCATCACCATGCCCCCAAGAAGAATCCCAAGTTCCTAGATAGTGAATTGGAAGTCATGGTAGACGAGATCCTCAGGGTGGAGCCACAGCTGTTTGGCACACTGGTCCAACAGACCCCCATGTCGCAGAAAACCAAGATGTGGGAGAGGATCATCAACAGGGTGAACGCCCAATCACCATGTCGGCGCACAAAGACGGACATCCAGAACAGGTGGTATGACGTGCGCAGGAGGGTACGGGACATGCTGAAGAAAGACTACATCAACAGCCAACACACCGGCAGTGGCCCTCCTGCCAAGCCAATATACCTCAGGCCCTGGGAGGAGAAGGTGCGGGCCATCCTTCCGCCAGTGAGCGTATATGGACTAGAGGACATCCCAGAGCCTGGTGAGTACACAACAAATGTACACAATATACTGCCACAAAACACACACATCACTGTCAAGGGAGAGTCAAACCATGCACTCATAGCAATTACACAGCAACTAGAACAGAATCATCCCAAAATGTGTATGTCAGTCAGATAAACACAACACATGCCATCAAAAAAGTCACATCCAACTGTGCCAACACATGTACAAACACAACCACAACTACAGCTAGGCAGTGGCACAAATAGAACTAACAAACACATCCACACATGTAGCCACCACAACAACACCAACACACAGTGAAGACCACTCAAAGGAAGGAATTCTGTGTATGCTGGCCAAGTCAGTGTAGCCAATAGCATCATGGGAGTCGCAGTCACACATATTGCCCCCCACAACTGTCCCATCAACACCACCATGAACCATGCGCACATCACAGGGAGTGGAGAAGGACTCACAAGATGGCTGACACTGGCTACTGCTGTGGGGAGCACAAGGCCCTGCTGGCAACTGTGCAACAACCAACAGCAGGACACCACTGACTGACATCCTGAGAGACAACTTACACTCCCTGCAATGCAAGCACGTTCCATGGTGGGATAACTGGCTGGCTGGGTGGGAAGGGGGACTTGCAGCACTGACCATAGTCACAAGCACCTCCCCTCACACACCCCCCAACACAAACTCCACAGAACCCACCTGGTAGAATGCAATGCCCCCATCCTAACACAAGATCCCACAAAGAACCACCACCCTGGGTTATGTTGTGTGAAGCACAGGGACACTCTTGGGACTCTTAGCCAAACAACTGCCAGGACAACACTCCCAGCCATCCTGTCAGCACAGCCAGCCCACCCCACAGGGAAGCAGAATCAAAAGGAAGGAAGCATGGGCATGCTGGGAAGGGGGGTGGAGGCAATAGCATGATGGGAGTCGTAGTCACTGATATTGGTCACCCCCACAACTGTCCCATCAACACCACCCTGAACCATGCTCACATCACAGGGAGTGGAGAAGGACTCACAAGATGGCTGACACTGGCTACTGCTGTGGGGAGCACAATGCCCTGCTGGCAACTGTGCACCAACAAACAGCAGGACACCACTGACTGACATCCTGAGAGACAACTTACACTCCCTGCAATGCAAGCACGTTCCATGGTGGGATATCTGGCTGGCTGGGTGGGAAGGGGGACTTGCAGCACTGACCATAGTCACAAGCACCTCCCCTCACACACCCCCAACACAAACTCCACAGTACCCACCTGGTAGAATGCAATGCCCTCCATCCTAACACAAGATCCCACAAAGAACCACCACCCTGGGTTATGTTGTGTGAAGCACAGGGACACTCTTGGGACTCTTAGCCAAACAACTGCCAGGACAACACTCCCAGCCATCCTGTCAGCACAGCCAGCCCACCCCACAGGGAAGCAGAATCAAAGGAAGGAAGCATGGGCATGCTGGGAAGGGGGTGGAGGCAATAGCATGATGGGAGTCGTAGTCACTGATATTGGTCACCCCCACAACTGTCCCATCAACACCACTCCTGAACCATGCTCACATCACAGGGAGTGGAGAAGGACTCACAAGATGGCTGACACTGGCTACTGCTGTGGGGAGCACAAGGCCCTGCTGGCAACTGTGCACCAACAAACAGCAGGACACCACTGACTGACATCCTGAGAGACAACTTACACTCCCTGCAATGCAAGCACGTTCCATGGTGGGATATCTGGCTGGCTGGGTGGGAAGGGAGACTTGCAGCACTGACCATAGTCACAAGCACCTCCCTTCACACACCCCCCAACACAAACTCCACAGTACCCACCTGGTAGAATGCAATGCCCTCCATCCTAACACAAGATCCCACAAAGAACCACCACCCTGGGTTATGTTGTGTGAAGCACAGGGACACTCTTGGGACTCTTAGCCAAACAACTGCCAGGACAACACTCCCAGCCATCCTGTCAGCACAGCCAGCCCACCCCACAGGGAAGCAGAGTCAAAAGGAAGGAATCATGGGCATGCTGGGAAGGGGGAGGAGGCAATAGCATGATGGGAGTCGTAGTCACAGCTCTACATCCCCCACCACATGGCCCAGCAAGCTCACACTCACGCATGCACATCCCACAGAGAGTGGAAAGGCCCATCAAAGATGTCTGACACTGTTGCTGTGTCGTGGGGAGCACAAGGGCATGCTGGGTACTGCACACCAACCAACAGCAGGACACCACTGTCAGCCATCTTGCCATTGCTCTCACACCCACACACACTGAACTCCACACAAAAGCAAGTAAGTATGGGAATGCTGGGAAGTGGGGTGGAGGCAATGGCATGATGGGAGTCGTAGTCACAGACATAACTCACCCCCACAACTGTCCCATCAACACCACCCTGAACCATGCTCACATCACAGGGAGTGGAGAAGGACTCACAAGATGGCTGACACTGGCTACTGCTGTGGGGAGCACAAGGCCCTGCTGGCAACTGTGCACCAACAAACAGCAGGACACCACTGACTGACATCCTGAGAGACAACTTACACTCCCTGCAATGCAAGCACGTTCCATGGTGGGATATCTGGCTGGCTGGGTGGGAAGGGGGACTTGCAGCACTGACCATAGTCACAAGCACCTCCCCTCACACCCCCCAACACAAACTCCACAGTACCCACCTGGTAGAATGCAATGCCCTCCATCCTAAAACAAGATCCCACAAAGAACCACCACCCTGGGTTATGTCGTGTGAAGCACAGGGACACTCTTGGGACTCTTAGCCAAACAACTGCCAGGACAACACTCCCAGCCATCCTGTCAGCACAGCCAGCCCACCCCACAGGGAAGCAGAGTCAAAAGGAAGGAATCATGGGCATGCTGGGAAGGGGGAGGAGGCAATAGCATGATGGGAGTCGTAGTCACAGCTCTACATCCCCCACCACATGGCCCAGCAAGCTCACACTCACGCATGCACATCCCACAGAGAGTGGAAAGGCCCATCAAAGATGTCTGACACTGTTGCTGTGTCGTGGGGAGCACAAGGGCATGCTGGGTACTGCACACCAACCAACATCAGGACACCACTGTCAGCCATCTTGCCATTGCTCTCACACCCACACACACTGAACTCCACACAAAAGCAAGTAAGTATGGGAATGCTGGGAAGTGGGCTGGAGGCAATAGCATGATGGGAGTCGTAGTCACTGATATTGGTCACCCCCACAACTGTCCCATCAACACCACCCTGAACCATGCTCACATCACAGGGAGTGGAGAAGGACTCACAAGATGGCTGACACTGGCTACTTCTGTGGGGGAGCACAAGGCCCTGCTGGCAACTGTGCACCAACAAACAGCAGGACATCACTGACTGACATCCTGAGAGACAACTTACACTCCCTGCAACGCAAGCACATTCCATGGTGGGATAACTGACTGGCTGGGTGGGTGGGAAGGAGGGCCGGCTGTCAACCAAACACAACCAATGCAGACCATGTTCACACCCCAGAAAATACATAGAAATGCCCAAATAATGCAGGACAATGTGCCACACCAATATCAACCCCTGACTGTGACGACTTAGGACAATGCAATGTACAGGCCCGCACCCAGAGGCACAGTCACAACTGTCATGTGTGTCAACCATTGATGCCTGCAGAAACATGACATACATTGTTTGTGTCTCCCAAAAACAGGTGATGATGGGGACACAGCAGCAGACGCTGAGGAGTCCCAGTCCCAGGCTCAAGAGGATGCCGAGCTCACTGGCGTCGTACAGCCTCTGTCCTCCTCGGACGATGAAGAACAACCTGGCACATCCGGTGCAAGTCAACATGCAGCACCAGCAGGACCACCAGCTGCAGCACCAGCAGGACCACCAGCTGCACCCCCTGCACCCACCCCTCCAACGACTGTCACCACGAATACCATCCCTGCCGACATGGACAGAACAAGGAGCAACACCAGCACAGTGACCCTGGACCAACCTGGGGCCATGGACACCACCACCACCACCAACCCCCAAGGTGGACCAGGGTTATCTGTGCGTGCCACTGCACACACTGCACATGTCAGCAGGGGTGGTGGGAGGGGTGGGAGACAGAGGTCGCTGCTTGCAGACGTTGCTGGTGTGCATGATGACCCACAACTGGTACGCATAGCTGATGCGTACCAGTCCAGCAACGGAGAGCTCAGCCAGGTAGTGGGGCTCCTCAGAGACATTAAACAGCAGCAGGCTGCCCATCATGCCCGCTTGGACTCCCACATGTCCCACGTGGAGTCACACATGTCCCGTGTGGACTCACACATGTCCCGCGTGGAGTCCAAGTGGGATGCACTGCATGAGATGACGGCGGTGCACAGGGACATTTTACAATGCCTCCGCCAGATGAATAGCAACCAGTCCACACCTCCCTGTGTGCCAACAACATCTGGTGCCGAACAAACTGCAACTGCCACAGGGAGGGAGGAGGACTCTGGCGGAGAGTCCCCTGCACCGCAGCAGCCTGTACTTGAGGGGCCCCCCAAGAAGAGGGGTCGTCCGAGGAGGGAAAAGTGAGAGGCCGATGGCCAAGCGCAACTCCCAGGAAGCCTGAACCTGTTCTGGATGTTCGCCTTTGTGCACAGACTGTTCACCCTGTTGACGGCAACACTACTCCCACACATTGCATGGGGAGTACAAGTTGGACCAATGTGTCAGACAACTGTGGCCCCGATACTGGGGATCCTGTCTACCCGGACTTTCAATTCACCTAGGAACTTGGGATTGCAAGATTTATGTACAGCACAACCCATCCTATGCACTATTAACACAAATGTATCACAATAAACACACTAATACACCATACTTGCCTCTGTCGTGATTCCAACGTGGGTGCTGTTATGGGGATGATGAACTGCAAAATTACACTGTGTATGCGAACTGCAACAGCAAGGACAACACAGGCATGTGAGTACAGGCAACGTGACACACATGAGGGAGACACACCACCAGGGCTACACAACACATACACACCTAGGCCATCTGACTCATTGCCTACACTGATGTTGCCAGGGATGACAGTGCAATGCACAGACACCACACCCATTCCCAGTTGTAGTCAAGTAGCCCACAGGTGCAGTAAGCAAATGGCAGTCAAATGTGTGACCACAGACAATGCACATCACAAAGTGAAGCACAGGTTTATTACACAGTTGCAACATGCCGTAACCACTACAGATGCAAGGTAACCCCAC
The DNA here is from genome assembly GCA_963921515.1 of Calotriton arnoldi. Taxonomy (NCBI): domain Eukaryota; kingdom Metazoa; phylum Chordata; class Amphibia; order Caudata; family Salamandridae; genus Calotriton; species Calotriton arnoldi. The sequence goes on along the minus strand of CAWUFW010008902.1, from coordinate 301,912 downwards.
CTGGCAGCGGGCACACAGTCAACAACTGTAGACGGAAGGAAGTCCATGGGTGTGGCGCACATCACCTGTAGGGACACAACAGCTACCAGCCTGGTTGTGCAATCACGTCGTCGGTGGACACAGTTGACCAAACGAATCTGAAAGTACCCTGCGAAGGACAGAAATGACACACAGTCAAAAGCAATGGAGTACAGGACAGAACAGCAAAACTCATGCACAATACATGTTACAAGATACCCACCCAGAACCAAGTTAGCATGTCAACACTGTTGGGGAGTACAGCCCACCTGTCACCACACATCGCAACACACATCCAGTCAAGTAGCCCATGGACACACTCCAACAGCACCAGAGCACCACCCACACATCATGCCAACTCACATCATTGACATGACACCTCAGGATACTCACATTCAGCTAAAGAAGTTGGTGATGAGCTGTGTGCGGACATCACCATCACCATCATCATCATCATCGTCACTGGCATCGTGGTCCAGGCCAGGATCCTCCACAGGTGGCGGATGTTGGTCATTGTCATCCTGGATGAGAGGCAACTCCTTCCGCACTGCCAGGTTGTGGAGCATGCAGCAGACGATGATAATCTTGCACACTTTCGCAGGGGCATATGGGAGGGACCCTCCGGTCTTGTCCAGGCAGCGGAAGCGGCTCTTCAGGAGACCAAAGGTCCGCTCAATCACTCTCCTGGTCCGACCATGTGCCTCATTGTAGCGCTTCTGGGCAGGTGTCACAGGGTTCCTGAGGGGTGTCAGCAACCACGGCATGTTGGGGTATCCCGAGTCACCTACGGACAGACAAGTGCACATTAGCTGACTTGGAAAAGTGGGCGGAATACTACAGATCAGATCACACACAATGGCACAAAGTCAGTACACACCTACAAGCCAGGCACGCTGGTTCTGGATCTGTGCCATCATCCTGGGGATGCGACTACTCCTCATCACAAAGGCATCGTGTGCTGAACCAGGGAAACGGGCACACACGTGTGTGATGGTCATGTCTGCAAGACACACCACCAGTGCATTGACCGAGTGGTAGTGCTTGGGGTTCCTGTAGGCCTGCTCCTGGGCCTGTGGTGGTACCAAAGCCACATGTGTCCCATCAATGGAGCCAATTACATGCGGCATCCTCCCCAGGGCATAAAAGTCACTCTTCACGTCAGTGAGTCGTCGCAGTCTAGGGAAATAGATGTACCGGTTCAGGAAGAGCAACATTGCCGCCAAAACATCGCGGAGCACACGGCTGAACATGGTCTGTGACATCCCACCAGCAGTCGCCACAGTATGTTGGAAGGTACCAGTGGCAAAGAAGTGTAAGGCTGCCATCACCTTCACCTTGGGGGTCAGCGCTGTAGGATACGGCCGGCCAGGCTGCAAATGTGGGGACAACTGCACTGCCAAATCGTCAATCAGCTGCCTGGTGAAGCGGTACCGTCGGATGCTGTCCCGTTCCACCATCGTTGCCAGGTCTGGGAATGGCCGATGGACAGCAGGAGCCCTGCAGTGCAGAGGAGAAGTAAGCAAGATTGTCAGTCACCCCACATATGCGGCATTGAACACACTCAAGATCCCAACATACATCATTATGAGGCACAACTACATGAAGTGTGCAGTACCGGAAGGACATGTATGGTACATACATGGCCAACATCTGTCAACACGGTCCAACAGGTGGCATCAATTAGTCCCAGGTTGGCCCATTGGATATCATGAGGCCGTGTCACAGTTCCCATCTCCTGCTGCCGTGTCACAATAACCCCCACAGTGACATGTGAGGACAGATGTGCCCCAGGCACCACAGCTCAATGACAGGTACATTCCCAGGTACCCTGTAATGCCACATGGACACTGGCATTACATGGAGTATCATGTATACACCACAGCAAAACAACCATGACCCCCACAGGTAGTGGCCCCACTTGCCACGGCAGGACAGACATGGACGTCTGTGACACACACGCACAACATCAGAGTCCATGCACACACAGCGTGGATGTGGAGACTGTCTCCCATTGTGCACATGAAATCAGAGACATTGTAAACACTACATGCACAAAGACTGTGGAGGACCATCACTATTGTTCCACTGGGACACCCTGGCTCAAACATACCGTCCCACATGGGACTCACGGGGTATGTGACATGACATACACATACACCACTGTGAAATGTGACCATGGCACATGCACAGATATGAACAGTTGCACATCACAGTGGTCACGTACACGTAACACCCAGGATCCTGTCCCCATGAACACGTGCACAGCCTGGGGGTGGCTGCCCACAGGTGACACCCACAGGACAACATGTACACCAACATACACACAATAGGAAATGCATCCTTACATGCCTTATGATAAGGTTTGGACAGGCTGTCGTGATGTAGGTGTGCCCCTCACTCCCTGGGAGCTATCTGTGGCTGGCATATGTCCATCTGAGACAGGCATGCTGACATATGCCAGTCACATGTACAGTGATGCGTTGTACCGCAATGGACCGATCGGTGCCTCCGGCCGGCCCATTGCATTCAATGTGCGGGTACGCGTTGTACCCCTGTGCGTGTTGTACCGCAATGGACCGCTCGGTGCCTCCGGCCGGCCCATTGCATTCAATGTGTGCGGGTACGCGTTGTACCCCTGTGCGCGTTGTACCGCAATGGACCGATCGGTGCCTCCGGCCGGCCCATTGCATTCAATGTGTGCGGGTACGCGTTGTACCCCTGTGCGCGTTGAACTGCAACGGACCGATCGGTGCCTCCGGCCGGCCCATTGCATTCAATGTGTGCGGGTTCGCGTTGTACCCCTGTGCGCGTTGTACCGCAATGGACCGATCGGTGCCTCCGGCCGGCCCATTGCATTCAATGTGTGCGGGCACGCGTTGTACCCCTGTGCGCATTGTACCGCAATGGACCGATCGGTGCCTCCGGCCGGCCCATTGCATTCAATGTGCGCGGTACGCGTTGTACCCCTGTGCAGCGTTGATACCGCAATGGACCGATCGGTGCCTCCGGCCGGCCCATTGCATTCAATGTGTGCGGGTACGCGTTGTACCCCTGTGCGCGTTGAACTGCAATGGACCGATCGGTGCCTCCGGCCGGCCCATTGCATTCAATGTGTGCGGGTACGCGTTGTACCCCTGTGCGCGTTGTACCGCAATGGACCGATCGGTGCCTCCGGCCGGCCCATTGCATTCAATGTGTGCGGGTACGCGTTGTACCCCTGTGCGCGTTGAACCGCAATGGACCGATCGGTGCCTCCGGCCGGCCCATTGCATTCAATGTGTGCGGGTACGCGTTGTACCCCTGTGCGCGTTGTACCGCAATGGACCGATCGGTGCCTCCGGCCGGCCCATTGCATTCAATGTGTGCGGGTACGCGTTGTACCCCTGTGCGCGTTGAACTGCAATGGACCGATCGGTGCCTCCGGCCGGCCCATTGCATTCAATGTGTGCGGGTACGTGTTGTACCCCTGTGCGCGTTGTACCGCAATGGACCGATCGGTGCGCACCCATTGACAATGGGCTTGCCTGGCAACGGACGCGTTTTCGAATTTCGAACGAGTCGGTTGCTGTAAATTCAGTTGGTCACCCACAACAATGTTGCAAAATCATGTATGTCATGAAGTTGAGGATTTGAAGGATGCTGTGGGCGTGTTTTGGTGCTGCTATTCCATGGATTGGCCAGATTCAGAAGATGCAAACGACTTGGACCTATCACTTTGGACACAAGGGACAGTATCTGCCTCTCCAGCACATATATATTGCTGGCTGTTCCCCTGAGAGCTCACTTGCCTGCACTACATGCTCCAGGACGACATCTGCCACTGCACTGCTGCTGTCTCTGCCCCTCTGGACCCTGCAATGGCACGTACTGTGGAGAGAGCCCCAGCCTTCAGCCTTGAAGAGAACCAGGCCCTGCTGGACAGCCTACTTCCACAGTACAGCAAGCTGTATGGGACACCAGGGGAGCAGGTGAGTGTTCTGTGCACTGCCTTTCTGAATGTGCATTTTGTGTGACTGGCAAGGCTGAGAGTCTGCACGCCACTGGCTAGCAGGCTCACTGAGTAGTTGTCACCCCCATAGTGTGTAGTGACTTGCACTGGACAGGTATGGTGCAGTGACAGTGCATTTGAACATGGTTTTACTTCCCATGCAATGATACCATGTAGTGACGTCTGGCAAACTGTCCATGGTCAGCTTTGCACTGCCTGTGTACATCATGTGCCCCTGTGATTGAGACATGTATATGCAACTGTGTCATGCACGGATATGTTGCATGTGTGGTAATGGCCTTTTCACTTTGTCATCCTGACAGGTTAATGCCCATCGGAAGCAGGAAATCTGGAAGGACATCTTCCGGGCTGTCCGGTCCGTGGGGGTCTACAAGCGCCGGATCCGCAACTGCCAGAAGAGGTGGCAGGACCTTCGGGGCTGGACCCGGAGGATTGCACGGGTCCAGCTGAAGCTGTCGTCTCCTCGCAGGAGGGGCGGAACACGGACCCTGACCCCCACATGCTCCAGATCCTGGCGGTGGTGTTTCCAGACCTGGATGGGCAGCTGAAGGCCAGACAGCAGCAAGGAGGGGGTGAGTCAAAGACTGCACTGTGAACTCTGTATTACATGCTTTGTGCCCTCCTCTGGCCTGGTTCAACTGCCACAGTGCAGCAGTCATGTTGTCCAGGAGCCATGTCCCTCTATTGTGCACTGCCCACTGCTCATCTGATACCCAGGTGTGGCCCTTACATTCAGGGAATTGTGTCACTTGGGACTGTGTCCTTGCAGTTTGCTTCACTAAAGGTGGGGGACAGCATCTGTTTCCCTAACTCTGTTGTGGGCATCATGGGTGGGTCCATTGTTCACACAACGCCTGGGTTTGGACATGTGATCTGCGTGTTGCTTTGATATGCGGTCCACTTGCTGAGCTGAGCCACCACATGTGCCTGGGGTATGTGGCACACGCCCATGCAGCGGGTGGGAACAATGTTTGGGCCCCAGGAGTGTGCAGATTACGTGTGTCACACATACATAGCCAGCTATCCACTGTCCAGGGCACATCCCTCATTCATGTGGAGCAGGACAGTCATGCCTACTCCAGGCCATGCAATGCACTCTGTACTCCCACTCCCGTGTATCAGCTGACACATTGTGCACAGTGATTTGACCCCTCCGGTGTCTGCCTCTGTGTCAGTGTGCTGTGGATTAGTTGCCAGGACTGCTGGGGTGTTTCTTGGTAGGGGCTCAGCATGCCCCTGGAGATGTGACCATAGGAGACGATACTTGTGTGTCACATAGGTGTTTGATCAGCTGCCCGTGCAGACTGGGGTATGCGAATGTGATGTTCAGGCAGCTGTTCCCCATTCACAGCAAATTGTGAGGGGCTCAGGTTCAGAGGGTAGTGTCACAGGTCTCCCATATGTCCAATAGGTGTGACCTGGACAGATGAGGGTTGAGATGATGTGTTGTGTGGGGGATGTACATGTGCACTTGTGCAGCTCCAGGACTTGCATTTCCCATGACCTACTATTGTGACACAGTGCATAGTGTTGTTGTCTGGCTGCCAAGTCATACATCACTGAGACAGTGATGTATGACTTAGCAGTCATGCCTCTGCCATGGCATGTGTCAACTTATTTGTGGTCCTGCAGGGGAGTGACATGTGCTACATGCACACCATAGTGGCGCTGGCTATCAGGACATGGGTGCATCATGGTGTCTGTCGCTGGTATGCATCACATGCATTTCCTATTTGACTCTGGGCATCCCTTTCATCCGGAAACCTGTACTGACTCAGTGGCAAGAGCTGTGATGTGTCCACACCGTGTCCTCTGCACTGTCCAACTACTGTGTACTTGGTGCATGTGTCCACACTGGGGTGTTGCAATCCAACAGACACCAGACAGATGGGTGCAAGGCCATGTGGGATGTGAGTGCCATGCTTGGCATCAGACTGACAATTGGCTTCTCCTGTTCAGTTAGGGCACTTTTAGCAATGTACAACTAATGATGCCAGGGCTTGCTCTGTGATGTGCTGTGCTCACAGTGGTGTGTGCGTTTGGTGCAGGTGACTGATGTCTGTCTGTTTCCCCATTGTTTGCAGATACATCCACGGCCACGGAAGGGGACAGCTCCATGGACCAGGAGGAGCCAGAGAGCCAGACTGGGTCAGCAGCCGAGGAGTGGTCGGAGGGACCCAGTGGCACGGAGGGCGAGGGGAGCCACACCGAGGAGTCCTCAGCACCATCCACCTCAGCTGAGGACCAGAGCAACTCAGAGGATGACTCCCTTGTGGAGGCGGGTGTCAGCAGCCACCACACCCCAGCTAGTGTTGCTGTCCCCGCCACCACCAGCACCACCACCGCCCTCCCATCGGCTCCCATTCCCAAGGTCCGTGGAGGCTCCCATGTTCGGGAGCGTGTCTCCTTTGGCCCAGGCACCGCACCCCTGCCCCTGTGTCCCCTGCTGCCCTGAGTGAGGAGTCTGTGTACCTCCTTCGCCAGCTCCATGTAGGGCAGACAGCCATGCTGAGTGTCCTCCATGCGCACACCGCACTGTTGACTCAGCTGGTGTCGTTCATGGAGGGCATCTCATCGGGCATGTCTGACCTACAGAGGGGCAACAGGTCCATGGACTCCTCCCTGACGGCAGCAGTGTCCCTCCTCAGACAGTCCCTCACCTCTCCTGCCTCTGCTCCATCCACACTCCCCAGCACCTTGCCCGTCCCAAGCACACACACACCGGCACAGGGACACACCAGCACACACACATCCAGCACACAGACACACACACCACAAACTAAACGCACACGCACGCACAGTCAGGGGACTGAAACCAGACTCACAGGGGATGGGGCCCTGGTACACACACACGCATCCACGGGCACTGCACAGTCCTCAGTTGCCTCTCCCTCCAAAGCACCCTCCCTTGCCTCACCTGCAACCCCAAAGACCCAGCGCCTCTTCCTCAGTGACCTCGGCCTCTTCCCCTCTGATCCAGCTGCCCCAGCATCCAGGGGGAAGAGGAAGCCCCCCACACAGAGCAGAGTGCCCCTCGCCCCCGGACACCCTCCCCCAGGCGCAGCCAGACTGAGGCCCCCACCCGCAAGTCCCCCGGAGTGCTAAGAGCAAGACCCCGCCGCCGCCCTGCAGCTCAAGCACCAGGTCTCCTTCCTCCATCCCTCAGGCCCCCACTCCACAGGTGCCCCCACCACACCCTGCCCCAGGTTCCCCCACCCACAGATATACCATCCCCAAGAGGCTCCGGCCTTCTCCCCCTGCCACTTGCTCTCCCGGCACCACACCCCCGCTGCGCTTGTCTGTGCCACTGATGTGGTGAGGGTGTCCTCCCCCTCTGTCCAGCCCACCTTGCCTGTTCCCCATTCTCCTCCCCTGGTGGTAGGCACTGCAGTGGAGTCCACTACCACCCTGTCTGACTTGGGCACTGCAGTGGCGGACCTGTCCACTCCATCTGCAGGGTCCACTGCAGTCGTGCCGGCACCCACAACATCTGAGCCATGCCCCCCAGTTGTGCCGGCACACACCATGTCAGACACCTCCACTGCAGTTGTCAGTGGCTCTTCAGCACCCACCACCCCTTCCTTGCTTCCTCCTGGTGAGCCCTGATCCTGTCCCTGCGGTGCCTGGCCTACCCCCCGGTTGCCCCTCCTAGTGGATTGTCCCTGGTTTTGTGCAGGCATGTGTAGGGTGGCATCTGCCACTGTCACCCACTTGTGACTTTGTTGATGGACTGGCCATTGGCCTTTGTTTATGTTCTACCGGACTTCTACTTTTAATGCCACATATGCTGAATAAAGCAACTTTCTGTTCTCTAGTGCTTTTGCTTCTGATGTAAATGATGTTGATGATGCTAACAATGCCCTTGCTGCAGTGATGGTGATATTTGGTCTCATGATAATGAAGTGTTACTGTGTAGGAACCCATGTGGTCCAGGGGGAATGTGTCCTATCCTGTGGTGTATCCATGTCATCCATAGCAGCATCTGAGGGTGTCATGTGTTCAGTATTTGGCAATGAGATTTCCTACTTAGATTGGCAACTTCACATCTGTGGCTTCCACCCCTGCACATCTGTTGTGCCTGCCATTGTTCTATTCGTCTACTTCCCTGACAGTGTGGCCATCTCCAGTGAACATGCAGGTTTGGGCATCAATGGGGAAGGACTCATCTGTGTTGTCAGTGCAACATTGCTATACAAGTGTGTTGGATCTGTGCTGATGATTCCGTTGGCACTTCCATGACCAGGCTGATGGGACGGGAGCCCTCATTTGGTGCTAATTGTTCATTGTGTGTCCCATTGCTACCATGGTATGGTATCTGTTCGCCTCACATCTGCAGTCTCCACAGGGTATCTGCATGTGTGTGCCCATTGGTGCAAATATGTGGGTCTGCATTCGGATGGTCACTTCTGTCATTGTGTCATTGATGATTGTTGACGGTGTCAGCCCCCATGGGTGTTGTTTGTCTGCACATGGCCAAAGTTATGTCTTATTTGCACTGCAGGATTTGGCTCCCCCAATTTATGTTGCAATGGGACACATACACTACTTTGCCACTGATGTGTTTGTTGTTCCGTGACCAGGAATCATCCATGCAGTTTGGCAGTTGCACCTCTTACTTTGTCAACACTTACCTTTTGGTCACTGTGATGATGGGGGTTTGGACCCCATTGCCACAATGTTCAAAATGTGCTGCAGCTATGGACCCCACACTTCCCTTTTGGTCACTGTGATGATGGGTGTTTGGACCCCATTGCCACAATGTTCAAAATGTGCTGCAGCTATGGACCCCACACTTCCCTTTTGGTCACTGTGATGATGGGTGTTTGGACCCCATTGCCACAATGTTCAAAATGTGCTGCAGCTATGGACCCCACACTTGCCTTTTGGTCACTGTGATGATGGGGGTTTGGACCCCATTGCCACAATGTTCAAAATGTGCTGCAGCTATGGACCCCACACTTGCCTTTTGGTCACTGTGATGATGGGGGTTTGGACCCCATTGCCACAATGTTCAAAATGTGCTGCAGCTATGGACCCCACACTTACCTTTTGGTCACTGTGATGATGGGTGTTTGGACCCCATTGCCACAATGGTCATGGCCTGCTTGCGTTGTGTGTGCCACACACATATTTGTGTGGCACATGTGCTAGGGGGTCACATTGTATGTTAGAAGTCATGTTCGGTGTTGTAGGCATTTGACACAGTCTACACACGCTTGTCATGGTGTTGGGGGGATGTCTTCTTCTTGCATTCCCTAGGTTGTGGTGTGCTGGTTGTGTCATGCATTGTCCATCCTATGGGTGGGGGTGGTAGTAGTGGTAGGCATCCTGCCCCCCTGGGTGAGGGTGGTAGTAGTGGTAGGCATCCTGCCCCCCTGGCATGAGGGTGGTAGTAGTGGTAGGCATCCTGCCCCCCTGGGTGAGGGTGGTAGTAGTGGTAGGCATCCTACCCCCCTGGGTGAGGGTGGTAGTAGTGGTAGGCATCCTGCCCCCCTGGGTGAGGGTGGTAGTAGTGGTAGGCATCCTGCCCCCTGGCTGAGGGCGGTAGTAGTGGTAGGCATCCTGCCCCCCTGGGTGAGGGTGGTAGTAGTGGTAGGCATCCTGCCCCCCTGGCTGAGGGTGGTAGTAGTGGTAGGCATCCTGCCCCCCTGGCTAAGGGTGGTAGTAGTGGTAGGCATCCTGCCCCCCTGGGTGAGGGTGGTAGTAGTGGTAGGCATCCTGCCCCCCTGGCTAAGGGTGGTAGTAGTGGTAGGCATCCTGCCCCCCTGGGTGAGGGTGGTAGTAGTGGTAGGCATCCTGCCCCCCTGGCTAAGGGTGGTAGTAGTGGTAGGCATCCTGCCCCCCTGGGTGAGGGTGGTAGTAGTGGTAGGCATCCTGCCCCCCTGGCTGAGGGTGGTAGTAGTGGTAGGCATCCTGCCCCCTGGGTGAGGGTGGTAGTAGTGGTAGGCATCCTGCCCCCCTGGCTAAGGGTGGTAGTAGTGGTAGGCATCCTGCCCCCCTGGGTGAGGGTGGTAGTAGTGGTAGGCATCCTGCCCCCCTGGCTGAGGGTGGTAGTAGTGGTAGGCATCCTGCCCCCCTGGGTGAGGGTGGTAGTAGTGGTAGGCATCCTGCCCCCCTGGCTGAGGGTGGTAGTAGTGGTAGGCATCCTGCCCCCTGGCTAAGGGTGGTAGTAGTGGTAGGCATCCTGCCCCCCTGGGTGAGGGTGGTAGTAGTGGTAGGCATCCTGCCCCCCTGGCTAAGGGTGGTAGTAGTGGTAGGCATCCTGCCCCCTGGGTGAGGGTGGTAGTAGTGGTAGGCATCCTGCCCCCCTGGCTAAGGGTGGTAGTAGTGGTAGGCATCCTGCCCCCCTGGGTGAGGGTGGTAGTAGTGGTAGGCATCCTGCCCCCCTGGCTAAGGGTGGTAGTAGTGGTAGGCATCCTGCCCCCCTGGGTGAGGGTGGTAGTAGTGGTAGGCATCCTGCCCCCCTGGCTGAGGGTGGTAGTAGTGGTAGGCATCCTGCCCCCATGGGTGAGGGTGGTAGTAGTGGTAGGCATCCTGCCCCCCTGGCTGAGGCTGGTAGTAGTGGTAGGCATCCTGCCCCCCTGGGTGAGGGTGGTAGTAGTGGTAGGCATTCTGCCCCCCTGGGTGAGGGTGGTAGTAGTGGTAGGCATCCTGCCCCCCTGGGTGAGGGTGGTAATAGTGGTAGGCATCCTGCCCCCCTGGCTGAGGGTGGTAGTAGTGGTAGGCATCCTGCCCCCCCTGGGTGAGGGTGGTAGTAGTGGTAGGCATCCTGCCCCCCCTGGGTGAGGGTGGTAGTAGTGGTAGGCATCCTGCCCCCCCTGGGTAGGGGTGGTGGTGCGCATTCAGGCCCCTGTGTGCATATGTGGCATTGGTGATGGGCATCCCGCCCCTATGGTGCTGCTGTTGCTGGTGTAAGTATATTCTGCATCCCTGTGTGTGTGTGTGATGTGTCGTGTACGTGTTGTATGTGTTTTGTGGTTGGTGTCTGGCTTACCTTCTGCGCCGTACGCGTCCGTGCCTGTTCCGGTAGTATATGTAGAATATTGGTATGATCGGGAATAAGGGATTCATGGTTGGTTCGTGTCGTTCGTCCTTCTCGTTGCTTCGCGTCGTCCTCGTCGCTTCGCCTCGTCCTCGTCGCTGGCGTGTTCGTCTCGGAGCCGTGGATCGTGTTGTGGCGCGAATCGGAGCTTATGTGCGCCTCTCCCGGATGCTTTGACGTGCCGTGCGTAGCGACGGGTTCGGCGCGTACGGAAAGCGCATCGTACTTGTCCGGCCGGACGGGGCTGCATTTTCCCTTCCGTGCGACTCGATTCGGCGTTTCCGGATTCGCCTCGGTCGGAGAACAGGACCTGGTTTGGGTGAGTACGGCTCGGCCGGATTCTTTGCTGTTGTGCGCATCGTACTTGCTCGTTCGGTGTGCTGTACGGATCGGTCGGGAAACAGGCTCTCGCATGGCTTTTTTCCCGACCGAATGGTATTGGGTGCGCCTCCGACCGATATCGGAATCGGCCCCACAGTGTCTCACCATCCCACATGTCCCTGGATGCCTTCCTATATCGCAAACTCCGCGCTGCAGTGCGTGAAAGACATGACACAGTCCCAGGGGACCCTCCAACACAGCATGCACTGGATAAACTGCTTGTCTATTCAGCCCTGCATAAACGAATCTCTTGCCTCTATGCAACCGTGCAGAAGAAAGCCCCGGTGACAGTTCAGAAGGCCCGAGTTGCATGAGGAGTAGATTTGAGCTCCCCTTTGTCAATGGGACAGTGGCCATGCTGCTGTGCTCAGACTTGTGCTCTATCGCCCAATTACAGACTTCAGCTTCTGCATGTTACATTTTTACACAGAGCATACTGCACGACAGCACAGCTGCACAACTTGGGGCTCTTGGAATATGGAAGATGTCAGAGATACACAGCCCCTGATGCCGCCTTCTTGCACCTCACCTGGGAATGTCCCCATGCGGCCCAGTGCTGGTCAGTGGTACCAGTTTATTGAGTCCATCACAGACTACAGGCCCCAGTGCCCCCTCCCAGTGGCCCTCCTGGGCTACGTGAAGGATGTCCCAGTGGAGTGAGGTGGTTGTACTATTGCTCCTCGCCAAACGACAAGTTGCATTACACTGGGGGAGACGTCCAGCGCCCAGGAAGCGGAAATGGCTGCGAGATGCGGCATATCTTGGATGCATTTAGGGAACTGATGCCAGTGCGTTTGCACCCCAAACACCAATAGTTTTGGTTCTAACTTCTCAGACAGCGAATTTACCACGCGAGGCACCAGGCACGCCCTGAATAGCTTCTACATGTAGTGCACTGATGTCAGGCGCATACCTTGCAAAAGTTCATTAGTGCTCTGCTGGACTACGATTTGTCACTTGTAAAGTAATATGTAATGCAATGTGGTGCTGTGTCGTTATACATGTGTTATATTTGAACTGTGTAAACTTACTTGTATTTTCCCCATGTCGTTGCTGTGCCACAGCTTTCTGTGTAAAAATCTCAAAAAACAGGAAAAAGAATAAGGACAAAAAAAAATCAACAGCTCCTGATCGTCAGATGCAGCTGCGACCATTTTAAAAATAAGGCCTTTTCCGATCTTAAGGCACGCCATGGCTGATAATCACAGAGCATGTTACAAAGATATCTCGGGCTAAGTAAATATTTGTTAACTTGTGAGTAGTATTTAGTTTTATGAGCAATAATGCACGTTTCCTTTTTAAACGTAAAAGGACTGACTGGACAGCAATTTAGTGCTATTTATTGTGTTGCTGAGTTATGAGTCTTTACCTCACAGCACCTCCCACGAGCAAGCACTGGACCACTGGACTGCACACCTTTGCTACTCTGGGTCAAGAGCTACAAGTGGTGATGTTGGTTCCTAATCTTGAGGGGCACAGTATGAGGGTCCCAGAACACCAGAAATGTAGGACTCTAGAAGATATAATTAGGGTCCAGTATCTCCTTGCAGACTAGAAACCTCTTACACACCTTTCTCACACCATATTAATGGATTTTTGATGATTCTTTTCCATGACAAGTAGAAACTTCACTTTGTAATGAAATGCATTTCTTCCAACATGTTTCACCCAATGTGGCTAAATGCCTAGAGCTTTGTCTAGGGACGTATTTGACCCTGTCCTAGAATACCATAAATGGTCAGTCACCAGACTGCAAAACATATCAGAAGTATGGAATCTTTCAGGAGTTTTCTGTCTGGTTTTCTTGTGACTAACTCTCAGTGTATCATGTTGGTCAGAGCCAGCAGGTGTTTAAGAATATTTTTCACTCCTCCAGTGCCTTTTTAGCAATACAGTCTTGAGCAGGTAGGTTCTCGACTTCAGGCTCCATCCATTGGACTCATCTGTTCTCCTAGGCTGGAAGGCTACAAGCACTCAGAACTCTATGCACTTGAGATCATCAAAAAGGAAACAGGCAAAGCACCAATAGAAGGTAGAGTATTCCACTGATCGTAGCAATATGCCCTGACACTACTTCAAGTATGAAAAAAGTTTTTCGGGCTAGGAAGCTGGGATCTTATTTCTGAAAGAACAATTAAAAGGTTTTTATGTGCATAGCTTGGGATTTTTATAGGAACCTTCTTAAATGCATTTGTAAATGATTAATCTTTCGGGCCACCTATCACATCGCATGAGTTACCATGTCTTGCAGTTTTGGTGAAACAGATGGGATGGTAACCATCTGGTTGGATGGTAAAGGTCCAACAGATGGTCCAACCGCTGATGAAGATGCACCACCTTCCTTCTCTCTCATCATCTGTCAAACGCCCTTGTATGTATGGTTTTCTGATTTTTCCACATAGAGGATGTGCAATCTGAATACTTCTTCCCTTCACCTCTTGATTGTTTTTTGCTGCATATTTTGCATTGGCAATTTTTGCAGGAGCATTCTTTTCTCCTGAAGGGATAGAGAAATATTCCCAAACGTTGTAGGACTTCTTTGCAGGTGTTAAGTCTTCTTTTTCTTCGCCCTGCTGTTCCCCTGCTCTTCTACCTTCAGCACAAGACATCCTAACTATTAAAATTCCGTAATTTTGAAGGAAATCCTAAAAAAAGATGGAGCTGCGCTTTTCAGTCTTGCTCTATAGAGATGTGAAACCCAAATTAGTGCTTTAGGGTGTGGTTTGCTATGTGCATGGGTGGAGACTTACTGTATCCAGTGAGAAGTTTGCCATCGCAGTGGATTCGCCAAACTCGTAAAATAATTAAGCATGTTTTAAAACATAGATAGGCTTTTAAATATTAATTTATGGATATGGATTCTCTAACATAAATGTTACAATTTGTGGAGGCTGTATGTGCTATTTATATATATATATATATATATATATATATATATATATATATATATATATATATATTTTTTTTACATTTTATCGAATCCATCGCAATTTAGTCACAGGAACTACTAACCATAGAGTACTCCTATGGGCTTCCATCTCGAATTCACGGTGGCTCCACGGATCCCTAAAATGAATTAAAAAAAGAGACAACTTGGTGTATTGCATTTATACAAACACTACATAAGTTACCTTACCTTGATTTGTACACTTTGAGGACCAGAACCTCCCTAGTGTCAAAAGGTTGCAGCTAGATCTTGAGGGCCTGCAACTTTCCCAGTTGGTCACGTCCGCCACACACATCAAGGGCCACATACTCGACTTAGTAATGTAAAATGACCCTAACATTTCAGGCGCATCGCCAATACCAGGGCTCTGGTCAGACCACCACCTCATCCCTTTCAAAATTGGCAACAGAGCAAAGCGGCAGGTAATGCTCTCTCCCTCGGTAGACACGGAGAAAAGAAACTGGGTCAAATTGAATACAGAGGCCTGGGGGAATGTTCTAGAGGCTAAGAATACTGAGATGTTTGACACAGCTGAAGAAGCTTACTCCAGTTGGGAAAATCGAATCACCCAATCACTGGATAAAATAGCCCCCAAAACCTCTTCTAAATTAAAACCCAAACCCAAAATGGCGGCATGGTTTAACCCCCAACTACTATCCTTAAAAAAAAAAACTGCAAAAAAATTGAAAGGGGTTAGAGGAAAACTTATGATCCACAACTCAAAGCCAAGTATAAGGTGGCCATCAGACTATACCGCAACAGCATCAAAGAGGCACAGGCCAAATTCTTCGAGGTAAAAATTAGCCAGGCACAGAACTCCTCAAGGGAACGTTTTGCAGTAATAAAGACCTTAACCTCCCCAGCACATGATACAGATCCAACTGAGGCCATGGAGGAGAGATGTAATAACCTAGCCACCTACTTCCTCACAAAAGTCACGGACATATACAGCTCGTACATGACCGGGAGAGAAAGACCCCCACGGGAGGAAAGAGAGCAGGCACAGACCGTCTTCCCACACACCATTACTAGTTCCCCCCAGTCCACATAGAGGAAGTGAAAGCATTAATGGATAAGGTGAGATCAGGTTTGCCACTAAACCCTGCCCCGCGGCATATCCTCAAAAGAGTCTCAAAGACATTGCTCCCAACACTAGTTAAAATCATGAACCTCTCTCTGGAGGTGGGCACAGTACCAGGGGCTTGGAAGCATGCTATCATTAGACCTCTGCTCAAAAAGCCCAATTTAGATCCAATGCAATTAGGGAACTATTGCCCCATCTAAATGCTGACATTTGTTGGGAAGCTATTGGAAAAACACGTAAATGGAGTGCTTACAGAGTTCCTGGAAACAAACCAATGCCTTCACCCTACCCAGATGGGATTTCGCGTACAGCACAGCACAGAATCAGCATTATTAACTGTGGTAGAGGAACTTAAAAGGATTCTGGACCAGGGAAGCTCAGCCGCCATATTACTCCTTGATTTGAGCGCTGCATTCGACATGGTGGACCACCACATTTTGCGAAACAGACTGAGAGACATTGATGTCCAAGGGAATACTGTACAGTGGTTGGCTTCATTCCCGGAAGGGAGAACTTTCCAAGACATGGAAAACAACCTCCTCTCCAGTACGATGCCTTTGACCTGCGGGGTGCCTCAGTGCTCCTCGCTGAGCCCCACACTGTTTAATGTCTATATGGAACCACTAGCATGGATAACGCAAGAGTTTGATGTCTCCATGACATCCAACGCTGATGACACCCAACTGGTGATTTCCCTTGATCCTAGAGCCAATGGGGACTCCGATAGTCTAGCTCTCTGTATGGAAAGGGTAGTGGGCTGGATGACAAATAGCTGCTTAAAATTGAACGGGGATAAAACAGAGCTGATGGTCCTCGGGAACAAGGCAATCTCCAGGCCTCTAGTCAACTGGCCCAACAGCCTTGGCAGCCCCCCCACGCCAAAGGAGTCGATCAAAAATCTGGGTTTCTGGCTCGACAAGGATCTAACAATGGTCTCACAGGCCAGGAAACTAGTAAGCACATGTTTCAGACTACTTAAAATACTCTGTAAAATCTTGGAGCGCATTACCATACATCTTACAAAGACAGTAGTCCAATCCCTGGTCACGTCAAGGCTAGACTACAGAAACTCACTCTTTTTAGGGGCACCAAAATACGTGATCAACAGACTCCAGGTGGTCCAGAACGCAGCAGCAAGCCTGCTGTGTAAGGTCCCAAGCCGAGAGTAGGAAGCATCTCAAAGCACTCCACTGGCTCCACTGGCTCCCGGTGGAGGCCAGAATCAAATTCAAAACTATCTGTTTGACGCACAGAGCTTTAAACAACGTGGGTCCACGCAAAGTCAGAAACCTGTTGACCCTCCATGTCCCAAACAGGAGCCTGAGATACGGATCTGAACGACTGATAAAACCACGAGAATCAGTAGAGCAAGGTGGGGAGGCAGATCCTTCACCCACCTTGCACCCAAGTTGTGGAACTCATTACCACGCGAATCACGAACTCCTGACAAAGGAAGCACCAATCCGGAAGTCAATTAAAACATGGCTTTTCAATCAGTACTACTAACCTTCCTCTAGCCTTCACTCAGTATCAGTTTCTTAGCGCTGGAAAGCCCCCAGGTAGCCACGCGCTCTACAAATTATTTAAATTAAATTAAATTAATTGCTACTCTTAAAATGTATAATAAGAATACATTTGTGAATAAAATGTATTTATAAACTTGTAAAAATGTATATTACTAAATGCCACTAATATGTGAAATTGTAGTACTATATATATATATATATATCCAAATGAAGGTGCTCAAAATGGAAAGCGCCACACGCAGCGTGGTTTCTTCCTTTTTATTAGCGGACTGCAGGGTGATAACACAGCTGTTCCAGCACAATGCGCCCATTATCGGCAAATGCGTTTCAGGAGTCTTTTCCCTTGTTCACTGGCTAGGCATCATGGAGAACAGGTAGGCAAACAGTAACGCCGCACTCGCAGCGTATTTATCAGTCCCGCCCCAGTGGACGTGTTCACACAGTGCATTTTGGTCTTGGAAGTTCTTAACCCACAGTGGATGCCTCCATACTACTCCTAATATCGTCTCTTACCACAGTGGGTTTGCTTGGAAACATGCCAGGTTAATACCCCGCATGCTTAGCGTCCTGCCAACTGGACACGCAGCTCCTTCAGCACCTCATTCGTCATCGGTGCAGTGGACCCGCCCTGTCAGCGGAGGGGCACTTTCACAGCCAGAGCAGACCGCTAACATATCCAAATGAAGGTGCTGAAAATTGAAAGCGCCACACGCAGCGTGGTTTCTTCCTTTTTATTAGCGGACTGCAGGGTGATAACACAGCTGTTCCAGCACAATGCGCCCATTATCGGCAAATGCGTTTCAGGAGTCTTTTCCCTTGTTCACTGGCTAGGCATCATGGAGAACAGGTAGGCAAACAGTAACGCCGCACTCGCAGCGTATTTATCAGTCCCGCCCAGTGGACGTGTTCACACAGTGCATTTTGGTCTTGGAAGTTCTTAACCCACAGTGGATGCCTCCATACTACTCCTAATATCGTCTCTTACCACAGTGGGTTTGCTTGGAAACATGCCAGGTTAATACCCCGCATACTTAGCGTCCTACCAACTGGACACGCAGCTCCTTCAGCACCTCGTTCGTCATCGGTGCAGTGGACCCGCCCTGTCAGCGGAGGGGCACTTTCACAGCCAGAGCAGACAGCTAACATATCCAAATGAAGGTGCTGAAAATTGAAAGCGCCACACGCAGCGTGGTTTCTTCCTTTTTATTAGCGGACTGCAGGGTGATAACACAGCTGTTCCAGCACAATGCGCCCATTATCGCCAAACACGTTTCAGGAGTCTTTTCCCTTGTTCACTGGCTAGGTATCATGGAGAACAGGTAGGCAAACAGTAACGCCGCACTCGCAGCGTATTTATCAGTCCCGCCCCAGTGGGAGTGTTCACACAGTGCATTTTGATCTTGGAAGTTCTTAACCCACAGTGGATGCCTCCATACTACTCCTAATATTGTCTCTTACCACAGTGGGTTTGCTTGGAAACATGCCAAGTTAATACCCTGCATACTTAGCGTCCTACCAACTGGACACGCTGCTCCTTCAGCACCTCGTTCGTCATCGGTGCAGTGGACCCGCCCTGTCAGTGGAGGGGCACTTTCGCGGCCAGAGCAGACCGCTAAAATATCCAAATGAAGGTGCTGAAAATTGAAAGCGCCACACGCAGCGTGGTTTCTTCCTTTTTATTAGCAGACTGCAGGGTGATAACACAGCAGGTGGGTCCTCAGCGCTGAAGATTTCCTCAGCACGGATGGAGCGGCGTGCCCTGACCGGTGAGACACAAGAAATGCAGAGTGGTACACTCGAAAGTTTACAGTGAACCTACTACGGGATCTAAAGACTTGTAGGATGAATGCAGGCTTCCACTATGGGTTTTATTCATGGACTTAGAAGACCAAAATGCATCTGTGATACATGCCCACTGTGGGCGGGACTTATAAATTCGCCTCAAGTGCGGCGTCACTGTTTGCAGCCTGCTCTCCCACAGCCAAGCCAGTGACAAAGGGCTAGAGAAACCCGAAACGCGTATGGCAGTGAATTGGCGCATGATTTCCTCACTGTAACAACGAGCGTGTATGCCCTGCAGTCAGCCGATCAATAAAAGGATTAAGCAAGCACGCCGCGTGTGGTGCCTTCATTTGGGAGCACCCTACTTTTGGAATATATACATATATATTGGTGAGCAAGCCTGCGGGACAGGCGAAACGCGTCCAATTTAGCCGACAATAAAAGATTTTTTGGCCAGAACACGGCGTCGTCATTTCCTTATGCATTAAGGATAGTTGGAATTTAATCGGACTGTGCTTGGTGGGTCCGCAGCGACGACGCGCCCTCTGTTTAGGCGAGCGACGGACTGCAGCAAGCAACGAGTGGACAATATATTATCTACTGGCGGTCGCCAGTAGATAGTTATAGTTACAACCTATTATCCATAGGAAATCCGCGACATTCTATTTGAAATAACTCTCTTGCCGGTTGACGTATCTTCGCAAAATTTTCAAACTTTGTGGGGCACTCCGGTCCGCTCCTACCCTGAAAGTCTCGGGAGGATTCGTCAAGCGGGGGCCGAGAAAAAAGGGGGGTCCCAAAGCGCGTTTTCCCCATGCAATTTTCCATAGGAAACTTTAGACACGGCTACAGCCCGAACTGCTGAACGGAATTACACCAAATTTGGCAAAGAGGTAGTTCTTGGTTCAGAAAGAACCCTTTTTGTTAAATGGTGTAAATCCGTTCAGTAGTTGCTGAGAAATCAAAAGTAAAAAGATAGATATATCTAGGGCCGCGGATCCTCCCGAGCATGAGCTTTATGTTAATTGGCTGTCAACACTCCAAATCAGGAAGTGTTGGCAGCCATTTTGTCCCTCGGTAGAACCGAGGGACAGAAACAAGTGCGCAAAGCGCACAAAGGGGGCAGGGTAGAAACACCCTGACCCCCTAGGTCTGCTCAGGGGGTCCCACAAGGACCCCCTGGGCAAAAAAATATATATATATTTTTTTTAAAAATCATCAGGATGCACTCAGGGAGCGCGAATCCTGCCGGAAAAAAAAAAATCGAAGCGCGATCTCCCGCGCTCGATAGCACTGGCCCCGGGTGGGCCAAGTCCCGGGGGCATGCTGGGGGGGTTAATTTTATGTGGGGGCCTCTAAGGGCCCCCAAGCCCTGGGGACCACCACCCCCGGGGCTTTATGTAGATGGTGCGGGAGGGCTCTGAGCCCTCCCGCAGCCCCGGGGACCACCACCTCCCCGGGCTTCTTTTTTAAATAAAAACCTGTGTGGGGGGCTCCAGCCCCCACACGCCCCGGGGACCACCACCTCCCCGGGGCACTAAGAAAATTAAAATGGGGGTCCGTTTTGGACCCTCAAGCCCCGGGGACCACCACCTCCCGGGGCTTTCAAAATGTAGGGAGGGGGCCGCGTGGCCCCCTCCTGGAGCCTGTGGTGGCCCTGGGGACCGCCACCCCCAGGGCCGGCTCCTGCAGTGTCCCGGGTGCCTACCCCCGGGACACTGCTGTTTGCAATGACAGGACGGAGCCTCGCGGCTCCCGTCCTGTCATTGCAAACTGCTTTGGATATTGGAAGAGAGAGCAGGAAACCTGCTCTCTCTTCCAATATCCAAGCCGATTG
Organism: Calotriton arnoldi; assembly: GCA_963921515.1. Lineage (NCBI taxonomy): Eukaryota > Metazoa > Chordata > Amphibia > Caudata > Salamandridae > Calotriton > Calotriton arnoldi. The sequence goes on along the minus strand of CAWUFW010008902.1, from coordinate 281,286 downwards.
CTTTTCCACATCTTAGCAGCTCCCCATGTGTAAAGCAATGCCGGCTCCCGTAGGACACGGGGAGCCGGCGGGACTGTGGGGGCTTGGGGACCCCCCACAGTCCCCAACGAGAGGCCAGGCCCCGGGGGATGGGGTCTCTGGGGCCACAGGCCACGGAGGGGGGCCACGCAGCCCCCTCCCCAAAGTAAAAAATTGGATTTTTTTTTTTAAAGTGCAAGGCCGGCCCGGGGGATGGGGTCCCCGGGCCTTAAATGGCCTGAGGAGGGGGCCACGCAGCCCCCCTCCAAATAAAAAAAAGAGGCCATGCCCCGGGGGATGGGGTCCCCGGGGCCAATACAGGCCCAGGGAAGGGGGCCACGCGGCTCTCTTCCCGTTTTTTTTTTTTTATTTTAATTAATAAAAAGGGGTAAGGCCCTGGGGGATGGGGTCCCCAGGGCCTAAAAATAGGAAAAAGGAAGGGGGGCTACACAGCTCCCCTTCAGGGGGAAAAACAAACAAAACAAAAAAAAACGATCGGGCCCGTAGGCCCCGCCCCTTCCTTCACCACTCTGCAAACGCGCCCCTGGCGCGTTTGCAGAGGGGGAACGATCCCCTCGAATACTGGGGTCCCTGGGGCCAACTAGCCCACCAGGAACCTCCAGTATGCGCTAGGGGCTGCCTTGCAGAGAGGTGTACAGAGGCCACGCCCCTTTTACACCTCTCTGCAACGCAGCTCTATGGCGCTTTTGGAGGTATATGGTGGGCTAGTTGCACCCCAGGGACCCTCAGGATTCAAGGGGAGTTAATCCCCCAACTTAAAACGCGCCACGGGGCGCGTTTGCACAGTGGTGAAGGGAGGGGCGGGGCTTCAGGTGACATGTGTGCAAACAGGCCCCGTGGCGCGTTTTAAGATGGGGAATTAAATCCTCTTCAATCCTGAGGGTCTCTGGGGGCCAACTAGCCCAACAGGTACGTCCAGAAAGCGCCACAGAGCTGCGTTGCAGAGAGGTGTAAAAGGGGTGTGGCCTCTGTACATGTCTCTGCAACGCAGCCCCTGGCGCATACTGGAGGTTCCTGGTGGGCTAGCTGGCCCGTAGGGACCCTCATGATTCAAGGGGACTTAATCCCCCAACTTAAAACGCGCCACGGGGCGCGTTTGCACAGATGTCACCTCAGGCCCCGCCCTCCCTTCACCATTGTGCAAATATTCCTCTAAAATCAGCCGAAATACGAATTCTGATTTACTCACCTGTTATCAGGAGAGACCTCAGTGCTGCATCTTTCAGCCCAGTACTAATCCTGAAAAGTAATTTTAACCGTACTTACCAGTAACTTGAATTTCCTTCCATAGGCTAACATTGACTGGTTTCACTTGGAAATTCTTCTAAGTGTGGAGTTTTGGAACTTTAAAATATTCCTCTAAAATCAGCCGAAATACGAATTCCGATTTACTCACCTGTTATCAGGAGAGACCTCAGTGCTGCATCTTTCAGCCCAGTACTGATCCTCAAAAGTAATTTTAACCGTACTTACCGGTAACTTGAATTTCCTTCATAGGCTAACATTGACTGGTTTCACTTGGAAATTCTTCTAAGTGTGGAGTTTTGGAACTTTAAAATATTCCTCTAAAATCAGCCGAAATACGAATTCCGATTTACTCACCTGTTATCAGGAGAGACCTCAGTGCTGCATCTTTCAGCCCAGTACTGGTCCTGAAAAGTAATTTTAACCGTACTTACCGGTAACTTGAATTTCCTTCCATAGGCTAACATTGACTGGTTTCACTTGGAAATTCTTCTAAGTGTGGAGTTTTGGAACTTTAAAATATTCATCTAAAATCAGCCGAAATACGAATTCCGATTTACTCACCTGTTATCAGGAGAGACCTCAGTGCTGCATCTTTCAGCCCAGTACTGGTCCTGAAAAGTAATTTTAACCGTACTTACCGGTAACTTGAATTTCCTTCCATAGGCTAACATTGACTGGTTTCACTTGGAAATTCTTCTAAGTGTGGAGTTTTGGAACTTTAAAATATTCATCTAAAATCAGCCGAAATACGAATTCCGATTTACTCACCTGTTATCAGGAGAGACCTCAGTGCTGCATCTTTCAGCCCAGTACTGATCCTCAAAAGTAATTTTAACCGTACTTACCAGTAACTTGAATTTCCTTCCATAGGATATCATTGCCTGCTTTTTGCTGAAAAAGTTTCTAAGTGTTGATTTTTGAAACATACAAATATTCCTCTAAAATCAGCCGAAATACGAATTCCGATTTACTCACCTGTTATCAGGAGAGACCTCAGTGCTGTATCTTTCAGCCCAGTACTGGTCCTGAAAAGTAATTTTAACCGTACTTACCGGTAACTTGAATTTCCTTCCATAGGCTAACATTGACTGGTTTCACTTGGAAATTCTTCTAAGTGTGGAGTTTTGGAACTTTAAAATATTCATCTAAAATCAGCCGAAATACGAATTCCGATTTACTCACCTGTTATCAGGAGAGACCTCAGTGCTGTATCTTTCAGCCCAGTACTGGTCCTGAAAAGTAATTTTAACCGTACTTACCGGTAACTTGAATTTCCTTCCATAGGCTAACATTGACTGGTTTCACTTGGAAATTCTTCTAAGTGTGGAGTTTTGGAACTTTAAAATATTCATCTAAAATCAGCCGAAATACGAATTCCGATTTACTCATCTGTTATCAGGAGAGACCTCAGTGCTGCATCTTTCAGCCCAGTACTGATCCTCAAAAGTAATTTTAACCGTACTTACCAGTAACTTGAATTTCCTTCCATAGGATATCATTGCCTGCTTTTTGCTGAAAAAGTTTCTAAGTGTTGATTTTTGAAACATACAAATATTCCTCTAAAATCAGCCGAAATACGAATTCCGATTTACTCACCTGTTATAAGGAGAGACCTCAGTGTTGTATCTTTCAGCCCAGTACTGGTCCTGAAAAGTAATTTTAACCGTACTTACCAGTAACTTATATTTTCTTCCATAGGAATCCATTGTCTGGTTTTCAGCAGAAAAGTTTCAAAGTGTCGATTTTCACAAACTACAAATATTCCTTAAAAATCGCCTGTATGACTTAAACGCATTCTTTCAACTGTTTACAGGAGATGCACCAGTGCTGGATCCAGGATCCAACACTGAGTAAGAAAAAGTAACGATAACAGTTTTTACCTGCTAAGTGAATTTCCTTCCATAGGATAACATTGGTGATTCTATGAGAAAAAGTTTCTAAGTGTCAACTTTTAAAATACAATAATATTCCTTAAAAATCACGACTGTAACCAAAACGCTTTTACTCAACTGTTTACAGGAGATGTACCAGGACTGAATCTAGGATCCAGTCCTGTGGTTAGAAAAGTAATCCATAAAGTAACTAATTGCATTTAACTAGAAATTCACATTGAGCTGAATGTTGCATTGTGTTTGAAAATGTGTTGCCCATTGCAACAACTGTAACTACTGTACTTAAAAGTCTATTGCCTATGTGCAAAGTATTTAAACTAAAGTAATTCATTCTGAGAAAGTATTTTTTGTAATGTAATGTATAATGTAATTACAATGTAATTTAAAAAATAAAATATGTAAAAGAAATTGTTTCTAAAATGTAGTAAATCAGTATGAAAAAATTAATATAAAAATTAATACATTTAAAAATTGTCATTTAAAAACCTTTGAAATTCACTGAAAAACCGTAGGTTTCAGGCACGTTATAGTTACAAATTAGCATTTTAAAAACCTTTGAAATTCACTGAAAAAACCATAGGTTTCAGACACGTTATAGTTAGAAATTAGCATTTAAAAAACCTTGAAATTCACTGAAAAAACCATAGGTTTTAGGGACAGTTATAGTTAGTTGGACATTGCACTCGTACAAAACCCGTGAAATTCCCCGTTATAGTTAGTTCAGCTAACTATAACTCGCGCCCCGCAATGCACTGCTGATGACGTCACATATTACATCACTCATGACATGGTCAGTGACATCACTGATGACATCTACATAATGACATCACTGATGACATCATCCACGTGATAATCTGATGCAGCTCCTCACACCCTAATATAACCTTTGATACACCCAATCTAAATTACAGAGTGCCATTCGCAAAACCATAGACACTCCAACACCAATAACTACATACCCACTCACTGATTCTTAGGTCTACACACACACATCCACTCACTCACCCGTACAGTCACTCATACTTATGGTCACTCAGTACAGGACTATCATATGCACTCTTACTCCTATATAGACACTCAAACACCGCCACTCATCCATAGAGGTACTCACACACCTAGTCAGTCATGCAAATAATTAAACACACTGCCATTTACTCACCTATACAGTTATACACACACCAGCTCACTTAATCATACAAATACTAGCACATTGTTACGCTCTTATACAATCACTGATACAAGCACACACTCATCCATACAGCCACTATCACAATCACTCACTCTCGCTTATAGCTATTTATATACTCCAATACACATATATACTGCCTTTCACATATGTAGTTACTCACACATGTACCACTGGGACATACATTCACTCACTAACACACTCTTACACACACTTACCCACCCATACAGTCTATCACAGATGCACTCTTGAAACCATCCACCCAGTGAATCACCCACTCACACATCTATGCACAGTCGCACACACCCCATCCACACAAACACTCAGGCACCCATACAGATACTCATAGAACCAATCAATAACCCATATAGACACTCATGTAGCTATTCGCAAATCCATGCATCCACTTACACACCAACAGACGGATACAGACATTCACACAGTTTAGTCACTAACCCATGCATTCAGTAAGATACGTTTAATCACTCACTTGTAGAGTCAGTCACGCACGTACTAAATCATCCATTCAGACACTTATACACCCACTCATTCTTCAATACGCCTTTCCCTATATATATTAAACATATTTAAACTTTACAGAAACACACAGTCACTGGATGATGTCATCAGTGATGTCATTTGAGATGTCATCAGTGATGTCATCAGTGATGTCACTGACCATGTCATGAGTGATGTAATATGTGACGTCATCAGCAGTGCATTGCGGGCGCGAGTTATAGTTAGCTGAACTAACTATAACGGGGGAATTTCACGGGTTTTGTACGAGTGCAATGTCCAACTAACTATAACTGTCCCTAAAACCTATGGTTTTTTCAGTGAATTTCAAAGGTTTTTTAAATGCTAATTTCTAACTATAACGTGTCTGAAACCTATGGTTTTTTCAGTGAATTTCAAAGGTTTTTAAAATGCTAATTTGTAACTATAACGTGCCTGAAACCTACGGTTTTTTCAGTGAATATATATATATATATATATATATATATTCACTGAAAAACCATAGGTTTTAGGGACAGTTATAGTTAGTTGGACATTTCGCTCGTACAAAACCCGTGAAGTTCCCCCGTTATAGTTAGTTCAGCTAACTATAACTCGTGCCCCCGCAATGAACTGCTGATGACGTCACATATTACATCACTCATGACATGGTCAGTGACATCACTGATGACATCACTGATGACATCTCACATAACATCACTGATGACATCATCCAGTGACTGTGTGTTTCTGTAAAGTTTAAATATGTTTAATATATATAGGCAAAGGCGTATTGAAGAATGAGTGGGTGTATAAGTGTCTGAATGGATGATTGAGTAGGTGCATGACTGACTCTACAAGTGAGTGATTAAACGTATCTTACTGAATGCATGGGTTAGTGACTAAACTGTGTGAATGTCTGTATCCGTCTGTCTGTTGGTGTGTAAGTGGATGCATGGATTTGCGAATAGCTACATGAGTGTCTATATGGGTTATTGATTGGTTCTTGGAGTATCTGTATGGGTGCCTGAGTGTTTGTGTGGGTGGGGTGTGTGTGACTCTGTACATAGATGTGTGAGTGAGTGATTCACTGGGTGCATGATTTGAAGAGTGCGTCTGTGATGGACTGCTTGGGTGGGTGAGTGTGTGTATGGGTGTGTTAGTGAGTGAATGTATATCTCAGTGGTACATGTGCGAGTAACTACATATGTAAAAGGCAGTATATATGTGTGTTAGAGTATTTAAAAGGCTATAAGTGAGAGTGTGTGATTGTGAGAGTGGCTGTATGGATGCATGTGTGCTTGTATCAGTTATTGTATAAGAGCGTAAGAATGTGCTAGTATTTGTATGAGTAAGTGAGCTGGTGTGTGTATAACTGTATAGGTGAGTAAATGGGTGTGTGATTAATTTTTGCATGACTGACTAGGTGTGTGAGTACCTCTATAGATGAGTGGCGGTGTGTGAGTGTTTATATAGGTGTATGAGTGCATATGATAGTCCTGTACTGAGTGACTGTAAGTATGAGTGACAGGACGGGTGAGTGAGTAGATGTGTGTGTGTAGACCTAAGAATCAGTGAGTGGGTTTGTAGTTATTGGTATTGGAGTGTGTATGGTTTTGAGAATGGCAGTCTGTAATTTACAGTGGGTGTATCAAAAGTTATATTAGGGTGTGAGAAGATGCATCAAATTATCACATGGATGATGTCATCAGTGATGTCATCAGTGATGTCATCAGTGATGTCACTGACCATGTCATGAGTGATGTAATATGTGACGTCATCAGCAGTGCATTGCTGGGGCGCGAGTTATAGTTAGCTGAACTAACTATAACGGGGGAATTTCACGGGTTTTGTACGAGTGAAATGTCCAACTAACTATAACTGTCCCTAAAACCTATGGTTTTTTCAGTGAATTTCAAAGGTTTTTTAAATGCTAATTTCTAACTATAACGTGTCTGAAACCTATGGTTTTTTCAGTGAATTTCAAAGGTTTTTTAAATGCTAATTTCTAACTATAACGTGCCTGAAACCTATGGTTTTTTAAGTGAATTTCAAAGGTTTTTTAAATGCTAGTTTCTAACTATGCCTACAGAGGTAGGACATGTGAAGAAAGAAGAAAAAACGCACAGAAAGAAGCAAAAGAAATGCAGAAAGAAGCAACAGAAGTCCACAAAGACGAAGAAAAGTGCAGGAAGAAGCAAAAGATGTGCAGAAAGAACCAACAGGGGAGCAGAAAGAGGCCTTGTTCCAAAATCATCCTGTGCCCACAACTTTTTCCGACGTGTACTGGTGGTAACTGACTCTGACTAACCAGAGCCAGTGCTATGCTAAAACACACTTAGAATACAGTGAAAGCACCTACATACACTAGGGAACACTATGCGTTGGGGTACTCCTGTGATTATCATGACCTCCTCTGTAAGTCCCTAGTACATAAAAGGGCAGGGGGATTAAAACTACCTCTTAAAACGCGCTACAGGGCGCGTTTGCACAGTGGTGAAGGGAGGGGGGCCTGAGGTGACATGTGTGCAAATGCGCCCCATGGCACATTTTAAGTTGCGGGATTAAGTCCCCTTGAATCCTGAGTGTCCCTGGGGCCCAACTAGCCCCCCAGGTACCTACAGTTAGGACCACAGACCTGAGTTGCAGAGAGGCGTTCCGAGGCCACGCACCTTTTTCACCTCTCTGCAACGCAACTCTGTTGTGCTTACTGAAGGTACCTGGTGGGCTAGTTGGACTCCAGGGACCCTCAGGATTGAAGGGGACTTAATCCCCCAACTTAAAACACGCCACGGGGCCTGTTTGCACACATGTCACCTCAAGCCCGCCCTCCCTTCACCACTGTGCAAACGTGCCCCATGGCGCGTTTTAAGTTGGGGGATTAAGTCCCCTTGAATCATGAGGGTCCCTGGGGTCCAACTAGACCACCCTGTACCTCCAGTATGTGCCAGGGAGCTGTGTTGCAGAGAGGTGTTCAGAGGCCACGCCCCTTTTTACACCTCTCTGCAACGCAGCTCTGTGGCGCTTTCTGGACGTACCTGGTGGGCTAGTTGTGCCCGAGGGACCCTCAGGATTGAAGGGGATTTAATTCCCCATCTTAAAATGCGCCACGGGCCTGTTTGCACACATGTCACCTGAAACCCGCTCCCTCCCTTCACCACTGTGCAAACGAACCCCGTGGCGCATTTTAAGTTGGGGGATTAAGTCCCCTTGAATCCTGAGGGTCCCTGCCGTCCAACTAGCCCACCATGTACCTCCAAAAGCGCCCAGAGCTGCGTTGCAGAGAGGTGTAAAAGGGGCGTGGCCTCTGTACACCTCTCTGCAACGCAGCTCCTGGCGCATACTGGAGGTTCCTGGTGGGCTAGTTGGCCCCAGGGACCCCCAGTATTCAAGGGGAATTACTTCCTCTTCTTACAACGCGCCAGGGGGTGCGTTTGCAGACTGCTGCAGGGAGGGGGCGGGGCCTCCGGCACGATGCCGGTCTTTTTTTTTTTTCTTTAATTTTTTTTTGTATGGGAGGGGGGCTGCGTGGCCCCCCTTCCTCGGCCACTTTTGGCTCCCGGGGACCCCATCCCCGGGGCATGAGGATTTTCTTTTTTTTTTTTAAACAGGAAGGGGGCCGCGTGGCCGTCCTTCCCTGGGCCTCTATTGGCCCCGGGGACCCCATCCCCCGGGGCATGCCCTCTTTTTTTTAATATAAAAATATTTGGAGGGGGGCTGCGTGGCCCCCCTCCTCAGGCCATTTAAGGCCCCGGCGACCCCATCCCCCAGGGCCGGCCTTTACCTTTTTGGTTTTTTTAAATTTTATTTTTGGGGAGGGGGGCTGCGTGGCCCCCCTCCCGGGCCACTAATGGCCCTGGGGACCCCATCCCCCGGGGCCTGGCCACTCGTTGGGGACCGTGGGGGTCCCCAATCCCCACATGGTCCCGCCGGCTCCCCGCGTCCTGCGGGAGCCGGCATTGCTTTTCCATAAGCGGAGCTGCTGACATGCAGCTCCCCTTATGGAAAATCAATCTGCTTTGCTTCATTGAAGCGAGAGCAGGTTTCCCTGCTCTCGCTTCAATGAAGCATAGCAAATTTGCAATGACAGGACGGGAGCCGCACGGCTCCCGTCCTGCCATTGCAAACAGCAGTGTCCCGGGGGTAGGCACCCCGGGACACTGCAGGAGCCGGCCCTGGGGGGTGGCGGCCCCAGGGCCACCACAGGCTCCAGGAGGGGGGCCGCACAGCCCCCCTCCCAACATCAACTGAGCCCCGGGGAGGTGGTGGTCCCTGGGGCTTCGGGGGTCTGAAACGAACCCCCACATTTCTTTCATTAGTGCCCCGGGGAGGTGGTGGTCCCCAGGGCGTGTGGGGGGGGCTGGAGCCCCCCCACACAGGTTATTTAATTTTTAAAAATAGGCCCGGGGGTGGCGGTCCCCGGGGCTGTGGGGGGGCCATGTGCCCCCCCGCCACCATTATTTATTTGAAGCCCCAGGGGGGTGTCGGTCCCCGGGGCTTGGGGGGCCTTAGAGGCCCCCCCATAAAATATAAACCCACCCCTTCGCATGCCCCCGGGCCTTGGCCCACCCGGGGCAAAATAGCCTCGAAGCGCGGGAGACCATGCTTCGATTTCTTTTTATCACGGCGGGATCAACGCACCCTAAGCGCATCCCGCCGATTTAAAAAAAAAAAATGCTTTTTTCTGCCCAGGGGGTCCTTGTGGGACCCCCTGAGCAGACCTAGGGGGTCAGGGTGTTTCTACCCTGCCCCCTTTTTGCGTTTTGCGACTTGTTTCTGTGCCTCGGTTCTACCGAGGCACAAAATGACTGCCAACACTTCCTGATTTGGAGTGTTGACAGCCACTTGACAGCCAATTAGCATGCAGCTCGTGATCGGGAGGGTACGCGGACCCTACGCGGCCATAGGTATATATGTGATTTTACTTTTGATTTTCTCAGGAACTACTGAACGGATTTACACCATTTAACCAAAAGGCACGACTCTGAACCAAGGGCTACCTTTTTCCCAAATTTGGTGTAATTCCGTTCAGCAGTTCGGGCTGTAGCTGCGATGAAAGGTTCCTATGGAAAATTGCATGGGGAAAACATGTTTTGGGACCCCCCCTTTTTTCTCGGCCCCCGCTTGCCGAATCACCCCGAAACTTTCAGGATAGGAGCGGACCGGAGCGGGCCATAAGTTTTGAAAATTTCGCGAAGATTCGTCAACCGGCGCCAAAGTTATTTCAAATAGAATGTTGTGGATTTCCTATGGAAAATAGGTCCTAACTATAACTATCTACTGGCGACCGCCAGTAGATAATATATATATATATATAATATAATATATATATATACATATTTCTTTGTCGGTTCCTTCCCAATAAAGGATTCCACGGCACTCCGGTGCAAGTAAACGCATTTATTTTGCCTGCCTCGGCAAAGACATTAGCGCCAACGCATTTCGGTGCTCACATGCACCTTGGTCACGACGCTGACCATGTATCATTCAAATTCTTTTAACAAAAGTATCATCAACATAGTTGAGGGACAAACAAAACATTCTTGTAATTAGACTCCATCTTGGAGTGGCTTTCAGTACATGATTAGACTCATTTAAATAGTTTCAATCACTATTTCATAGCTCCCTAGTAGAAGTATATGTATATTCTTTACAAATATATTATTCTCAATTTGAACTCATACAATTGAATATAATTCATTCAATTTTGTCATTATTTTTCAATCTTGAATAAACGGGGGCCATATTTAAACTTTATTGTATCTTTTTCTGTTTTGCCCACGTGGGCTTGCATCATTTTTTATATATTAATCTTAATTCATTTTATCTTAGCCCCTAGTATAAATATTCCATTTTACCACCATGGTTAATTTCATATTAGTCTGATCCAACATCTGTCAAATATTAAAGATATACTTTCAAGATTATTCAAACCAACCCTGTTGCTGCGACTCTCCATTATAAGTAGTCTCTACAATTGGCCACTACAGGGTTTTTCATATTGCTACATATAGCAGCTTGTCCTCCTGTAAGCAAAAAATCAAATATAAACACATACGTTATTAAAAAATCTTTCATTGGGATTCAATTTAAAATAATTTTCATGGTCTCTGAACTAGCAGCATACATTTATGAACAACTCAAATATATAGGTGGACAAAGAGCTCCTCTTCAATGTTCAATCCTAGTGGTTTATTACAATCCATTTCCAAGATATAACATAATTCTAGTCTTCTCAGCTCTTTCTCTCTGTCCCCCTTTCTTGTTTTCTTTGGCACACTGTCAATTACACTCTACTGCAGTACCTTATTGTCCCCTCCATGTATTTTATGAAAGTGTCGTGCCACTGGATAACTGCTGTCATTATTGTTTATCGTTCTAAGGTGTTGCATGGTTCACTTATGCGCTGGTAAAATAGTACTCCCTACATACCATTTGGGGCAGGGACATGGTAGGGCATATACTGCAAATTCAATTTTGCAAGTCAAATTCTTCTATATTTTTGTTGTTTTACGGAATGGAGTTTTCAGTTCAGTCAGGTTCTTGCCATTCTCACATGCCTTTCACTTAGTACATTTTTTAAACCTGGTTTGGGTCTAAGCAATTTGTGTACCATGAATACTATCTCATTCTTGACTAACAAGTCTCTCATAGATTTAGCTTTTCTGTAGGATACCTGTGGTTAATAAGGGATATTCTTTCCTATGAAAGGATCTTTCTTGATTAAATGCCAATGTTTGGCTCTTGCGTTTCTGAGCATTACATGCTTCTCATTATATGTAGTATTAAATCTCACCCCTTCTTGATCACTTCTCTTCTGTTTGCTAGTTACTAGATTGTGTCTTCTCAAAATGTTCCTCACTACTGTAGTTACGTATTGCCCTAAGAAATTCTCCATAGGTGATACTGTTCTTTAGTGTATGCAGGTGAAAACTCTTGCCGTGCAATATGCTGTTACCTGCTGTAGGTTTCCTGAACATAGTGGTGGTTAATTTAGATTCTTTTACAATAACCTGTACATCCCAAAAAATAATTACAGTGTGCTTATTTCATAGGTGAAATTCAAGTTTAAAGAATTATGGTTGATTTTTTCTACAAATGCCCTGGCTGTGTTCTCATCTCCCTTCCAGAGTGCAAACACATTATCAATGTAGTGTACCAATAGAACTATCTGTTCTGTCCATTCTTTCAATTCTGGTTGAGCACCTGCTCCTCCCACATGCGCATATGCAGATTCGCAAAGCTGGGGGCGAAGCACGTACCCATAGAAGTCCCTCTTTGCTGCTAGAAGAGTTCCCAATTGAACAGAAAAATATTGTGACTCAAACACCATTCAATCATTTGTAAAATCATTTAATTGTGTTTGTAAAATTGCATAGCTCTTAAAAAGTGTTGCGTAGCTTTAAGACCATCTCTGTGTCTTATATTCGTCTAGAGTGTTGTCATGAAATCATGAGCATGTCTTCCTCCCACACTATATCAAATATGAGTTTCAAAAATTCTGTTTTGCCTTTCAAGTAGGATAGAAAGGATGGAAGATTTTGCCCTAATTGTTGCAGGAAATGGTCTATGTAAATGGACGTATTTTCAAAAAAACTACCTATGGCTGCTACTATAGGTCTTCCTGGGGGTTCTGTTTTTGTGAATTTTTGGAATAAGATAAAACACAGGTAACTTAGGTTCTGTTTTAGTCAGGAATTTCCTCTCATCCCAGCTAATCAATTCTGCATTTCTCCACTCTGCTAACTGGTTATATTTTTCACTCTTTCATACTCCCCTTTAGAAATAATGGTGTAACACTCAGTATCATTAAGTTGTGAGTATGTTTCTTTCATGTACATGGTTTTGTCCCAGAGCTCTACATTTCCTCCTTATCTGATGACCTTACCGTACATTCCTCATATTTGCTCCACTTTTTCACCACCTGTCTGAATTTGTTATTCTGTTCATATGCCTTTCTTACTTTTACATTAGACCTCAGCTGTATTTTCCTTAGTTCTGTGGACATTAGGTCAGAAAAGTCCTCTATTCCATCATTAATTTGGGGAAGAATAAATAAGGATTTGGGACGGAACTGTGTATTCCCACCTTCCCCTGTATAAATGCCTGCCATTTCGAACAGTTGGGTGTTGTTCATCTCTTCTTGTGTCTCTGTGTTACCTTCTTCTATGGAAAGTAAATCTCTTCTATATTCTGCATCTGCCACTTGTAGAATATCTTGTTCTCCTCCTCCTGTTGTCAATGGCTGTCTCGTTTTAGGTTTAATATGAAAAGATTTCTTGAGTTTAAGTTTCCGGATAAACCTATATAAGTCTACCCTAGTTTGAGCATAATCAAAACCTAAAAGTGGACAAAAGGAGAGGCCCAAGGATAATACTTGCTCGTCCTCATGTGTTAAAATAATGTTAGCTAGGTTGGTTACAGTATTTGTTCCCGCAGTCACTTCTTGTAGCTGCGTGTCACTCTCCCCTTAGGTTCTTGATCGCTTCCCTTGTCCCGCTCTCCTTTGTTTCCTCTTCATTTTTGTTGAGATAGTTTTCTGGATGTGTGGTATGTACACAGGTCCATACATAAAAAATGCAATTCTTCTTGCAGTGAAGTACTTGCCTTATCTCCTCAACTCCACCCAGCTCTGTCACCTTCTGATTCAGTTCCTGTATCTGAGCTGAAGTCGCTCAGTGAGACTTCTTTCCTTAGTTGATCCACTTCTCCTTGTCTTTGTCTGCTTATTGTTTCGAATCTTCTCTCAAATGTAAAGATTTGATGGTGTAAGTAATCCATTTTGTCTCTGTGGAATTTGTGGGCTTTTCGTTGTTTCACTCCCTATTCATGTTTCATCATTCTCTGTTTCATTTCCAGTTTGAATTATGTGGCTTTATCTTTGTTATCTTCTTATGTGACCATGCCATGAGTGATGTAATATATGAGGTCATAAGCAGTGCATTGCTGGGGCATGAGTTATAGTTAGCTCAGCTAACTATAGATGCTGAATGTCACTGTTTTTTTATGAGTGAAACCTGAGCCTACCTATAACGTCCCTGTAACCTTTGGTTTCTTCAGTGAATTTCTAAGGTTTTTTTAAAAAATTCCATTCCCTAACTATAACATCCCTGTAACCTTTGGTTTTTTAGCACTGAAAAAACAAAGGAACCAGGAAAATTATAGCTAGGAAATAGCATTAAAAAGAAATGGAAGTCCACTAAAAAATCCAAAGGTTACAAGGATGTTATAGTTAGGAAATAGAATGAAAAAAACGTAGAAACTCACTTAAAAAAATAAAGGTTACAGGGGTGTTATAGTTAGGCTCAGATTTCACACACAAAAAAACATAGAAATTCAGCAGTTATAGTTAACTGATGTAACTATAACTTATGCCCCAACAATGCAATGCTAAAGACCTCACATATTACATCAGTCATAACATGGTCAGTGACATCACTGATGACATCTAAAATGATATCACTGATGACATCATCCAGCAAAGTAAACTTGAATATACTTCATAAAATACCATTTAAGGTTAAAAAAATAAGAATACACAGGTGAGAGATGTACAGCACAGAGCTCACTGTAACCTAACCTTATCAACGACTGAATTCTTTTATTACCTAAGAAGCAGTTCTCTGCGGATAGTCCTGTCTTGCGTTATAGCCAGTGTGTCAAAGCCATAAAAGTGGAACCTATGCCCTTCCTGGTGGGCACTTGGAAAACATAGCCTAACTCCCCCCTTTTTGGTATCAAGGGAGAGGGCCACCTTTTAGACATCACATCTCTCCGCACATCAAACAGCTTCACTGGCTACCAGTAGCCAAATGGATTGAATTTAAGTCATTGACGGTAGCTTTCAGGGCTCTGAGAGGTAACTGTCCCAGTTACATTAGGAAAGGTATCCGCCCCTATTTTCAAAAACGCTCGCTAAGATCGAACTTGCTCTGCGTGCCTCAATATGCGAAGGCACGCATCAGGGGTAGATCCTTCACGGTGGTTATGACCAGACTATTGAACTCTCTTCCAGTAAAACTTCACCTAATCCAATCGGAATCTGAGTTGAGGAAATCGCTGAAGACCTGGCTATTCAACCAGAGCTAGACTCTCGAGTTTTTATCTTTCCTGCTTGTCTGCAATAGCGCCGGCACACCTCTGTTAGAGGTAGCTGTTGTGCTTTATAAATATACTATTATTAATAGTCATGGAGGGCTTGACATAAGGTCTGACTCAGCTCAACTTCCCTCCATCGATGCACGTTGGATAACTCTCTTTAAGGTGCTCATAAATCATTCTACAACACCATTAGCTTGAGGCCACAAGGGTGTATTCTTTTGGTGCTTGACAATGAATGTAGTTAGACACTTCTTGAACTCCTTCTATTGAACACTGAGCAATTGTCAGATTTAAGGATGTCTGGGATGCACCATGCTGCAAAGATGTTGTCTAACTGCTCAATAACCTTGTCATGTGTTGTTAATGACATTTCCTTCGCTAGCGGAAAACAGGAACACTCATCAATGACTACCATAAGATGATGTCCATTCGCTAGGGGCTCAAAGAAATCAACGACTACTCTTTCCCACTTACATGCAGGAAGATCAGACATTGTTAGTGGATGCTGGGTCACTTTAGGGGAAAGACAATTACATAGGTGGCACTCCTCTAGTCCCCTTTCAACTCACTCATCCAAACGATGGAAACCACACGTGATCTCTCAGGGCTCTTTTGGTGGCGACATTGCCAATATGTCTTTCGTAAGGGAGTCCAATGACTTGCTGTTGTAGACTCTCAGTTATGACGATCTGTGAGCCTCTCAACACAATGCCCTCCTTAATGACAGACAGTTCATCATGTAAATTCTTGAACTTCTCAATTTCAGCCACCTTACTTAGAGGTCAAACACTTTGGCTCCGTCACTGCACTGGAATAATGTCTTTAAGGGCAAGCATGTCTTTATCGGCATTTGTAGCAGCAACGATCTGTTCAATGGATAAGGCTGCTGGTGTGCTCGAACTTATAATGAAGCTGATGTACTCTTCAGCTATTTTCGATGTCCAGCCGTGCAAATGTGAGGGTACTTGTGCGAAGTCATCTGTATGGTTTTGGTTCTTGCCTGGCTTATGCACAATTGTATAGTCGGACTCCTGTAAATGCAAACCCCACCTCTAAATGAGAGGGGGCATCTTAGCTTTTGGGTTTCCCAATATGGTGAGCAGTGCTTGGTGATCTGTCACAATCGTGAACTGCTTTCCATAAAGAAATACATGAAAGTGTTTACAGGCCCTCAACACACCCAGACTCCCTTTTTCTGGCTGAGAATAAGCACATTCTGTGTCAGACAGACTTTGGCTGGCATACGCCACAATGTGTCTCTGCACATTTGGATGTCTGTTATGCTGAGCAAGGATTGCTCCCAACCCCTTCGGGCTCGCATCAACAGTAATCTCAGTGTGCAATTTAGGATAAAAGTAAGCCATCTCAGTGGCATTTTCAATCACATGCTTTATCCTTTTGAAGCTTTGCTCGCATTCAGAGGACCAACGAAATTGGGCATTTAATTTAGTCAGGTCTCTCAATGGGACACTCACTGTGGCAAAGTCACGAATGCACCTTGAACAATAGCTGTTCATGCCCAAGAAGGATCGTAGCAAGGTGGCATCTTGTGGGGGTTGGGTGGCTGACAGTGCTTTTACTTAATCTGGGTCAGGAGTCATTCCCCCATCAGAGAATATGTGCCCGAAGAACATGAGTTTCGTTTTGTGAAATTCACACTTTTCTGCATTTAGAGTGAGACCTGCATATGTAAGTAACTGGTACACTTGTTTGAGAGCCGTATGATGCCCCTTCTGCGTTCTCCCAAATACCAATATATCATCACTGTAATTGAAAGCATATGTAACAGGTTAAATTATTCTACGTATGACATCTTGGAATATTTCTGCAGCAGATAACACTCCAAAACTCAACCTTTTGAATCTGAACAAACCAACATGAGTTGAAAAAGTAATAATATACCTACAGTTTTCTTCCTGTTCGAGTTAATGGTATCATTTGTTCAGGTCAAGATGGGAGTAAACTTTAGCTCAGTTCAGCTGTATGATCGTGTCTGCAATGTGCATACCCAGATAGATATCTTTCTCTCTAGATTTCTTTGTTGGCCTGGCACATATCCAAGCAAATGCACGTTGCATCCTCACTTCCTTTTTTGGCACCACCACTATGGGCAACACCCATGGTGTGGGACCAGTAGAGCGCTTAATGATGGCATGCTTCATCAGCGTTTCCAGTTCCTTTTCTTTCTTTTTTTAAACAAAGTTTTATTGGTTTTACAAAACAACCATACATCAGTGCATTGAATATTTGTGTGTGCTCAGTATCATCAGTGCTATCATTGTCCAGTTACTGTGCTCCTTTCAAGGGTCTTCTATTTGTGCAAGTATGGCCAGATTTCTGGGTTACTCTAATAGACAATGGGCAACACAACAATCGGTGCAGATATTATGCCTAATAACACTACTAGACCTAGAAGTATGGCCTATACGTGACAACATCAGTAGCAGCTGCTGAAGTCAACAGTAAACTTCTCCTCCATCTGCCCCCCTTCCCACCCCCGAGCGTGCCATGGTCGGCCCATCATCAAGGAGGAGGCGGAGGTCTGGCCGCCTTCTCCTCAGTACTATTGTCAGATATCAACAAAATCCCTTGTGTCATCAGTGAGTTAGATTCACAATGTATTTTACTCTCATTGGTGGGGGAGAGGTGATCCTTCTTAGCCTATTGATTAAGTAGTTAGGCCTTTCCGCCCCTCCTAGCCGTGTTATGTTTAATCAGCTAACTACTTCTGGGATCTCGGTCTGAGGGTCGTTCCCATTCTTTAGCTCCTCCACTAGCGCCGCCCATGCTCTGGCTGCCTCTAGTGATCCCTGACCCCTCTTGGCCTTTCTAATTCTGACCTCTCCTTCATAGTCCGACCAGCGTAGTACCTCCCTTTTCCAACTTACCGGACTGGGACCTCTCTGCTCCTTCCAGTTCTGGGCTATCTCTCTTTAGCCAGGAGAAGTGCCACATCTTGGAATCCACTGGTGAGTCTATTCTTGGGGGTATGCGGGAACCAATGCAGGAGGCAGTGTTGTGGTGTACAGTGTACCTCTCTGTCTAATACCCCAGTCAACGTGTCAGTGACCGATTTCCAAAAACCTCCCAGGTGTGGGCAGCTCCAGAACATGTGGAGGAACTCTGCACCTATCTCTGCACACCGAGGACATTTAGCATCCGTTGTCGCAGAGTAACGGTTTATCCATTCCGGGGTGAGGTATGCCCTGTGGAGCACGTAAAAGTTAAAAAGTTTAAAACGTGCATTTCTAGAAACCTTAGGAATGCAGCTTAGGCGTTCATCCCATACTTTCTCCTCTATGGGGGTCCCCATATCTTCCTCCCAGTTTGCCCGTAGGTTATCTAGGAGGCTTAACCCCTCACCCCGGAGTTGGCGGTACAAGCATGTGACTGCTTTATATGTGCCAGAGGATAGCACTAAATATTGGCACCCAGCTGATATCGGAGGTTTTGCCATCCCCATGTTCCAATGTTTCTGTATTGCCGCTATTAGTGCTCTGTGCAAAAGGAAGTGTCCCCTCGGAAGCTCATATTGTTCCCTGAAGTCGTCAAAGGGCACTAGCGTTCCGTCCTCATATAGGGCCCCCACTGTGTTTACTCCAGCTTTTCCCCATTCCCTCAGTCCATGCCATGTACCTCCATGAGGGAGTTCCACAAGCCATTCTACTGGGATGTCCGGGGCATAAGGTCTATTAGCTCGTGATTTCTTCAAGCAGCGACCCAAGCACTTGTAAAGCACCTTGAACTTGAAACTAGTATTTGTTTTTGGAATAGCCAGTTACAGTATTGCCCAGGACAACAATTGGATGTCGGGAATATAGCGACCCAGTTGCTCGATCCCGTTTTTCCTACCAGCCACCCACTGTGTGAGCAATTGGAGCTGGGCCGCTAGGTAGTAGCTTTCGGGGAGAGCAAGACCTCCCACAGCCGTGGGTCACTGCAATGTGGATAGCGCCACCCTGCGCCTGCCGGCTCCCCATATGATCCCTATAATTAATGATCTGAGGTCTCGAAAGGTACTCGCCGGAATAGACACTGGGAGAACCACAAAGAAATACAATAATCGTGGTAATGCCACAATTTTTAGTAGGGCTATTCTCCCCATCACAGATAGGGGCAAGGAGGCCCAGAACTCCATGTGAGATCACAATCCTCAAATAGCCTTCCCCACATTGCCCTCTAGAATATCTGAGACGCTGTGATATATTTTTGTCCCTAAGTAGGAAAGGCATCTAGACTCCCATGTTACGTCCTGTTCTATAGCAGGTCTGTCCCTATCTGCGGTGGCTGAAAACATACATGATTTCCTCCAGTTAACCATGAGGCCTGAGACTTTTCCGAGATATGTGAGCAGTTCTCTTGCACCCGTCAGGTCTTCTCCGGTGTTCCGGAGGATGAGCAAGAGATCGTCGGCAAATAATGCTATGTAATGTTGTTCCCCCAGTACCATCAGACCCTTGTATGGGTTCCCAGACTGGGCATGACAGGCCAAAGGCTCCATGGCCAGAGCGAACAGGAGTGGCGACAAGGGGCAAGATTGTCTAGTACCCCTGGTCACTTAATACCTGTCCAAGATCGTTTTCCCAGTCTTCAGCAGGGCCAAGGATTCCTCATAGAGCAGTCTAGTCTAGGTCACAAACCCCTGTCCTAGGCCAAACTTTTCCAATATGCGGAAAAGGTAAGGCCATTCCAGGCTATCAAAAGCCTTCTCGATATCTACTGCAAAGATAGCAGCTTCCTCTTTATTGTAGTTGTTCACTTCTAGTACTCTCAGTAACCTTCTGATATTATTAGCTGTGCTACACCCTGGTATAAACCCCGCCTGGTCTTGGTGTATAAGGGTACTCCTATGTGGGAGGAGGTGCATGGCCAGGATTTTGCTTAAAACCTTATAGTCGAGGTTGAGCATAGATAGAGGCCTGTAAGCAGTTTTGTCACTGGGGGACTTGCCTGGTTTCAAGAGCGGCACCATCAGGGACTCTCGTGTCATTTCAGGGAGTCTACCCATCCATCTTACCCCGTTGCAGAGGCTCACCAATTTGGGGCCTAATTCATCAATTTATGTCGAGTAGAACTCCACTGGTAGACCGTCTGTACCAGGGGTCTTATTTCTGGCCATTGCTTTGACTGCTGCCCTGAAATGTGTGGTTTATACCTAGTTGGGTGTTGATAGTGGGAACGCCTTCTTCTCTAAGTTCTAAGATTGTTGACCCTCTTTTTGCTGGGTTGGCTATCCATGCCAAGAGTGTTCCAGTACAATCCCTCTCCTCATGTGCTCCTATCATGTAGTTTCTATAATCAAAACACCGTAACCTTTCGGCCTGGTCCGCTACCCTCTCCTTGGCTTCAAGTAGCTGTTCCTGGACTTCTCTATGTTCCGGCCTAAGTTGTTCTATTCCCCTTAGTCATTGTTCCCCCCTCTAGCATCTCCCTTAGGAGAGTTCCCCTGATCCCCACTATTTCAGATGTACATCTGCCCCTGATAACCGCCTTGAAAGCGTCCCATACTACTTGGGGGTCAGTGTCTCTCCCGTTATTTTCCTCAAAGTATTGGGTAATGGCGATTTTAATTGTAACTTGGAAGATGGAGTCTTCCAAGGACTCTGCCTTTAGCCTCCATGTGGGAATACAATACAGGGTCGGGTCCTCATCCAATTCAAACCCAGGAGTAAGGGGTTGTGGTCGGAAATTGTCCTGGCTAGGTATTCGCTGGTTACTACTAGTTTGTGTATGTCTGGAGTACATAGTATCATGTCTAGTCGTACATGCAAGTCATGCAGGTGGGAAAAAAATGAATAGTCTCTCTCACCCAGATGATGTACCCTCCAGGAATCCACCATTCCCCACTGATCCTGCCTTTCTTTCAGGGCCTTTGTTTATCTAACTATTGGAGCATCTCACAGTGGTGGGTGGAAGCGGCCTAGTTCTACATCTGCTATACAATTGTAATCCCCGTCCATTATTACAGAGCCTATGAGGTATGGAGCCAATGTGTTGGAGAGGGCTGAAAAGAATGAGACATGGTCTGTGTTGAGGCCGTAAATGCCCCCTATAGTAATATCGCGCCCATCTAGTTTGCCATGCACCACCACATATCGTCCCTCCGGATCTACTAGTTGTCCAGTGCATTTAAAGGGTACCCCTGCCTTGATCCATACCAGTACTCCTCTAGCAAACACAGAGTAGTCCGTATAAGAAGCCTGCCCTTGCCACCTACACTGGAGTGCTGCCCCCTCCTTCGCCTTGAGATGTGTCTCCTGTAGTGCAATCTGTATTCCCCTTCTGGCTAGGTAGGCATATACCTTATGTCATTTGATCATGGAGTTCATCCCCTGACATTCCAGGAGTCCAGGAGAGCACTTTATATTCTACATGGGGAGCCAGAGGATTCTCTGAAGGCATCACCCCCATCCCACTAGGGGTTTATGGTATCCTATCTATTCTTACCTTCCCTGCCAAAGTCGTAGCCCACTCATCCCACCATGCACACTCCCCTGTTAGTAAACCCCAACCCCAACAGAAAATCCAAATCTCACAACCCTGGAGAGGCGTAAGAACAAACCCCATCCAAACCAGACACCAACGGGTGTCCATTTGAGAGATCCCCTGCATAACAGCAATCAGGGTGGTCTGGTAATACAGTCTCGGAGCGGAGCTCCCTATCCCGGGTACTCCCTCACTACTATGAACGCAATCCTCGGGTTGCAGCATCGTTTTAGATACGATTAGACATTGTCGCTTCGGGGTCATTGGGGTCACCCAACTGGAGGGAGCTCCATCACGGTTTGTTGCAGACTGTCTCTAAATAAAATCAACTGCCGTTCTCGGGATGACCTTAGGGAGTTCAATATCGGTGTCCTCTGCGGAACTAGTGTCCTTGGTTGTCTCGGAGCGCCTGTCTTCTTGCTCGCTGAGCGAGGAATGTGGGCTCCTGTCTGTGTTGCTGAGTTCCGTGGGCACCCTGATCACTTTCCCTCTCTCCTTCTGGGTTTCTGCTAATGAGGGGGCTCCTTTCTTTGTGGATCTCAGCATGCACCTGCGGGACCCAACTCGTCCGGGCTCGCCTCCTGATTTAGCATCCGGACTCGTTTCCATCCAGTTCCAGGAATGTTGCGGGGTCAGGAAAAATTGTGTCCCAGTGGGTGTGACCACCCGTAACCGTGCTGGGAATATCATTGCGTAGGGGACGTTCATCTCCCTGAGACGGCTCCTCACCTCCAAGAAGGCTGCTCGCTTCTTCTGTACTTCCTTGGTAAAATTCGGGAAGATCATTACTTTGCTGTTATGTATTTGAAAGTACCTCCGTGCTCGAGCTGGGGCCAGGATATGGTCCCTGTCTCTGTAGTGAAGAAGTTTAGCTATTATGGGACATGGAGGTGCCCCTGGCCTGGGAGGGTGGGTAGGGACCCTATGCGCTCTCTCTAAAGCGTAGCATTGAGAGAGGCCCTCTAGTGCCACTTCTTTGCGGAGCCACTCCTCCTTATAGGACAGCATGTTTGACCCTTCCCCAGTTCAGGGATGCCCAGGATTCTGATGTTATTCCTGCACGACCTACTTTCACTGTCCTCTACCCTCCTTTCTCGGACCTTGACCTTACTCTCAATAAGGGAGACTGTTTTCTGCAATGAGGTTAGTTTGGGGGGTATACCCATCAGGGTTCGTTCGTTAGAGGTGACTTTTTCGGCCCGCCGTCTGTGATCATCCATCAGCAGATTGAGCTCTGTCCCTATGCTGTGTATCTTAGACTCAAGCGCTTCTCTGGAAGCTTTTATTGCCTGCATTATATCACAAAGTGTTGGGTCATTCCTGGGTTCTTCCTGTTGGGACAGTTCTGTCCCCTCCATCTGGGCCTTCTGGCCCCCGTTTCTTGACTGTTTTCCCCATAGCGTACGGGTTGGGTCTCCTGTAATTACCTCTATTGCTGCCCCTCGACCGAAGGTGGGTGCCAGAGATGGGGCACCTCTCTCACCCACCACCGAATTCACCTGTTCTTTATCGTACATGGTGGGGTCTTATGCTCCTCTGGAGGCAAACGCACTTGGTTGGAACACGTGCTGTGGTTTTACAAACCTGTCTGGAGCACCTCGCAGGTTGCCCCAAGCTTTACTTGCTAAGGGTTCTCAAGCGTTCAGTCAGTAATCAAACTGAGGGTATGTGCCTCCGACAGCGTCAAACTAGTGCCCCTGATAACCCCGGTTCCATCTGACAGCAGACCAGTGGCAATCCTTGGGGCCGCCTCAGGTTGCCCCTCGCAGAGCTCCCCAGGTGGTCAGACAATGTCACCGCTGCAGCCGTATCGCTAATACTCTTGTCACTGTATTGTTCTCAACACTGTGTTGAACTGGCCCCTGAGGGCCCCGCTACATGGGGTCACTCTGAGAGGACACCAATTGACTCTCTTTCAACCCTGGTACTATGCCGCTGTGTGCCACGGGACAGGTCAAAGCATTTCCCCTTCAGCCTCAGGTAGTTGCATGCGCTTCCTGCCACCTGAAACTTTGGCTCTATTCTTCCCTATGCTGACACCTCGAGCATTCCCTGCTGTCTGGGTGGGGGCCTCAGCAGTTGTCCCCCTCGCAAATCACCTCCTCACCTTAAGGTCCTTGACCATACCGGCCATTGGGCACACTCCACCCTGGCCCCACTGCAGTTCCATCACCCCGTAACAGGGCCATCAAAATCGCCCTGACATCACAAGGCGCCGAGTAGCATCCGCTCCGACACCACCGCCGACTATTGTTATATTTTATATGAAGACGCTTTGGGCCTGGTCACAACGCGGTCTCCATCTACTCTTCAGCAAGGCTCACAAAGAGGAGATCAATGCAGCTGTCGCTCAGCTTGTTACTGCTCCACCAGCAGGCCCACCTCTCCGGTCTCCTTGTCAGTTTCTGGCCGTTCGCTGGCTGGGCCCGCTGCCGCCCCCCTGCCTCACTTCAGAGCTGTCCGGGCCTCCTCTGATGCAGGCGGGTGCCGAGCAGGGCAGGCTCTGGCATTGTCATCTATTGCTCCTCTTGGAGGTTCCGGGCGAGGTCACTCCTCTGAAGCCAGGATGGGGACGCCTCTGCTGTCCTGCAGCGTTCGCATCACCCCGAGATTCCCCAGGCTTTCTGTGGACTTCGTCGGCTCTTAAGATGTCCGCTGACGGTGCTAGGCTCTCCCTGTCTCACTCCCAGTGCCAATTGCTGCAGCTCGTTGCTGGGTCACGACCCGCTGTTCTTGGCTTACTCCAACCTCAGCTCATGCAGAACCCACATGCTTGTCGTATCCTAGTGGGTCTGCTGCTGGCCGAAATCTTCAGTCGTGCAGTTGGCGTCCGCCATTTTGTCCGATTCAGCCCGCTTTATTAATTCCTCTGCCCGATTCGCTGACCCGTGGCCGACTCTGGGGCGTTTGTTGCATGCCCTTCTGATTGTTTGAAGGTCTTGGTCCTCTATGGTTCTTGTGCGAGGACCGAGACGGTCAGGATAGAAGATAATGGGGGGTAGCTGGGCGGGAGCTCCTTAATCCGTGTCCTACTCCATGGGCGTTAAGCCACACCCCGTTTCCAGTTCCTTTTCGACTGCTTCTTGCAGGTGAAATGCTATTCTGCAGTGTCACTCTGCAAAAGGCTGGATGTCTTCATCGATGTGAAGTTGCACCTTCAATGTCTTGAGCTTTCCTTCACCATGAAATAATGTCAGGAACTGACTCACAATTTCAGATTGCATATGTAGGTTATAGGTGATAGATATAAGTCTCATGTCAGTAGCAGTTACAAGACTGAGTAAACATGCACTGGACAAAGTACATTGAAGAACCTGAATTGGGCCTTGCACAGAGGCCTTTTTATGTCGCAAGGGCACAGTAAATGATTCTTGACTCTGCAATGGTTTTGAAGCAGCCCATGTCTACAACTTTGGGGCCGATTACGATGCGGTCGGAAACGGCTCCAACCATCGTCCGGAGCCGTTCCGACAGCATCGTAATCAGCCGGTCGGATTCCTTTCTGACCAACCCATTATAATGGAGTCGGTCGGAAAGGAATGTGACCAGTCATTCCAACTGGCTTCTGACGGGCTCGGAGAGCCCGATCGCCAGTTGGAATGCATTCAGTAATACCAAGGGCAGCTCTTTCCGCCTGAGGGATTACGATGTCGGGTGGAGACAGTCTTTCAGTGCCGGCCTTTCCGACACAGAAAGGCTGTTGGAACCCGACTTTGTGGGCCCCCAGCAAGGCCCCCTTTGGTGCACCACCTCCAGTTGGAAGCCAAGGAGGCACCTATGGTGCCCCCCCTGTTGATCCCTGCACCTTGTGGCAGGGACCTTGAGGTGCCCACCACTGGGTGCAGGAATGAACTGCACTTCGCATTTTACAATGGGAGCATGCATTCTGACCAGATTGCATGCTCCCATTGTAAAGTATAGGAGTGCAACCAAACATTGTTCGGTCGCATCCTAATCAGTCGGTCAAGACCGCGGACCGGCTGTCGGTCGGACCCTTGACCGAGACGATGTCGGACAGAGTTTCCTCCACCCGACATCATAATTAGGCCCTCTGTGTTCGATGCCTTGAGTTGCCGTATGGGTGACAAACTATTAACCTGTTTGACTGTCATGATGTTGATCAATGCACCTCTGTCAATTACAAGGGTTAAAGGGCAACCATTGACCTTTAGTGTCATCTTTGGGCAGCGTCCATATAAATAATTTTTTTTGTTACTCACTTGGTTTTGTCATTCATTCATCTTCTTTGCAAGCAGCAAGACCGACGAGTGCACATCGCTTTTGGCGGACAGGGTCATCACACATTCATCCTCTTCACTGTCTCTTGATTGTGACGTCAAAGAACTTTTGTGAGATGAACTTGATGACAATCTACTTCATTTAGTTTGGACCTGTCGCAATTGAGGTTGTTTTTTGTCTTTGTGTGCATGGCGAGATTGCTTCTGGAACTTTCTGACGTCCATTTCAGCCACGGCCCGTGCAGGTAAGAGCGGTGGGGTAGTGGGGCCCGGTGGGGGGAATTCGACGGACGATGATGAGGGGAAATTAAATAAATAAATAATTAATTTTCCCATCATAATCATCTGTCCATTTTCTTGTCTCGCTGTGATGCATGTGGTTTCTCTTTTGCCTTGCAATTCAAGTGGTTTTTCTTTCCGCAACCTTTTTACACCTAGCTGATGGCTGGACATTTGCCCTCATGTGGAAACAAAAATCCACATAGGAAAAACAGCTTTTCTTTCTTTGAGGATGTCGGCTTGCATGTATCTACGTTGTGCATCTGTTTGCTTTTCATGATTAGTGCCGATTCACTCTTGCTGTTCCAGCTTTTATGTTGGCAGCTTGCCGGTCTGCTCTTTCCTCTGCTCTTGCAGGCATTAGTCCTTTTTCTAAACTAAGCGTCTCTCTCAGCATGCGTCTGCTGAATGTGTCTGAAAGACAGCCATCAATGACTATGAGGCGCATGGCTTCTTCATCTTTAAATTCACTAAATATACGATGTTTCATATGCACATAAAGTCTCTTAACAAACTCATCCATCGTTTCATCAACTTGTAGTCTCACTAGATTGAAAATGTGCCTTTCATAGTTGATATTTGGCATCGGATTGAAAATGGATCATAATACTTATTTGATTTGACGGTACGAGATTTTCTCAGTCTGTGAAATTTTCTATATCACTTCTTTTACTCCATCACCAGCAAGATTCTTTAAATATTTAATGATTTTCTCGACATTTACTTCTTCCAGAGCATCTATAAAGTCAGTCAGTCAGTCAAAGTCACTTTATTCGATTAATCAAAATCATAAAAGCATGTTAAAATACCAAACACGTACAAAACATATAACACTCAAAATCCATCATTAATAAAATACAGCTCTAAAAATTCAGCAATAAAATGTAAAATACATAATATAAAAAGGAGAATCAATTATACAGAGAAATGAGCAATTAGGATTTAGTTTCTTTTTCTCCTTGCTCTAACTGCTGCAACTAAAAAACTAGCGATATTAAAAATTTCCCAAGGGCTATTCAGCATCTGTAGATATGTTAAGGCTGGTCTAACCTGCACAAAGCCTTTGTCTTTTAAAATTGGGAAAATAAAACGCTTCAGAATCTGCAGATAGTTGTCACAAAACATTACAAAATGCAGAGTATCTTGCCTCGAAAAACTATCACAAGAACAGGGTCCCAGATCCTCTGGCTTGCTCCAGCCCAATGGTTCGGCCAATAAAAAGTGTAAATGGTTAAACCTGTATTTGGATAAAAATAAATAAAGTTTCAAAGCAACAGCGATACATAAATACCAAAAATTGATGCATACAAGTAAAAAGTAAAAAAGTTAAAAAGAGTTACATGACAAACAGTACCTGAGCCAGGATGATAATGGTAGAAATGTATCATATAAAAATTACCATGTACATATCATGACAGAGAACGGGTGTTTTAAAATCATCAAATAGTAAATATCATCCCAAGGAAGAGGGGTCAGATGGAAGACCACCATATAATGCAGTAAAGTCATGTATGGTAAAATGTGTATCGCTTGGTAAATAGAGTATATCAGCAAGGGGGATGAAATAAGAAGGGAAAGAGAAAGAGTAGGAAAGGATGAGGAAAGGTTATTGGTGGGGAGAAGGGTGCAATGGGACATCTGCCACACATATGATAACAAAATCAAGAGAACGAAAATGTTGAGCTACCAAACCCTGAGCAGACAAATCCATATAATTATCCAAAGAATGGCATACTTTTTAATGCACTTCAATCCCTGGTCGTATCATACGTCTGAAGTGAATTACTTCTCTTGCTGCTGGTAGAGGGCCAGAAGCCCCAGGTGATGGGACCCGTCACCATGCAAATAACCAGCAGCTGCACCCCTGATATGGGCAGTGCAAGTTCCCCATCACTGACCCTGGATTTAAAATACTGTTTGTGCTAAATATCAGGCTTCCAAAAAGATATTAACATAGTGCAGGATTGGCCACGGACAGAGCAAATAAGGGATCGGCCATCTTCACCAAAGCCAAGCTCTGCTCTAAATAAGCCATCTTAAACAACAAATGTATGTTTAGCAATTCACTGACAAAATATCAACGCTCAAAATATCGCCACAAAAAAATATTGTGACCAATGTATCAGTGTCAAAAATATCATCATCCTATACTAATGGTAAGCACAAAAATATCGGGAAAAAATATCGATGTCTTTAATATCATTGTATTAATTATTGTTTTTAAAATATATATAAAATAAAAGAATAAATATTAAATATATTAAATAGTAACTTAAAAAAAATAGATGATATATATATATTAACAAATATAACAAATAAACTTAATTTAAAAAAGTTACACACACATATATAATTATTAATATATATTTGTATATATCTACTGTATATGATAATTTAAAAAAATATTATAAAAATATAACAAATATGGGCCTGATTACGTTGTTGGGACACCGTTACAGTCTGGGACCGTCCGACCATAGGTTGGCAGTTCTGACTGCCCGATTTGGATGCGACCGCCCTATAGGCAGTCAGAAACATCCATTTCCCAATGGCATCTTGTGCAGCAGTCAGGGATGTTTAGGAGGGCACCATAGGTGTCCTCCAGGCCCCATAACGGAGGGCCAGAGGGGAAGGGGGCCCTGCTAGGGGCCCCCAAAGACACTTTCCAACAGCCTTTCCATGTCAGAAAGGCCAACATGAAAAGGCTGTCAGAAAGTGAAATCATAAACCCGACGGCAGAGCCGAGCCTGGCTCCACTGTCATTAGGGGATTTTGGTGGCTTCCGATGCTCCAACGGGCTCCGTGAGCCCGTCTGAAGCGCATCGGAATCCCCCCGCCGGTGTCACTCTGACCGCCGTCATCCTAGTACGGCAGTAGACTGAAACCTATGATGTCGAGCGGAAAGCCTATGACAGCTGGTCGGAGGCTTTCTGCCCGACATCTTAATCGGGCCATATATATATATATATATATTCCCTGAAAAAAACAGGTTTCAGGGACGTTATAGTTAGCAATTAGCATTTAAAAAACCTTAGAAATTCACTGAAAAGACCTGAGGATTCAGGGACGTTATAGTTAGTTGGACATTTCACTGGTGCAAAACCAGAGAAATTCGGCCGTTTCTACATGTAATGTTGACAACATTTCTGATTTACAATGAGAACATTTCATATCCTGAATGGCTGTTTTTACTAATTTGTTAAAAGGTACTTATTTGCAATCTGGTATCGTCAATTATATGAATCATTCTGTGTCTATTTCAGTGGTGGAAGTAAATCAACACTCTTCACATTTATGATCCCATCTGTATCTTAGTCCAAATAAGTTTTCAATTTGTATTTCTTCATCTTCTAATAGACCAAGCATAAGGATTAGAAATTCTTGTGCATCTTGTTGTATATTGAGAGTAAATTTCAAAGAACCAGTACATATATCCAAAAGAGGCTGAATGCCAGAAGTAGTATGGAATTTACTTCTGTCAGTTACCAACTGTTGAAATACATAATGTAGTAAAGAACAGAATCTTTTTTCAAGATTTTCCATGATTTCATGATGAAGATCTTGTAGATAAAACACAACATTCAGAATCATATTAGCATAGCAGTTGATACCTGAACTATTTTCCAACTGGTATCTTACAGTGTCATCAACAGTGTCCATTTTCTTTTTCTTTACACCTTCATGATTCTCTTTAATTGTTTTCTTTTTTTGAATCTCAGCTGAATGTTTAACATATTTCCATTTTGGACACACTACACGTTTCTCATATATGGGATATTCGCCTAAATCAGGAGCATAAAGTCTTCTTAACCGATTATACTCTCTTACACAATTTGCATCAGCACTAACCTTTTTCTCATCAAAATCAATCAAATACAAATCAGATAATGTTCTTACTCGAGACAATGCAATGTATGCCATTCCCTCTTTGAACACTGTACTTCCAATATTTACCAATGCACTGTCTATACTTAAACCTTGATATTTAAGAATAATTACTGCATAAGCTAAAGACAGAGGAAACTGTTTTCTGCGAACATACAAGTCTTTTACAAGCGAAAAACGTACAGCACAACGCCAATCTGTGTTACCTCTTTAATCTGATCAAATATTATCTTCAAAAATTCAATTCCATCTCTGTTCTGAAAATTTACTAATTCAACAACTTTTCCCATTGCTCCATTTACTAAACCTTCTTCTACATTCAAATTACGCAGTAAAATTACCCGACAGTTTATGCATACATGTAAAGAGTTTTCTAAAGCCTGCAGTCTTAGATACAGACTTTTCCAAAGAATCCAATTTTGACTGTAATTTCTCTGTTAGAAGAATAGTCACTCCTTTGGTGTTCAATTTTATCAATACCTTCAATTTTCACTATTGGTTGTTTTTCCAGTTTCAAAAGGTCTTGATTGAATGTAGAACACTCTTGCAGTGTAGGCATTAGGCAAACTACAGACTTATTTTCTCCAATTATTTTTGTACATTATTTCAGCTGCTGTGTTTTCAGTTGTAAACAAGTTCCTTAGAAGTCGACTTTCTAAAGCTTGTTTACCATGTTTCGTCAAGACACTGATGCTTATATATTTAAGAATATTTCCATAATCTTCATCACTTGCTTGTCGCAAATTCTGAATAAGCTCTTTATATTCAAAATGTAACCAAATGTTCATATTTCCAATACTTCCCAAAGATTTCCTCGTGCCTCATGGACAAGTGTTTTAAAAACCGGTTGCCCTTTTACAGGAGTAAGTTGTAGTAGATCGCTGAATACAATTACATGTTTTCCTCTAAACAGAACATCATAATCTGTTTTTAAAATCTGTTGCATTCTCAAGTGTACAAAGGCAAGCATTAAGTTTGAGACCTTGCTCACCTCATGGATGATTAGAAGTTTCATTTTTTTCAGTACTCTTGAGACTTCATAACAAGCTTCTCCAGATAGCTTCTGATATTCCAATTTATTTTTATGTTCAACTGGAAGCATAAGTAATCGATGTAAAGTCATCCCTTTAATGTTGTGTGCTGTTAATCCAGTTGGAGCTGTTACAACACAAGATAAATGTGATTCTGTAGATTTGTGTAGATAACAGGTCAGAACTTTAATTAAGAAACTTTTTCCTGTTCCAGCTTGAACACTGATGTACATTAGAATAGGTTTAAATGATGTGCATTGGCATTCTTTTTTTCATGCAGCAAACCATGCTGTATCTGTCCTGTCACTTGTTGATATATTTATTTTTGTACAATGTTTAGTTGTTCTTCTAACTTTTACAACTGGATAATATCCTGTTGAGCTTGTTGCATTGCAGTTTCTACTTCATTCATGGCTATTGCTGCTTCATTTTCAATAATTGGTTGTCCTAGTGGATCTTGACTTAGTGGAGCTGAACTTTGACTATCTTGAGAACTGTTTCTAGCTATTTTAGCTGCAATAGTAGTTTCTTGTTCAATCTCATCATTTAACATTTGTAGATAAGTTGGGAAAATTGTGCATTGAATACTAGCTTTACATGCATTAAAAGAATCTTCATAGCAGTCGAAATCTCCAAGTAATTCCATTTCACTACGCCAAGGCTTGAACAGTTGCAGAAGTGTTAAATAGAAAAATTCCCTCTTATCTGGAGTTTCGCAACTGAGTTTTCTGTGATTAATAAGATTTCATTTGGCATGTTTTACCAAACATCCATCACATCCAATTACTGCATATTTTTCTTCATTTATATTTTCTGTAACATTTCTTTTAAAGCTGTAATGTTGAAGAATTTCATAGAGACATAGGTTTTTCAGATGTGGACTCCTGCTGGGATAGTATGTATCCAACATATTAGTTTTATCAATCTCTGTACTTTCAGGTTCATTCAGTGCTAAGTATTTGATTTCTCGTAATGTTTTCAATACTCTATTTTGTGTGGAGGCAAGACCTAAACTCACCCAAATGATTCCTCTTGACTTTGAATATAAACTGGTTGAGCTCAAGCGATCCAAACATTCATAGGATCCAATTTCTTGATGGGAAAACATTTTCAAGCTGAAGCTGTACAATTTCTTGCTAAGACTCTTTTCCTGTGAAATTTCTTTCATCTCTGTCTATTCAGATTTGGTTATATATGATGTGACATAGCGAGCAACAGCAATTGAATTATCTGAAAAATATTGAATATCCATGTTTGCATTCCACATTGTCAAAATCACTGGATTGTAGTCATTTATGTACTTTGAAGCTTCTGTTCTTTTTAAGTTGTATGTATGCTGTTGACCGCCGCTGCTGCTGTTCTGCTGGTCTGTGTGTTCGCTGGGCTCGCTGGGGGAATCAAAGCCCCACAAGTCAACACTCCCAGGAGGGAGGGGCTACAATCTCGTGCTCTTAAGCGATGCTGTCATCCCGCGGCACGGACACTGTTGACCGCCGCTGCTGCTGTTCTGCTGGTCCATGGGCTCACTGGGCTCGCTGGGGGACTCAAAGCCCCACAAGTCATCACTCCCAGGAGGGTGGGGCTACAATCTCGCGCTCGTAAGCGCTGCTGTCATCCCGCGGCGCGGGACGCTGTTGACTGCTGCTGCTGCTGCTCTGCTGGTCTGTGGGCTCGCTGGGGGACTCACAGCCCCACAAGTCTTCACTCCCAGGAGGGAGGGGCTACAATCTCATGCTCTTAAGCGCTGCTGTCATCCCGTGGCACGGGCCACGCCTGGTCCAAGGACGGGCCCGTCCTGTGCCCATCAGCGCCAGGAAGAGGCAGGGCAGGGCCACCCCCCTTGGCTCTAAATTGTGAGTACTGTTCGATACCTTGGTGTGCCGTGCCCTACTCAATTTACCAAGTTTCCCTTTTTTATTGTACTGGCCAGGGCTTGGTTTCGTGTTAAGGACTTAAACTTGATCAAGATATGGGTAAAAGAAAGGCTTCTGACAAAAACCAGGGAGCTTGTAACGCAAAACAATTCCAAGACATGCTGCCGATAATTGCACCCTTGCTGAAATTGACAAACGTATTGAGGAAGTGGAGGACTTGCTTGCCCCCCAACCAAAGTCCAAAGGGTCAACTCAGCAAGTGAAGTCCTCTAATGGGCTTGGGAAGGCCAAGGGGGGAGACCCGAAGCACCAAAAAAGCACTGTTACCTATCTTGATAAAGTGCCAGTAACCTCTTCAGTTATTACATCAATCACAAGCTCGAGTGCCCTGGGCTCGCCACCTGCTTCTGTTCCCCCTCTCATGTTAACAGCAGCACAACCAAAGGGGAACGAGGAGCGTATAATTGCAAGTGTAGAATGCTCGAATTATTACACCATGCTAGGAAGTCTCGAGACTATGGAGAATAACCCCCCTCAATTGCTAGGGGAGCACGTTACTGTGAAGACCTGTACTACCGAAGAAACTGTGGCCACAAATGATCAATTAGTAAAATTAAGGAATGAAATTAATTCACTGAGGGAGACTATGGAAAAGATGGCCAGAGTATTAACTGCTAAGCTGGAGACCCTTACTGATCTAGTCACACAGAAACAATCTATCGAGCCTGGGCCCGGGTATGGTCCCCCTCCAATGCTTAAGACGACGACCGATAATCTAATTGGAGAGCGACCTAATCGTGCTAACCATAATTCCTGTAATCTGACCACGAGGGAAAGACTGCCGGGTCACCTACCCCTAGCACCAGTTGGTCCTTTGTTGTATGAACCATACCTTGATTTAACCAAAGTGGCTGATAGGACCGCTGAACCATATTTAACATCTATGGGGCCTTATAAACATTATGTGGGAAACCATATGTACAGCAACCCAAAGGGGCACACCATGAGGGGTGGTGGGTGGCTCCTAACCCCCTTAGGCCAGAAAAAACGCCCTGGCGTGAGCAGCCATATGCAAACCCTAACTTGGCAGATGCGAACTCTAGCCCCTTTGTAATAACTAAGAAAAGCGTACCCAATAAGGTATCCATTGATGCTAGACGTGACAAACCCTTTGACCTCTTTTTGATTAATACTCCCATAAACCAAAGTTCACAACAGGAAAGTTATGAGTCACTGGTTAATAAGGTTACACATTAGATCCGGGTCAGAAGAGGTTGCAGATTCATTATTAGGGAGGACATATGCAATGTTAAACGGTTTAGCATTGACAACAAACAGTGGGATCACATTGGTCTTACCTTTAAGGACAAGGACCTAGCAGATGGGCTACTTGCATTAGAACTACGATTTAAGTCCCCATCTGATTCTTGTATAAGGCTCAAACTCAATCCCCCAAACTCTACTGTAGTTCAACTAACAGGAGATAATCGAAACGTAACCACAAAAGAGGGACAGCATAAGCATAGGAAATCTAGTATTTTCATGAACACCTCTGATATTGATTGACTCAGAAATGACACCCAGGATTCCCTTGTAGACTTAGAAGAGCAGCATTCATTTATTGATGAAAAGAATTGTTTTACTACACCTCTTATTGATAATCTTGCAGTAAGCCAAAGGGATATTGCAACTTAAATCATCAGAGCCATCCCTTTCAAACCCCAGGGTGAACAAACTGGGTCCATTGAGGTCAATTATAATATCTAACTCATGTAGCCTAAATTTGCTTTCTTGGAATATTGTGGGGATTAAATCCAAACTTAATGATCCAGAGTGGAATACTTTTATTGACACGCATCACATCATACTTCTCCAAGAGACATGGGCCACCAATCTTATTTCTCGACCAGGTTTCCAAACTTTTAGTGAGAATGCAATCCCTTCCCAGGCTGGTCGCCCATCAGGTGGGTTATTATTATGGCTACGTCTTGACTTGTTTCCCGCCGTGAGACTAGTTTCAGCTAGCTGTAGCGATGTTTTAGCAATCGAAATTCAATTTTCGACCCAAACAGGTCTGATATATATAGCTTTGGTCAATGTATACATTAGGTCTGCTCCCCCAAATGCCCAATCCCCTATAGTGGAGAAGGTAGATGCCCTGATGGGACAGTTTAACAGGAAAGCTCTAGTGATTGTAGCAGGTGACATCAACACCCGAATACCAACAAATGTTGGACAGAATCTTACAGAAACCCCAAGTGCGATGGATTCAAGAACTTCTACATCACCTCTGCCTGGTTCTAACAAAGGTACCAACATCACTCAAGCAGGAGCCCAAGTTGTCTATCTGTTATTAGACCATGGCCTAAGAGTGGTTAATGGGAACACAAAGTCAGATTGTCCCGCATGTACAACCTTTAAAAGAGGCTTCAGTATTTCACGAATAGACTATATCTTCCTGGACACTGAGCTATGGGCAGATCTATATGATATGAAGGTGATCCCTAGACCAGATAGCGGCCACCAAGCCCTAAGTGCATCCTTCGCCATGGCTGCGTTTGCTGACGCAAAATTTGACCAAGTAGTGACCTCTTCATCTATGGCCCCTACAGCCAATCTAAGAAACATCAAATGGGCAGTCATGGAGATGGACATAAAGCGAATGACACACTTGTATAATCTTTTTGTGTGGAAACTCTCTCAGGTAGACCTCGCAGATATGGATAGCATCAACTTTGCCCTTATACACTCAGAACTGATGGGCACATTAAATTAGTGTCTTGTCAAGCACCAAAAAAGAGGGGCTTTCCATAAGAAAACCCCCTCCTGGTTCTCTAAATCTTGCCGCTTAGATAAATCTTGTCTATTATGTGCGATTAAAAAGGGACAAAGAGCTGAAATCATAAAGGCCAGAAAAAACTACAAATCTACATTAGAAAAGGCTAAAAGAGATTTGGAGGAGGAACAGTGGTCACTTATGGCAGAAGCCCTAGAGATGGGTGACCACAATACTTTCTGGAAATTAATCTCTGTTAACTCCTCTTGTGCTAACCACCTGGAGCTAACTATACAACCTGAGCTATGGGTCTCAGACTTTAGTGGCTTGTATAAAGGTAAGCGGAACCAGAATAATCTTACAAATCTCCCGCAAGGAGTCATGAGTGACCCGACGGGAAACTCAAACCATGACGAGTATAATAGACTTGATACCTTAAAACTTAATCTTACCTTTACTATTGATGAAACCCACCTAGCAGTTAAGCTAATGAAAAAAAAAGCGCCAGGAATGGATGGTATTCCAGCTGATCTCTTTTTGTCTCAGCTGGACATCTGGGTACCATACCTGAACACTGTATGTAATAGCATTTTAAAAGGTAATTCCATTCCGCCCTCATGGCATGGAGCAATTATCATACATATCTTCAAAAAGGGGGATAGAGGCAACCCCTCAAATTACAGACCCATCAGTCTCCTGGACCACACCCCAAAAAAATTCTGTAGGCAGGTGTTGTTCAAACTTAATGATTGGATGGAAGAGAACAACATCCTAGAAGAGGCGCAAGCTGGGTTTAGACCCAAGATTAGTACACTGGACCAGGTCCTCCACTTCAAGGTGATAGCCTGGAAATATGTCACCTTGAAGCGTGACCATCTATATGTGGCCTTTATAGATTTAAGGGCGCCATTTGACCTGGTCCCAAGGGAAACACTATGGAAGGTATTGGATGGCTATGGTATCCCTCCAGACCTACTTAGGATTTTGAGAGTTTTACATACAAGCACCTATGCCAAGGTCAGATGGAATAATTCTGGGGATTTGTCAGATAAGATTGAGATTAACCAAGTGGTTAGACAAGGGTGTGTCCTTGCCCCGACCCTCTTTAGTCTCTACATTAATGGAGCAGTAAGTAGAATGAAAAATTGCATACATGATGCCCCTAAATTAGCAGGTGTGTTGACGCCCATTTTGATGTTTGCGGATGACACCCTGCTAATTTCAAGCACTCCAATGGGGCTTCAAGCTCAACTAAACGCGTTTGTCTCCTTTTGTGAGGAAAGAGGGCTTGAGCTTTACTCCACAAAGTCAAAAGTCATGACTATCAACCCCCATAGAACATATAGAGGTAACGTGTATATAGAGGGGGTCTGCCTCAAAAACGTTCCACACTTTGACTACTTGGGAGTTAGGCTGAGTGACAACCAGATGTGGAGCCCCCAACTGGAGAAAAGTAAAGCCACCCTCCAATTGAAAACTGCCGCCATAGGGAGAAAATACAGGGTTGCCTTGGGAGGCGCTCTGTCCCCGGTCTTTCTGTGTATAGAGCAACAGCTGTAACATCAGCGACTTATGGAGCTGAAATATGGGGCCATGTCCAAGCAGAAGTGCTAACAAGAACAGAAAATAAGTTTGTAAGGGGTCTCTTTAATCTTCCCCCAAGTTTCCCTACCACCCCTTTAAGATTTGATCATGTCCTCAACCCTATACACTTAGTGGTTCAACTCAAACCCCTACTATTCTGGATAAGACTTTGGTCCACTAGGGAACTAGCAACGTACAGAGACTGTGTAAAAGAGCCAGTATCCCTGGATAAGGACGTAAGTACACCCTGGCTGAAGGCGACAAAAGTGTTATCCCATAGAATAGGCATGGCTAATTTATGGAACACCCCGGAGCAGATCACCAAAAGTGACGCCCATGGAGTAAAAACCCGATTCTGGGAGGAAATTATATTGCAAACTTGGAAAGTACACCAGGAAAATTCTATTACCGGTCAGTTTCTCCTCCACAAATGCTCTCCCTGCCCAGAGCCTTACATGGATCGTATGTATCCATGCCACTCTAAGTGTTTGTATGTCCAATTCAGGTGTGGCATATTGCCCCTGAGAACTCACACTATGAAATGGGATGGGACACTTCCAAATAACAAGTTCTGCCCAAATTGCCCTACCATCGCGGAAACTGTTTAACATTTCATGTTCTTCTGCACACAATATAGAAATCCGCGTAAGAAATGGCTAAAAACAGCATTAAACTCTAAGGGTGTGAGACACTATGGGAAAGCATTAAGGCCCCTTAAGAGCGACACTAGGGAATTATTCGCGCTGGCAGTATCGCATTATCTGCTTTGTGCTTGGAACCAGAGAAAGAAGGTCATAGACAATGCGCCCTCTAGGATAGCCAGCTTGTAGCGCAAGGCATAGTATGCTCATGTAGCGTCCTATCACCCCATATGCGCCATTCCATTAACATCGACATTGGGGATTTGCAATGTTTATGGCCTGTTTACTTAATTTATTTTAACTGTACATGAATTCCTACTCCTATGAAGAATACACATTTAATAAGACTATCTTCATGGTGTCGGGTCTAGTGGGCCTGTTCTTCTCATTATTCACTAATTTTAATCATCAATGTTTTTTTTAATTGTAAATAGGATGATGTATGATGTTTTTATTGAAATTGATTTGAATTGTGCATTTTTGTGACTGTAACTTTTTATGGCTTTTAACCGAAATAAAAGGTTTGATGATGAAGTTGTATGTATTCTTCGGAGATTTCCGAGTTATTGTATGCCTTACTGCTGACATAAAACTATTTACTCTTCCTTTTGAAATTTTTGGACGTGGGAATCCAAAATGACATTTTGTATAAAAGTTTCCTTCAGACTTGTATTTTCGTCAACAGTATTTTCCACATTGATGACTTTGAAACCGTAAAACTTGTTGTCTCAAGCTTTTTCTCCTCCTTCTCTTGGTATGACACAGGAAATGCAATGTTCAATGAAAGACAAAACACTTTCATCAGTATCAGTTCCAAATTTTGGAGCATTCTTGATCCATAATAGCATGTGTATATGAGGAGCACCTCTGGCTTGGTACTCTTTCCACCAAAACAAATCAGTTACTTCTCCAAGAGGAGGAATATTTTTATTGCAGATAAATGACATCATACTTTGAAACCTATGGTTAAAATATCTGCAGACATTTATAGGATCCAATGAACATAGTTCTCCAGGTGTCTTCAATTCAATATTTTTTACATTTGAATTTGCTTCTCGTAGAAATTCAAGTAAATCGTCCCACGCATATTCAGCACACTTAAGTGTTACAAAGCATGTAGGAGTATCTAAGGGGCTCATTATGATGGCGGGCGTCCGCCCGCCACCCTAGCGGTGCTGGGACCGGCCGCCAGTGGTGCGGCGGTCTCGCACCGGCGATTAGGATGCCACCGCCACCGTGGCGGTGGCATCCTCCATTCCCAGCATTGTGGCGGGCGGTGCTCACAGCACTGCCCGCCACAATGCTGGGAATGCACTGTGTGCATTGTCATGCACAAGGTGACAGGCACCGCGAGGTGCCTGCCACCATGTCCATGACAATGCAGGGGGGTACCATAGGTACCCCCCATGTGCACCCCCCACCCCCCAATACTCTGGGGGCCCACAACGGGCCCCCGAAAGCAAACTCCACCTGGTTTTCCATGGCGGAGTCTCCGCCATGGAAAGCCCTGCACCGCTGCCCATTCTAATATGGATGGCGGTGTCTAGCAGACACCGCCACCATATCCAGCCCCTTTTCCGCACGGTCGACTGGTCGACCGGCAGAAACCCGGCGGACGGTCTTTCCGTCCGCCTGGGTCCCCACCGCCATACTAATTTGGCGGTGGGGAAATGTTAGGCGGGCGGTGGAAAATAGCGGGCGGATCGCCACCGCCATACTGGCGGTGGCGATCCGCCCGCTATCCTAATGACCCCCTAAGTTTCTTAACATACATTTAAATTCTCTGTGACATCGAAACCAATATTTATTGGTACCACGTTGACATGCCATCAAATTAATTATGTGAGACTCTAAATTTTCATCTTTTTGTTGAACTGTCTCCATGAATTCTTTTGCAGAAACATGTTGAAGATGAATTCCTGTTTTTAGTATGTGGTTCACTTCATATGAAAGCGCAGACAAATCACTTTCAAATAGAAGATGAAATATGTATGTAATCTGTATAGCTCGCTCATCAAATTGCCCACCTTCTCCAGTGGGGAACAGCTGTGGAAAACAACGTGCTTCTAAACTTTTTTCTCACACACTCATGGGAGTTCCCTTTGCTTTCTTCCTTTGAAACAATTCAATACTGTTTCCTATCACTTCTTTGGAATGTAGAGGATGCATACTGTAGTGCTCATAAATCTCTTCAGTCTTAGACTTGTCACTTTTTCAATTTGGCCACTTGAAATTTCTGTTTCATCTTCTAAGCATATTTCCTGTTCTTCAATATTTACATTCTTGTAATAAATATTATTCTCTACCAGATATAATGTAGCCTTTTGAAGTTTATTAACATCTACAAACTCTTGCCATATTTTTTTACTCTTTGTTGGGACGCCATTTACTAAAATAACTACTGGCTCATCTTCCTCCCTGTCTATACCAATAGTTTCAATATTTTTCTTAAAATCTAAAGGTAAGTACACAACTCTTCCATACAAACCTCTTTGTAAATCTGTTGGAGGCAGCTTCTCTGTTTTAGGCTTCATACGAACTATGGCCTGAAATGGGTGCACAGATTGAATAAGAATGGACTTATATGCATTCAAATCTGACAGTTCCAAATGAATAGCTACCAACTCTAAGTTGTTATATATTGCTCTAGCTGGCATTTTGTTCTCTTCTAATTGATTGTAACAATATTTACAAATACGTTGATCTGTATCCAACTCAAACCGACCTTCAACGAACAAATAAGTACCAAAATCCTGCCACTTATCATTGTTTTCCTTTTCACTTTTTAAATATAAATCAACATTCCTAGTTTGACTTTTATTGTGAGTACGTCGAGAACAGATACAAACATAGGGGCTCATTACGATGGCGGACGGAAAACCATTCCGACCGCTGTGGTAGTGGAAATTAAACGCCCGCAGGTACCGTGGCAAAACCGCTGGCCAGATTAGGATGCACCGCAAGAAACTTCCTACCGCGGCGGTCGGATTCCAGGATTCAGCGGCGGAAAAGCTGAAAATCCATCCGCGGCGGTCGGATTTGCTGTGGAAAGGCCAAAGACCGCCGTTTCTCCAGTGGACAAGAACACATGGAGCTATCCGCAGTATTGCCACCGCCATCCTCGATTGGCCGGATTCTCCGCAGCGGTGTGGTGGGCTGTTTGTGGCATCGTAATGCGACCGGCGGTCGTAACCGCATTCCGCACGGCGGTCCCTCCCTTTTGGCTCCGTCCACCACCGCTGCGGAAGGGGATTCCTGGTGGTTCCCGGAACACCGCAGCGGACGGGAAATGGGCTATCTTTGCCCATCGTAATACGGTGGACGCAAGGACCGCCGATGGAGTGCGGAAAAGGGCATTTTCCGCCACCGCCAGCACCGCGGATGTGCTTCCGCCCGCCATCGTAATCAGCCCCATAGTTTGGTTTTTCAGATGAAACTGTCTTAAACTTTGTAATTTCTTCTGAACACTTCTCAATACTAATATCTTCTACCTCTTCTTTCTCTACTCTCCTCTTCTGATCCAAAAAAACGAAACTGCATTTTATCACAAACTTTTTTTACATCTGAAACTGAACCATGCAAAAGAGCTGTGTTCATTTCACTTAAACATAATGCAGGACTTTTTACATAGTATAGTCTCCTTACTAACTTCCACATTTCTGAGTGGTGCACTGCTAACATTCTTAAATAATGAAATGTACTTTTACACACTTTTCTTGAAAGACAAGCCAGAGAATGACCCTGCAACTTAGTATATTTTCTTACTTTACATGGATCTAGTCCTTGTAACATCTTAATCTTCTGTTTAAGACTTTTTTGGCATATTCTCGTAAAAAAACTCTTAATATATCAATAGATACCTGTCGAATACTACAAATACTACTACAATCCCACTTATATACTGGAGCTTGTGTGCGCCTTCCTTGAACTTCTTCAGCTATTACTTCTTCTACATTCCTAGGAACCATCTTTTCTTTTTCAATTGAACAACCATCTTTCATCTCATAGCATCGACCACTAGTATCAACTGCATGAACTAATGTGTTTTGTTGAAAATAACTTTCTTCATTAAAGAAAGGCTCAGTACTAGAAGTGTGCTTCCATTCACCAGAAAAAGTTTTACAAAAGTTACTTCTATTAACCAGTCTTTTTCTTTTGCTTTTCTCCTTCATGAAGTGCATTGTTTTATTCAATGTTTTCAATCTGTTCAATACAAATATAAATAATTTTCGTTTCAATTCAAAAGCAGTATCTTCTACACTCTCAATGTGTTGTTTCTTCTTATACGCTACTGATCTTCTTTTATACTTTTTATAATTTTTTAATAAATTTTGAATCCCTCTATTTCGAAACATATGGAAAACGTATGTCTTTAAATTGTTTCTGTCTATTTGTGACATGAGTTCTTTTCCCCAAAGTGAATGTTTTTTTTCCACCGCATCCTTTACTTGCTTCTGCTTTGCTGTATACATTTTTTTTCCCTTTCATTCTTATTGTCTTGCTTGAATCTCTCTACAACTACTTTTAATAAATTGTTTAGTTCTCTTACCAGAAGAGACTTTATCCTCAGTAACATTTTGGTCTTTTTCTTGTCCACTCTTTTTAGTTTTCATTCAGTACTTCTGTTTTCTTTGCTCTCTTCTCTTTTCAGTTTTTCTTGCCATCTTCAATTTAAAATTCAATCAAAATATTTTTCTAGAAAACATAGAATAGTTTGATTAGTTTGTTACACCAATTACCAATTTAAAATTAATAACATCTTAATATTGAAAATAACAAGTAAGCAAATAATTACAATTACATTGCTATTGCATTTATAAGTAATAAAAAGACAAAAGTGCAAAAAGAAGCAAGAGAACTGCAGAAAGAGAAGAAAAAGGGCTCACAGAGAAAGAAAGAGACAGAAAAAAGAAAGGTTTACAATCAGTGAAATGAAATACACAAACAAGAACACAGCTACTGAAAAATGTAAGAAATTCAGAAAGAAGCAACAGAGGTGCAGAAAGAGGCAAAAAAGGTGCAGAAAGAGGAAGAGAGGTGCAAAAAGCGGGAACAGGGGTGCTGTGAAAGGCAAGAGAGGTGCAGAAAGAGGGAAGAGGGGTGCAAGAAGATGCTGGAGGGGTGCAGAAACAGGCGAGAGGGGTACAAAAAGAGGAAAGAGAGGTACAGAAAAAACAAACAGAGGTTCAAAAATAGGCAAGAGTACTGCAGGAACAAGCTAGAAAAGTACAGAAAGAAACAACAGAAATGTAGAAAGAGAATGCGTCTCTACCTGTGCATTTGCATACACTAACAAGAGGAAGCCTACTCTCTAATCCTTCTGCCAACATGTCTTACATCTTACTTTTGTGCTGCAGCTTCACTATTCAGCAACCACTGAGAGTGTTGGGCCTAGCAAAATACAAAGCAGCAACGTTTTCAATGTGTCTGTTAAAAGTCTCGCCATATTCCAGAAAGCATGCATGCATGTGTCTGTACCTTTTACAAGTGGCATCATACATAAAAGAAACATAGAAATACATGTATACCTGACAAAAGCCTGAGTGAGTCTATGACTCCAAGGGTAATGTCTGGGTGATTACATCAGTGCATGGGTAGTACCTGAGTAAAAGGATAACTGTAAGAGTAATGCCTGGGTCTTTGGATGAGTGCATGGGTACTGTGTAGGAGAATTGTTTAGTGCAAGAGTAGTACTTCAGTGATTGTATGAGTATGTAGGTAGGATGTTGATGATTGCATGAGTACAGGAGTAGTGTCTGGGTGATTCCATGAGTGCAGGAGTACTGCCTGGCTGATTGGGTAAGTGCATTGGTAGTACTTGTGAGAATTCATGAGTGTGAGAGTAATATCTGCCTCCTTACATCAGTGCATAGCTATTACTTGAGTACAAGGATGACTCTAAAAGTAATACATGAGTCATTGTATGAGTGCATCAGTAGTACCTGAGGAAATGGATGAGTGCATGGGTATTGTCTGAGTGAATCATTGAATGCAAAAGTAGTGCCTAGGTGATTGCAGAATTGCGTAGGTAATACCCGATTGACTGAATGTGTGTTTAGATAGCTCCTCCTTAACTGTATGAGTGCATGGGTAGTGCTTGAGTAAAAGGATGAGTGTAAGAGTAATGGTTGGGTTATTGGATGAGTGCATGGGTAATGCCTGAGAGATTGAATGACTGGATGGGTAGTGCCTGAGTGAATAGATCAGTGCAAGAGTAGTGCCTGGGAGATTGCATTAGAGCAGCAGTACTGCCTGGATGATTACATCAGTGCATGGGAAATACCTTAGAGAAACTATGAGTGCAAGGCTAATGCATGGTTTAAGGCTTGAGTGTATGGGTAGTGCTCGTAAGAATGAAAAAGTGCATGGGTACTACCTGAGTGATTCTATGACTGCAGTGGTAGTAACTGGATGATTG
Organism: Calotriton arnoldi; assembly: GCA_963921515.1. Classification (NCBI taxonomy): domain Eukaryota; kingdom Metazoa; phylum Chordata; class Amphibia; order Caudata; family Salamandridae; genus Calotriton; species Calotriton arnoldi. The sequence continues at coordinate 237,113 of CAWUFW010008902.1, read as the reverse complement.
TATGAGTATATAGGAAATACCAGAGAGAAAATATGAGTGTAAGGGTAATGCTTGGGCCATTGTATGAGTGCATCAGTAGTGCCTGAGTGAATAGATGAGTGCATGGGTAGTGCCTGAGTGATTGTTTGAGTGCAATAGTAGTGCCTGGGTGATTGCACTAATCTATGGTTAATGTCTGAGTGATTATAAGTGTGTATAGGTAGTGCCTCCTTGATTGCATAACTAAATAAGAGCGCCCATTTGAATTCATGACTCCAAGAATGATATGTGCCCAGTGGCGTAGCTAGGCACTCTGCCGCCCGTGGCGGTCCCTGCCTTTTGCCGCCGCCGCCGAGCGCCTAAGGGGGGGGTGCTGGCGATAAATTTACCTGCCGCCCCGAAATCTCGTGCCGCCCGGGGCGTACCGCCCCCTCCGCCCCCCCTTGCTACGCCAGTGTATGTGCCTCTTTACATCAGTGCATAGCTCGTGCTTGAGTCAAGAGATATAATTCTTACTATATTCCAGAAAGCAAGCATGCAAGTGTCTGTACCTTTTCCTAGTGGCTTCATATATAAAAGAAACATACAAATACATGTATACCAGAGTTTTATACCACTACCATCTTTTTAGGCATAACACGTGAGAGAATACATGTGCAAGTAGACACATACCTCAGTCATAAGACTAAAAAGTCCATCAAACTTGACAGACTGCACTTCGCATTTTAAAGAGACACCTAAAATTATGCGGCATACTTGAAGTGTACATTTTCATAGACCAATACGAGCTAACCTAATCAATAATCCTTCTACCAACATGTCTTAAACAATACTTTTGTGCTGCAGCTTCACCATTCAGCAACCACTGAGAGTGTTGGGTCTAGCCAAATACAAAGCAGCAACTTTTACAATGACTCTGTTAAAAGTCTCACCAAATTCCAGAAAGCATATCTCTACCATCTTCATATACATAACACATGCCAGAATACCTGGGCAAGTAGAGATATACCTCAGTCCCTAGACCATAATGGACTTTGAATTATGCGGCGTACTACATCTGCACCTTTTCACACATTCATACAAACTACCATAATCACTAATCCATCTGCCAATGTGCACATGGTACTATGCATAAACTATTTCAAATATTGTTTCATTACAATAAAACAAAGACATCTGTACATTTCATAACATATTTCAAACATCACATTTCTCTTACAATTTCCACAGTTTGAAATTTATTTTTTTTAAATCTAAAAATATCTCTAGAAAGAATAAAGCAGTGCTGCATAATATATAACACAATTTACAAATGTTTTACTCACCTGTGAAATAGTATTGCAGAATATCAAATATCACAAACTCTTAAAAGATTTTCTTATCCACACAATAAACGTAATACACCACTCTCAACAAGGTGAAACCAGAAATGGCAAACTTTCCCTCTCTTTCTGCACACAAATAAATGTAAGTAACAAATCACATTGCTTCGTACTTTTTTTCAAATTGTGAAAAATATTTTTATTGATTACACATAATAACCCTTTCTAACTGTCTTCAAATAGTGCCCAAACTGGTTCTGTAATGTTCTGGAGTCGTGACTCCACCGCGGTGCCGCGGTGTAGCGTTGCGATGGAGTGACGAACAGAAACGGGAGTACAAAAACCTATTTGTAATAATACTAGTATAGTTTTTTAACAGCACACCACTTCTACACATACTACTGACTTAGAAAACCTTAATCTAGTACCATATCACTTAAATTTAAGTTTCCATTTCACATTTTAAATCCACAGTTAAGTTTCAACCCTACCCCCATTCTGCTTAATCCCAGTCTCCATAGTAACAGTTTATGGAACATTCAACTGTACAGGCAGGGCACAAGTTCAACATAGTTTCAAGTTCAGCACACAAGCTTACAAATGCAAACAACAGGTGCGGTTGACTTTTGCAAAATATTACCTTATCCTATCTACTGTACCTTTCAAACATTTTCTAATAACCAATCAGAAACATGATTCATCAGATAACTAACATGCATCCTATTTTTGAGTGCACATTATTGATGAACAGCCAATCACTTAGCAGCTTTTTCAAAAACAGCATATTCTCCACCATTTTAGATACCTCTCATTCTACCAACTGACTACCTCAGCTACAGACATCTTTTCATTCCTTCCAGACATCCCTTCAAGATGCTCACAGTGTGGATTGTAGGGCACAGCTATGTTTTCTGGTGCAAACGTTATGCTGAACACAGAGGTATTGACAAAAACCTAGGTTTGCAAAATGTGGATATAAAATACATTGCACAGAGAGGATTAAAGTGGCACCAATTGTTGCCTTTGGTTAAAATCTTTTTGCATCTCCAACCCCCTGACCTCATGATTGTGCACTGTGGTGGCAATGACCTAGGCACATTGACTGGGGTAGGTCTCGAAATGCTAATGAAGGGCACCTTTGCACAATTGATGTTGCTTTTGCCTCAAACTGTCTTTGTATACTCTAATATATGCCAAAGACAGAAATTGAAGTGGTCAAATCAATTCTGTCCACAGTTTGAGAAAGCTAGGAAGAATGTCAATAAAGCTGTTTCTGCTTACCTCAGAGACCATAGGATGGGCTCCATCTTTAAAAACAATTTACGTTTTGATATGGATGACATCTACAGAAGTGATGGAGTTCACTTCACAGATGAAGGAAACAGAGGGGCATATTCTCAAGGACTCATCGCTGAGTTAGCGGGACTTTATCGTAGCCAAAGTGGCGATAAATTAATCACACCATTCACAAGCAGGTGCTAACAGCCGACATCACCAGTTTTCCCGCAATAGTAGCCGCAAAAAACATCGCCACGGATGACATCAGCAACTAACGCTAATGATATGCAGAGTTGGCGTTCCCGTGCAAAAATCCACGAAAACACCACTCCGCAACATTCTCAACGACCAGCCAGATCGGCGATAAGATTCAAAAACATGCGATAAGGCGCGTTAGCAGCATGGATTTAACACCTGCTCCTACCTGGTGTTAAGTCGGACGACAACCTGCACCATAAAAGGGAGCCCAGCCCACAGCCACACCAGAAGAACAACAGATGCCATGGAGCTACTGATCATGCAGCTCGGAGCCCCAAGAGGACCACAACACCCACCGCCAGGACCCCCACCCCCCCAGGACCCCCCCCGGACTACCACAGAGGCAGCACAGACAAAGACACCGGACCTTCCGAAAATGCTCCAGACTCGGAGACTTAACGCCAGAGGAAGTCTTTGCCCACTACAGGCTCAAAAGGACAACCATCCTCCGCATCCTGACCCTCATTGCCCACAGGCTGACGGTACCAACACAGCAGAGAACCAACATCCCTCCGCAGACAAAGCTGCTGGCCGTGCTGCACCTGTTGGCCTCTGGGACCTTCCAACCAACAACTGCCAGAGTCGGAAGAGTCTCCCAGCCAGCCCTGTCAAAGTTCCTCATACCTGTCTTGGATGCCGTCATCAGCTTGGTACCCCAGCAACTTTACTTTCCACACACTGCGCAGGAACAGCTGGAGATCAAGCAAGGCTTCTATGCCATAGCTGGCTTCCCGCACGTGCTGGGGGAAATCGACTGCACACATGTACTCCTCATGCCCCCTGCCGCCACTGCACACAATTACCGCAACAGGAAACACACGCATTCCATCAATGTGCAGGCAATAGTGGACCACCGGGGACTCTTCACCAATGTCGTCGCCAACTACCCAGGCAGTGTGCATGATTCCTTCATCTTCCGACAGTCCATCATCAACCAGCGCTTTCAGGATGGCACCTATGGAAATGCACTGCTTGTTGGTAAGTAACAACTGAACACACCACACACCTCAACTCCACCAACACATAACTCACAACTCTGGGAATGCACATGTCACAACATCACATACAACATGACAACCAACATTCCCACATTCCAGACACAACAACACAACTTACTGTGGCAACCTGGGCTAGCCATGTACACAAGCCATCAACGGCATGGCACCTCAGCCACACAATAGCAGAATGTGGGGAGAGGTGGGAACCAGGCATGTGCGAAGGAGGCAAGTGACCCATGAATGTGAATGTACACAATGCCAAGTGTGGCGTGGATGTGCTCGACAGACTTGAGTATGCAGACCACAGACATTTCCATGTCGACATACACTGCTGGTGTCTGGAGTGTACTGGACAGTGGACGCAACCATGTTACCGCAGCCAGTGGGGAAGATCGCGGAAATGTAGCTTGTTACGTACCCCCCTGTAAGCGTGAGCGGAGTGGGCTGGCCCGGCGTACGCCAGGCCAGTGTAGGGGTGTGAATAAAAAGCCCGTTGCTCTGGGCATGGTTCTCTTCCGGAATGGCCAAAGTGTCTGCCAGGGCGGCGCCTCTCACCCCGCCACGAGGCCGACACCGTGAGCGGTGGTGCCTGCAATCCTGTGCGCCTGCTGCACCCCAGGCCGCTGGTCCCAAGACCCGTCTTGCCCGCCCTAGCGCACCCAGGCCTCACTGCTCACCTGCAGACACCGGCGTGTGTCAAAGAGGGCCCACCACGTGCCGGTGCAAGCTCCAAGCCCGAGGCCCGTGACCTTGGCAGCCTCCTCAGACCATCACGGCCTCCGCGACACAGGCCCCCAGCACTCCTTTCTCGTTGATGTACTCCACCGCTGCCTCCGGCCTACACTGCGGTCCAGTAGGTCACACATTTGGGACTGAGTCTTGATTATACAATGGCAGAGTACATATGTTTATGGCAGATTTTAAATCACCGTACTCCCTTCGATGTGGTGCCACCAACTCTGTGCATTGCATTCCAACGACACGTGTCTGTGGGCCCTTGCTGACTACTGCCTTCGGCCTACACTGCGGTCCAGCACAGCGGGGTCACCTGTGTGCTGCCTACACTGTGGTCCAGCAGGCCTCACACCAATCCAGTCCGGACCAGGCAGGACACGGCATCGTTGCAGGCTGCACACATGCTCAGCTCTGGTGCTTCTACCTCCATCAACCACAAATCATCGCCACATGGCATTCCAACGTCATGTGTGAGAGTACCAGGAGGAGCTGCCTGAACAGCGGTTGGCCCACGCTGACCGCTGCCTCCGGCCTACACTGCAGTCAAGTAGGTCACACATTTGGAACTGAGTCTTGATTTTTCAATGCCAGAGTCCATATCATTGTACGCAAGGAGAGGAGTAAGAGGAAGACGCGGTTCAGTCAGGATGAAAAAAGGATCCTCGTTACGGAGGTGACCGAACACTAGCAACAATTGCTCTGGTGCCACTAACTCTGTGCATCGCAAGCCAAGGACACGTGGCAGGGGGCCCCTGCTGACCCCTGCCTCCAGCCTACACTACGGTCAAGTAGGTCACACATTTGGAACTGAGTCTTGATTTATTTATGGCAGAGTTTATACCATTGTACAGCAGTAGCGGCCCGTGGTGGTAGTGCTGCCGGGCGCTGACATGGGGTGGGCAGGGTGGGGGGTAGTAAACTACGGATTACGGCCGATTAGAGGTAAGTAAACATATAAATAAATAAAACAAATATTGTTGCGCGTGCTGCATCACCAAATGCATAACAATTGTACATTGCCCCCGGGACCTGGCCCACCCTGGGGCTTAAAAGTTATGAAGCACAGGAGACCACGCTTCAATTTTTGAAAAAATATTTGGCGGGATTCGCGCACCGTACACGAACCCCGCCGTTATTATAAAAGAAATGCTTTTTCTGCCCTGGGGGTCCCTGTGGGACACCCTGACCAGGCCTAGGGGGTCAGGGGGTTTCTACCCTGCCCCTTTTCTTGTTTTTTAATCATTTTCTTACGTTTTTTCTTGTGACTCGGTTTAACCGAGTCACAAGTTGGCTGCGAACACTTCTTGGTTTGAAGCGTTGGCAGCGAATCAGAGACAAGCTCGTGATCGGGAGGGTTCGCAGATCCAATGCAGTCACCAGATATATAATCTTTTTTATTTTTGAATTTCTCAGGAACTGCTGAACGGATTTATACCATTTAAAGCAAAGAGTGCACTCTGGACAAAGAGCTACCTCTCTGCCAAATTTGGTGTAATTCCGTTTATCAGTTCGGGCTGTAGCTGCGACAAAAGTTTCCTATGGAAATTAACATGGAGAAAACGCATTTTGGGACCCCCTTCTTTCTCGACTCCCGCTTGACGAATCACCCCGAAACATTCAAGACAGGAGCTGACCAAAGCGCCCCAGTAGTTTTGAAAATTTCGCGAAGATTCGTCAAACGGCGCCAAAGATATTGCCAAAAGAAAAAACTCTTTTTCAATAGAAACAAGGTCCTAACTATAACTACCTACTTGCGAGCGCCAGTAGGTAATATATATATATGTATTATATATATTTATATATATATATATATATATCTCGTAACGATTCCTGTCTGCCAAATGTCGACAGACCCAGTAGGCACTGACCTCAGCCACATTCAGAGAAAAAGGCTCGAATCAAAGTTGTTCGTGGAGTATGCAGAAAATTTATTATAAAATACACCACAAAATTAACACAGGCATAATGCCTGCCATGACGTGTTTCACTCGTCAAAGCGAGCTTGATCACATATATATATATACACAATCATACCAATAACATACAAGTCTTTAAAAAACAAACCATTCTAATTAAATTAAAAAAATAAAACAACATAAAATTCTTTAAATTTAGTAACAATTAATTTACACATTAAAAACATTAATATTTAAAAATATTATAATTTTAAATAAACAAAAATATAATTATATAATTATATAAATTATAACAATATAAAATACATGATGAAATATAAAGTGTAATACATATACTATTCCCACTACAATTTATACAAAACTACCCAAACTATTAAAGTAAATATATAAACAAATTTACTGCTCCCACTTCATGCAACACAAAAATAATAAAACTGGGTAAAATTTACAAATCTCCCTCCAACTCCAATAAATGCAACATTAGTAAACGTGTTGGATTGCAGATAGGTAACATTCACTATACCCATTCCAGCCAGTACAACAGTAGGGAAACTATTGGAGTGCGAAGGGCTAAAATTTACTATTTCCACTCCAATCAGTGCAACAGTAGGGAAAGTGATGGATTGCAGAGGTGTATAATTTACTATTATCACTCCAGTCAGTACAAAAGTAGGGAAAGTGGTGGATTGCAGAGAGGTAAAAAAGTACTATTCCCACTCCAGTCAATACAACAGTCAGGAAAGTGTTGGATTGCGGAGGGGAAAAATGTACTATTCCCATTCCAATGAGTGTAACAGTAGGGAAAGTGTTGGATTGCAGAAGGGTAAAATGTACCCTTCCCACTCCAGTGAGTACAACAGTAGGGAAAGTGTTGGATTGTGGAGGGATACAATTTCACATTCCCACTCCAATGAGTGCAACAGTAGGAAAAGTGTTGGGTTGCGGAGGTGTAAAATTCACCATTCCCACTCCAGTCAGTACAACAGTAGAAAAAGTGTTGATCAGCAGAGGGGTAAAATGTACTATTCCCACTACAGTCAGTACAAAAAAGGAAAGTGTTGGAGAGTGGAGGGGTAAAATTTACTATTCCCACTGCAGTCTGTATAAAAGTAAGGCAAGTTTTGCACTGCAGAGGGGTAATATTAACTATTCCCACTCAAGTTAGTACAACAGTAGGGAAAGTGTTGGATGGCGGAGAGGTAAAATTTACTATTCCCACTCCAATGAGTGCAACAGTAGGGAAAGTGCTGGATAGTGGAGGGTTAAAATTTACTACTCCCCAAAACAGAGAAAATATCTTGAACAAAATAAAATTATTTTAACAACAAACTAAATAAAAAAGTATAAATGTTGAAAAATAATACAAATATATTTAAAAATAAAAAAATGTAAAAATGAAAACATATTGGAATGTTAAATACATATCACAAATACCTACAAATATTATAAATAAAATACAAAAATAAGTTTCATACAAATAAATATTTTTATTTAGAAATTATTTAACAAAAAAAATTATTACATAAATTTCATTTAGTTGCTTCCCACCCTATAACCCCACAAAACACAGAACCTGCAACTAAAACTTAACTTAAAAAACAATTATTTACACTATTAATACATTTATCCACAAACTAATTATCATCAATTAAATATTAATTATTAATTATTATAATAAATGTACTTCCCACAATATACCCCTACAAAACACACAACTCACTCATAAAATTAAACAGTAAATTCTTTACACAATTAACATAATTATTTATCAAATTAATAATTATTATTAAATTAAAGAGTATTTTTAAATAATTAAAATGTATTTACTTCACACCCTTTACCATTGCAAAGCCCACAACCCACATATAAAATCTAAACAAAAATGTAATTGCCCAATTAACATAATTAATTACCAGTTAAACAAATATTAATTGAAAATTAATTATTAATTCATGAAAATTAATTAACTTTCCACCCTTTACCCCTATAAACCCAACAACCTCCACCTAAAATTAAACTTAAAAAAGAACTTACACAGATAAATAATTAATTTTCAATTAAATAATTGATAGTATTTTTAACAACGAATTATTAATTAATAAAAATTAATTTCCTCCCCACCCTTTGCCCCTTATAAATCCCACAACCTGCACCTAAAAAAATGTAATTAAACAATTCATATTATTTATTATCAATTACATAATTAATATTAATTAACAATTTATTAATATTTAATTAAAAATAAATTACTTCCCACCCGTTACCCCTATAAACCCCACAACCTGCACATAACATTTACATAACAAAATTAATTGCACAATTTACATAATTAAATATCAATTAGGTAAAAACTATTAAATAAATAATATTTAATTTATTATAATTAAATTTCTTCCCTCCCTCTACCCTTATAAACCCACAACCCGCTACAGAACTAAAAAAACCTGAATGTAATAACTACTAAAAATTTAACAAATATATTAAAAAACATAAACAATAATTATACAAAACAATTACACAATTCGATTTAAAATATATACTAAAACACATAACAATAATTAAAAAATGATATTTTAAACAACTATATTTTTGCAAATGATAGGGCTGTGCTATTAACTACAGGTGACCCTTTCCAAACATGACAAAGTCTGAATAGACACGAAGACTAGTATTATGACAACCTGAAGAAGGGATTTCTCCAGGGCATAACCAATGATCCGATGGGTGTTTAAATTATACATTCCTCTATCTCACATTTGGTTTTCCCAGGAAGGGGTTCACCTGCTCTGTCCTGACATCTAACAGTGTAGCATAGTTACTAACTCTCTGTCCTGTCATGATTCCTCATTCTGTTTGCTCCTATCCTTTGATTTCTGCCTCCCCCCTCTTCTGCTCCCTTCACTGTACTGGTTCGTACTTTTCTCTACCCTTCCTCCTTGAAGACAAGTTCTGAAGGGTGACTACTCAGTAGAGCTTTATTTTGTGAAGTATTATTCCGGTCGTAAGATTCTTTTCTCAGTCTTTCTCTTGTTTCATCCCTTTATTGCTCAACTCTTGTTTCTAGCTTTTTGAGTTGGTGTAAACAGTATACAAACAATCCTCAAACGATAACATGTCTGTTGGCCCGTGTGAATGGGCAAATAAAAGTCTGGTAACTGGTGTGCAATGGTGCCCATAGATCTATGTGTGAGTGCCGGTTTGTATACAACTCTATTTCTGTTAGTGTCTGTAGGAGTATTGGTCTGTTTGTACGTGTGCATCTTTAGATATATTGTTTTGAACACTCATGCCCAGGAACGTATGATCTATGTCAATATATGCGCAGATGTAGTGTCTGTGTGCAGGTGAGCAAGGACTGTACAAAAGCCAAACCTATTGTCTTTGTCCATGTCTATCAGTCTACAGCTATATCTAAGCATCTTGAACTCTACACATAAAAACACTCGAAATGATTCAATTCTTAATGCGCTCAGTTAAGCAACCCGGCAGCAATTGTAAACAAAAAGCGGTAGGCCTGAAGGATTTTCACTAGGGGAGAAAATAGAGAAACTTTCAAATGTTCTCAAATATCACTGTTCTTCACGGTCTGTGGGCTGCGATCTATTGCACATGTGGTATTCACTAATGAAGGAAGCCCTTGGGATTCAATACACTCTAACATATTTCTGGATGCTCAGTAAGATAGACCTGATATTGCAAGTTCTTCTGACATCGGTTAAGCACTGTCATGAAACACAGTTTGGAAATGGTAGTCAGATACCATAGGGAGGGGGTCAATTAAAACGTGTAATTGTCGCAGAATGTGGACCTACGGTCATGTTCTTTTTTTCTGCCAGTGGGGGTTGTCATGAAGTGCTGTTAAAATCTGGTCAGCTAGTGGTTTCTTTCCCCAGCTGGCTGCATGCTTGATTAATGAGGAAAGCTGTTCCCAGGGGCAGAGGCATCAACAGCAAGAGAATTACTTTAATTAACATTTGCCTCACCATGTGTTCTCTTGACATAGGCAGCAGCTGCGTACTACAACAATGAAATACTGTCCACGAGGTTTGAGCCACTGGATTGGCTTTGTCGATGCTCGTTTTTTGTCATGGTTATTGTAAAAAGTTATTTTTGATGAGCTGCTTGCCCCTCGCCAATATAAAAAACATTAACTACAAGCAAAATAATTCTGGGCCTCATATGGCAGACATGGCTGTAGCACTTTCTGGTGCTGAAAGGATCTACTTTGCCAGTGCTTAATTTGAGCCTGTGGTTTCTGGTGGTTGGCACAGGCATTTAGGGCCCGATTACAATGTCAGGCGGAAAGCCTCTGACCTGCTGTTGGAGTCTTTCCGCCCGACATTGTAGGTTTCAGTCTGACCGCCGTATTAAGATGACGGCGGTCGGAGTGAAACCTGCAGGGGATTATGATGTGCTCCCGACCGGCTTAAGGAGCCCGTCTGAGCGTCGGAAGCCACCATAATATCCTAATGACGGCGGAGCCTGGCTAAGCTCCTCCATTGGGATTATGATGGTACTTCCCGACAGCCTTTTCGTGTCGGCCTTTCTGACAAGGAAAGGTTGTCAGAAAGTGTCTTTGGGGGCCCCTAGCAGGGCTCCCTTCCCCCCTGGCCCTCCGCTATGGAGCCTGGTGGGCACTTATTGTGCCCTCCTAAACATTCCTGCCCCATGTGCCTGCCACACAATGCAGGGTGCGGGCCTTTTCCATCCACCACACAAGCTGCCATTGGCAATGGATGTATCCGACTGCCCATAGGCCAGTCGCATCCGAATCTGACTGTTGGAACGCTGACCTATGGTTGGACAGTTCCAGACTGCAACGGTCCACCTGACATCGTAATTAGGCCCTAAGTTGTCAACAATGGCTCTTATGACAGTCTGCCACATGGTGGTGATGTTTATCTACATTACAGATCAGCACAGCAATAGTTGTTTATTAATTCAATATACATTAAAAAAGGCTAATACCTGTTGTGCAAGCCATTCTTATAGCTTTGGTGGTCTGGAAGAGTCTAAAATATCACATTTGTAGCTCTATAATGGTTAGTAGTTGTGTTGGTACTGTCATTGGCAACACTGGCAAGGGCAATGGGTGGTGAAAGCTACAGTGGCCTCCTGTTGAGAGCCCGGTCACTTATTTATTTACAAATTAAGCACAGTACTTGGAGTGGAAATTTTCTTTGTGAAAGAGCATAATGCCCTTACTTACAGTGAAGGTAGCCAATGTCTAAATTGGGCTGACCTATAGCCCCAGGCTGTATGTTGAAGTGCAAAAAGAACAATTGATTGACCGGATGCTGAACAATGTCAAACACTCACCTGGCAGTTTGGGCTGGACTGATCCCATGAGGAGTAGGGCCAAGAATGATTTGCATATGACTGGGTCCAAACTGAGGTGGCATGGTGGGCAAAAAAACGATGGATTGGGATGCTCCCGGAGCGATTGCAAGTGGCTGAGATTAATTTAGGCATTCCATCCGTCACGTTGCTGTTTTTGCATTTGCTGCCCTAAGTGCACTGGGTATGCCCAGATGTGTGTCCCAGCTCATTGTACCACTGGAAGCAAGCTATACCTGGCTGAAGAGCCCTAACTATAGAGAGAGAGCGGTCCTCGGTTGCTTGTGTTCTGGTTCAGGGAAGACCTGGCCTGGCAGTTCGGGCTGGACTGTTCCTATGAGGAGCAGGGTTAAGACTGATTTGCATATGGCTGGGTCCAAACTGAGGTGGCATGGTGGGCAAAAAAACGATGGATTGGGATGCGGCCTGAGCGATTGCCAGTGGCTGAGATTGAGTCAAGCATTCCATCCATCACCCTGTTGTTTGTGTATGTGGAAGTGGGCAGAAAAAGTGCATGACACACCTACAGAGCAGTAGATGAAGAGGGCTGACTGAAAGCAGCTGCATGCAATTATAAGTATCTTACTTATAATTTTAGTTAGATCAAAGGGTCTTGACTAACACCAGGCCTAAGAAAGAACACATACACTTGCTTTGTACATTACAAGTTAATGGAGAAACCCATCTGCAAAATGATTGAATTCACGTTGTGCGGTTAAATGCTTTAGAAAGTTCACGTACTGGCTATGGTGAGAGGAACATGTAATCCTCTAAGGCTGTATTTTTATTCTAATATGTTTAACAGTTTTTTATGTCTCTTTTAAGTTTTTGCACCACAGGACGTATGTTGCCTGCATGTATGTCAGCAAGTTGTGGTATAGTAATGCCAGAGGTAGAGAAGCATATTGGCAGTCAATGGGCTTTAGTGACATTAGCATATGGACCTATGGAGCAGGATTACTCACAGCACCCAGGGAGAATGGCTGGATGACAAACTGGTTCCAAGAACCCTGTCCCTACTAATCCATAGGAAGGCCATTAGCGACAGAGGGGGCATACCAAAGAATGTATTCGAATCCTCAAGCTGGCTGGGCTTGAAGTTTCAATTGAGCCTTCGAAAGCACTTACAGGGCAGCCCAGCTGTTAGAAATTGGGGGGTACATTTACAGCTAAGCAGTTTTCACACTGTTTAGCGGCAATATTTTTATTGCTGCCAATCATTAAATCCTAACGCTATGTTTGCGATGTATTTACAGTACGTCACTACGTCACATTAGGGTCAGTTAGCGGCTGCGAAAAATGACGCTAACTCTAGTGTCAAGATGATAGAAAAATTCACGTTAGCATGAAAAAAGTGACGGCCGGCCAAATAGCAGTAAAAAAGTTTATGCTACTCAGCCCAACGTCAATTTTCAGCGTTTAGCAACAAAAAGAGCTTACAAATACGCCGCCAAGAACATTTTCTTTCAACAAAATTACCTGAATGCAGAATGGAGCAGCCAGGACCAAGTTCAGCACAGAACAACAACCCCCCAAACCCCCCAACAGCCAGGATGACCAGTCAGAGTCCCAGGGGAAGAGGAAGAGAAAATGCAGATACAGTCAGGAGGAGAATGAGATCCTGATTGAGTAGGTTACGGAGCATTAACACCAGCCCTTCGTCACCTCCAAGGTGTCATTGGGACCAAAAACGCTATATGGCAGTCCATTGTCAAGAAGGTGAACTCCATTGCAGAAGTCAAGAGGACAGTGATGGACTGCAAGAAGTGCTGGCATGATGCCAAGCGCAAAACTAAGCAGAAATTGGCGAGCAATAGACAGGCAGCATTGCAGACTGGAGGTGGCAGTCCAGTGAAGTTTGTTTGAATTTTTGTGCCGCAAACGGTTAAGAGTTGAATTTCCATTGACAACTCATGTACTTTGCATGTTTTTTTTATTTCAACTATGAAAACTTCACGCTAATGTGTAATGTGGTTAATAAAGTAACAGTAAGTAGTATTTGACATGTATTTCTACTATTATTTTTAGCTGTTGCATGCCTTGTAACAGTCTATGGCTATGGCATGTGACATATGTTGTGTATGTGGGTTTCATTGGTCAGATGTCTTCGGTTCAAAATGTGTCTGGGCTCTCAACGTGCAAACCTTCACAGATGCATGCTGCGCCATACTTCACAATGTTTGAGTGGCAATGCATGCAATGGTACAAATTACACTGTTTTCCAAATGTTGTATTTGTTACTACATATGTGGCAAGTACCCCATTCCAATAAGGTGTCTATTACTGTCATGGGGTTGAGACACACACATATGTGTCGCCCAAGCATGTACAACTTGTGTCAAAGATTTGGGGGCATACATACAAGGAAAAAACGCCAATGGGACATCACTTTTGTTCATGTTCTTGTGGTGTTGAAAACATGGCCATATTTACAGGGTTGCGCAAAGCCACTTAACCCTGATTTACGGCACCTTATTTATATTTGCCTTACCACAGCAGTCCACTACAGCAAAGGGGTGGGTAATTAGTGTTGGGTTGGACCTTCCACTACAACATCCATAGCTTTTGATGCGGCTCCAGATTCACATGTCTGGGGCTGTGTCAAATTTGACAGCTCTTAAAATGCGATGTTAGGCAAGACTAGGGGACGTCTTTGGTACTCGTGCGTTTCAGCTCATTCCATGTGTGCTGCATGCTGTACCACACATGGATGAGGCAAATCCCTTTCTAGATTGTTTTTGTGCTGTAAGGTGTCCCTCCATGCATAGAATAAACAACCATGCAGCGCATTCACCCTTGCTACAAGGCACAAGTGTGCCGGCACTGGCGCTGCCCAGACTTGTTGGCATCAGGTCAAGGGCATGCACAGGGATGCACCATAAATAGGGTACATATGCCTCATCCCTGTGTGTTGAGACAAAACAAAACACTGTGCTACCAATTTTTGCACAACACCAGCCTCAGAACTTTCATCATAGATTATCCCTCACATTTTTGATTGGGAATTTGCTGTCTCAATGTGTGAGGCATTTGACATGAAAGTGGATGTGTGACCCTGTGAGATGTTTTACGACGCATGGTGGTACACAGTGTCCACTGTATGGACACTATACACAAGTTAGTAGATGTGTTGTGAGGTTGCACAAAACCATTGAACAAGTTTCCTGCGTACACTGAAATGCAAGACACCTTGGGGCCAGTGTAAGCCATAGCTTTGACAATATTTGTATCCACTCATTGTGTGTCGACACTGGTAATAGAAGTGCAGATTTCCTCTATGACACTCATGATATGCCCTTGGATACATCATTGTTAGCTGCCAGGCTTATTTCAGCATCCAGAACAGTGTGTAGTAACCTGGAAAATGATGCCTGTGATACTCCTGCCACTCTGCTGGTTGTAGGTTGAAAAGTTCCTGATGCCAGCATGTGGAGGACAGTGAGTATCTTGGTCTGTGGAGGGATGTTGGTGCAGCGCTGGGATGTGAGCTGCAGGCCATGTGCTATCTGGTTCAGGAGGCGGACAACGGACCCCTTCTTAAGCATGTAATGGGTTATGACCTACTCTTGCCAGAGGCGAATGAGGGTGATCCTCTGGTGGTAGATCCGCTCCCATCTACAGCACTGCCGTGGTAGTGGTTGTCATGACCCTGCTTCCCACTGTCCCTGCAGATTATGCACACTCACCTTGTCCAACCTGGAGTGTAAATAGTGCTAGTGTTATGGAACTCTCCCGCATGTTGGTAGTTTAACTGTCCTAATGTATCATGTATGCTACTGGTCTAGGTAAGCCCTGGTAGCAGTGGTTGTTCCACCAATTACATGTTTGTGCACTCTGGATATGTCCAACAATGATTGTATACATGAGGAACATTAGTTACATGAAAGACATTAAGCACATTGCATTCACAACCATGTCACGTGTCCACACAACCATAGACACGCACATATTGTCTAATTGATGGTGACATGTTGTCAGCACACCTCCACGTGCGGCAGCACAAGCGCTAGGCTAATAAAAGACGCTCAAACTATCTGCACGTGCTTGTCCTCATCAACGCAACCTTACCTGAGCGCCTCCTGTCTTCAGCGATGATCTTCCCGGCTGGGACTCTCTGCTCCCCCAACGGTTTCTGGTTGTGTGTCTCTCCTTCTTCCATGGTTCCCGACAACTCCAGAGAGTCTCTGGCTTTCCACAGTTCCCTGCTTCCAGCTTCCAATTGCTGACTTTCCGGTGGCACAATGTGCAATAGGATATTTACAAGGCCACATAGAGACACTTTACCTGGCTTTTCATGGCCTTGTAAATATGTGTCCCTTTCACGCAGAACACTGGGTGAAAGAGGCATTCCATGGGTGTTGCTGTGGGTGTTCCCATGCAACACCCATGGAATCTGAAGCATTCCCAGATTTATGAGAAATCGCAAACCTGGGAATCCGTCAGAATCTAACGCGACCCCAGGGGTGGCATTAGGGATGCGACACAAGGAGAAATGCTTTCGTTTCTCCTAGTCTTTTCCTTACATGGAAAGAGGAAATCACCTCTTGTGATTGATTTTGTGCCGTAAGGTGTACCTTCCTGCACAAAATCAATCAGTCCCACAACGCAGGCACCCTTGCACCAGAGTGCAATGCGGCCTGCATTGGCGCATGGCAGCCCATTGTGCTCCAGCAGTGGGGAAAAGGGCAAAAATGCACCATATCTTATACATACGGTGCATTACTGCCCTTTTCTTGAGACGCAGGGCAGAGCTGCAAGATTCCTTGCGGAGTTGCCCTTCGCCAAATCCTCATTAATGTGTCCCCTAATATACAAGTGTGTTAGCGTAATTTTTAAGACCAGGTAATTCCAAGCAGTAAGAATCTGTCACTAATGTGACTTAGCTGTAACTTTTCTTTTTTTAGAGACGTACAAGGAAATCCTTGTAAATATTGTGTTGTGTGTTTTGCGGGAGTTTTGTTGCGGAACGCCTACCTTGCATCTCATTTTCTGGAAGGCCCGCTAAGCAAAGTGGTGCTGTGAAAAATTTACATTAACTTTTAAAAAATATGGGTAACTGGGCTTTGCGGCAACTTGTAAATAAGGCAATAAAAAATAGCTGCTGTAGCATAAAACAATTGATGCTATGGCAGCGTTAAAACCATGTAAATATGTCCCTGGGTCTCTAGTTGGCGGAGGTTTTCACCCTGTCCAAGTAGGAACCACAATCCTAGTCAGAGTAAGTTAGATATACAACCTAAATAAACCTGTGCTCACCCTCTGGTATCTTGGCACAGAGCAGTTAGGCTTAACTTAATAGGCAATGTGTAAAGTATTTGTGCAAGACGTAAATTACAGTAACACAGTGAAAACACCACAAAAAGACTCCACACCAGTTTAGAAAAATAGAAAGTATTTATCTGAATAAAGCTACACCAAAATGACAAACATCCAGTGAGTAGAACTCGAGATATGAATTTTTAAAGATTAAATCAAAAAACAGTGCTTAGAAGTCAATAGCGCTAAAAGGTTACTTGAGGTCGCGCTAACCCGGGATAAATTCAAAGGTCAGGCCGACCATGATGGAGGGCAGGTAGATTTCAGGACCAACACAGGACCAGCTGAAAAAGTACCTTGGATGGAGCAAGCATCGACATCGAAGACTCGATGTGTCGGTTCCGATTCACGCAGTTGGGGCGATGAGTCGAAGTCGAGCTTCGCAGTCTATTTCAAAGTATCGGCACTGCTTCAAGGTCGAGCCTCGCAGCAGCGTCTTTGGATCGGCGCTTTGTCATCAGCAACTTCATTGTCGGGACCTGTGTCATTAGCGAATCAGCACTTCAACAGCGTCGTAGGGCTCTGCATCGGTTCCAATCAGCACAAGGGCATCACTGCATCAATTTTTGCAGAACCCACTTCTGGGGTCCAGGACTGGAGGAGGGCACCTCAGGCAAGGGCTGGACTCACATATGGCAGTGTCCAGCAGCACCAGCAGAGTTGAAGAAAGTCTTTGATGGCCCTGAGACTTCAAGAATAGGGGACAAGCCAGCAAGCCCTTGGACAAACTTGGGTTCAAGGATGTAGAGAGCAGGTCCAGTCCTTCTCACTCCCAGGCAAGAAGCAACAGGTCAACACAGCAGAGCAGGTAGCAAAGTTGTAGTCCCTCCTACAGTACAGCAGCTCTTCTTCCTGTCACAATGTCGTTGGATCCAGCAAAGTTCTGATTTGGTGGTGGCAGGGGTCCAGTACTTATACTCAAATGTGCCTTTAATGTGGGGGAAATTCCAGAGAGGCTTTTATAGATCACAAGGTCCCTGCCTTTCCTGCCCTGGCTCCACACTCACTAGAAAGGGGTATGCAGCTCTTCATGTGGGAACAGGCACAGCATCAGCTCCTCCCTCCCAATCAACCTTAGGAAGGCCCATCAGCCTGGTGATGGGCCATCAGGATGCAAATGTTACACCCCAGCTCCCTTTGTGGGACTGTCAAGAGGTAATGCACAAAACCCAGCTGTCACCCAACCCAGACGTGTATTCACAGACAGACGGAGGCACAGAATATTTAAAGTGAGAAAATGCCAACTTTCTAAAAGAGACATTTTCAGACTTACTATTTAAAATCCGACTTCACCTTAAGTTGTGACTTTAAATTGTGAGTACAGAGATACCAAATTCCAAATCTCTATATTTTCCTAATTGGAAATTGCACTTGAAAGATGTTTTAAGGCAATCCCAATGTTAACCTATGGGAAAGATAGTCCTTGCAGTAGTGAAAAACAAATTTAGCAGTTTTTTACTGCCAGGATATGTAAAACTCAAAGTACATGTTATGCCTTTTAAATACATTGTGCCCTGCCCATAGGGCTACCTAGGGCATACCTTAGGGGTGACGTAGGTGCAATAAAAGAAGGGAAGGTTTGAGCCTGGCAAGTAGGTTAACTTGCCAGGTCGAAATGGCAGCCTAAACTGCACACACAAGCTCTGCAGTGGCAGGCCTGTGACATGTTTAAAGGCTGCTGAAGTGGGTGGCACAATCAGTGCTGCAAGCCCACTAGTAGCATTTAATTTACAGGCCCTGGGCACAAATAGTCTAGTTTACTAGGGACTTACAAGTAAATTAAATATGCCAATTGTAGATAAGCCAATGTTACCATGTTTTAGGAAGAGAGCACATGCACTTTAGCACTGATTAGCAGAGGTAAAGTGGCCAGAGTCCTAAAGCAAACAAAAAAAAATCAGCAAAGAGGTTGAAGGCAAAAAGTTTGGGGTGATTAAAAGAGATGGAATTGTTTCAGACCTGTGAGTGCTCGTCTTTTCCCTTGGGGCGTTTTTTGATGTAGCGTGAATTTCACCTTCACGGACGGTGCACCCGCCCAGTCAGAGTTCGGCAGCTTCGCTGAAAAACGTGCAAGGAAGCCATAATACAGCTGCCTGAACCACCGCAGGAGATGGTATGATTCTGACCGGCGCCGAACAGGTGAGGATTATTGAATCTGAGGACTGTGGGGTATTGAGCCTACCACCCCGGGAATTTGCCTACATCTTTAACTACAGCTATTGCGGCATGGGCGAAGGACGACGTTCCATCTCAGAGACAGCATGTGAAGTTATGTGCAGGGAAGAGTAGGATGAAGTACGTCTTCCCTGACACAGTGGAGCGAAACCCCCGGATGGGTGAGGGACAACTCATACACAGGGTTATTGGGTGTTTGGGCCAAATGATATGGAGCATTGCATAGGTCATAATAATGTACTGTCCACCTGGGCACCATTGGGACATTATTCAATATAGCAACCATCGAATGCAATGCAATATGAATCATTTAAAGATGGCGGCCGCAATACAGCACTGAGGAGATTGGAACATATAGTCCTTTCCTATGTCCAAACATCACCCACCTGTGGGGATGCTCCCATGACACATTTTTAAGCAGTGTTATACGTACATGGATGTTCATGAATCATCTGCCATTGAGAAAGGCAGTGACGCCGAAACGCGTTTGCCAGATTAAAAGAGATGGAATTGTTGCAGACCTGTGAGTGCTCGTCTTTTCCCTTGGGGCTTTTTATATATATATATATTGTACAGTAGTTAGTTATAGTTAGGACCATGTTTCTGTAGAATTATTTTTTTTGACTTGCCTATATCTTTGGCACGGCACCGTTTGATGAATCTTCACAAACTTTTCCCAAAAAAAGTATAGTAGTGAGTCTTGTTGTGCATAGAAATTTTCAGGGTGATCCGTCAAGCAGAGGCCTAGAAAAAGGGGATTTGAAAAAAATATGATTTCCTATATTAATTCCCAAATGAGCTTTGAACACGACTACAGCCCGAGCCGCTGGACGACATTACACCAAGTTTGGCAGGAAGGTAGATTCTGATTCACAGATCAGGCTTTCAGATATCCAGAGTAAATCCATTCAGTAGTTGTTGGGAAATTTAGGGGAAAGCAAATAAGGATGTCTGGACGGAGTCTAAGCACAGATCTCATGGTGGGATATGGTTGGCTGACAAAACTTCAACCAGGTAGTGTTTGCAGCCATCTTGGGACTCCGCTTCACCTGAGTCCCACAAAAAACATTTAAATAAAAGAAAAAGGGGCAGAGTAGGAATACCCTGACCCCCTAGGTGTGGTGGTGGGGCCCCCCTGTGACCCCAACAGGGCTGAAAATCTCTTTTGTTTAAAAAAAGTCCCAACCCATTCTCAAACATTCTGCAAATGCGCCTCCTGGTGCACTACTGTATGGGGGATGAAGTCCCCTTGGCTGATGAGGGCCGTTGGAGGCTGAGAAACCCCACTGTTGCCACAAGTAAGTCCCCCACAATGGGTTTTCTCAGATCTTGTCTGAGGCCCTTCCACCTGTGACCCCGACAGGGCTAAAAATCTCTTTTGTTTTAAAAAAGGCCCCAACCCTTTCTCAAACATTCTGCAAATGCACCTCCTGGTGCACTATTGGTTGGGGGATGAAGTGCCCTTGGCTGATGTGGGCCGTTGGGGGCTGAGAACCCCCACCGTTGCCACAAGTCAGTCCCCCACAATGGGATTGCTCAGATCTTGTCTGAGGCCCTTCCCCCTTTCTCGCCACTCTGCAATCCAGCCACCTGGCACACTATTCTTGGGGGAATAAAGTCTAGGTGTGAGTGTGCCCGTAAACTCTGCTTCACCGGCGATTGGAGGAGTTTTTCCAAACTCTCCATTCCATGCGATACATTGATTGGCAAAACTTTGCAAACTCTGCCAGCAGAATGGAGTTTACCACCCACCCCTATCAGAGACTCAGACACTCACTAACCAATCCACTCAGACACTCATATACCCACTTACATCCCCACTCATACTCTCTCACACCCACTTACAAACCTACTCAGACACTAATACACCCACTGAAACAGTCATGCACTCACTTACACACTCAGTATCAAAGGTTAGAGGTTACAGTTAGGAAATAAGTTTAAAAAACCTTACAAATTCACTTACAAAATAAAAGATTACAGGGACATTATAGTAAGAAATAGAATTTTTTTTAAAACATTGAAATTCACTGAAAACAACAAAGGTTACAGGTACATTATAGTTATGAAATAAAATACATAAAAACCTTAGAAATTAACTGGAAAAAACAAAGATTCCATGGATGTTATAGTTAGGCTCAGATTTCACTCATGCAAAACCAGTGAAATTCAGCAATTACATTTACCTGAGCTAACTGTAACTTATGCCCGTAAAGCAATGCTTATGACCTCACATAATAAATCACTCATGACATGGCCAGTGATATCACTGATGACAGCTCAAATGACATCAGTAATGACATCACTGATGACATCATACACAGAACCACTCAGATACCCTTTCTCACACCCCCATACAACCTATCATATGCCCTCTCACACAACCACACAAACACTCACATATCCAGTCACAGACACATAAAAGTGTTTATACAGGCACTCACTTATCCATAGAGCCACTCATGCATCCACTCACTCACTCATGGAGTCTGATCATACAACCAGCCACGCACCCATACAGCTACTCAGACAGCCACACACTCACCCATACAGCTATTGACACACCCAGTTATTCACCTATACAGCCACTCATTTACCCATACAACCACTCATTCACTCACTCACTCACACACCCATACAACCTCTTACATACCAATTCACACATTCATATAGCCACTCAAACAGCCACTCACTCACAGATATAGCTTCTCAATAGAGCCACTCACCCACCCATTCAACCACTCACTCACTCACTCACTCACACAGCCACACACCCATACAACCACTTATATACCAATTCACACACCCATACAACCACTCAAAGAGTCACTCACTCACCCATACAGCCAAATCCAAAGACACTTACTCTTCCATACAGCCACTCACACACCAACTCACTTAAAGAAAAACTCACTCAAACATCCACTCACTCATCTATACTGCCACTTATACACCCAGTCACTCACTCATACAGCCATTCAGACACCCACTCACTCACCCATGCAGTCACTCACACACCCACTCACTTACTGATACAGCCACTAACATGCCCACTCACTCACCAATACAGCCACTCACACAGCGACACAGCTTCTCACACACCCATGTACACACCCATACAGTCACTCACACACACCAATAAAGCCACTCAGATACATACAGTCACTTACATAATATATGTTTGAAGTAGTATCACTCATTACTAGTACACTTAGTATACTAATTTAAATTTTGTAGTAGCTAAGTATATATGTTTAATACTCATAAACTCTAGGGAAACACTTACAGGATGATGTCATTAGTGATGTCATCAGTGATATCACTGACAATGTCATGAGTGATATAATATGTGAGGTCATTAGCAGTGTATTGCAGGTGTGTAAGTTATAGTTAGCTCAAGTCAGTATAATTGTTGAATTTCACTGGTTTTGTAAGAGTGAAATCTAAGCCTAACTAGAACTTCCCTACATTTGCAGAGTTGTGGAGAAGGGGGCATGGCCTGCAAAGTCCTCACAGCAATCATGCTCTGTAGAACTTATTGGAGGTAAAAGGAGGGGAAGTTGGCCCCCAAGGACCCTCTGGAGCCAAGGGGACTTTATCCCCCAACCAGCAGTGCACCAAGAGGTACATTTGAAGAGTGGTGGAGAAAGGGGGCATGGCCTCCGACAACCTCTCAGCAATCCCACTGTGTGGGACTTACTGGAGGTACCAGGAGGGGTAGTTGGCCCCCAAGGACCCTCTGAAATCAAGGGAAGGGACTTCATCCCCCACCAGAGTGGTGGTGAAAGGGGATAGGCCTTTAACAACCTCTTAGCAATCCCACTGTGTGGGACTTATTGGAGGTAATGAGAGGGGTTGTTGGCCCCAAAGGACCCTTAGCAGCCAAGGAGACTTCATCCCTCAACAAGATGTGCGCAAGGAGGCCCCTTAGCACAGTAGTACTAAAGGGGATGGGGCTCCGGCGACTTCTCCCAGTGTTGTTTCTTTTCTTTTTGTTTTTTTAGGGAGGGGGGACTATATCGCCCCCTTCCCAGGGCCTATTTTGGCACTGGGGACCCCATCCCCTGGGGCCAGGCCTTTTTGAATGGTGGAGGCCAGCCAATTTTGGCCCTTGGGTTCCTATCCCCCAGGGCCTGATCTTTTCTTTACTTTCTTTTTAAACATACAAGAGGGGGGCGTGGCCCCCACCCCAGGCCGATTTAAGCCCCGGGGACCCCATTCCCTGGGGCTGGCCTTTTCTTTGGTTTTTTTTTTATATGGGGAGGGCCCCCCTCCCCGGGCAGATTTTGGACCCCATCCTCCAGACGCAGCCATGTAGAGATGGAATGGTTGTGCAATAGCTTGGATAAAGGTTGATCTATTGAGCATGAGTAAAAATAATGAATTTATTTCAAGATGCAACCATGTGGCATTACAGAAATGTTACAACATAATGAGCAAGGTTTTAATGGTAACCATTTATAGATCTAGCATGCATGAAGTGTGTTTGAAAAACATAAAAGTACATCAAAAGATGGCCGCCATGGTTGATGTAGATTGTGCTATGGAGGACTCCACATAGTCCTATGTTGATGGTGGTGGGAAATCACATGATTTAAAAAGAATGTTGTAGTAAACAGTAATCACACCGGACCAAGGAGTGGAGGCTCCAAAACGCGTCAGGCGTTTTTAAGCTGCCGTAATTTGAAATAAACATGGTGATGAATGAAGAGTCCTGGCTGTCTCGAGTATGTATACGTGGATGACGTATTAATTACGGGAGGTGTTGGAGTGTTCTATATATATATATTCACTGAAAAAACCATAGGTTTTAGGGACAGTTATAGTTAGTTGGACATTTCACTCGTACAAAACCATAGAAATTCCCCCGTTATAGTTAGTTCAGCTAACTATAACTCGCGCCCCAGCAATGCACTGCTGATGATGTCACATATTACATCACTCATGACATGGTCAGTGACATCACTGATGACATCACTGATGACATCTCAAATGACATCACTGATGACATCACTGATGACATCATCCAGTGACTGTGTTTCTGTAAAGTTTAAATATGTTTAATATATATAGGGAAAGGCGTATTGAAGAATGAGTGGGTGTATAAGTGTCTGAATGGATGATTTAGTACGTGAGTGACTGACTCTACAAGTGAGTGATTAAATGTATCTTACTGAATGCATGGGTTAGTGACTAAACTGTGTGAATGTCTGTATCCGTCTGTCTGTTGGTTTGTAAGCGGCTGCATGGCTTTCTGAATAGCTACATGAGTGTCTACATGGGTTATTGATTGATTGTCTGAGTATCTGTATGGGTGCCTGAGTGTTTGTGTGGGTGGGGTTTGTGTGACTCTGTGCATAGATGTGTGAGTAGGTGATTCACTGGGTGCATGGTTTCAAGAGTGCATCTGTGATGGACTGTATGGGTGGTTGAGTGTGTGTATGGGTGTGTTAGTGATTGAATGTATATCTCAGTGGTACATGTGTGAGTAACTACATATGTGAAAGGCAGTATATATGTGTGTTGGAGTATATAAATGGCTATAAATGAGAGTGTGTGATTGTGAGAGTGGCTGTATGGATGAGTGTGTACTTGTATCAGTGATTGTATAAGAGCGTAAGAATGTGCTAGTATTTGTATGAGTTAGTGAGCTGGTGTGTGTATAACTGTATAGGTGAGTAAATGGGTGTGTGATTAAGTTTTTTGCATGACTGACTAGGTGTGTGAGTACCTCTATGGATGAGTGGCGGTGTGTGAGTGTTTATATAGGTGTATGAGTGCATATGATAGTCCTGTACTGAGTGACTAAGTATGAGTGACTGTACGGGTGAGTGAGTGGATGTGTGTGTAGACCTAAGAATCAGTGAGTGGGTATGTAGTTTTTGGTGTTGGAGTGTCTATGGTTTTGAGAATGGCAGTCTGTAATTTAGAGTGGGTGCATCAAAAGTTATATTAGGGTGTGAGAAGATGCATGAAATTATCACATGGTTGATGTCATCAGTGATGTCATTTGAGATGTCATCAGTGATGTCATCAGTGATGTCACTGACCATGTCATGAGTGATGTAATATGTGACGTCATCAGCAGTGCATTGCAGGGGCGCGAGTTATAGTTAGCTGAACTTACTATAACAGGGGAATTTCTATGGTTTTGTACGAGTGAAATGTCCAACTAACTATAACTGTCCCTAAATCCTATGGTTTTTTCAGTGAATTTCAAAGGTTTTTTAAATGCTAATTTCTAACTATAACGTGTCTGAAACCTATGGTTTTTTCAGTGAATTTCAAAGGTTTTTTAAATGCTTATTTCTAACTATAACGTGCCTGAAACCTATGATTTTTAAGTGAAGTTCAAAGGTTTTTTTAAATGCTAGTTTCTAACTATGCCTACAGAGGTAGGACATGTGAAGAAAGAAGAAAAAACGCACAGAAAGAAGCAAAAGATGTGCAGAAAGAACCAACAGAGGAGCAGAAAGAGGCCTTGTTGCAAAATCATCCTGTGCCCACAACTTTTTCAGACGGGTACTGGTGGTAACTGACTCTGACTAACCAGAGCCAGTGCTATGCTAAAAGACACTTAGAATACAGTCAAAACACCTACATACACTAGGGAACACTATGCGTTGGGGTACCCCTGTGATTAGCATGACCTCCTCTGCAAGTCCCTAGTACATAATAGGGCAGGGGGATTAAAACTACCTCTTAAAACGCGCTACAGGGCGCGTTTGCACAGTGGTGAAGGGAGGGGGGCCTGAGGTGACATGTGTGCAAACGCACCCCGTGGCGCGTTTTAAGTTGCGGGATTAAGTCCCCTTGAATTCTGAGGGTCCCTGGGGCCCAACTAGCCCCCCAGGTACCTACAGTTAGGACCAAAGAGCTGAGTTGCAGAGAGGCGTTCTGAGGCCACGCACCTTTTTCACCTCTTTGCAACGCAACTCTGTTGTGCTTACTGAAGGTACCTGGTGGGCTAGTTGGCCCCCAGGGTCCCTCAGGATTCAAAGGGAATTAATTCCCCAACTTAAAACGCACCACAGGGCGTGTTTGCGCACATGTCACCTGAGGCCCCGCCCCCTCCCTTCACCACTGTGCAAACGCGCCCCGTGGTGCGTTTTAAGTTGGGGGATTAGGTCACCTTGAATCCTGAGGGTCCCTGGGGCCCAACTAGCCCACTAGGTACTTCCAGTAAGCACCACAGGCCTGCGTTGCAACGCCTGTAACAAATTGTGCAGTTGTGTTTAGGTAGTGAAGAGGGTCGTGCTGGGGGGATTGTTTTAGGGTTTAGGGTAGTGCAGTGGTGTTTGGGTAGTGTAGGGGGTCATGCTGGGGGTAGATTTAGGGTTTAGGGTAGTGCAGTGGTGTTTGGGTAGTGTAGGGAGTCGTGCTGGGGGGATTGTTTTAGGGTTTAGGGTAGTGCAGTGGTGTTTGGGTAGTGTAGGGGGTCGTGCTGGGCGTAGTGTTTTAGGGTTTAGGGTAGTGCAGTGGTGTTTGGGTAGTGTAGGGGGTCGTGCTGGGGGTAGTGATTTAGGGTAGTGCAGTGGTGTTTGGGTAGTGTAGGGGGTACTGCTGGGGGTAGTGTTTTAGGGTTTAGGGTAGTGCAGTGGTGTTTGGGTAGTGTAGGGATACTGCTGGGAGTAGTGTTTTAGGGTTTAGGATAGTGCAGTGGTGTTTGGGTAGTGTAGTGGTTCGTGCTGGGGGTAGTTTTTTAGGGTTTAGGGTAGTGCAGTGGTGTTTGTGTAGTGTAGGGGGTAGTGTTTTAGGGTTTAGGGTAGTGCAGTGGTGTTTGTGTAGTGTAGGAGGTCGTGTTTTAGGGTTTAGGGTAGTGCAGTGGTCTTTGGGTAGTGTAGGGAGTCGTGCGGGGGTAGTGTTTTAGGGTTTAGGGTAGTGTAGGGGGTCATGCGGGGGGTAGTGTTTTAGGGATTAGGGTAGTGCATTGGTGTTTGGGTAGTGTAGGGGTCATGCGTGGGTAGTGTTTTAGGGTTTAGGGCAGTGCAGTGGTGTTTGGGTAGTGTAGGGGGTCGTGCTGGGGGAGTGTTTTAGGGTTTAGGGCAGTGCAGTGGTGTTCGGGTAGTGTAGGGGGTCGTGCTGGGGGAGTGTTTTAGGGTTTAGGGCAGTGCAGTGGTGTTCGGGTAGTGTAGGGGGTCGTGCTGGGGGAGTGTTTGAGGGTTTAGGGCAGTGCAGTCGTGTTCGGGTAGTGTAGGGTGTTGTGCTGGGGGTAGTATTTTAGGGTTTAGGGTAGTGCAGTGGTGTTCGGGTAGTGTAGGGGGTCGTGCTGGGGGTAGTGTTCTAGGGTTTAGGGCAGTGCAGTGGTGTTTGGGCAGTGTAGGGGGTAATGCTGGGGGTGGTGTTTTAGGGTTTAGGGCAGTGCAGTGGTGTTCGTGCAGTGTAGAGGGTCGTGCTGGGGGTGGTGTTTCAGGGTTTAGGGCAGTGCAGTGGTGTTCGGGCAGTGTAGAGGGTGGTGTTTCAGGGTTTAGGGCAGTGCAGTGGTGTTCGGGCAGTGTAGGGGGTCGTGCAGGGGGTGGTGTTTCAGGGTTTAGGGCAGTGGTGTTCGGGCAGTGTAGGGGGTCGTGCTGGGGGTGGTGTTTCAGGGTTTGGGGCAGTGCAGTGGTGTTCGAGCAGTAAAGGGGTCGTGCTGGGGTGGTGTTTCAGGGTTTAGGGCAGTGCAGTGGTGTTCGGGCAGTGTAGGGGCGGTGCAGGGGGTGGTGTTTCAGGGTTTAGGGCAATGCAGTGGTGTTCGGGCAGTGTAGGGGTGCTGCAGGGGGTGGTGTTTCAGGGTTTAGGGCAGTGCAGTGGTGTTCGGGCAGTGTAGGGGTCATGCAGGGGTGGTGTTTCAGGGTTTAGGGCAGTGCAGTGGTGTTCTGGCAGTGTAGGGGGTCGTGCTGGGGCTGGTGTTTCAGGGTTTAGGGCAGTACAGTGGTGTTCGGGCAGTGTAGGGGGTCGTGCTGGGGCTGGTGTTTCAGGGTTTAGGGCAGTGCAGTGGTGTTCGGGCAGTGTAGGGGGTTGTGCTGGGGCTGGTGTTTCAGGGTTTAGGGCAGTGCAGTGGTGTTCGGGCAGTGTAGGTGGGTCGTGCTGGGGCTGGTGTGTCAGGGTTTAGGGCAGTGCAGTGGTGTTCGGGCAGTGTAGGGGGTCATGCTGGGGCTGGTGTTTCAGGGTTTAGGGCAGTGCAGTGGTGTTCGGGCAGTGTAGGGGGTCTTGCTGGGGCTGGTGTTTCAGAGTCTAGGGCAGTGCAGTGGTGTTCGGGCAGTGTAGGGGGTCTTGCTGGGGCTGGTGTTTCAGGGTTTAGGGCAGTGCAGTGGTGTTTGGGCAGTGTAGGGGGTCGTGCTGGGGCTAGTGTTTCAGGATTCAGGGCAGAGCAATGGTGTTCAGGGAGTGTAGGGGTTTTGCTGGAGGTGGTGTTTCAGGGTTTAGGGCAGTGCAGTGGTGTTCGTGCAGTGTAGGGGGTGGTGTTTCAGAGTTTAGGGCAGTGGTGTTCAGGCAGTGTAGGGGTCTTGCTGGGGTTGATGTTTCAGGGTTTAGGGCAGTGCAGTGGTGTTCGGCCAGTGTAGGTGGTCTTGCTGGGGGTGGTGTTTCAGGCTTTAGTGCAGTGGTGTTCGGGCAGTGTAGGGGGTCGTGCTGGGGGTGGTGTTTCAGGGTTTAGAGCAGTGCAGTGGTGTTCCGGCAGTGTAGGAGGTCGTGCAGGGGGTGGTGTTTCAGGGTTTAGGGAAGTGCAGTGGTGTTCGGGCAGTGTAGGGGTCGTGCTGGGGGTGGTGTTTCAGGGTTTAGGGCAGTGCAGTGGTGTTCAGGCAGTGTAGGGTGTCGTGCTGAGGGGTGGTGTTTCAGGGTTTAGGGCAGTGCAGTGGTGTTCGGGCAGTGTAGGGGGTCGTGCAGGGGGTGGTGTTTCAGGGTTTAGGGCAGTGCAGTGGTGTTCGGCCAGTGTAGGTGGTCTTGCTGGGGGTGGTGTTTCAGGCTTTAGTGCAGTGGTGTTCGGGCAGTGTAGGGGGTCTTGCTGGGGGTGGTGTTTCAGGGTTTAGGGCAGTGCAGTGGTGTTCGGGCAGTGTAGGGGGTCTTGCTGGGGCTGGTGTTTCAGGGTTTAGGGCAGTGCAGTGGTGTTCGGGCAGTGTAGGGGGTCGTGCTGGGGCTGGTGTTTGAGGGTTTAGGGTAGTGCAGTGGTTTTCGGGCAGTGTAGGGGTCGTGCTGGGGCTGGTGTTTCAGGGTTTAGGGCAGTGCAGTGGTTTTTGGGCAGTGTAGGCGGTCGTGATGGGGCTGGTGTTTCAGGGTTTAGGGCAGTGCAGTGGTGTTCGAGCAGTGTACAGGGTTGTGCTGGGGCTGGTGTTTCAGGGTTTAGGGCAGTGCAGTGGTGTTTGGGCAGTGTAGGGGGTCATGCTGGGGGTGGTGTTTCAGGGTTTAGGGCAGTGCAGTGGTGTTCGGGCAGTGTAGGGGGTCGTGCTGGGGCTGGTGTTTCATGGTTTAGGGCAGTGCAGTGGTGTTCGGGTAGTGTAGGGGGTCATGCTGGGGGTGGTGTTTCAGGGTTTAGGGCAGTGCAGTGGTGTTCGGGCAGTGTAAGGGGTCATGCTGGGGGTGGTGTTTCAGGGTTTAGGGCAGTGCAGTGGTGTACGGGCAGTGTAGGGGGTTTTTCTGGGGTTGGTGTTTCAGGGTTTAGGGCAGTGGTGTTTGGGCAGTGTAGGGGGTCTTGTTGGGGTAGTGTTTCGGGGTTTAGGGCAGTGCAGTGGTGTTCGTGCAGTGTAGGGGGTCGTGCTGGGGGTGGTGTTTCAGGGTTTAGGGCAGTGCAGTAGTGTTCGGGCAGTGTAGGGGATCGTGCAGGGGTGGTGTTTCAGGGTTTATGGCAGTGCAGTGGTGTTCGGGCAGTGTAGGGGTCGTGCTGGGGCTGGTGTTTCAGGGTTTAGGGCAGTGCAGTGGTGTTCGGGCAGTGTAGGGGGTCGTGCAGGGGGTGGTGTTTCAGGGTTTAGGGCAGTGCAGTGGTGTTCGGGCAGTGTAGGGGTCGTGCTGGGGCTGGTGTTTCAGGGTTTAGGGCAGTGCAGTGGTGTTCGGGCAGTGTAGGGGGTCTTGCTGTGGGTGGTGTTTCAGGGTTTAGGGCAGTGGTGTTCGGGCAGAGTAGGGGGTCTTGCTGGGGGTGATGTTTCAGGGTTTAGGGCAGTGCAGTGGTGTTCGGGCAGTGTAGGGGTCTTGCTGGGGGTAGTGTTTCAGGGTTTAGGGCAGTGCAGTGGTGTTCGTGCAGTGTAGGGGGTCGTGCTGGGGATGGTGTTTCAGGGTTTAGGGCAGTGCAGTGGTGTTCGGGCAGTGTAGGGGGTCGTGCAGGGGTGGTGTTTCAGGGTTTAGGGCAGTGCAGTGGTGTTCGGGCAGTGTAGGGGGTCGTGCTGGGGGTGGTGTTTCAGGGTTTAGGGCAGTGCAGTGGTGTTCGGGCAGTGTAGGGGGTTGTGCTGGGGGTGGTGTTTCAGGGTTTAGGGCAGTGGTGTTCGGGCAGTGTAGGGGTCTTGCTGGGGGTGATGTTTCTGGGTTTAGGGCAGTGCAGTGGTGTTCGGGCAGTGTAGGAGGTCTTGCTGGGGGTAGTGATTCAGGGTTTAGGGCAGTGCAGTGGTGTTCGGGCAGTGTAGGGGTCATGCTGGAGGTGGTGTTTCAGGGTTTAGGGCAGTGCAGTGGTGTTCGGGCAGTGTAGGGGGTCGTGAAGGGGTGGTGTTTCAGGGTTTAGGGCAGTGCAGTGGTGTTCGGGCAGTGTAGGGGGTCGTGCTAGGGTATGTGTTTCAGGGTTTAGGGCAGTGCAGTGGTGTTCGGGCAGTGTAGGGGTCGTGCAGGGGCTGGTGTTTCAGGGTTTAGGGCAGTGCAGTGGTGTTCGGGCAGTGTAGTGGGTCGTGCTGGGGGTAGTGTTTTAGGGTTTAGGGTAGTGCAGTGGTGCTTGTGTAGTGTAGGGGGTCGTGCTGGGGGTAGTGTTTTAGGGTTTAGGGTAGTGCAGTGGTGTTTGTGTAGTGTAGGGGGTCATGTTTTAGGGTAGTGCAGTGGTGTTTGGGTAGTGTAGGGGTCGTGCTGGGGGTAGTGATTTAGGATTTAGGTTAGTGCAGTGGTGTTTGGGTAGTGTAGGGGTCGTGCTGGAGGTTGTGTTTTAGGGTTTAAGGTAGTGCAGTGGTGTTTGTGTAGTGTAGGGGGTCGTGCTGGGGTAGTGTTTTAGGGTTTAGGGTAGTGCAGTGGTGCTTGTGTAGTGTAGGGGGTCGTGCTGGGGGTAGTGTTTTAGAGTTTAGGGTAGTGCAGTGGTGTTTGTGTAGTGTAGGGGGTCATGTTTTAGGGTAGTGCAGTGGTGTTTGGGTTGTGTAGGGGTCGTGCTGGGGGTAGTGTTTTAGGATTTAGGTTAGTGCAGTGGTGTTGGGGTAGTGTTTTAGGGTTTAGGGTAGTGCAGTGGTGTTTGTGTAGTGTAGGGGGCCATGCTGGGGGTAGTGTTTTAGGGTTTAGGATAGTGCAGTGGTGCTTGTGTAGTGTAGGGGGTCGTGCTGGGGTAGTGTTTTAGGGTTTAGGGTAGTGCAGTGGTGTTTTTGTAGTGTAGGGGGTAATGTTTTAAGATGCAACGCTCCAATACCTGACCAGTCTGCACTACATAAAACTGCAAAAACTAAAAATAAAAAGTGTTTTGCACACTTTTGTCATTGGGCTATATGTGGGCTACATCTGGGTAATATTTGTGCTACATTTGGGCTCTTTTTTCACTGGTGGCCATCTTGGAAGACTTCTTTGTTATGAAGTTTCCTAATTTCCTCATTTACTGCAGTCTCCTCAGTAGGAAATGCTTTCAGTTTTTTACTTTGATTCCATCAAGAAGGCATTCAGATGTGTCACACATTTGCCATAAATTCAGAATGTTATTACTCTAGTTGTTCATTAGATCACTGTAGTAAAGCTACTGCTCACCAAGGAGTTAACTGGAAGTCTACTGCTGGTATTGAAAGTGATTGTTTCAGTCTGCATGTCAGAATTTTCTAATGAAATAGAAGAGGATTTGAGATCTCACTTAAAACATGCACTAAATTTTCTTTTTGCAGCACTAACCATAATTTCTATGGCAAAATGAACCCCCTCATTTTGTTCCTTTTTAAATTAAATGTTTTAAGTGTTACCAGTTTATTCCAATCAAGATGGCTTCAGGTGTGCCATACTTTTGTCATAAGTAAGGCTGTTAGCACTCTAGTTGTTCTTTAGAACACTCTGGGAAGCTGCAGTAGAACACAAAGGCATCAACTGACAGGCTGCTCCTGTTGAAATATAACAGGAAGATATTTGAGATCTCACTTAAAACATGTCCTAATTTTTCTTTCTACAGCACTAACCATAATTTCTATGGCAAAATGAACCCCCTCATTTTGTTCCTTTTTAAATTAAATGTGT
The DNA here is from genome assembly GCA_963921515.1 of Calotriton arnoldi. Lineage (NCBI taxonomy): Eukaryota > Metazoa > Chordata > Amphibia > Caudata > Salamandridae > Calotriton > Calotriton arnoldi. The sequence goes on along the minus strand of CAWUFW010008902.1, from coordinate 204,437 downwards.
TAAGTTTTACCAGTTTATTCCAATCAAGATGGCTTCAGGTGTGCCATACTTTTGTCATAAGTAAGACTGTTAGCGCTCTAGTTGTTCTTTAGAACACTCTGGGAAGCTGCAGTAGAACACAAAGGCATCAACTGACAGGCTGCTCCTGTTGAAATATAACAGGAAGATATTTGAGATCACACTTGAAACATGTCCTAATTTTTCTTTCTACAGCACTAACCATAATTTCTATGACAAAATGAACCCCATCATTTTGTTCCTTTTTAAATTAAATGTTTTAAGTGCTACCAGTTTATTCCAATCAAGATGGCTTCAGGTGTGACATACTTTTGTCATAAGTAAGACTGTTAGCGCTCTAGTTGTTCTTTAGAACACTCTGGGAAGCTGCAGTAGAACACAAAGGCATCAACTGACAGGCTGCTCCTGTTGAAATATAACAGGAAGATATTTGAGATCACACTTGAAACATGTCCTAATTTTTCTTTCCAGAGCACTAACCATAATTTCTATGACAAGATGAACCCCATTAATTTGTTCCTTTTTAAATTAAATGTTTTAAGTGTTACCAGTTTATTCCAATCAAGATGGCTTCAGGTGTGCCATACTTTTGTCATAAGTAAGGCTGTTAGCACTCTAGTTGTTCTTTAGAACACTCTGGGAAGCTGCAGTAGAACACAAAGGAATCAACTGACAGTCTCTGCCCTTGTTGGATGTACATGTTTTACTGAGAATGTCAGACTTCATTCTCACATGACTGAGAAAGATAATGTGAATTTACAGAAAATATGCTCTCATTTTAGCTTCTGGAGCACCTTCCAAAACTGTATGGGACAAGCATGTGAAAATAGTTCTCTCAAACATGATTCATGATATCCCAGCAGAAGGTTTTTCACAGGGTAAAATCACCTTAGAACACACCACAATTCCTGAAATTAGTATGGTACCATCAACAAATGAATTCTAATGTAACTAAAGTCTGTTATCACCCTTTATAGTTCTCCTTTTGGTAACCCTCAAAATCTTCGATTCACTACAATGCATTTATATTGGTCCCAAGATGGCTGCCAGCAATTCCAGGATGAAGTGCTGACAGCCAATCAGATCTCACGATGACATGTGTGGTTAGGCTCCGCCCAGATATATATGTGTTTTTACTTTTAATTTTCTCAGCAACTACTGAACGGATTTACACCATTTAACAAAAGGGTTCTTTTTGAACCAAGAACTACCTCTTTGCCAAATTTGGTGTAATTCCGTTCAGCAGTTCGGGCTGTAGCCTTGCATAAAGTTTCCTATGGGAAATTGATTTTTTGACTCTTATTTTTTAATTTCTCCGCAACTACTGAACGGATTTACACCATTTAACAAAAAGGGTTCTTTCTGAACCAAGAACTACCTCTTTGCCAAATTTGGTGTAATTCCGTTCAGCAGTTCGGGCTGTAGCCGTGTCTAAAGTTTCCTATGGGAAAATGAATGGGGAAAACACGTTTTGGGACCCCCCTTTTTCTCGGCCCCCACTTGACGAATCACCCTGAGACTTTCAGGGTAGGAGCGGACCGGAGCAGGCCATAAAGTTTGAAAATTTCGCGAAGATTCGTCAACCGACGCAAGAGTTATTTCAAATAGAATGTCGCGGATTTCCTATGGAAAATAGGTCCTAACTATAACTATCTACTGGCGACCGCCAGTAGATAATATATATATATGTATATATATATATATATATATACATACATACATATATTCAACAAACAATTTCCGCCTTGCCCAGAAATAATCCAGCACTCCGAGGGGATTAGTTATCTTCAATATTTATTTGAGCAATGGCATCCACGAGTTCCGGCTGTCAACGCAGCCTTGTTCACGATACATAGAGCCATTCTTTTAAACTTTAAATACACTTCTACTAAAATGCAAACACTGACAAAGGACATTTCCCAGATGCACATCTAAGCCGCATTTTCACAGCAAAGATGGGCGCCATCTTGGAGTTGGTTTTTACTTATTGAATTACAAGTAATTTCTATGCGAGTGCATTCAAATAAAGAATTTTATCCAACTTTTCACAATGTATATTTATCACTGTTTATAAAAATTTCCAAAAACGTACATAGATACATTTTTATAAAAATTCATTTCGTTTCTAAAATTGCTTCTTGATCCACTTTTATACCAACTCTTGTTTATACGCCAATTAAAAAATGTCAATACATTTCATTCAATTGCGATAATGGCTTAGTTAAAGTGCAAAGTGCTCCAGTACTAATCTAAAGTGCAAGTGCTTATATATTTCTCGAGTATGTATACGTGGACGAAGTATTAATTACGGGAGGTGTTGGAGTGATATATATATATATATATATATATATACATATATATATTATAGTATTCCTTTGAAAAAGGAGGACGACGCCGTGTGCGATTCAAAATTCATTTATTTTGTCAAACCGCAATCGGACGCGTTTCGGCTGATTCCAGCCGTGCTCACCAATGACGCGGGAGCATTCACGTCACGTTTTTATCCAACACCATTTTAAATTAGTGAAACTACAAGTGTATAGACATTAACAACAGACCCGTACTTCCTGCATTTAATATACGCAGGTCACGCCTATTGACACAGTGACAAACTACAGATTCATAGACATAAACAACAGATCTGTAGTTTTAGTATTATTGCGTCCCCGGTTCAATCCGTTTTACCGCAACTGTGTTCATTCTGTACATACAATACTTGTAGATGATTACATACAAACATTGCGATTAAAAAACATCTCAAAGATTATGCGTCTTTAAAAATTCAACATACATGATTAGAATGTCCAATTTCCTCGCAAATGCATAGCTCCGCATAATAGGCGATCTTTTATGCCATTAAGATCGCCAACTCAATCAGTGCCAATATTGGTATTGTCCCGCCCAAGTGGGCATTAACATTTCAACAGTACATTGTACATGATATTTAAGGGTAACTGCTGTGCAAAAAAATTTAAAGTGCTCATGTTGTTACGTGAAAGTGAAATAAAGTGAATTTAAAAACGTTACTATTAAAAACTTAGCAATTCCATTTGCTATTTTTCTGAATGCTGAAGGGAAAGAGGAATTCACGCCAACTATCAATGTTACTCACAGATGGGTATGTAAATGTTCCCCTGTGTTGAGACCGTTTGGACTTTTGGAATTGAACTCAATTATGTATTTTGACTCCAGTTTTCTCAAGGCTTTTTCTCGATTTCCACCCCTCTCTTTTATGGGTACCGAATCGATCACATAATATATAAGGCCTTTGACATCATGATTGTGCCTTTCACCAAAGTGACGCGCTACGGAGTAAGTTTTGTCCCCATTTTTAATAGCACGAATATGTTGTAACACGCGTTTATGTACTTCTAATGTTGTGCTACCCACATAATTTAATTTGCAGGGACATTGCAAAACATATACTGCATGATCAGTTTTACAAGTATATCTTCCTTTGATTTTCTTAGATCTAGGATTAAGGTCTGTTGTGTAAGCCTCCATGTTTTTACCAAATTGGCAGGCCTTACATTTTGAACATTTCAAGAATCCTTGCTTTCTTTTCAACCATGTAGGCCCACTAGTTGTTTTTACTTCTTTAAGTGTATTACTCACTAGACTCTGTCTCATGCTGGGTGCTCTTCTAAAAGTAATTGATGATTTACGAGGAGCCAATCTTCCCAGAATTGGATCATTGCTTATCAGAAACCAATATTTGTTAATGATCTCTCTTATACTGCTTTGTTGTAGACTATATCCCGTTATTAATCTAAAATGGGATTGTTGTTCTTTTTTCTGGTTTTCTTTTTCCTTTTTCTTAAAAAGGACTTGCTATCTGCCCTTTTTGTCTACCTTTGTTAGTGCAGTATTTACCCATTCATCTGGGTAGCCTCTTTTACGGAATCTGGTCTTTAAAGTTTGAATTTCCTTTTGTGCTTCGATCCTTTCACTGCAGTTTCTTTTAACCCTTAAGCCCTCCCCATATGGGATGCTCCTCACTAGACTAGTTGGGTGAAAGCTGGATGCGTGTAAAAGGGTATTGCCCGCAGTGGGTTTTCTATACAATTTGGTTTCTAATCGATTATTGGTCACATACACAGTCAGATCTCAAAAATTGACACTTTGTGTACTCGGGGTACCCTTGAAGTGCAGGTTCAAATTATTGATCTCAATCTGTTATAAGAAATCTCTGCTTCTTCTTTTGTACCTCTCCAAACAACAAACAGATCATCGATATAAAATACCAATGAACTGCGTTATTTTCCCATATTCCAGGATATTGCGATTGGATCACCTGCTCCTCCCACCAGCCCATATGCAGATTCGCATAGCTGGGGGTGAAGCAGGTGCCCATCGCAGTTCCGCACTTCTGATGAAACAATTCCTTATTAAAAAGGAAAAAATAGTTGTTAAGGCAAGTTTCTATCATTCTGACCAACATGAATGTATGGTGCTATAATTTAAGTGATCGGGCACCCAGGAAATGTTTAACTGCATTGAGGCCATCAGTATGTGAAATACTAGTATATAGTGTGGAAACATCTATTGTCATCAATAGCAAATTATCCTCCCATGGTATATCAAATATTCTCTTTAGGAACTCCCCCGTATCTTGTATGTATGATGGTAATACCTTGACAAAGGGGGCTAAAAATGTGTCCACATACTTGGAGGTATGTTCAAAGGCACTGCCTATCCCTGATATTATTGGTCATCCAGGGGGGTTTTCAACATCTTTATGCACCTTTGGTATTAGGTACATGACCAGTATTATTGGTGCATCTATTTTGAGATACTGAAACTCCTCCCGGCTAATCAAACCCTGCACTTGCCACTCATACAGTTCCATATTATACTTCAGATGGGAATCTACCATGCTTTCTTTGGTCGCTCGCATATAACAATCGTTTTATTTAATTGAATATATGCCTCCTTGATGTATTTCTCTCTCGACCACAGAACTACATTACCCCCCTTGTCCGAGTTCCTCACTATACAATTACCATCACTTGACAATTTGTTAATCAAGGCAAAGTAGTCCTTTTCTTGCTGTGAAATGCTCTTACAGTGTTTATTGGTAATTTCATATAGACTTTTAAGTTCATTTGTCACCAAATCATTGTACACATCAATCGAGTCTCTATTTGTCATCGGTGTATATCGGGAGGCAGGTCTAAAGCTTGTATGTTCTGTGCCAAATAAATCCACACTCTGCTCTGATCCAGCCGCCTCACCAGTTGACATTGGAATCCTCCCTTCAGTTTCACCTGCTAGGTCTCTCAGATCTAATAAAAGTTCCATATCTCGTATTTGCAGGCTATCTTCATCCATTGAAGGGCTTGGGCCAATCACTTGTGGTTTTGTTTTTTGCATCATGAAATGTTTTTTCAATTTAAGCATTCTCATAAATCAAAATAAATCAATTCTTGTTTGTACATAGTTCATCTTAGATTTCATACAGTGTGACAGTCCCAGAGATAAGATTTTTTCTTCTTGTTCTGAAATGACAATGTTGGTGAGATTGATCACAGTGTTGTCGCCTCCTGAATCCTCATCTTTTAATTCTTGTTCAATTTTTTCTTCTCTACCGGCATTGCGGCGTTTTGACCCTTGCCTCCTCTTGTGCCTCTGCCTCTTCCTCTTTGAGGCTTTGGATTTAGCGGCGGTTGCCGCGGTCTGAGATTGAAGCGTCTCTCTTCACGTAAAAACACAGTTCCTCAATTTCCGAAGGTGCTGGACCTGTTGCTTGCCTGCTCAGACTTTCATCTGCACTTGTTTCTGCTTCCGAGCTGACAATACTGCTTTGCTCTGAACGGGTTTCTGCATTGCATGTTTCACCATAAGTTTTTGGCGACGGAGAGAATCAAATTTTTTAGCGAACGTGTAAATTTGCCCATTGTCATAATTGTGTTTATCTCTTGCAAATTTATGGGCTTTGCGTGTTTTTATTGTAGTTTCCAAAATTTTAATTCTCTCTTTCATTTCATCAAAGAACTTACAAATTCCGTCTTGATCGGTTTCTTTAGCCAGAGTTCCATAGATCTTGTCTATTTCTTCAAATATTCTGCACCTATCGATGTCAGCATATTTCACGAGAATTGCTAACATCCTCCGTGAGGATGAGGGGCGTGGCTTGGCTGGCTGCAAGATGGCCGCACACTAGTGGGCTCTGCCGGCCAAGCTTCAATATCCGGCATAATACTGCAGGTTTTTGAATCCTACCTGCACTTCTCCACCGACTCCTGATTCCTGGCGGCGAGGGGCATCGATCGGAGCTGTCCCTGTGCTCCTGCTCGGCCGGGCGGCTGCGTTCTGCCGTGGTGCGTCGGCGCCTGAGCTGCAATCCGGCTCCTGTGTGGGCCGCGACAACTGCCTCCGGGGTCGTGCGGACTCTTGGTGCCCACCGCGGCTGGCCGGGATCGGAGGTCCGCCCAATCGAGGCTTCCGGTGAGTGGCGCTGCCTCGGGGGCGATTGCTGGTGTGGTTGGGGGTCCGTGGGCTGATCCACCGGGTCCGGGGCAGCGCGGCCTGGCCGCAACTGTTTTGCCTCGCCTCCTGCCTGCGGTCACTGATGGCAGCTTCCCATGCCCGGATCTGGTGAGGGGGCGGCGGTCCCCCCGTGCCTCCTCGCCAGCCCTGCCCCCTGTGTGCTGCGTGCCCTCCCCCGCCTGCTTTTCACCGTGGCCCGGCTGGGCTGAGACCCCCCACGTTGCGGCCTCTGCTCCGCACTACCTCCTCGGCTGCCTGCCTGGTCTCCACCATCGGGCCCACCTGACCTTCGGGCCCGAGTTATTTTGCCACAGCGTTTCCCCGCCTCACCCCTGGGACTGGCAGAGGGGCCCCTGGCGCTCATTCTGTGGGGCCTCGCTCTTGTGGATTCCCAACGTTGGCCTCGTGCTGGGTCCTGTGCCGGGTCCCTGCTGACTGCTGCTGGCTGCTGTGACCTTCGCGGGAGCCCTCCTACGTTGGGGGCCCTCCCCCACCGGCTGCTGGCTCTGGGTGCTGTGGTGTGCCCCCCGGCCGGTGCCCGATAGGGGGGACCTGATTGCGCTTTGTATCCCGGCCTTAGGGAACCTCCTCTGTGCGCCGTGGGACTGGGGGTGTCTACACCCGGCACCTCTACACCTGTTCAATCTCCCCCAACCCTGCTGCCCGTGTCTCGGGGTTGCCTGGCGGGCGGCTGGCCCTCCGCGGCACCTGGTAGTGGCTGCGGTGGGACTGCGGGGGCAGGTTACGCTACATCTGCGATAAACCCATTGGCTTGGCGGTCCCTGGTCTCTCTTACCCCCCCCAGGAGTATATCCTCTGGAGCACGACCGCTTCCGCTGGGGGGGCCCTGCTGGGCTGCATATCGCCTCGTCCTGTTGGCTGCTGGGGGACAGGGCGTTTTTGCTCTTCCTTCATCATGGGGAAGACTGACCCAAAACAGCCCAAGATAGCCTTTGATCTCCGGAGGTCTTCCCGCCAGGACGGGGCTGGCGCTGTGGATGCCGACTCTGCTGCCGTGATGGATGCCCCCTCCGGTCGTGAAGACGATCTGAAAGCCATAATGCTGGATGTCATGACGACCGTGACTGGCATTGCGTCCCAGTTGGACCAACTCTCTGCCCGTCTGGACTCGGTAAAGGCTCGTGTAGACTCCCACGACAATCGTCTGCTTCATGTAGAGACCAGGGTGTCGGACGCCGAGGATGCTGCCACCCAGGACCGTCAAAGACTACTTCAGATGGATAAAATCCTGGCGGTCATCCACGAGAAGAACGAGGACCTGGAGGCCCGCTCCCGCCGGAGCAACCTCCGTATTACGGGCCTTCCGGAATCCACCAACATTACCCGGATGGAGGACTTTGTGGAACAGCTGATAAGGGAACTTTTTGGCGATGCCCTCTCCCCAGTGTTCATCGTGGAGCGTGCACATCGCTCACTTGGCCCGCATCCCGGTCCAGGGCTGCCTCCACGTCCCATCATTGCCAAAATTCTAAATTTCCGTGATCGGGACGCCATTCGTCGAGCGGCACGAGATAAGGGCACCATCAAACATCAGGGTAACACTCTCTCCTTTTACCCGGACTACACTCTTACTGTACAGGCGGCACGGCGGGAGTTCCTTCCGGCAAAGCGCATTCTCCCAAAACACGAGGTTTCGTACTCCTTGGCCTACCCAGTGAAATTGAGGGTCCGTCAGGGGGCAAAGACACTTGTTTTCCCGGATCCAAAAGAGGCCCTTGCATTCGCCAAGAAGCTTGACAGAACGACCAGCTCCTCTCCTTCCAAACCTCAGCCTGGCGGTGCTGATTGTCTAAGTGACAATGACTGAAGTGTGCACACTGGTTTTCCATTTCTTACTGTTTTGTATGATGCCTGAAACCACTTAAGCTTGGCCACCCTGCTTAGTTGCAGGGGTGTATGCCTGGCCTCGCCATGCCCCCGCGGGATGATTCCCTATTCTAAAGTTGGCGTTTCCCCTCCCAGTTGTGGGTTCCCGGGGTGGGGAGGGTGGTTTTCTCAGCCTAATTGGGGGGTTGGAGTGGGTGTGGGGTTGGGGGATGATTGGACGTCTGGGGGGATGGGTTTGTATTGGGTTGTTTTAGTTTTTCAATCTGAAATGTGGATTCATTTCGCCAACGTTGTGTTGTTTTGTATTGTTTTTATTAGCCTAGATATTGACACTGCACTGTGCTTACTGTTTCACTCTGCCGCGAGCCAAATGTCATTGTTTGCTTATGTACACACTACTCCTCTGGTTCAGTCCCCCATCAGTTTGTTGTATGTATTTGGCTTAAGTGTACGGGACACTGTCGCTGCGCGCTGCGGTTCTCGGCTTCAGGGCCCCCTCCCTGCCAGCTTCAGGTCGAAGTGCTTGTCTCATTTTGCCTTGTTCACTGTTGTATCTGATGCACAGATGGTACTCCCCGTGGCGTTCTCCACTTGCACTGCGCAATGTCATCATTAGGTCCATTCCCCCATGGCTGACATAGTTTGCTGGACTTGGAATGTCTGCGGCCTGAATGACCACCGCAAGGCCCGACTGATACACTCACATGTACAGCGACATAGGGTGGACATTTGTCTCCTACAGGAGACGCACCTGATGCCCGGGTCCCTCTCCAGACTCCGGGCGTGCTATTGGGGGGAATCCCACTCCTCTACTTACTCTTCATACGCCAGGGGGGTCTCTATTCTTCTATGCAGGGGTCTTCCTTGGCATACTGACCGGGTGCTTGCTGATCCGGAGGGAAGGTATGTTATCCTTCATGGTACACTATTGGCCCAGCCCGTGACGATCGCCGCGGTCTATGGTCCCAACTCTGACGATCCGGACTTTTTTAACCATATATGGCACCTCATTTCTGCTTGTGGCCCTGCGGCTATCATCTGGGGGGGAGATTTTAATGTTACTCTTTCGGCGGCCCTCGATCGTTCCGGTTCCTACGCGTCCCACCCGCGTGCCACGGTGGCCCTCAAATCGATCCTAACTGACAATTCCCTTTGTGATGCCTGGCGCCACCTCCGGCCTGAATCCCGTGAGGGAACGTGTGTTACTGGCGTGAGGAGCTGCTGGTCGCGTATAGATTTCTGGTTGACCTCCTTGGACGTTCTGACCTGGCTCACTGATGCTGCACACTTGGCACGCACTTTCTCTGACCATGCGCCGGTCCAGCTTTGCCTCCGCCCCCCCCACTCCCCGCAACGTGCTTTCACCTGGCGTCTCCCCCCGAACGCTCTCCGGGACACTGTCTTCTGTGCTGATATTCAAACTGCAATTACTAATTACTTTGACTTAAACACTGGTTCTGTTGATTCGGCTTCGGTACTTTGGGAGGGGTTCAAGGCGGTTATACGGGGTGAATGCATTTCCAAACAGGCCGGTGTGCTTCGTTCCATCCGTAATGTCCTGGCGAAGCTTGAGGATGACATTAAAGAATTAGATGCTGCCCAGGCGAGTAACCCCTGCCCGGAGACGCTGGCGTCGTTCGTCGCAAACATACTGAATTCTCTGAGGAGGCCGCCCGTGAACTTTCATTCTTGGGCAGGGAGGGCCGGGCTCGTCGCTTTGGCGAGGGCGACCGACCGGGACGTACCCATGCCAATCTCCTCCGCCCGCCGCGCGCCGCTTCCTATATTACGGCCCTCAGCGATGGTGGCTCAGCTAGAACCACCTCCCCGGAGGAAATAAAGTCCTGCTGCTTCGATTTTTACTCACAGTTATACTCCGCCGGCACCCCACCGTCTGATGAGACCTTTCAACAATATTTCGAGTCCATTGGGCTGGTCTGGCTCGAGGACCATCACCGGGAATGTTTAGATGCCCCATTTTCTAGGGAGGAAATACTGGCTGCCATCAGTGGACTTCCCGGGGACAAGGCTCCGGGCCTGGATGGCCTACCGGCCTCATTCTACAAAATGTATGCTGATCTCTTGGTACCCCACTTGGCGGCTATGTATGATGAATCCTTTGATTCTGGCCTCTTTCCGCGGTCGCTCCGTGAAGCCGCGATCACTCTGCTTCTTAAACCCGACAAGCCTGCAGACTGTCGCGATTCCTACCGCCCTCTTTCCCTAATAAACATTGACAACAACATTTTCGCCAGACTGATTGCCTCCCGCCTGCTGTTATTAATGCCCCTCATTGCTCTCCCGGACCAATCCGGCTTCATTCCTGGTAGGGCTACCTCGCACAACCTCCGTACAATTTTTGCCGTGTTACATCAAATTAATCCGAGTCTTCCCGCGGTGGCTGCCCTGCTGGACGCTACTAAAGCGTTCGACACGCTTGAGTGGCCCTTTTTATTCTACCTTTACCCCGCATGGGCTTCAGCGAAGTCTTTATCCGCAAGATTAGGTTACTATACACCAACCCCTTGGCACGTCTTCGCATCAACGGCCAGATTTCTGACCCCATTAGCATTGCTCGTGGCACCCGGCAGGGGTGCCCCCTATCGCCCATGTTGTGCGCTATTGCAATGGAGCCCTTGGCTGCCAGGTTGCGGCAGCATCACACACACAGGGGTATTGGTTTTTCGGCCCGCTCCCTTCTCGTCTCCATGTATGCTGACGACGTGACATTATTCATCCGTCACCCTCAGGACAATCTCAGCCCCCTGGTCCGGGAAATCATTCGATTCGGCGGGCTTTCAGGCATTCAAGTAAACTGGAGCAAGTCGGTGTTGTTCCCTCTGACTATGCCACTACGTCGTTCACTCCAGACTTCCCGTTTGTATGGGCCGCTGGCCCCACGCGCTATCTAGGCATCTGGTTGAGCAGGGACTTGGATGAACTTTGGAGGGCCAACTTCGGCCGAGCAGTCGACTGGCTGGAATCAAGGATCCCTTCCTGGAGCCGGCTTCCGTTGTCTCTGGCTGGCCGGATTGCAGTTGTTAAGATGGTGGTCTTGCCAAAGTTTCTCTACCTGTTCTTAAACATTCCTATCCCACTCACTGCTCAATTTTTTCGCAAATTGCGCTCCCTAATCATTTCGCTCGTCTGGGTGGGGAAACAACCACGAGTTGCGTATGATATCCTCACCCTCCCTATGTCTGTCGGCGGCATGGGTGCGCCTGACCTTAAGATCTACGCCTTGTGTGCCCAGGACAGTTTCCTACACTTCTGGATTCATCCTACCCCCAATCAACCTCATGTCGCAGTTGAGACGGATATAGCTTCTCCCTGGCCACTATCCACGGCCCTGTTCGCGCCGGCGGTGCGTCCGCGGGCGGAGGTTGACACGGTCAAGATGTTGCACTGAGCCTGGTCCGGCCTTCGCCGGCTCTCTAGTCTATCCTCACTTACTGCAAATGCGGTGCCAATAGTGAACCACCCTGACTTTCCTCCTCTCCAGCCCTCTGGCATGTCTAGGCATGCGGCGCGCTTGGGATTGCGGACAGTTGCGGACCTCTACCCAGGCAATATTTTTTACTCCCTACCCGATTCCTCGAGCCCGGTGGACACGCTTCTATTCTACCAGCTGCGGGCTGTCTGCCGGAAGCTGCACTCCACTTTTCCTCAGCCCCCACCCACTATGCCGGCCCTGGACTTCATGTACACGTCCTCGTCCCCATGCAAAATTGTCACTAAACTCTATGCTCTGACGCTAACATCCACCTCTGTCTCTGCTGATCGGGCGCGGGTGGCGTGGGGCGCCGCTCTGGGAATTGACATAGCGCAGGCTGACTGGCTATACTGCTGTAATCAGACGAAGAAGCTGTCACCAAATTATCGGCTCCGTCTGATACATTTTAAATTCTTGCACAGGTTGTACCGCACCCCCGCCCAGCTCCACAAACTCGGACTAATACCAAGCGATGCTTGCATGCGCTGTGCTGCCCCCGCCGCGGACTTCGCACACTTAGCGTGGCTATGCCCCAAGGTATCTGACTTCTGGCAGATGGTGTGCTCCACGATTTCTGACATCTCCGGTGCCGCGGTGCAGCCCGACCCCCCCCTGTGCCTTCTTGGTTTTGTAAAATTCTGCCCAGACGCCTCTCGACGCCTGATTGCTATGCTGCTGGTACTGGCTAGGCGTAGGGTGGCCATGTGCTGGGGCCGCAGACCCGCTCCTCGAGTCGAGAGCTGGCTGGAGGACGCCTCTCAGTGCCAGACTCTGTTGTCTGAGTTTTGGGACTTACTACCCGCCAGGTCCCGTCCGGTTGACATCTGGGGCCCTCTGGTAATTTACCTCCTTTCCCGCACCCATTCCAGTGGCACTGCCTCTCCCGCGCTCCCCGCCGGCCCTGGGTCCGCGGCGGCCGCCGGCGCTGGTCGGTGACTGCTCCACTCTCCCATTCTGATTCCACCACCCTGTTGCACTCGTTGCTGTTGTCCCGGTAGAGTGTGTGCGCCCATGAGGGGAGGGATTCCTGTGACGTGATATAGTAATGCTGCCTTCATGTATTTACGCTTTTTGCCTGGTGTGGTTGGTTCATTTCCGAACGATTGATTGGGTTTGCATTGTTCAATTTGGGCTGCTGCGCAGCACAGTGTAATGTTTCTGATTTCAATTTCTTCAATAAATTCACTGTTATTGTTGGCCCATTCACGGAGCATTTCCGGATTAGGATCTTCATAAGTAGGTGCAACTAATATTCTTAATCCTCTGGGAACTCTATTGACTTCCAAGTAGCGCTGTAACGATTTCGATTTCCACCACTTGGAAAGTTCTATTTGTTTCAGTTTCTCGAGTTGCCTCAACTTGGAGTCTAAATCATTGCCGATTGTTTGTTCTTTTTTCTTGCCACTCGACACACTGGCGCTGGCAACGGCATCGTCAAAAATCTTTAGTGCAGCCTCTTCCCTTTCTTTCACCTCTGCGGCTGACATAATTATTGCTCTACGAGCACAATGCTCAGAATCGCAACCACTGTTTTCCTTTGCCACCGGCACCGGAATTTAAAACTTGTAACAGCTTTTCCTTCTCCCCGCAAAATAACCGCTGAGTCTTACCTGGGTACGTGAAGGTCCCCGGGAATCCTCCGACTCACCAGTTTTCGTATGACACCCAGTGCTGCAGCTTCCGTTGTTCGTATCCAAGTAGCCGGGGTGACAGCGGCATCAACAATTTCCAAATAGTTTCTGCACTTGCACGCTGTTCACCAGAACGAAGGGTGCGTCGCCAAAGGATCTTTGCAGCAAAATCCAACTAATTATAGTATTCCTTTGAAAAAGGAGGACAACGCCTTGTGCGATTCAAAATTCATTTATTTTGTCAACCCGCCATCGGACGTGTTTCGGCTGATCCCAGCCTTGCTCACCAATGACGAGGGAGCATTCACGTCACGTTTTTATCCAACACCATTTTAAATTAGTGAAACTACAAGTGTATAGACATTAACAACAGACCCGTAGTTCCTGCATTTAATATACGCAGGTCACGCCTATTGACACAGTTTCAAACTACAGATTCATAGACATAAACAACAGATCTATAGTTTTAGTATTATTGCATCCCCTGTTCAATCCGTTTTACCGCAACTGTGTTCATTCTGTACATACAATACTTGTAGATGATTACATACAAACATTGCGATTAAAAAACATCTCAAAGATTATGCGTCTTTAAAAATTCAACATGCATGATTAGAATGTCCAATTTCCTCGCAAATGCATAGCTCCACATAATAGGCGATCTTTTATGCCATTAAGATCGCCAACTCAATGAGTGCCAATATTGGTATTGCGCTACTTGGAAGTCAATAGAGTTCCCAGAGGATTAAGAATATTAGTTGCACCTACTTATGAAGATCCTAATCCGGAAATGCTCCGTGAATGGGCCAACAATAACAGTGAATCCTCACGGAGGATGTTAGCAATTCTCGTGAAATATGCTGACATCGATAGGTGCAGAATACTTGAAGAAATAGACAAGATCTATGGGGAACTCTCGCTAAAGAAACCGATCAAGACAGAATTTGTAAGTTCTTTGATGAAATGAAAGAGAGAATTAAAATTTTGGAAACTACAATAAAAACACGCAAAGCCCATAACTTTGCAAGATATAAACACGATTATGACAATGGCCAAATTTACACGTTTGCTAAAAAATTTGATTTTATCCGTCGCCAAAAACTTATGGTGAAACATGGCAATGCAGAAACCCAGTCAGAGCAAAGCAGTATTGTCAGCTCGGAAGCAGAAACAAGTGCAGATGAAAGTCTGAGCAGGCAAGCAACAGGTCCAGCACCATCGGAAATTGAGGAAATGGGTTTTTTACGCGAAGAGAGACGCTTCAATCTCAGACCACGGCAACCGCCGCTAAATCCAAAGCCTCAAAGAGGAAGAGGCAGAGGCGCAAGATGAGGCAAGGGTCAAAGCGCCGCAATGCCGGTAGAGAAGAAAAAATGGAACAAGAATTAAAAGATGAGGATTCAGGAGGTGACAACACTGTGATCAATCTCACCAACATTGTCATTTCGGAACAAGAAGAAAAAATCTTATATCTGGGACTATCATACTGTATGAAATCTAAGATGAACTATGTACAAACAAGAATTGATTTATTTAGATTTATGAGAATGCTTAAATTGAAAAAACATTTCATGATGCAAAAACAAAACCACAAGTGATTGGCCCAAGCCCTTCAATGGATGAAGATAGCCTGCAAATACGAGATATGGAACTTTTATTAGATCTGAGAGACCTAGCAGGTGAAACTGAAGGGAGGATTCCAATGTCAACTGGTGAGGCGGCTGGAGCAGAGCAGAGTGTGGATTTATTTGGCACAGAACATACAAGCTTTAGACCTGCCTCCCGATATACACCGATGACAAATAGAGACTCGATTGATGTGTACAATGATTTGGTGACAAATTAACTTAAAAGTCTATATGAAAATACCAATAAACACTGTAAGAGCATTTCACAGCAAGAAAAGGACTACTTTGCCTTGATTAACAAATTGTCAAGTGATGGTAATTGTATAGTGAGGAACTCAGACAAGGGGGGTAATGTAGTCCTGTGGTCGAGAGAGAAATACATCAAGGAGGCATATATTCAATTAAATAACATCGATTGTTATATGAGAGCGACCAAAGAAAGCATGGTAGATTCCCATCTGAAGTATAATAGGGAACTATACGATTGGCAAGTGCAGGGTTTGATTAGCCGGGAGGAGTTTCAGTATCTCAAAATAGATGCATCGATAATACCGGTCATGTACCTAATACCAAAGGTGCATAAAGATGTTGAAAACCCCCCTGGATGACCAATAATATCAGCCATAGGCAGTGCCTTTGAACATACCTCCAAGTATGTGGACACATTTTTAGCCCCCTTTGTCAAGTTATTACCATCATACATACAAGATACGGGGGAGTTCCTAAAGAGAATATTTGATATACCATGGGAGGATAATTTGTTATTGATGACAATAGATGTTTCCACACTATATACTAGTATTTCACATACTGATGGCCTCAATGCAGTTAAACATTTCCTGGGTGCCCAATCACTTAAATTATGCCACCATACATTGATGTTGGTCAGAATGATAGATACTTGCCTTAACAACAATTTTTTCCTTTTTAATAATGAATTGTTTCATCAGAAGTGCGGACTGCGATGGGCACCTGCTTCGCCTCCAGCTATGCGAATCTGCATATGGGCTGGTGGGAGGAGCAGGTGATCCAATCGCAATATCATGAAATATGGGAAAATAACGCAGTTCATTGGTATAGATATATCGATGATCTGATTGTTGTTTGGAGAGGTACAAAAGAAGAAGCAGTAGATTTCTTAAAACAGATTGAGATCAATAATTTGAACCTGCACTTCACTAGTACCCTGAGTACACAAAGTGTCAATTTTTTAGATCTGACTGTGTATGTGGCCAATAATCGATTAGAAACCAAATTGTATAGAAAACCCACTGCGGGCAATACCCTTTTACAGGCATCCAGCTTTCACCCAACTAGTCTAGTGAGGAGCATCCCATATGGGGAGGGCTTAAGGGTTAAGAGGAACTGCAGTGAAAGGGTCGAAGCACAAAAGGAAATTCAAACTTTAAAGACCAGATTCCGTAAAAGAGGCTACCCAGATGAATGGGTAAATACTGCACTAACAAAGGTAGACAAACAGGGCAGAGAGCAAGTCCTTTTTAAGAAAAAAGAAAAAGAAAACCAGAAAAAGAACAACAATCCCATTTTAGATTAATAACGGGATATAGTCTACAACATAGCAGTATAAGAGAGATCATTAACAAATATTGGTTTCTGATAAGAAATGATCCAATTCTGGGAAGATTGGCTCCTCGTAATCCATCAATTACTTTTAGAAGAGCGCCCAGCATGAGACAGAGTCTAGTGAGTAATACACTTAAAGAAGTAAAAACAACTAGTGGGCCTACATGGTTAAAAAGAAAGCAAGGATTCTTGAAATGTTCAAAATGTAAGGCCTGCCAATTTGGTAAAAACATGGAGGCTTACACAACAGACCTTAATCCTCGATCTAAGAAAATCAAAGGAAGATATACTTGTAAAACTGATCATGCAGTATATGTTTTGCAATCTCCCTGCAAATTAAATTATGTGGGTAGCACAACATTAGAACTACATAAACGCGTGTTACAACATATTCATGCTATTAAAAATGGGGACAAAATTTACCCCGTAGCGCGTCACTTTGGTGAAAGGCACAATCATGATGTCAAAGGCCTTATATATTATGTGATCGATTCGGTACCCATAAAAGAGAGGGGTGGAAATCGAGAAAAAGCCTTCAGAAAACTGGAGTCAAAATATATAATTGAGTTCAATTCCAAAAGTCCAAACGGTCTCAACACAGGGGAACATTTACATACCCATCTGTGAGTAACATTGATAGTTGGCGTGAATTCCTCTTTCCCTTCAGCATTCAGAAAAATAGCAAATGGAATTGCTAAGTTTCTAATAGTAAAGTTTTTAAATTCACTTTATTTCACTTTCACGTAACGACATGAGCACTTTAAACTTTTTTGCACAGCAGTTACCTTTAAATATCATGTACAATGTACTATTGAAATGTTAATGCCCACTTGGGCGGGACAATACCAATATTGGCACTCATTGAGTTGGCGATCTTAATGGCATAAAAGATCACCTATTATGTGGAGCTATGCATTTGCGAGGAAATTGGACATTCTAATCATGTATGTTGAATTTTTAAAGACGCATAATCTTTGAGATGTTTTTTAATCGCAATGTTTGTATGTAATCATCTACAAGTATTGTATGTACAGAATGAACACAGTTGCTGTAAAACGGATTGAACCGGGGACGCAATAATACTAAAACTACAGATCTGTTGTTTATGTCTATGAATCTGTAGTTTGTGACTGTGTCAATAGGCGTGACCTGCGTATATTAAATGCAGGAACTACGGGTCTGTTGTTATTGTCTATACACTTGTAGTTTCACTAATTTAAAATGGTGTTGGATAAAAACGTGACGTGAGTGCTCCCTCGTCATTGGTGAGCAAGGCTGGGATGAGCCGAAACGCGTCCGATGGCGGTTTGACAAAATAAATTAATTTTGAATCGCACAAGGCGTTGTCCTCCTTTTTCAAAGGAATACTATAATTAGTTGGATTTTGCTGCAAAGATCCTTTGGCGACGCGCCCTTCATTCTGGTGAACAGCGTGCAAGTGCAGAAACTATTTGAAATACATATATATATATATATATGTGTGTTCACTGAAAAAAATATATATGTTCAATGAAAAAAACAAAGGTTACAGGGATGTTATAGTTAGACACACATTTCACATGTACAAAACCAGAGAAATTCAGCTGTTATAGTTAGTGAGCTAACTATAACTCATGTCCCCACAATGCACTGCTTATGACCTCCTCACATATTACATCACTCATGACATGGTCAGTATTATCACTGATGACATCACTGATGACATCTCAAATGAAATCACTGATGAAATCATCCAGTTCCTGTGAATGTTTTTAAAACGTTTATGAGTGACAAATACATAAACCAAGATGTATTGCTGAATCAGTGGTTATATGAGGGCCTGATTGGATGATTCAGTGGGTGTGTGACTAACTGTATAAGCGAGTGATTGGGTGTCTCAGTGAATTTATGGGTGAGTGACTGATTGTGTGAATGTCTGTACTGTCTGTCAGTTGGTGTCTAAGAGGCTGTATGGGTGTGTGAGTGGGTTATTGAGTTTCTATGTGGGTGAGTGGTTGTCTGAGTACCTCTATGGGTGTCTGAGTGTCTGTGTGGGTGGGTGAGGGGGTGTGCTGTGTATGTGAAAGGCAGTATAGGTGAATGAGTGAATGTGAGAGTGGGTGTATGGATGAGTGTGTGCTTGTGTCAGTGATTGTATAGGGGAGTGAGTATGTGTTAGTATCTGTATGAGTAAATGAGTGTGTGTGTGTGTAACTGTATGGGTGAGTAAGTGGCTGTGTGAGTGACTGTATGGGTGAGAGAGTAGGTATGTGAGTAGCTCTATGGGTGACTGACTCAGTGTGTGAGTGGCTGTATGGGTATATGAATGGATATGTCAGTGGCTGTATTAGTACGTGAGTGGGTGTATGAGTGGATGTATGGGTGAGCGAGTAGATGTGTGTGTTGATCTAAGAATAAGTGAGTGGCTGTGTAAGTACTGTTATGGGTGTGTGAATGGGTTTGAGAATGGTAGTGTGGAAGTTGGAGTGGGTGTATGAAAGGTTCTATGGGGGTGTGAGTGGTGCATCAGTGATGCTGTGGATGGTGTCATCAGTGATGTCATTTGAGATGTCATTAGTGATGTCACTGACCATGTCATGAGTGATGTAATATGTGAGGTCATAAGCAGTGCATTGCGGAGGCGCGAGTTATAGTTAGCTCACTAACTGTAACGGATGAATTTCTCTAGCTATGTATGAGTGAAAGGTCAGCCTAACTATAACGTCCATGTAACCTTTGTTTTTTCAGTGAATTTCTATGTTTTTTATCCTTTTCTTAACTATAACGTCCCTGTGGCCACGCCCCCTTTCTCCACCACTCTCAAATGCTCTTACTGGCACACTACTAGTTGGGGGAAGTCCCCTTGGCTATTGAGGGTCCTTGATGGCCAACTACCCCTCCTGTTACTTTCAGTAAGTCCCACACAATGGGATTGCTGAAAGGTTTTCGGTGGCCAAGCCCCCTTTCTCTACCATTCTGCTAACACACCTCCTGGTGCCCTACTAGTTGAGGGATGAAGTCCCCTTGTCTCTTGAGGGACCTGGTGGGCCAACTACCCCTCCTGTTACCTCCAGTAAGTCCCACATAGCTGGATTGCTAAGAGGTTATCAGAGGAGACTTCCCCTTTCTCCACCACTCTGAAAACGCACCTCCTGGTGCACTACTGGTTGGGGGAAGAAGTCCACTTTAGTCCCGAGGCCCTCAAGAGGCAAGGGGACTTCATCCCCTCACCAGAAGTGTGCCAGGAAGCGTGTTTGAAGAGTAGGGGAGAAAGTGTACATAGCCTCCCAAGACCTCTCAGCAATCCCACTGTACAGGATGTACTGGAGGTAACAGGGGGGCTTCTTGGCCCCCAAGGACACTCAGCATTCATCCCCCAACCAGCAATGTGCCAGGAGGCATGTTTGCAGAGAGGTGCAGAAAGGGGACAGGGCCTCGGCGACTTGCCGGTCTGCTTTGGAAAAATATTCATGTATTAGGGGAGGGGGGCTGCATGGCCCCCCTCCCTGGGCCGTTATCGGCCCCAGGGAGCCCTTCCCTCGAGGCCTGACCTCGCTGCTGGGGACCGCGGGGAGAGCCTCAAGACCCCACAGTCCCTACCGGCTTTCCTCATCCTGCGGGAGCCGGCATTGCTTTGAGACCCAGGGAGCTGCTAAACATGCAGCTCCCTGGATCTCAGAGCAATTTGTCTGTTTCCCTGCTCTCTTGACAGCTGGCAGGGAAACAGACCCATGCTCTGCTTTAAGCAAGCAAGAGCATTTTTTCTGCTCTCGCTTGCTGAAAGCGGAACATTTGCTGTGGCTTGATGGGAAACTCCCGCCAAGCCACAGCAAACTGCAATGTCCCAGGGGTGGGCACCCCTGGACATTGCAGGACCCGGCCCTGGGTGGTGGCGGTCCCCAAGGCCATCTTGGCTCCAATATTTCATTTGGCCCTGCATCTCTTTAAAAAAACAGTGTGCCCCAGGGAGGTGACATTCTCCGGGGCAGCGGGGAGCCGAGTGGGCCCCCACATGTGTAGTGTTCATTGCCTCAGGGAGGTAGTGGTCCCCGGGGCTGCAGGGGGGCAAAGCGGGCTCTCCTATATTTTTATTGTTTCCTGCCCCAGGGAGGTGGCAGTCCCTGGTGCTTTGCAGAAGCCTAGGAGGGGTGCCCCATAAGCCCCCACACCTTCATGCCCCCGGTATTTGGCCCACCTGGGGGCTTTAAAAAAATACGTGCTGGAGGCCGCATGTCTTTTTTGTTATTTTTCCGCAAATCTGCGTATCCACCCGCAAATATGGCAAAATAAAAATAAATGCTTTTATTCCTCGGTTGGGTCCCTGTGGGACCCCCCACCATATTTGGGGGGTCAGGGTATTCGTACGCTGCTCCCTTTTCTTTTTTATAACTTTTTTTGCTTCAAGCCAAATCCCAAGACGGCTGCCAGCACCTCCCAGTTGAAGTGTTGGCAGACGATCAAAATGTAGTAGGACCCACGTGTCCAATGCAAGGACTCGCGTCCTCAGATATGTATATTTTTAAAATAATAATATCTCTGAAACTACTGAACTGATTTACACCAAATAACAAAAAGCACGCTTTCAGGATCAACATCTAGCTTTCTGCCAAATTTGGTGTAGTTCAGTTCAGCACTTCGGGTTGTAGTCATGTTCAAAATATGAAAAATCCCTGGAGACATAACATGGGGAAAACATGTTTTGGGACCCCCATTTTTTCTCTGCCCCTGCTCGATGGATCACCCCAAAACTTTCAACACAGCAGCTGAACCAAAAAGGGGAAGTTTTTTGAAAGTGTTGTGAAGATTCATCAAGTAGAACCAAATTTATTGGCAAAACAACAAAAAACGCTTTTCCTATGGAAACTTTGGTCCTACCTATAGCTACCTACTGTAGGTAATATATATATTGGTTTCTCAAACAGCTGTTTGTTTTTTTGCTTGCAACTTATTGTATATGCTATAATATTAGTGTAAATAGTATTACTATTCAGCATCTGATTTTTCTTTCCCCTTTTAAGGGCCACCAAAGAGGAAGGACCAAGTCCAAGAAGTCCTTTGGGGCTGAGGACAACAAGCCTGAATCCGTAGCCCCCAACACCTCTGAAGGCACTTCTTCTGGTGCTGGTAAGTCATATTTATTTATTTACTCTCATTGAATTTATTAATTTAATGCCACTTATTGTGCAGTATAGTGTTCTGTATTTTCCCTGTTTTGTATTTTTGTTGTAACTTTTTCCCAATTTATCTACCTTGGTATCTGTTAACCCTGCACACCTCCTAGAATTTCCTTTTTTTATTCCCTTCTTTTTCTGCATCCTACTTCCTCCTGTTTCCTTTCCCCTTCCCCTTTTCTCTCACTGTTGCAGCAACCTCTCCCTTACCCATTACATTTCTCCTCTCTCTTTCCATTCCCTTCTGCGGTACACTGACAGAATATCTACAACAAAAATATCCCCATACCACAATATCGAGTTATAAATATAGATGTCAAAAATCTCGATATCCTATATTTATAATGGTAAGTACAAAAATATCTAAAAAAATATTGATGTCATAAATATAGTTGTACAAAAGATCGTTTTTTATATATATATAAAATAAAGTAATAAATATTACATATATTAAAGAATAAAATCCATTTAAAACAAATAAATTAGATTTAATATACATTTTAACAAATATAACAAATTAACTTAATTAAAAAAAAATAAACTCACATATATAACAATTTATCCAACCAAAAACTTGCCCTGAAGCGAAGACGCCCACAACAGTGAAATCTTCCATTCGAAGCTTTATTCATAAAACCAGCACATGCATTCCAAAAGTTTTTCTCTTGCCTGACGCGTTTCGGGGCTCCTGCCCCTTAATCACAGGCATTGACTGTCAGTCCACAGAAGCACTCTCACGTATTTTCTCCTCTCTGCATGCTGATGAAATTTGCCCTTTGCTGGGCCTCACAGGTGAGCTTACTTTATATGCATGCTGGGAGTTGTAGTACGTGTTTGCGCAGATTCTTCCCTCCAGTGGGTTCTGTGTCTTTTCAGTAAATTCATTTAAAATATACACTGCCCCAGTGGGCCTCAGATTTCAAATCCGGTTTTAAAATTAAGTATTCACTGTGCTGTTTCAGAGGCTGACACATTTCCAAGCCCCTGCAGCCCCACATTACTTTCTTCGTGGTGGTGCAGTCTTCCAGGGCCAGGCTGCCGTGACAAAATCCAACCAAAAACTTGCCCTGAAGCGAAGAACCCACAACAGTGAAATCTTCCATTCGAAGCTTTATTTATAAAACCAGCACATGCATTCCAAAAGTTTTTCTCTTGCCTGTCGCGTTTCGGGGCTCCTGCCCCTTAATCATAGGCATTGACTGTCAGTCCACAGAAGCACTCTCACATATTTTCTCCTCTCTGCATGCTGATGAAATTTGCCCTTTGCTGGGCCTCACAGGTGAGCTTAATTTATATGCATGCTGGGATTTGTAGTACGTGTTTGCGCAGATTCTTCCCTCCAGTGGGTTCTGTGTCTTTTCAGTAATTTCATTTAAAATATACACATATAATAATTTATATATATATTTACTTTAAAACAATTATTAAACAACATTTTTAATGTATTTTCCAATTTAAAAATTATATAAAAATTTAACAAATATATATATATGACAAAGGCTGGGATCAGCCGAAACACGTCAGGACGGACATCGTCTTTTTGACATGATTCAATAAAAGAATTTCTGCTTACCGGGAGTGCCTGCATGTGCTCTTGTTCATGGGGGCTGCTGGAAAATATATATATATATTCACTGAAAAAATCATAGGTTTCAGGCACGTTATAGTTAGAAATTAGCATTTAAAAACCTTAGAAATTCACTGAAAAAACCATAGGTTATAGGGAAAGTTATAGTTAGTTGGACATTTCACTCGTACAAAACCAGAGAAATTCCCCACGTTATAGTTAGTTCAGCTAACTATAACTCGCGCCCCGTAATGCACTGCTGATGACGTCACATATTACATCACTCATGACATGGTCAGTGACATCACTGATGACATCACTGATGACATCTCAAATGACATCACTGATGACATCATCCATGTGATAATTTGATGTACCTTCTCACACCCTAATATAACCTTCGATACACCCACTCTGGCGCGTTTTAAGTTGGGGGATAAAGTCCCCTTGAATCCTGAGGGTCCCTGGGGTCCAACTAGCCCATGAGGTACCTCCAGTAAGTGCCACAGAGCTGCGTTGCAGAGAGGTGTAAAAAGGGGCATGGCCTGGACCACCTCTCTGCAACGCAGCCCTGTGGCGCTTACTGGAGGTACCTGGTGGGCTTGTCGCCCCCAGGGACCCTCAGGATTGAAGAGGAATTAATTCCCCAACTTTAAACGCACCACAGGGCGTGTTTGCACACGTGTCACCTCAGGCCCCACCCCCTCCCTTCACCACTGTGCAAACACGCCCGTGGCGTGTTGTAAGTTGAGGGATTAAGTCCCCTTGAATCCTGAGGGTCCCTGGGGTCCAACTAGCCCACCAGGTACCTCCAGTAAGCGCCACAGAGCTGCGTTGCAGAGAGGTGTAAAAGGGCGTGGCCTGGACCACCTCTCTGCAACGCAGGCCTGTGGCGCTACTGGAGGTACCTGGTGGGCTAGTTGGCCCCCAGGGCCCTCAGGATTGAAGGGGAATTAATTCCCCAACTTAAAACGTGCCACAGGGCGTGCTTGCACACATGTCACCTCAGGCCCGCCCCTCCCTTCACCACTGTGCAAAGGCGCCCGTGGCGTGTTTTAAGTTGGGGGATAAAGTCCCCTTGAATCCTGAGGGTCCCTGGGGTCCAACTAGCCCACCAGGTACCTCCAGTAAGCGCCACAGAGCTGCATTGCAGAGAGGTGTAAAAAGGGGCATGGCCTCTGAACACCTCTCTGCAACGCAGCTCCCTGGCGCATACTGGAGGTACCTGGTGGGCTAGTAGTTTCAGGCACGTTATAGTTAGAAATTAGCATTTAAAAAACCTTACAAATTCACTGAAAAAACCATAGGTTTTAGGGACAGTTATAGGTAGTTGGACATTGCACTCGTACAAAACCCGGGAAATTCCCCCGTTATAGTTAGTTCAGGTAACTATAACTCGCGCCCCGCAATGCACTGCTGATGACGTCACATATTACATCACTCATGACATGGTCAGTGACATCACTGATGACATCACTGATGACATCTCAAATGACATGACAACCTATGATTTTTTCAGTGAATTTCAAAGGTTTTTTAAATGCTAATTCCTAACTATAACATGTCTGAAACCTATGGTTTTTTTCAGTGAATTTCAAAGGTTTTGTAAATGACAATTTTTAAATGTATTAATTGTTATATTTATTTTTTTGATACTGATTTACTACATTTTTAAACTATTTATTTTTAGATATTTTATTTTTTTAAATTACATTGTAATTACATTATACATTACATTACAAAATATACTTTCTCAGAATGAATTACTTTAGTTTAAATACTTTGCAAATAGGCAATAGACTTTTAAGTACAGTAGTTACAGTTGTTGCAATGGGCAACACAATTTCAAACACAATGCAACATTGAGCTCAATGTGAATTTCTAGTTAAATGCAATTAGTTACTTTATGGATTACTTTTCTAACCACAGGACTGGATCCTAGATTCAGTCCTGCGACATCTCCTGTAAACAGTTGAGTAAAAGCGTTTTGGTTACAGTAGTGATTTTTATATAATATATATATTATCTACTGGCGGTCGCCAGTAGATAGTTATAGTTAGGACCTATTTTCCATAGGAAATCCGCTACATTCTATTTGAAATAACTCTTGCGTCGGTTGACGAATCTTCGCGAAATTTTCAAACTTTATGGCCCGCTCCGGTCCGCTCCTACCCTGAAAGTCTCAGGGTGATTCGTCAAGCAGGGGCCGAGAAAAAAGGGGGGTCCCAAAACGTGTTTTCCCCATTCATTTTCCCATAGGAAACTTTAGACACGGCTACAGCCCGAACTGCTGAACGGAATTACACCAAATTTGGCAAAGAGGTAGTTCTTGGTTCAGAAAGAACCCTTTTTGTTAAATGGTGTAAATCCGTTCAGTAGTAGCAGAGAAATTAAAAAAATAAGAGTCAAAAAATCAATTTCCCATAGGAAACTTTATGCAAGGCTACAGCCCGAACTGCTGAACGGAATTACACCAAATTTGGCAAAGAGGTAGTTCTTGGTTCAGAAAGAACCCTTTTGTTAAATGGTGTAAATCCGTTCAGTAGTTGCTGAGAAAATCAAAAGTAAAAACACATATATATCTGGGCGGAGCCTAACCACACATGTCATCGTGAGATCTGATTGGCTGTCAGCACTTCATCCTGGAATTGCTGGCAGCCATCTTGGGACCAATATAAATGATAGTACCCCATTGAAATGCATTGTAGTGAATCGAAGATTTTGAGGGTTACCAAAAGGAGAACTATAAAGGGTGATAACAGACTTTAGTTACATTAGAATTCATTTGTTGATGGTACCATACTAATTTCAGGAATTGTGGTGTGTTCTAAGGTGATTTTACACTGTGAAAAACCTTCTGCTGGGATATCATGAATCATGTTTGAGAGAAAACTATTTTCACATGCTTGTCCCATACAGTTTTGGAAGGTGCTCCAGAAGCTAAAATGAGAGCATATTTTCTGTAAATTCACATTATCTTTCTCAATCATGTGAGAATGAAGTCTGACATTCTCAGTAAAACATGTACATCCAACAAGGGCAGAGACTGTCAGTTGATTCCTTTGTGTTCTACTGCAGCTTCCCAGAGTATTCTAAAGAACAACTAGAGTGCTAACAGCCTTACTTATGACAAAAGTATGGCACACCTGAAGCCATCTTGATTGGAATAAACTGGTAACACTTAAAACATTTAATTTAAAAAGGAACAAAATGATGGGGTTCATCTTGTCATAGAAATTATGGTTAGTGCTCTGGAAAGAAAAATTAGGACATGTTTCAAGTGTGATCTCAAACATCTTCCTGTTATATTTCAACAGGAGCAGCCTGTCAGTTGATGCCTTTGTGTTCTACTGCAGCTTCCCAGAGTGTTCTAAAGAACAACTAGAGCGCTAACAGTCTTAGTTATGACAAAAGTATGGCACACCTGAAGCCATCTTGATTGGAATAAACTGGTAACACTTAAAACATTTAATTTAAAAAGGAACAAAATGATGGGGTTCATTTTGTCATAGAAATTATGGTTAGTGCTGTAGAAAGAAAAATTAGGACATGTTTCAAGTGTGATCTCAAATATCTTCCTGTTATATTTCAACAGGAGCAGCCTGTCAGTTGATGCCTTTGTGTTCTACTGCAGCTTCCCAGAGTGTTCTAAAGAACAACTAGAGCGCTAACAGTCTTACTTATGACAAAAGTATGGCACACCTGAAGCCATCTTGATTGGAATAAACTGGTAACACTTAAAACATTTAATTTAAAAAGGAACAAAATGAGGGGGTTCATTTTGCCATAGAAATTATGGTTAGTGCTGTAGAAAGAAAAATTAGGACATGTTTTAAGTGAGATGTCAAATATCTTCCTGTTATATTTCAACAGGAGCAGCCTGTCAGTTGATGCCTTTGTGTTCTACTGCAGCTTCCCAGAGTGTTCTAAAGAACAACTAGAGTGCTAACAGCCTTACTTATGACAAAAGTATGGCACACCTGAAGCCATCTTGATTGGAATAAACTGGTAACACTTAAAACATTTAATTTAAAAAGGAACAAAATGAGGGGGTTCATTTTGCCATAGAAATTATGGTTAGTGCTGCAAAAGAAAATTTAGTGCATGTTTTAAGTGAGATCTCAAATCCTCTTCTATTTCATTAGAAAATTCTGACATGCAGACTGAAACAATCACTTTCAATACCAGCAGTAGACTTCCAGTTAACTCCTTGGTGAGCAGTAGCTTTACTACAGTGATCTAATTAACAACTAGAGTGCTAACATTCTGAATTTATGGCAAATGTGTGACACATCTGAATGCCTTCTTGATGGAATCAAAGTAAAAAACTGAAAGCATTTCCTACTGAGGAGACTGCAGTAAATGAGGAAATTAGGAAACTTCATAACAAAGAAGTCTTCCAAGATGGCCACCAGTGAAAAAAGAGCCCAAATGTAGCACAAATATTACCCAGATGTAGCCCACATATAGCCCAATGACAAAAGTGTGCAAAACACATTTTATTTTTAGTTTTTTGCAGTTTTATGTAGTGCAGACTGGTCAGGTATTAGAGCGTTGCATCTTAAAACATGACCCCCTACACTACAAAAACACCACTGCACTACCCTAAACCCTAAAACACTACCACCAGCACGACCCCCTGCACTACACAAGCACCACTGCACTATCCTAAACCTTAAAACACTACCCCCAGCATGACCCCCTACACTACACAAACACCACTGCACTACCCTAAACCCTAAAACACTACCCCAACACCACTGCACTAACCTAAATCCTAAAACACTACCCCCAGCACGACCCACTGCACGACCCAAACACCACTGCACTACCCTAAAACATGACCCCCTACACTACACAAACACCACTGCACTACCCTAAACCCTAAAACACTACCCCCAGCATGACCCCCTACACTACACAAGCACCACTGCACTACCCTAAACCCTAAAACGCTACCCCCAGCATGACCCCTACACTACACAAACACCACTGCACTACCTTAAACCGTAAAACACTACCCCAGCACGACCCCCTACACTACCCAAACACCACTGCACTACCCTAAAACACGACCCCCTACAATAGACAAACACCACTGCACTACCCGAAACCCTAAAACACTACACCCAGCACGACCCCTACACCGCCCGAACAACACTGCACTGCCCTAAACCCTGAAACACCAGCCCCTGCACGACCCCCTACACTGCCCGAACACCACTGCACTGCCCTAAACCCTGAAAAACCAACCCTAGCACGACCCCTACACTGCCCGAACACCACTGCACTGCCCTAAACCCTGAAACACCACCCCCTTCATGACCCCCTACACTGCCTGAACACCACTGCACTGCCCTAAACCCTGAAACACCACCCCGTGCACAACCCCCTACACTGCCCGAACACCACTGCCCTGCCCTAAACCCTGAAACACTACCACCAGCAAGACCTCCTACACTGCCCGAACACCACTGCACTGCCCTAAACCCTGAAACATCACCCCCAGCAAGACCCCCTACACTGCCCGAACACCACTGCCCTAAACCCTGAAACACCACCCCCAGCACGACCCCTACACTGCCCGAACACCACTGCACTGCCCTAAACACTGAAACACCACCCCCAGCACGACCCCCTACACTGCCCGAACACCACTGCACTGCCCTAAACCCTGAAACACCACCCCTGCACGACCCCCTACACTGCCCAAACACTACTGCACTGCCCTAAACCCTGAAACACCATCCCCAGCACGACCCCCTACACTGCACGAACACCACTGCACTGCCCTAAACCCTGAAACACTAACCCCAGCAAGACCCCAACACCCGCCCGAACACCACTTCACTGCCCTAAACCCTGAAACATCACCCCCAGCAAGACCCCCTACACTGCCCGAACACCACTGCCCTAAACCCTGAAACACCACCCCCAGCAAGACCCCTACACTGCCCGAACACCACTGCACTGCCCTAAACCCTGAAACACCAGCCCCAGCACGACCCCTACACTGCCCGAACACCACTGCACTGCCCTAAACCCTGAAACACCACCCCCTGCACGACCCCTACACTGCCCGAACACCACTGCACTGCCCTAAACCCTGAAACACCACCCCCAGCACGACCCCTCCACTGCCCGAACACCACTGCACTGCCCTAAACCCTGAAACACCACCCCCTGCACGATCCCTACACTGCCCGAACACTACTGCACTGCCCTAAACCCTGAAACACCACCCCCAGCACGACCCCCTCCACTGCCCGAACACCACTGCACTGCCCTAAACCCTGAAACACCACCCCCAGCACGACCCCCTCCACTGCCCGAACACCACTGCACTGCCCTAAACCCTGAAACACCACCCCCTGCACGATCCCCTACACTGCCCGAACACTACTGCACTGCCCTAAACCCTGAAACACCACCCCCAGCACGACCCCTACACTGCACGAACACCACTGCACTACCCTAAACCCCAAAACACTACCCCCAGCAAGACCCCCTACACTGCCCGAACACCACTGCACTGCCCTAAACCCTGAAACATCTCCCCCAGCAAGACCCCTACACTGCCCGAACACCACTGCCCTAAACCCTGAAACACCACCCCCAGCAAGTCCCCCTACACTGCCCGAACACCACTGCACTGCCCTAAACCCTGAAACACCACCCCCAGCATGACCCCCTACACTGCCCGAACACAACTGCACTGCCCTAAACCCTGAAACACCACCCCCAGCACGACCCCCTACACTGCCCGAACACCACTGCACTGCCCTAAACCATGAAACACCAGCCCCAGCATGATCCCCTACACTGCCCGAACACCACTGCACTGCCCTAAACCCTGAAACACCACCCCCAGCACGACCCCCTACACTGCCCAAACACCACTGCACTGCCCTAAACCCTGAAACACCAGCCCCAGCACAACCCCGTACACTGCCCGAACACCACTGCACTGCCCTAAACCCTAAAACACCAGCCCCAGCACGACCGCCTACACTGCCCGAAAACCACTGCACTGCCCTAAACCCTGAAACACCAGCCCCAGCACGACCCCCTACACTGCCCGAACACCACTGCACTACCTTAAACCCTGAAACTCCAGCCCCAGCACGACCCCTACACTGCCCGAACACCACTGCACTGCCCTAAACCCTGAAACACCACCCTCAGCAAGACCCCCTACACTGCCCGAACACCACTGCACTAAAGCCTGAAACACCACCCCCAGCAAGACCACCTACACTGGCCGAACACCACTGCACTGCCCTAAACCCTGAAACACCACCCCTGCACTACCCCCTACACTGCCCAAACACCACTGCACTGCCCTAAACCCTGAAACACCACCCCCTGCACGACCCCCTACACTGCCCGAACACTACTGCACTGCCCTAAACCCTGAAACACCATCCCCAGCACGACCCCCTACACTGCACGAACACCACTGCACTGCCCTAAACCCTGAAACACTAACCCCAGCAAGACCCCCTACACTGCCCGAACACCACTTCACTGCCCTAAACCCTGAAACATCACCCCCAGCAAGACCCCCTACACTGCCCGAACACCACTGCCCTAAACCCTGAAACACCCCCCCCAGCAAGACCCCCTACACTGCCCGAACACCACTGCACTGCCCTAAACCCTGAAACACCAGCCCCAGCACGACCCCTACACTGCCCGAACACCACTGCACTGCCCTAAACCCTGAAACACCACCCCCTGCACGACCCCCTACACTGCCCGAACACCACTGCACTGCCCTAAACCCTGAAACACCACCCCCAGCACGACCCCCTCCACTGCCCGAACACCACTGCACTGCCCTAAACCCTGAAACACCACCCCTGCACGATCCCCTACACTGCCCGAACACTACTGCACTGCCCTAAACCCTGAAACACCACCCCCAGCACGACCCCCTACACAGCACGAACACATCTGCACTACCCTAAACCCCAAAACACTACCCCCAGCAAGACCCCCTACACTGCCCGAACACCACTGCACTGCCCTAAACCCTGAAACATCTCCCCCAGCAAGACCCCCTACACTGCCCGAACACCACTGCCCTAAACCCTGAAACACCACCCCCAGCAAGTCCCCTACACTGCCCGAACACCACTGCACTGCCCTAAACCCTGAAACACCACCCCCAGCATGACCCCTACACTGCCCGAACACAACTGCACTGCCCTAAACCCTGAAACACCACCCCCAGCACGACCCCCTACACTGCCCGAACACCACTGCACTGCCCTAAACCATGAAACACCAGCCCCAGCATGACCCCCTACACTGCCCGAACACCACTGCACTGCCCTAAACCCTGAAACACCACCCCCAGCACGACCCCCTACACTGCCCAAACACCACTGCACTGCCCTAAACCCTGAAACACCAGCCCCAGCACAACCCCGTACACTGCCCGAACACCACTGCACTGCCCTAAACCCTGAAACACCAGCCCCAGCATGACCGCCTACACTGCCCGAAAACCACTGCACTGCCCTAAACCCTGAAACACCAGCCCCAGCACGACCCCCTACACTGCCCGAACACCACTGCACTACCTTAAACCCTGAAACTCCAGCCCCAGCACGACCCCCTACACTGCCCGAACACCACTGCACTGCCCTAAACCCTGAAACATCAGCCCCAGCAAGACACCCTACACTGCCCGAACACCACTGCACTGCCCTAAACCCTGAAACATCAACCCCAGCAAGACCCCCTACACTGCCTGAACACCACTGCCCTAAACCCTGAAACACCACCCCCTACACTGCACGAACACCACTGCACTGCCCTAAACCTTGAAACACCACCTCCAGCAAAACCCCCTACACTGCCTGAACACCATTGCTCTGCCCTAAATCCTGAAACACTAGCCCCAGCACGACCCCCTACACTGCCCGAACACCACTGCACTGCCCTAAACCCTGAAACACCACCCCCAGCACGACCCCCTACACTGCCCGAACACCACTGCACTGCCCTAAACCCTGAAACACCAGCCCCAGCAAGACCCCTACACTGCCCGAACACCACTGCACTGCCCTAGACTCTGAAACACCAGCCCCAGCAAGACCCCCTACACTGCCCGAACACCACTGCACTGCCCTAAACCCTGAAACACCAGCCCCAGCATTACCCCCTACACTGCCCAAACACCACTGCACTGCCCTAAACCCTAGAACACTACCCCAGCACGACACCCTACACTACCCGAATACCACTGCACTACCCTAAACCCTAAAATACTACCCCCAGCACAACCCCCTACACTACCCGAACACGACTGCACTGCCCTAAACCCTCAAACACTCCCCCAGCACGACCCCCTACACTACCCGAACACCACTGCACTGCCCTAAACCCTAAAACACTCCCCCCAGCACGACCCCCTACACTACCCAAACACCACTGCACTGCCCTAAACCCTAAAACACTCCCCCAGCACGACCCCCTACACTACCCAAACACCACAGCACTGCCCTAAACCCTAAAACACTACCCCCGCATGACCCCCCACACTACCCAAACACCAATGCACTACCGTAATCCCTAAAACACTACCCCCGCATGACCCCCTACACTACCCTAAACCCTAAAACACTACCCCCGCACGACTCCCTACACTACCCAAAGACCACTGCACTACCCTAAACCCTAAAACACGACCTCCTACACTAAACAAACACCACTGCACTACCCTAAACCCTAAAACACTACCCCCTACACTACACAAACACCACTGCACTACCCTAAACCCTAAAAAACTACCCCCAGCACGAACCACTACATTACCCAAACACCACTGCACTACCCTAAACCCTAAAAACTACCCCCAGCAGTACCCCCTACACTACCCAAACACCACTGCACTACCCTAAATCACTACCCCCAGCACGACCCCTACACTACCCAAACACCACTGCACTACCCTAAACCCTAAAACACTACCCCCAGCACAACCCCTACACTACCCAAACACCACTGCACTACCCTAAACCCTAAAACACTCCCCCAGCACGACTCCCTACACTACCCAAACACCACTGCACTACCCTAAACCCTAAATCTACCCCAAGCATGACCCCGTACACTACACAAACACCACTGCACTACCCTAAACCCTAAAACACTACCCCCAGCACGACCCTCTTCACTACCTAAACACAACTGCACAATTTGTTACAGGCGTTGCAACGCAGGCCTGTGGTGCTTACTGGAAGTACCTAGTGGGCTAGTTGGGCCCCAGGGACCCTCAGGATTCAAGGTGACCTAATCCCCCAACTTAAAACGCACCACGGGCGCGTTTGCACAGTGGTGAAGGGAGGGGCGGGGCCTCAGGTGACATGTGCGCAAACACGCCCTGTGGTGCGTTTTAAGTTGGGAAATAATTCCCTTTGAATCCTGAGGGACCCTGGGGGCCAACTTGCCCACCAGGTACCTTCAGTAAGCACAACAGAGTTGCGTTGCAGAGAGGTGAAAAAGGTGCGTGGCCTCGGAACGCCTCTCTGCAACTCAGCTCTGTGGTCCTAACTGTAGGTACCTGGGGGGCTAGTTGGACCCCAGGGACCCTCAGAATTCAAGGGGACTTAATCCCGCAACTTAAAATGCGCCACGGGGTGCGTTTACACTCATGTCACCTCAGGCCCCCCCTCCCTTCACCACTGTGCAAACGCGCCCTGTAGCGCAGTTTAAGAGGTAGTTTTAATCCCCCTGCCCTATTATGTACTAGGGACTTGCAGAGGAGGTCATGCTAATCACAGGGGTACCCCAAAGCATAGTGTTCCCTTGTGTATGTAGGTGTTTTCACTGTATTCTAAGTGTCTTTTAGCATAGCACTGGCTCTGGTTAGTCAGAGTCAGTTACCACCAGTACCCGTCTGAAAAAGTTGTGGGCACAGGATGATTTTGCAACAAGGCCTCTTTCTGCTCCTCTGTTGGTTCTTTCTGCACATCTTTTGCTTCTTTCTGTGCGTTTTTTCTTCTTTCTTCACATGTCCTACCTCTGTAGGCATAATTAGAAACTAGCATTTAAAAAAACCTTTGAAATTCACTTAAAAAATCATAGGTTTCAGGCACGTTATAGTTAGAAATTAGCATTTAAAAAACCTTTGAAATTCACTGAAAAAACCATAGGTTTCAGACACGTTATAGTTAGAAATTAGCATTTAAAAAACCATGGATGATGTCATCAGTGATGTCATTTGAGATGTCATCAGTGATGTCATCAGTGATGTCACTGACCATGTCATGAGTGATGTAATATGTGACGTCATCAGCAGTGCATTGCTGGGCGCGAGTTATAGTTAGCTGAACTAACTATAACGGGGGAATTTCTATGGTTTTGTACGAGTGAAATGTCCAACTAACTATAACTGTCCCTAAAACCTATGGTTTTTTCAGTGAATATATATATATATATATACACCACAGCCGGATCCCAGGGGTACCACCATCCAAAGAAAGGCGTAACACCAGGAAACAGACTCCAAAGGCAAAGTTAGAAAGTCAATGATGGTTTATTTGAGCATCAAATGTCCAAATGACGTGTTTCGGCCGCCAGACATGCGGCCTTGATCACATAGCGCTCTACTGGTGAAAGGGTGATATTTATACAAATGTGTTAGTGGCAGTGTTTCTACTATGTTCATGGTGGTGACTGAGGAGTTTTGCAGTGTATGACTGTGGGCAAAATGCAGTAAAGCACATGTGTGACATCATGTTTTACTACAGTGAGTACCGCAAGTGTAAGCAAACTATAAAATAGCTACCTGTCTGCTGAAGCCAGTGATTGCCCCAGTCCTCCAGCATATGTGTCCTGGATGCTGAAATCGGTGCCAGTGGCGACCACAGATGCAGTCATCCGAGCATGTAAGTACACAAAGTAGCGGAAAGAATGCCATATAGTGAGCAGTATGAGAAGAAATTACCGTGTGCTAATACATCTTAAACACGAGTTAAAATCCCCACACTAAGCGAGTCAGTAAATCACTGCTCTCGGCGCGTTTCTAAAAACAAATAAAAACGCCTGTGGAACAACTAACGTGTCTAGACGCGGTGCACATTGAGACGGAAAGCATGTCTCTATTAAGAGAACATGCTGAAGTTTCCCAACAACTCGTAGTACGAGGTTAAGTCATGCCCCAAACAATGTGTATGTTAGTGGAATTATGTTCATGGTGCGCCACAAGCAGCATAAAACCGAGGCTCATGTGGAAATGTCCAAATAAAGCTTTGGTGCAAATAAAGATACATATGGAATAACTGCAAAATGCAATGTATCTCGAAACTGACACTAAATATAGCTGAAAGTTAAAAAATGTTAGTGAGGGTGAACTGTGCTCATGGGCGTGTATATACATATTGAGGAAAGCGTGAGTGCAAAAATAAGTAAAGTTACTAAAGTGTGGTGTTCGTGCCTCCTCAAGAGCATTAAACTTACATAAAAATGCATAGAATGTACTGAGGAAAAGATGTGTGCGCTAGCGTTAGAAATCTTCCAATGCCTGTCCGTGCTTGAACAAAATATGACTAAAGCAGCAATGGGGTGTATAACACAGCGTATTGAGAAACAGTAACAATCTAATTCATGTTCATACGCAGTCATGCTATATGTACGTTAGTTGTTGTTCAGCATAGGTTACAAGCCTGCAGTGCCTATGTTTAAAAAACAAAATTAAGACAAATGACATGACAGTATGAATACTGGGAAATGTCTTTGTGGTCGCACATAGCAAAAATAACGGGAAACCCAGCTACATGTAAATACAATGGGTGCACGGGCAGAGGCTAATATATACAGTGGAATATAAACAGTAGATGTAAAAAGTGAAATATATACAGGTAATAACATAGATATACAGCTGTAAAGCGATGGTATGCTCACTAAGGATGTGAAAGCCATGTTACACTAGAGGAAGTGGTGCAGATCCTCCGTGGTGTTGAGCCCGGCGGGCGACTTGGTATTGAATTGCAGAATGTATCTACTCTCCAACTGCCTCAAAAGCTTCTCCCTGTTGCCACCCCGTCTTAGTGGTGGGACACAATCAATGACTGAATAACGGAGGTGCTCTAGATTGTTATTATGCACGTCCTTGAAATGCCTGGCTACGGGGTAGGCTGGGTCATTGTTAACTATTGCTCTGAGGTGCTGGAGAATGCGCAGGTGCACTTGCAGTTTAGTGCTCCCGATGTAGTGCAGCCCACAGTTACATTCTAACATGTAAACCGCAAAGTCAGTTCTGCAAGTGAGTCTGTGCCTGATAGTAAGTGGCGCGTGTCTAAAGGCTGAGTCTACCTTTGTAATGTTCTTACCAAATTTACATGCCTTGCAACTCTGGCATTTGACAAAACCCTTTCTGTCCGCTAGCCAATTCTGAGACGTTGCGATCTCTGGGCTGTTTCTGACTAGTGCATCCCTCATGGAAAAAGCTCTTCTGTAAGTGATGTCAGGTTTGTGGGCTACTACAGGTCCTAATGTGGGGTCTGATCTAATAATCCCCCAGTTCTTGTTAATTACAGCCCTGATAGCTTTTTCCTCAGTGTTGTGCGTTATGATCAACCTCGGGGTGACTGGGCTGTTAGGTTCACTGAGTATGTTGGCTGCACTAGTAACCTCCGGTGTGGATGGGACCACTAGCAGTTCCTCCTAGGGATGGCATTGGCTCTGTCAATGGCTTTCCGTATGACAGCCGCTGAATATCCCCTTGCCCTAAATCTCTTGGCTGCTTCCCCCTGACACTCAAAGCGATCTTCATGGGTGCTGCAAATTCTGGCTAAGCGTAACATTCCCCCATATGGAATGCTGGTTATGAGGTGCCTAGGGTGAAAGCTCGAGGCGTGCAGTGTAGAGTTTCCTGCGGTAAGCTTCCGATGGAGCTTAGAATGCAAAGAGCCATTGGCGATGTACAGTTTGACATCTAAGAATTCAGTAGAGGTGGCACTAATGTTAGCATTGAATTCCAAATTGAGATCATTGTCATTGATCCCATTGATGAAAAGTCCAGCACTGTTAACATCACCTCGCCAAATCAAAAAGACATCGTCTATGTAGCGTAGCCAAGACACAATGTTGTTGTTGAAGGCTGTCAGGTGTTTGACCATGAGAACCCGCTCCTCCCACCAGCCAACATGTAAACATGCGTAGCTGGGCGAGAAGCAGGCTCCCATGGCCACACCCCTGAGTTGCTGGTATACCTTCTTGTTGAACATGAAAAAATTGTGTGAGAGACACCAATCAATTAGAAACAAAATGAGTTTGTTATGTAAGTGACAATTGATGGGTCTTTTACCCAGGAAGTATTTACATGCAGCTAGCCCATCGTGGTGGCGTATGCTGGTATACAGCGAGGTAATGTCCATGGAGATTAGCAAATAGTCCTCCTGCCATGGAATGTCTTTTACTTTGAGCAGGAAATCACTGGTGTCCCTGAGGTAGGTTGTTTGGCTGGTAACCAGATCTTGCAGGAAAAAATCCACATACTTGGAAATGTTTTCGTAGATGCTTTTTCTGGCCGAGATGATGGGTCGACCAGGAATGGGGGTCACATTTTTGTGCACTTTCGGCAGAAAATAAAGGATAGGTAGGACTGGAGTCTCAATGTTGAGGAATGCACATTCTTCTTTACTCAACTGGCCCTTAGATTTGAACTCATTCAGGTGTATCCTGAGTTCCCTGTTACTGTTGGCCATGTCATTGTGGCTCGAGAGTCTGTAGCAAAGATTGTCGCTCAGATGTCTGTTAGCTTCTTCCAGATATAGATTGCGTGGCCACAGCACAATGTTCCCTCCTTTATCCGCCTTGTTGATGATGACTTCATTGTTGTTTTGGAGTTTGGTCATGAGTTCATTGTATTTGAGACTCTGTATACGTTTAGCATTCGTGCGCCTCCTGGTTTTGAGATGTAGCGCCTTGAGCTCATCAATGATAACATCACTGTATATGTCAATCGCATCCCTCGGCATCATGGGGGTAAAGGTGGAATGCGGCTTGAATGGGCTAGGGATTCTGCTTGAACTTTCAATACCCTCTTCAAGTAGAAGTTGTTGAGTAGGCCTCGGGTAACACGGGATTGTTAACTCCGCCAGGAAACGCAATGTCGGGATATCCGCCACCGTGAGTGGTTGCTCCGTTGTTTGGCCGGCTGGTACAGTGTCGGTAGCGGTGACATTACTCTGTTTGAGTTTGAAGAATTTAATCAATTTAAGTTTCTTAATGAATTTGAAAACGTCAATTCGGGTGTTGCTGTAATCAAATGAGCTTTCCAGGCAAAAGGTGAGGCCCAACGTGAGGAGCTGTTTTTCGGCTTCAGTGAGGACCATATTGCTCAAGTTGATAATAGTCTTGGTATCATTCTTCATTTCTTTCTCCAATTGCCTCTTCTTTTGTTCATTTGCTTTGGTTTTTCTGAGTTTCCGCCTTTCCCGCCTCCTTCGGTTGCGTCGGTGTTTGTTTTCCTTTGCGGTCTTGGCCTGAGGATCTGGCGTTGGTCGAAGACTAAAAAATCCATCTCTTCTCCTGGGCTGGGGTTCACTCTGCCGGGCATGTTGTTAGCTCTCCAACTGCCTCCGTCATCAGAATCCGCTCCACTCTCTGCCAAGGAACTCATATCAGATAAGGAGGCAGACTCAGCACCTTCGGTGTTGCCTACTGGTGGTTTAGGCTGCACCTGTTGATTTTGTTTGCTCATACGCTGTGTTCTGATGGAGTCGTATTTTCTAGCGAACGTAACAATTTGCCCACATACATAATCTGTTTTGTCCCGGGCAAATTTGAACACTTTGCTTGCTTTAATAGTGTCCTCATGTTTTCTGAGGCGTATCTTGATCTCATCCCTGCCCTTAGAGATGGCATCCTTTGGGATCATGGCATCCAACTCTTCATTCAATGCATCAATCTCTCTTTGCAAGTTGGCCCTGTCAATTTCAGCATATTTAATTAATATGATCACCAAATGCATTGAGGCCTCTAGGTTGCTTGTGGCCCATTCCTTTAGCATGTCTGGGTTAGGTTGCTCAAAGCTAGGCGCCAACATTATTCTCAGACCTCGTGGGACCCGATCTGCCCCTCTGTATTTCTGCAAAGATTTAGCCTCCCACCACTTGGTGATTTCTGTGCGCATAAGCTTTTCAAGTGTTTTTAGTTTGGCTTTGTAGCTGTCATCAGTAGTACCTGTATTAGCTTCTGCACTTCTAGCAAGACTCGGTACATTCGGTAAATTATCAAAAAGTGCTTCTGCGGCTGCTTCCTCTCCCGCAGCGCTTCGTTGGACATGATGATTTGGTATATGTATCACTCCCTAAAAAATAACAGGCCTGTTAAATTAGGGGCTTAAACTTGCTCCTCTTCTGACCTGACTTAAGCTGTGCTGCTGCTCGTACTCACCACCGGATGTGTGGAGACGTCTGGCCGGGTCCTCCGACTCGTCCTTCACCTCCTACTCGATGGGTATTTGAGGCATGTCAGTATAAAGCTGTCAGGGGGCCGTGGTCAGTTGCTTCTCCTCCCGGAGCTCATATCAAATTCGGCTTTGTATTAACCACGTTGGCCCAGTAGTTCTTTGCGAAGAGGGGTCTGTGAATCAGAGACAGCCGTGCTCTGCAAATTATTCCACAGCAGGATCCCAGGGGTACCACCATCCAAAGAAAGGCGCAACACCAGGAAACAGACTCCAAAGGCAAAGTTAGAAAGTCAATGATGGTTTATTTGAGCATCAAATGTCCAAATGACGCGTTTCGGCCGCCAGACATGCGGCCTTGATCACATAGCGCTCTACTGGTGAAAGGGTGATATTTATACAAATGTGTTAGTGGCAGTGTTTCTACTATGTTCATGGTGGTGACTGAGTAGTTTTGCAGCGTATGACTGTGGGCAAAATGCAGTAAAGCACATGTGTGACATCATATTTTACTACAGTGAGCACCGCAAGTGTAAGCAGACTATAAAATAGCTACCTGTCTGCTGAAGCCAGTGATTGCCCCAGTCCTCCAGCATATGTGTCCTGGATGCTGAAATCGGTGCCAGTGGCGACCACAGATGCAGTCATCCGAGCATGTAAGTACACAAAGTATCGGAAAGAATGCCATATAGTGAGCAGTATGAGAAGAAATTACCGTGTGCTAATACATCTTAAACACGAGTTAAAATCCCCACACTAAGCGAGTCAGTAAATCACTGCTCTCGGCGCGTTTCTAAAAACAAATAAAAACGCCTGTGGAACAACTATCGTGTCTAGACGCGGTGCACATTGAGACGGAAAGCATGTCTCTATTAAGAGAACATGCTGAAGTTTCCCAACAACTCGTAGTACGAGGTTAAGTCATGCCCCAAACAATGTGTATGTTAGTGGAATTATGTTCATGGTGCGCCACAAGCAGCATAAAACCGAGGCTCATGTGGAAATGTCCAAATAAAGCTTTGGTACAAATAAAGATACATATGGAATAACTGCAAAATGCAATGTATCTCGAAACTGCCACTAAATATAGCTGAAAGTTAAAAAATGTTAGTGAGGGTGAACTGTGCTCATGGACGTGTATATACATATTGAGGAAAGCGTGAGTGCAAAAATAAGTAAAGTTACTAAAGTGTGGTGTTCGTGCCTCCTCAAGAGCATTAAACTTACATAAAAATGCATAGAATGTACTGAGGAAAAGATGTGTGCGCTAGCGTTAGAAATATTCCAATGCCTGTCCGTGCTTGAACAAAATATGACTAAAGCAGCAATGGGTGTATAACACAGCGTATTGAGAAACAGTAACAATCTAATTCATGTTCATACGCAGTCATGCTATATGTACATTAGTTGTTGTTCAGCATAGGTTACAAGCCTGCAGCGCCTATGTTTAAGAAACAAAATTAAGACAAATGACATGACAGTATGAATACTGGGAAATGTCTTTGTGGTCGCACATAGCAAAAATAACGGGAAACCCAGCTACATGTAAATACAATGGGTGCACGGGCAGAGCCTAATATATACAGTGGAATATAAACAGTAGATGTAAAAATATACATATATATACATATATATACACCAATAACATAAAAACATAAAATGTATTTAAAAAAACATTCTATTACAAATTAAAACATTAAACTGTTCAAAAGTCTTTAAACTTAAATTTCCCATTCCAGTAATGTGCAACAGTATAGAAAGTGTTGGATAGCGGAGGTGCAACAGTAGGGAAAGTGTTGGATAGCAGAGGGGTAACATGTACTATTCCCACTCCAGTCAGTGCAACAGTAGGGAAAGAGTTGGATAGCGAAGGGGTAGAAATTACTATTCCCACTCCAATGAGTGCAACAGTAAGGAAATTGTTGGACAGCGGAGGTGTAAAATTTACTATTCTCACTCCAGTCAGTTCAAAATTAAAAACAAACAAAATATCATCAACACAAGAAAAATATTTTTTTATATATATACACATGTTAAAAATTAAAATACAAAGATATTTAATATTAAATATAAAAAATAAATTATTTATTAACAAAAACATCAATTATTACATAAATTAGGTCTGTTTACCTCCTACCTATAAAACCAAACAACTCACAACCCACATAAAAAAATAAAAAATATTTGCATAATTAACATAATTATCGATTAATCAAATATTATTAATTAAAAAAACAAATTAAAAAACATAAAATTTAATTAACTTCCAACCCTTTACACCTATAATCCCCACAACCAACACCTAAAATTGAACTGTAAAAAAATGTATTACACAATTACAAAGAAAATCAATTAAAAAACTAATGGCATTATAAAGTAAGTAAAATTAATTTACCCTTCACCCCTATAAACCCAAAACCCACACACCCCAAAAAATTAAACAATTACCCCAATTAATTATCAATTAATTAATTAATTTTAATTAACAACTAATTATTAATTAATTAAAAATAAATTACTTCCCACCCTTTACCCCTATAACATAACAAAACATGTGTATTTGTAAAGTGCACGTTCACCCCTAATGGGGTATCTTGGCACTGAATAACAGATGCTTATTGTTACCTAACTCAATGGTACTCATTCTATCGACCTCAGATGGATGAAAGGCTGAGTGGACCCGCCGGGATTTGAACCTGTGACCATGAGGTTGAACACAGGCCCCTGCAGTGGATGTATTAGTCTACTGAGCCACCACAACCCGCAACTAAAATTAATTACACAATTACCATAATTAATTATCAATTAATTAATATTAATTAAAAACTAATTATTAATTAATTAAAAATAAATAGCTTCCCACCCTTTACCCCTATAAACCCAACAACCCACACCTAAAATGTACCACCAAAAATTAAAAAGACAATTAACATTATTAAATCTTAATTAAATAAATATTAATAAATAAAAAATATTCATTAATTTATTATAATTAAATTACTTCCCACCCTATTCCTCTATAAACCCACAATCCGCTACAGAACTAAAACATGCAAAATTTATTTGAAATAAAATTAACCCTGGGCGGAGTTCGCGGAGTTGCACTACGTGGAACACCGCAAAGTGCATAAAAGCTCAGTCGCACTACGCAGAGCTCCGCGAGCGGCAGAGTATGATAGAAAAATGCAGTTCGCGGTGAGTGCACAGTGCCGGATGCTTGTCCACACTGTGCAATCATTGAGAACGGCACCATGCACAGCGGAAGCTTTCCTTTTTTACCGCTTGAGTAGATTTTTACTTGAGCAGCAGCTTTCTCAACGCGAACAGGCAGTTTCTCAACGCGAGCATACACTACCACTCGCAATGAAAAACCTGACCCCCCCGCGTTGAGAAATCTCACCGGGATGTTGATTTTCCACACTTGCGCTCGCCAACTTGATGTTGACGATCGCGAACGAGGAAAAATCTCACCGAGAGGTTGATTTTCCCCGCTCGCGGTCGCTAACTTGACGTTGACTAACGCGAGCAAGGAAAAAAACTCCGCTCCACACCGCGAAGTGGAGCTTTTTGGAACTCTGCGATCTACGCGTAACGCGGAGTGCAGAAAACTCCGCAAACTCTGCGAGCGGAGCGGAGTTCACCGCCCAAACCTAAATAAAATTAATAACTAGCAAAAATTTAACACATATATTAAAAAACATAAACAATACTTATACAAAAACAATACATCACATACATTTAAAATATATACTCAAATACATAACACTAATTAAAAAATCGATATTTTAAACAACTATGGGGCATATTAGCAAGACCGGCGATAAAATTATCGCCGTTTTAGCGGCAGGAAACTGCCGCTAAAACGGCGATAATGGACTTGCTAATATGCGTTATAGAATTCAATAGAAGCCCAGGTTAGATGTGCAGGACATCTAACCTGGGCTTCTATTGAATTCTATAACGCATATTAGCAAGCCCATTATCGCCGTTTTAGCTGCAGTTTCCTGCCGCTAAAGCGGCGATAATTTTATCGCCGGTCTTGCTAATATGCCCCTATATTTTTGCAAACAATATTAATGACTTCTATATTTTTAAAATCGATATTTCTTACCTTAAAGTCGATAGTCTTCACCTCGATATTCTTGCTGTCGATATTTCTGTGTCACAATATTTCAAACTCAATAGTAGTGTCAGCCAAAATTTCCAACTCAATATTTTGACTGAATACCCTTCAGCACCCTTTAATTATTGGTTTTCTACCCATTCCCCCAATTATTTAAACTTTGTTTTATAGTATTGAATTTTTGACCATTTGAGTTTTTAAGAATGTAGAAGGAAACCTTTCAAAGTAATACTCTGGCTAGCAATAACTTTACATTTGTTAGTTGCTGTTTTTTAAATTGTGCAAATATTTTAATTGATGATGATATTATTGCCTTCGATTTTTACTTAGAAGTTTCCTCTCAGGCCCACACCGGCACCCTGGAGGAGGACAACGCCCAGGTTGATGAACCTGTCCAGGGGCAACAGGAAGATACAGTGGCTACTATGACAAGTGCTGTTAAGTCAATTTCCTTTCTCATTGACACTTGCTGTTCTGGTTAAGGTATTCACGCTGTGCTTCTAATTTGAGTCTCCAGTCCATTTTAAATTGTCAATCTTCCTATGTTTCTGTCTCTGCCTCACCGTCATCTAAATTAATGTCTCAAAGAGGTGTGTTTGTCATTGTCCACTGCACAGGGCTCGCCTGTACCTGCCACCACCCATCCCATCTCGTCCCATCCCATTCTGACATGT
Organism: Calotriton arnoldi; assembly: GCA_963921515.1. Classification (NCBI taxonomy): domain Eukaryota; kingdom Metazoa; phylum Chordata; class Amphibia; order Caudata; family Salamandridae; genus Calotriton; species Calotriton arnoldi. The sequence goes on along the minus strand of CAWUFW010008902.1, from coordinate 159,806 downwards.
GCCACATTTCTCCTCCAACTTCTTCCTAACTTTCTTTTTCTCTAGGTCCATTTTCTATCTTCCATTAACCCTGAGGTGCAAGACACATGACCCAACCTGTTTACAGCCAAGTCTAAACTGAGCCCAAGCTTTGATGTTTTAGACCTTAACACAGGAATAATAATATACTTGTTGTCTTGGCAATGATTTGGGCAAAGGATGTTGTATGGAGAGTGGGTCTTAATGTTGGACTCAGCAGTAAGGAACAGGCACTCAGAAGTTACACTGGCTAGAGGACATGCTAGATACTTTATTTCAGCATGCTGAATTCTGGCTTCCGTTCCTTCTTCGCACATCAATAGGTCAATGGATTATGATCCAAGCAGAGCTCTGTTGATTTCTTCAAATTGCCCTGTACCGTATTTTAAGGTGTCATTGTTGTTGACATTTGTTGTTTCTGTGGTGCTTGCACCTGTGCACTTGATTTAGTTCTTGTCATTTCCATAAAGCAACATATTACAGATGTTGGAAGTAAAGCTGTTGGTGATGCAGGTTTAGTAGTAGGTGATGGCATTATCACTGGTAGGTGTTCCTACTGCTGTCACAACATGCTTCTTAATTTGGATCCAACTGTGTGCTCTATGGAGGTCGAAGGGAACACTCCAGTTCTGCCAAGGTCTCAAATCCTCAATGATTCATTTTCTAGGGCACCCGCTATCCTGAAGATCCAATTCTTGTAAATTGAGACAGCCACTGTTGATAAAGGAATGAAAGTGGATAGCCCTTTTTGTACTGTGTATCCAGTATTGTGGAACAGATATACTCTTTGGAGGACACAATCTCTTTTTGCAGCCAAGATTTGTGTACACACATAGAATTGAAGGGTTGACCAAAGTAGATTGTTGTTCCATCTTTTATAAATATCTCTGCAGCATGTGCAACAATGGGATCTCTTGGCCCATGGTACTGTCCTCCTTGCTGACTTTCCATACACAAATCTAAAAAGATACTACTGTTTGGAACACACACTCCACTAGTCCACATTTGTCAACCTCCATCATCAATTTCATCCACTCTGCTTTCTACTACATAATCATTGATAGACATGTATTGCTTAAACAAGCTTTGCATGATGTAGAAAGAGGAGTTCTAGTGCTTTGGCAACTCCTGTATGAGGACTTTTATTGGGAGGGACTCTATGAGAAAATTGAATGATTCCCAAATCCATTTAGGCTTTGAACGAATGTCTGAAAGTATTGTACTTTCTGTGAAAGGTAACCAATATGTTGTTGGCTTCTACTTCTTTTTGGAGGAAGTCGTGAACAATTAAGTTGATGCAATGCATTAAGCTTTGGAGTCTGAAATATCTTTTGTTAGCCATGGCTTTAAAAATATTACTGCCATTGTTTGTAGCCACAATTTCAAAGGAGACACTTCTATGGAAAACATTACAATTGCTGCACAGCACTGAATACCTTGAAAATATTCCTGAATGGATGGTGAGAACAGCAGCTAACCTTTGTTTGACTAACTGGAAGGAGACCCAGTTTGCAGTGATGTTAATCTGGTCAGTTTCTTGACAACTTGCCCATATAGCTGTCATGAGGACGATGGACTGAACAGCATTGATTGTTTCACTAACCAATTGCAGCACTTGGTGTTGCAGCACTTGGGTAGCATAGTGGAAACAAAGTCCTGCTTGGAACCTTCCATTTCAGACAGAGGGTCTCCACGAATTCCTGAAACTTCTCTCCTTCCCCTAAGGAAAAAGGAAGTGGGTCAATAATTAACATTTTGGCCAGCTCCTCGTTGTAAAAACTGACCTTTTAGTGGGTACAGTGGTCGGGTGGCTCCTAGCTGAATATAAGCTTGATAGTGGTTTGTCATAACTGTTTTCTTTGTGAGGATGCCTCCATAAGTAACCTACAGGTTACAGATAAACTGTTTTGGCATTTTGAGGTGATGGTATCCCTCTTTCCTTATCAAGATTACTGCGGGTATAGACTGCACACTATGAGCGACAGTGACAGACCTGCTTCACATGGCATTGTCTCCCTCACCACCTCTTCCATCTATCATTTCAACTTCTTCTTTTCTCTCACCAATAGCTGTCTTTCTGAGATGCTCTTCCCACATGATTGCATGATGATTTTTCAGATAGGCAAGTTGCCCCCCTGTACCTTATTTCCCACCTGGTTTACCATGATGCACTGGTTTGAGCAAAGTGAACTTTTTGCAGTTGGCTCCTCGTGAGGCCTAAGTGTAAGTATGTCCCAAACTGGGGAGGAGAGCTTTCTCTTTGAGCCAATGCCTGAAGCATTTGTTCGAGTGGAGCTGTTCAGTTGTTTTTGTCTTTCTTAAGGGCAGGCTAATGCTGCTGTAGGTGCGGTGATGGTTGCTGCAGGTGTTTGGCTTCTTAAGAAGATGGAAGCATGTAGTTTTGGTGGTACTACATGACTCAGTCAGAGTAGGTTGAAATTAGGTGATCTGCACTTCCTCTGTGCCAGTCTCCATACAATCACTGGTTCATTATCTTCTTCACTTCCAAGACTTTCAGGAGCCTTCCGTGTCACTTGTGTCTCCAGGCAGATCTTGGTCAGTAGCCAATCCATGTCAAGATCATCAGAAGGGGGGATTGTAGAAGATCAGAGAGAGTTCTTTCTTTCCCTTGCAGGAGATTATGAAGATAATGTGTCCAATTGAAGAGCAGTCAGAACAACACCTTGCTTGGCAGCTAACTAAACTTTCTATTCTTCTCCAACCTCCAGAAGATCAGGTGTAGCAGGCTTTGGTTGCTGTTGAGTTTCCTGTGGAGAAAGTTTGGTTTGCTGCTAGGACAAATCAATTTCAGACTCACTGTTGTCACTGCAGCACAGAGAGAGATTTTATTCAGTTTTGGTGGTGGTGCTGTTGTTGATACAGGTATGATCCACCTCCTGTCATCTTCCTGCCTAGAAGAGAGTACAGTAGATACATGATGCTGCCAGAAAAATGATGATGGCTTGATCACAGTGGTGGCAACACACTTCTTCTTCTCATCATTGGCCACATTTTGTCAGGGACCTCCTTTTTTGGGGCATTTTCTTTACTTCTTGTATGAGTCAGTAGCATGAACAGAAGAACAAAGCAGAGAGGTCTCTGTATTGAAGTGTCAGCTAATTCACAAATTCTTACTTTTCCATCTTTGTCTGCTCTTGTGCACCTGAAGGCAATAAAAAATAAGAAGGAAGAAAGTGAGACATGGCAATTCTGGTCAATGCAATACTTGTAACAATTATCATTATCATACCAATATTATAAAAATCTAATAAACTAATAAAAACAATAGTTAGCGACCCTCCCGGGCCCATGGGGCCATTATGGGAGGCTATTGGAGGAAGGGCAAAAATCAAATAAGTTAAAAAAAAAATACCTGATATCTCCCCGTGGTCCATGGGCCCTTATGAGAGGTAGGAACAGGCAGGCAACATTAAATATATTAATATAATCATACCTGATGTCTCTCCAGTGCCCCAGGGGCCTCTGTGGGAGGCAGCATCAGACAAAAATTGAATACATTAATAAATAAATACCCGGTGTCCATCCAGGACACAGAGAGGTGGGCAAAATTTGAATAAATTAATTAAAAACAACAACTATTACTACAGAGTGTACAATCAGCAAGATGCAAAAATAAATATATCAGGTAAGATATAGTGTGGGAAAAACAAAAAATGGAGAAAAATAAATGGGCTATTATAATATCAGTGCTCTTAGAAAATTGGTTTTAAAACTGGAATAAAATGATTAATAATCAGAAACACACACTAGCTACACAAAATTATGGTTGCTCTCCCCTTGGAGCAAAGAAGGAGATATTGAGAATTAAGTTGAATTGCCACCATACATACACACGCAGACTGGCTTCACAAAAGGTGTTCACTCTTCACAATGCCAGCAGAGAGGGAGGCATGGTGAACAAAGACAAAATGGCAGCCTATGATGTATGACCTGTGCACCATTGTGCCTGTGCACACACACACACACACACACACACACTCACACACACACATATATATGCTCAACAAAATGGTGATCATTGCATGACCACTAAAGAAGAAAGCATAGAGTACAAAGACAACATGGCTGCCTATAACACAGACACCACTAGCACTGGCTGCACAAAATGGTGGTCACAAAATGGACAGCAAAGAAGGGGGCATGAAAAAAAAAGAGAACATGGTTACCTTACCCTGACTAGATCCCTTTCCTCCCCATCCCTCAACAAAAACATGCAGGATTACAGGACAAGGACTGCACAAACATACACTCTAAAAGTGACTGATCCTAGCCGTGGGCCTTAGTACATCACAGAAAGGAAAGCAGCAACAATAATGTATAAGGCAATTCACCCAAGAAAAAAAAATTATGAATAGCAGCACCACAAAATGGAAACAATGAGAAAAGATTAAAATAAAATTTAAACATGCCCAAAACACAAAAAGCAAAAGCCAACAATAAGCTCTCCAAAAGACTTTTAAAGGTTGAAGGAAAAAATTAATTAACTATCTCACACAAACACCACAAACACACACAAATGGTAGGTATTAGAAATTGGATTATTATTTAAGATGCCTGACTGCCCACCTCAAGCGATAATCACAACTCTTGTCAAGGTGAATCTTACCCTGGGCTACACCCCCTGTAGCTACGGTGTCGAGCAAGCAGGTTTAACTTAGGGCAAAGTGTAAAGAACTTATAAAGTATCAAAATAGTAATGAAGTAAAAACACCAAGAAATGAAAATCCCAAACCAAATTGGAAAAAAAGAATAAAACATTTAAAAAAATGACACCAAGCCGACTAAAACCCAATATGAAGAACATGATGTATGAATTTGTAAAGTTTTAAGTAGAAATAGCACCAAAAGACACTAAGCACCAATGATATGGTCACGGTAAACCAGGACCTAGGAATGATTGTAGGCTGACAGTGATGAAAGGTGGGTAAGGTACACCAATCAGGTTCATCCCGGTCAAATATTTTACTGTCTGACTTAGGGGCCGATTCCGATGTGGTTTGGAGTTCATTACGACTGAATCGGTTTGGGAATGGTTTCTGACCGACCAGGATCGGGAGAGTCCGACCGACGATTATGATGCATCCGGATGCTTCCAGATACGATTCGGTCGGACTCCCATTGACTTCAATGGGAGCCTATGTTCCGACTGAATGCATAGGCTCCCATTGAAGAAAGGGGTGGCAGGAGAAAATTGGGCACCCTGTGGCGGGCATCCCCTGGTGCCTGCCACACTGTGCATGGCTGGTAAGGGGGGACCCATGGGTACCCCCACAGGCCCGATTGGGAAGGCTCCGAGTGCAGGGGGGCCTGCTACGGGCCCCCAAAGTCTGGTTCTGACTGCCAATTCGAGTCAGACGGCATGATTCGGAATGGCTGTCCGAATCCAGCATCGTAATTGGTCGTTCAGAAACGCGGCCCGTAGAGATGTACGAGTCTGCTCCGTACGGCTCGGTCATTCTGAACGCTGTCGGGTATGGATTAGGATATTCCTAATGCCTAACTCGCATTGTAATCGGGCTGGGGCATGAGTTGGTCTGATGAGGCAGTGGCTGCGGGGCTTATGTTATGCCACTGCCTCATCAGACCCACTCGTGCCCCAGGCCTACCAACCCAACTCTTAGAGCTAATCCTAATCCCAAAGTTATAGATCTGACTTGCTGACTTCCCTTACCTACATTGTACTTGTTACAAATCCTGAGTTTTTATCAACCATATCAACCAGAGATATGTATTTTAGAAGAAAACATATATCACAGCATTTTAATACTGCAGAACCTTTGCATTGTGGTCAATGGGAAAAAGTGGTAGTGACAAGTGGTCACTTGTAGGTTGAGTTGTGTGGAACCAATGACAGTAAAGGTGATGCGGGTTTCATTGAACAGGTAAGTTCAATTTTACCTGGACCGCAGAGCCCGGGTGCAGAGTTGTCCTGACTGTACTTAGTGCTAAACGGGAGCCGCGGTTAGAGCTGCTTTTACCGCTTACACAGTGCTGCGGGGGAACAGGGTGCAAAATATCAATAACAGAGCCACTGCTGGCATTTGACAAAATATGTATTGAGTTCCCTCTAGATGCATCGTTGAGTGAAGGGGTCAATGCCGGACTGGTGACCAATGATCCTTGGCAGTGGTAAGCACAGCAGATGGTTACTTCGATGTCCGGAGGTCCCGGGGAACATGGAAGCTGCCTAAAACTTTGTGGAAGGCAGAACTACAGTTCCCATAATGCACTGGACAATCTGGATTTGGGCGATTCCTCGGAGGGCCCGATGGCCAGTGATTCTTCAGGATCTGGTGCAATGTTTTAACTGGAATTTGCATGGGACTAGAGCCACTAGTCCAGGGGGAGTCTGAGGTTGATTCTGTCTCTCACAGGGGTCCTTCTGTCTGGGGGAACCAAGCTTTAGCTTAGGATGAGCCGCAGTCGTGCAGTTCCAGGAGTGTTGCCACAGGTGCAGAGTATCTCTCTTTTGGTGTGTGCAAGTCTTGTTGTCGTCAACTCGGGTCTCTTCTTTGTCCTCTTTGATGCAAGTTGAATCAGAACTGAGGTTCTGTTGTCATAGATAGCCCTTAAATTCTAGATTTAGGGGTGTAAGAGGTGTGGGTGCATGTGGCTAATGGGCTACTAGCCCCAGCGACTAATCCGCCCCTGAGGTGTAGGCCACCTTTTCTACCTAGAACCGACTATTCTAAAAATGGCAGAAATATTCCATAGCTGCACAGAGCAGGTAGCCCACCCTAGAGGTGTGGATAGCCTTCTAGGGGTGTACACCCCCTGGATACCTAATATTCCTGCCTGCCTGCTTGCAAATGTGCCTGGGGGAAGGGGGCTGTTTCATCCTTTGGGAGGCAGCCTGGTTGCATACCACAGGCGGTGCAGCCTTTGCAGCTCACAGCCTTGATATGCCACTTCACTAGCTAGCCTGTCAGGGAGGTAGGTGGAGGTTGTATGATGGAACAACTACCACTTGAACAACTACAGTCTAAACAACGACTCCTTAACCACTACTTAGTCTAAACCAGTAAAGTTATAACAACAACTATTTTTTACAATTACTATGCCTTTACCACGACTTTACCCCATTAATGTATCTATTTTACAGGTAAGTATAAACCCATATATATATATATATATATATTTATGGCATTCCAGTACTGAATTAGACGATTTTGCACATTTGCAGCCTTTCTGACCAAGTTTTTAACTTCAAAACATTATTAATTGTTTCCACTTTTTTAGCTTGCTAGTTTGCACAGGCACATTGTATTGCACTTTACAGCATTTTGCACTTTAACATATTTACATAGAGGTTTGAATGGTGGCCCACTTGGGCGGAATTGCCTTGCATTAACTCTTTTTATACCATGATTTTTTAACTTGCATTTAAGCCTGAATATCTGTCTGTGCCAGCAATTTTTATCAATGAGGGACTTAATTTATGCTTTTAAGACTACCATTGGTATTTTTATTGCTTTTGACATGTATTGAGCTGTCAGGTAATTGTGATAATTTTGAATATTCATGAAATGGAGCATGATAGGACCTAGTGTTCTACCGTCAAATTTTATGTATGTTTTACAAGGAGTCGCTACCCACTGGGGTCTTGATATTCTTCCAATGATTGACATCTGAGGGAATCATGTTTAGAATCACTGGTATTAAGAACAATACTGTTGATATCATTGTGTATTTTAAAACACTGTTCTTTACAATTAAGTTTGGTGTTTTTAGCGCTCCTTTGCAATTATGGTATTAATTGTCAAATGTTAAAAAAGGCACTTGCTTTTTTATCTTTGCAAATGTTTCCTCTATGTCCATTGTTAGGTGCTTGTTGCCTATTGTTTTTTTTTTTTGCATGTGTCACTTTAAATATCCCACACTCCTCTCCTAGCGTCATGTGATCAAGGCCTTCTGAAGGCCGAAACGCGTCATGGCGGACTCTATGGGCGTCTGAAAATAAAATCTGTCGTGCATACAACTGGGTCTGTTTTCATCTGTTGGTGAACTGCAGGATTGCAGTGGCGAAGTTCTTTGCATTTATCTTACCGAGTTTGCTTCCTCGGTAACTAACAGACCCCTCCTTCGTTTTGGGCCGTGCAGCAGGAAGCATTTTTTCGGTGCTCCGGAAAGGACTCTGGGTTCCTGTAAGGATTTGCTGCGGTAGCCCCCGGACAACATTTCATTTTCTCCTGCCCAGGAAGGGATTGACGCGGCTCGAGTCGGCTGACCCGGGCTTCGCCAGGTATCCCGCAGAGGTAGGGGGTTTGTTATTCGTCCGGTGAGGGAGTGTACTGGATCAAGACACGGGGATTCTTCCGAGTGTCTGATTTCCTGGATTGATTGTTTAAGACAGCCAAAATGTCCGCCGACGCTGTGAGGAGTCGAGAAGAGGCTGCAATTGAAATGTTTGATGACTCGCCGGCTGGCGTTTCATCATTTACAGGGCAAGAGGCACCGTTACCAACTACTGGCAACAATATTAAAGATATGTTTAAGAAATTAGAAAAGTTGATGCGTGCCGAACAATCTAAATGGTGGGAGCACCGTTCATTGTCACGATATTTGGAGGTGGGGCGCATTCCTCGTGGCTTACGTATCATGCTGGCCCCCAGTTACGAGAACCCTGACCCCAATATGCTCTCTGAGTGGGCGGAATGTAATTTGGAGTCCTCACGAAAGTTGGTGATAATTCTGGTGAAATACGCAGAAAGCGATCGCGCTGCTCTGCAAATCAAGATTGATGAACTGAATGAAGATATTTGCAAAATAGCAACTACAGAGAGCACCAAAAAACTACGTGAGGATATGACTAGTCGATTACAGAAAGAAGAAGCTATTATTAAAAAACTTAAGACTTACAAATTTCAAAGGGATAAGATTAATTACCAACAGGGGCAGGTTTTCACATTTGCCAGGAAGTTTGATGCAATGAAGGCATCCAAAAAACCTGCGAGACCTGCCAATCCAGAAGCTAGTACCAGCATTGCTCTTCCATCATTATCGTCCCTCTCTGATGTGAGTTCCGTGCCTGACAGTGAATCAGACAACGAGATGAGCCGTCAGACGGCGGGGTTGGGGTTTACCAGGTTCTCCCTGGTGCAAGAGGTAGATTGTTTGCGCCAGGATCGAAGGGCCACTTTACGAACTCGAGAAATGGGGGCAAAAACAAAAACAAACAGCGCCGGGAAAGACAGCAAAGTAACATCAAGCGACAAGCCAAACAGCAACAGGAAAGCCAACACCAACAGAAGATGGAACCGCAAATGAAGGTATCTAATTGTAATAAGGGGCAAACATCTGACTCACAGTCTGTGATTAACTTGACTAATATGGTTTTGAGCCAAGCTGAATTACAAATTTTAACTTTAGGTTTGTCTTACTGCCCGGCCAGTAATTTCAATTATGCGCAGACACGCATTGATCTTTACAAATTCACTAGAAAGTTAAAATTGCGCAAATTCTATGCATTAAAGAAAAAAGATAGCAGTAATGTTAACACTGATCTAACTCCTACCAGTAGTAGTCCATCAATCTTGACGGTCAATGACTTGGCGCTATTACAGGATTTGCAACAATTACATAATGAAGATCCCAATAATGAGTTTACTGAGCCAATGGTTTTGTTGAATACAGCGGGCAACACAGGTTTTAAACCCAAGTCAACTTTCACCCCAACAATGGTACATGATAATATTGATGTGTTTCATGAATTGACTACTGTTGAATTAAAACGACTGTGCACTACTACGATGCGAGCAAAGTACAAACAAACGCCGCAGAACTATTGCTATGTTCAACTAATGAAAAAGTTACAGGCAGGAGGTAATATCATAGTACGCCAAGCTGACAAAGGGGGCAATGTTGTGCTGTGGCCCCGGGATATGTACCTGGAGGAATCGGCCAACCATTTGAATGACAGACAATGTTATAAAAGGAGTGACATCGGGACTGTTAAACAGTCATGGAATGAATTTTACATCAAACTTGTAGGTTGGAAGAGTGCAGGGTTATTGAGTCATGATGAATTTAAATTCTTAAAAAATGATCATCCTGTCATTCCGACCCTGTATTTCATTCCCAAGGTCCACAAAGATCTCCGAAAACCTCCAGGTAGACCTATTATTTCCGCCCGCAATAGCCTGCTAGAAAATGCCTCCAAGTATGTGGATGCATTCTTGCAAGAACATGTCAGGGCATTGCCTTCCTTCATCCAGGACACCAGCGATTTTTTGAGGAAAATCATGAATGTTACATGGCAAGATGACTATTGGTTAATTACTTTGGATGTTACTTCCCTGTACACACGTATAAACCATCAGGATGGTATTAAGGCGATTAATCATTATTTGTGTACTAGGCCCATCCAAATGCATAACCACAACAAAATGTTGCTTTCTATGATTTCCATCTGTCTTAACAACAATTTTTTCATGTTTTCAAATCTGGTTTATCAGCAGATCAGGGGTGTTGCGATGGGGGCCTGCTTTTCCCCCAGTTATGCTTGTTTGCATATGGGGCTGTGGGAGGAGCAGGTCCTTCATGGGCGGCACGCTGAGATCTTTGACAACTGTGTGGTTCATTGGTATAGATATATCGATGATATATTCTTGATTTGGAAGGGTTCCAAACAGCAGGCTCTCAACTTTGTTACTATGATCAACACTAACACTCTAAATCTGCATTTTTCAGAGAACATTAGTAATGAGAAAGTGTGTTTCTTGGATGTAGAGGTAGTCATCAACAACATGGCTATTGAGACTAGATTGTTTAGGAAGTCTACAGCCGGTAACACTGTGTTGCATGCTGCTAGCCACCATCCACGTCACTTGATACGCAGCATTCCTTTCGGGGGAATGTTGCGTATCAGGCGGATCTGTAGTACAAATGATGAATGTAGGATGGCCCAGCATGCTAGCGGCAACAGATTTTTGGCTAGGGGTTACACTGTCCAGATGGTCAACAAGGCCATCAATAAAGCTAATTGTATCTCCAGATTAGATGCTTTATCTGAAAAGTCTCTAAAAATTGACACTTCTTTATGCCTGGGAGATGCTCCGACTAGATTAATATTGACTTATAATCGACAACATCTAGCGCTCCGCAGGATTTTCAAGAGCAATTGGAATCTGATTCGCAATGACCCAGTTATTGGGGATTGCATGACACCGACGCCTAATATCACATTCAGGAAAGCTAGATCTATGAGCGATACATTGGTTAAAAGCAGTCCAGAACTGGTTGTGTCGAAATCTTGGCTTAATACAAGAAAGGGATTCGTCAAATGTGCCTCCTGTAAGGCCTGCAGACATGGCATAAGTAAAACATCTTATAGAGTTCCCTTCCATGATACACCGGTTGCCATCAACAAATTCCTAACATGCAGGACCGAGTTTGCGGTCTATGTGCTGGAGTGTCCCTGTGGCCTGCAATATGTTGGGAGTACCAAGTTGCAGGTTCACAAGCGGATACTCCAGCACATAAGAGCGATTCGCATTAGCGATGCTACCTACCCAGTGGCACGCCATTTCAAAGAGTCTCACAGTAATGACCCAGAGCTAATGAAATTTTTTGTGATTGACTCAATATTGCCCCTCAGAAGAGGAGGTAATCGTGAAGCTTTTCTTCGAGCATTAGAAACCAAATACATCTTGGAGCTCGATACAAAGATGCCCAATGGGCTGAATGCCAGTGAAGACTTTTATACATGCCTGTAAGTCAGCCATTTTATGGCATTCCAGTACTGAATTAGACGATTTTGCACATTTGCGGCCTTTCTGACCAAGTTTTTAACTCCAAAACATTATTAATTTTTTCCACTTTTTTAGCTTGCTAGTTTGCACAGGCACATTGTATTGCACTTTACAGCATTTTGCACTTTAACATATTTACATAGAGGTTTGAATGGTGGCCCACTTGGGCGGAATTGCCTTGCATTAACTCTTTTTATACCATGATTTTTTAACTTGCATTTAAGCCTGAATATCTGTCTGTGTCAGCAATTTTTATCAATGAGGGACTTAATTTATGCTTTTAAGACTACCATTGGTATTTTTATTGCTTTTGACATGTATTGAGCTGTCAGGTAATTGTGATAATTTTGAATATTCATGAAATGGAGCATAATAGGACCTAGTGTTCTGCCGTCAAATTTTATGTATGTTTTACAAGGAGTCGCTACCCACTGGGGTCTTGATATTCTTCCAATGATTGACATCTGAGGGAATCATGTTTAGAATCACTGGTATTAAGAACAATACTGTTGATATCATTGTGTATTTTAAAACACTGTTCTTTACAATTAAGTTTGGTGTTTTTAGCGCTCCTTTGCAATTATGGTATTAATTGTCAAATGTTAAAAAAGGCACTTGCTTTTTTATCTTTGCAAATGTTTCCTCTATGTCCATTGTTAGGTGCTTGTTGCCTATTGTTTTTTTTTTTGCATGTGTCACTTTAAATATCCCACACTCCTCTCCTAGCATCATGTGATCAAGGCCTTCTGAAGGCCGAAACGCGCCATGGCAGACTCTATGGGCGTCTGAAAATAAAATCTGTCGTACATACAACTGGGTCTGTTTTCGTCCGTTGGTGAACTGCAGGATTGCGGTGACGAAGTTCTTTGCATATATATATATATTATATATATGTAATGGGTTTGTAGGTACCTGTAAAAAACTTACATTTTGTGGCAAAGGCATGCATGCTAAAGACATATGCATTGTAAAATTAATATTGATAAGAATTAACACTATATATATGTATATACATACATATATATATATATATATATTATCTACTGGCGGTCGCCAGTAGATAGTTATAGTTAGGACCTATTTTCCATAGGAAATCCTCGACATTCTATTTGAAATAACTCTTGCGTCGGTTGACGAATCTTCGCGAAATTTTCAAACTTTATGGCCCGGTCCGCTCCTACCCTGAAAGTCTCGGGGTGATTCGTCAAGCGGGGGCCGAGAAAAAAGGGGGGTCCCAAAACGTGTTTTCCCCATTCATTTTCCCATAGGAAACTTTAGACACGGCTACAGCCCGAACTGCTGAACGGAATTACACCAAATTTGGCAAAGAAGTAGTTCTTGGTTCAGAAAGAACCCTTTTTGTTAAATGGTGTAAATCCGTTCAGTAGTTGCGGAGAAATTAAAAAAATAAGAGTCAAAAAATCAATTTTCCATAGGAAACTTTATGCAAGGCTACAGCCCGAACTGCTGAACGGAATTACACCAAATTTGGCAAAGAGGTAGTTCTTGGTTCAAAAAGAACCCTTTTGTTAAATGGTGTAAATCCGTTCAGTAGTTGCTGAGAAAATCAAAAGTAAAAACACATATATATCTGGGCGGAGCCTAACCACACATGTCATCGTGAGATCTGATTGGCTGTCAGCACTTCATCCTGGAATTGCTGGAAGCCATCTTGGGCCCAATATAAATGATAGTACCCCATTGAAATGCATTGTAGTGAATCGAAGATTTTGAGGGTTACCAAAAGGAGAACTATAAAGGGTGATAACAGACTTTAGTTACATTAGAATTCATTTGTTGATGGTACCATACTAATTTCAGGAATTGTGGTGTGTTCTAAGGTGATTTTACCCTGTGAAAAACCTTCTGCTGGGATATCATGAATCATGTTTGAGAGAAAACTATTTTCACATGCTTGTCCCATACAGTTTTGGAAGGTGCCCCAGAAGCTAAAATGAGAGCATATTTTCTGTAAATTCACATTATCTTTCTCAGTCATGTGAGAATGAAGTCTGACATTCTCAGTAAAACATGTACATCCAACAAGGGCAGAGACTGTCAGTTGATTCCTTTGTGTTCTACTGCAGCTTCCCAGAGTGTTCTAAAGAACAACTAGAGTGCTAACAGCCTTACTTATGACAAAAGTATGGCACACCTGAAGCCATCTTGATTGGAATAAACTGGTAACACTTATAACATTTAATTTAAAAAGGAACAAAATGATGGGGTTCATCTTGTCATAGAAATTATGGTTAGTGCTCTGGAAAGAAAAATTAGGACATGTTTCAAGTGTGATCTCAAATATCTTCCTGTTATATTTCAACAGGAGCAGCCTGTCAGTTGATGCCTTTGTGTTCTACTGCAGCTTCCCAGAGTGTTCTAAAGAACAACTAGAGCGCTAACAGTCTTACTTATGACAAAAGTATGGCACACCTGAAGCCATCTTGATTGGAATAAACTGGTAACACTTAAAACATTTAATTTAAAAAGGAACAAAATGATGGGGTTCATTTTGTCATAGAAATTATGGTTAGTGCTGTAGAAAGAAAAATTAGGACATGTTTTAAGTGAGATCTCAAATATCTTCCTGTTATATTTCAACAGGAGCAGCCTGTCAGTTAATGCCTTTGTGTTCTACTGCAGCTTCCCAGAGTGTTCTAAAGAACAACTAGAGTGCTAACAGCCTTACTTATGACAAAAGTATGGCACACCTGAAGCCATCTTGATTGGAATAAACTGGTAACACTTAAAACATTTAATTTAAAAAGGAACAAAATGAGGGGGTTCATTTTGCCATAGAAATTATGGTTAGTGCTGCAAAAAGAAAATGTAGTGCATGTTTTAAGTGAGATCTCAAATCCTCTTCTATTTCATTAGAAAATTCTGACATGCAGACTGAAACAATCACTTTCAATACCAGCAGTAGACTTCCAGTTAACCCCTTGACCGCGATCGGAATTCCGCTCGTATGCTGGACATTCCGATCGCGGGTGGGGTCGTGACGAGCTCAGCTCGTCATGCGCACAGCGCTAACGCGCAGCATGACGAGCTGAGCTCGTCATGAGCACGGAAAGGGTTAACTCCTTGGTGAGCAGTAGCTTTACTACAGTGATCTAATGAACAACTAGAGTAATAACATTCTGAATTTATGGCAAATGTGTGACACATCTGAATGCCTTCTTGATGGAATCAAAGTAAAAACTGAAAGCATTTCCTACTGAGGAGACTGCAGTAAATGAGGAAATTAGGAAACTTCATAACAAAGAAGTCTTCCAAGATGGCCACCAGTGAAAAAAGAGCCCAAATGTAGCACAAATATTACCCAGATGTAGCCCACATATAGCCCAATGACAAAAGTGTGCAAAACACTTTTTATTTTTAGTTTTTTTGCAGTTTTATGTAGTGCAGACTGGTCAGGTATTGGAGCGTTGCATCTTAAAACATGACCCCCTACACTACAAAAACACCACTGCACTACCCTAAACCCTAAAACACTACCCCAGCACGACCCCCTACACTACACAAGCACCACTGCACTATCCTAAACCCTAACACACTACCCCCAGCATGACCCCCTACACTACACAAACACCACTGCACTACCCTAAACCCTAAAACACTACCCCAACACCACTGCACTAACCTAAATCCTAAAACACTACCCCCAGCATGACCCCTACACTACCCAAACACCACTGCACTACCCTAAAACATGACCCCCTACACTACACAAACACCACTGCACTACCCTAGACCCTAAAACACTACCCCCAGCACGACCCCCTACACTACACAAGCACCACTGCACTACCCTAAACCCTAAAACACTGCCCCCAGCACGACCCCCTACACTACACAAACACCACTGCACTACCTTAAACCCTAAAACACTACCCCCAGCATGACCCTCTACACTGCCCGAACACCACTGCACTGCCCTAAACCCTGAAACACATACCCTAGCACGGCCCCCTACACTGCCCGAACACCACTGCACTGCCCTAAACCCTGAAACACCACCCCCTTCACGACCCCCTACACTGCCCGAACACCACTGCACTGCCCTAAACCCTGAAACAACACCCCCAGCATGACCCCTACACTGCCCGAACACCACTGCACTGCCCTAAACCCTGAAACACTACCCCCAGCAAGACCTCCTACACTGCCCGAACACCACTGCACTGCCCTAAACCCTGAAACATCACCCCCAGCAAGACCCCCTACACTGCCCGAACACCACTGCCCTAAACCCTGAAACACCACCCCCAGCATGACCCCCTACACTGCCCGAACACCACTGCACTGCCCTAAACCCTGAAACACCACCCCCAGCACGACCCCCTACACTGCCCGAACACCACTGCACTGCCCTAAACCCTGAAACACCACCCCCTGCACGACCCCCTACACTGCCCGAACACTACTGCACTGCCCTAAACCCTGAAACACCATCCCCAGCACGACCCCCTACACTGCACGAACACCACTGCACTGCCCTAAACCCTGAAACACTACCCCCAGCAAGACCCCTACACTGCCCGAACACCACTGCACTGCCCTAAACCCTGAAACACCACCACCAGCAAGACCCCCTACACTGCCCGAACACCACTGCCCTAAACCCTGAAACACCACCCCCAGCAAGACCCCCTACACTGCCCGAACACCACTGCACTGCCCTAAACCCTGAAACACCAGCCCCAGCACGACCCATACACTGCCCGAACACCACTGCACTGCCCTAAACCCTAAAACACCCCCCCCTGCACGACCCCCTACACTGCCCGAACACCACTGCACTGCCCTAAACCCTGAAACACCACCCCCAGCACGACCCCCTACACTGCCCGAACACCACTGCACTGCCCTAAACCCTGAAACACCACCCCTGCACGATCCCCTACACTGCCCGAACACTACTGCACTGCCCTAAACCCTGAAACACCACCCCCAGCACGACCCCCTACACTGCACGAACACCACTGCACTGCCCTAAACCCCGAAACACTACCCCCAGCAAGACCCCCTACACTGCCCGAACACCACTGCCCTAAACCCTGAAACACCACCCCCAGCAAGACCCCCTACACTGCCCGCACACCACTGCACTGCCCTAAACCCTGAAACACCACCCCCAGCATGACCCCCTACACTGCCCGAACACCACTGCACTGCCCTAAACCCTGAAACACCAGCCCCAGCACGACCCCCTACACTGCCCGAACACCACTGCACTGCCCTAAACCCTGAAACAACACCCCCAGCACGACCCCCTACACTGCCCGAACACCACTGCACTGCCCTAAACCCTGAAACACCAGCCCCAGCACAACCCCGTACACTGCCCGAACACCACTGCACTGCCCTAAACCCTGAAACAACAGCCCCAGCACGACCGCCTACACTGCCCGAAAACCACTGCACTGCCCTAAACCCTGAAACACCCGCCCCAGCAAGACCCCCTACACTGCCCGAACACCACTGCACTGCCCTAAACCCTGAAACACCACCCCCAGCAAGACCCCCTACACTGCCCGAACACCACTGCACTAAAGCCTGAAACACCACCCCCAGCAAGACCACCTACACTGGCCGAACACCACTGCAGTGCCCTAAACCCTGAAACACCACCCCCTGCACGACCCCCTACACTGCCCAAACACCACTGCACTGCCCTAAACCCTGAAACACCACCCCTCAGCACGACACCCTACACTGCCCGAACACCACTGCACTGCCCTAAACCCTGAAACACCACCCCTGCACGACCTCCTACACTGCCGGAACACCACTGCACTGCCCTAAACCCTGAAACACCACCCCCAGCACGACCCCCTACTCTGCCCGAACACGACTGCACTGCCCTAAACCCTGAAACATCAACCCCAGCAAGACCCCCTACACTGCCTGACCACCACTGCCCTAAACCCTGAAACACCACCCCTACACTGCACGAACACCACTGCACTGCCCTAAACCCTGAAACACCACCTCCAGCAAAACCCCTACACTGCCTGAACACCACTGCTCTGCCCTAAATCCTGAAACACTAGCCCCAGCATGACCCCTACACTGCCCAAACACCACTGCACTGCCCTAAACCCTGAAACACCACCCCCAGCACGACCCCCTACACTGCCCGAACACCACTGCACTGCCCTAAACCCTGAAACATCAGACCCAGCAAGACCCCCTACACTGCCCGAACACCACTGCAATGCCCTAGACTCTGAAACACCAGCCCCAGCAAGACCCCCTACACTGCCCGAACACCACTGCACTGCCCTAAACCCTGAAATGCCAGCCCCAGCAGGACCCCCTACACTGCCCGAACACCACTGCACTGCCCTAAACCCTGAAACACCAGCCCCAGCATGACCACCTACACTGCCCGAACACCACTGCACTGCCCTAAACCCTGAAACACCAGCTACAGCACAACCCCCTAAACTGCCCGAACACCACTGCACTGCCCTAAACCCTGAAACACCAGCCCCAGCACGACCCCGAACACCACTGTACTGCCCTAAACCCTGAAACACCAGCCCCAGCACTACCCCCTACACTGCCTGAACACCACTGCACTGCCCTAAACCCTGAAACACCACCCCCCGCATGACCCCCTACACTGCCCGAACACCACTGCACTGCACTAAACCCTGAAATACCACCCCCTGCAGCACCCCCTACACTGCCCGAACACCACTGCACTGCCCTAAACCCTGAAACACCACCCCATGCACCGCCCCCTACACTGCCCGAACACCACTGCACTGCCCTAAACACTGAAACACCACCCCCAGCACGACCCCCTTTACTGCTCGAACACCACTGCACTGCCCCAAACCCTGAAACACCACCCCCAGCACGACCCCCTACACTGCCCGAACACCACTGCCCTAAACCCTGAAACACTACCCCCTGCACGACCCCCTACACTGCCCGAACACCACTGCACTGCCCTAAACCCTGAAACACCACCCCTACACTGCCCGAACACCACTGCACTGCCCTAAACCCTGAAACACCACCCCCAGCACAACCCCCTACACTGCCCGAACACCACTGCACTGCCCTAAACCCTAAAACACCACCCCCAGCATTACCCCTACACTGCCCAAACACCACTGTACTGCCCTAAACCCTAGAACACTACCCCCAGCACGACCCCCTACACTACCGAACACCACTGCACTACAATAAACCCTAAAATACTACCCCCAGCACAACCCCCTACACTACCCGAACACGACTGCACTGCCCTAAACCCTCAAACACTCCCCCAGCACGACCCCCTACACTACCCGAACACCACTGCACTGCCCTAAACCCTAAAACACTCCCCCAGCACGACCCCCTACACTACCCAAACACCACTGCACTGCCCTAAACCCTAAAACACTCCCCCAGCACGACCCCCTACACTACCCAAACACCACTGCTCTGCCCTAAACCCTAAAACACTACTCCCCGCATGACCCCCTACACTACCCAAACACCAATTCACTACCCTAATCCCTAAAACACTACCCCCGCATGACCCCCTACACTACCCTAAACCCTAAAACACTACCCCTGCATGACTCCCTACACTACCCAAAGACCACTGCACTACCCAAAACCCTAAAACACGACCTCCTACACTACACAAACACCACTGCACTACCCTAAACCCTAAAACACTACCCCCTACACTACACAAACACCACTGCACTACCCTAAACCCTAAAACACTACCCTCAGCAGTACCCCTACACTACCCAAACACCACTGCACTAACCTAAACCCTAAAACACTACCCCCAGCAGTACCCCCTACACTACCCAAACACCACTGCACTACCCTAAATCACTACCCCCAGCACGACCCCCTACACTACCCAAACACCACTGCACTACCCTAAACCCTAAAACACTACCCCCAGCACGACCCCCTACACTACCCAAACACCACTGGACCCCTACACTACCCAAACACCACTGCACTACCCTAAACCCTAAAACACTCCCCCCAGCACGACTCCCTACACTACCCAAACACCACTGCACTACCCTAAACCCTAAATCTACCCCCAGCATGACCCCCTACACTACACAAACACCACTGCACTACCCTAAACCCTAAAACACTACCCCCAGCACGACCCTCTTCACTACCTAAACACAACTGCACAATTTGTTACAGGCGTTGCAACGCAGGCCTGTGGTGCTTACTGGAAGTACCTAGTGGGCTAGTTGGGCCCCAGGGACCCTCAGGATTCAAGGTGACCTAATCCCCCAACTTAAAACGCACCACGGGGCGCATTTGCACAGTGGTGAAGGGAGGGGGCGGGGCCTCAGGTGACATGTGCGCAAACACGCCCTGTGGTGCGTTTTAAGTTGGGGAATTAATTCCCTTTGAATCCTGAGGGACCCTGGGGGCCAACTAGCCCACCAGGTACCTTCAGTAAGCACAACAGAGTTGCGTTGCAGAGAGGTGAAAAAGGTGCGTGGCCTCGGAACGCCTCTCTGCAACTCAGCTCTGTGGTCCTAACTGTAGGTACCTGGGGGCTAGTTGGGCCCCAGGGACCCTCAGAATTCAAGGGACTTAATCCTGCAACTTAAAACGCGCCACGGGGTGCGTTTGCACACATGTCACCTCAGGCCCCCCTCCCTTCACCACTGTGCAAACGCGCCCTGTAGCGCGTTTTAAGAGGTAGTTTTAATCCCCTGCCCTATTATGTACTAGGGACTTGCAGAGGAGGTCATGCTAATCACAGGGGTACCCCAACGCATAGTGTTCCCTAGTGTATGTAGGTGTTTTGACTGTATTCTAAGTGTCTTTTAGCATAGCACTGGCTCTGGTTAGTCAGAGTCAGTTACCACCAGTACCCGTCTGAAAAAGTTGTGGGCACAGGATGATTTTGCAACAAGGCCTCTTTCTGCTCCTCTGTTGGTTCTTTCTGCACATCTTTTGCTTCTTTCTTCACATGTCCTACCTCTGTAGGCATAGTTAGAAACTAGCATTTAAAAAACCTTTGAAATTCACTTAAAAAATCATAGGTGTCAGGCACGTTATAGTTAGAAATTAGCATTTAAAAAACCTTTGAAATTCACTGAAAAAACCATAGGTTTTAGGGACAGTTATAGTTAGTTGGACATTTCACTCGTACAAAACCATAGAAATTCCCCCGTTATAGTTAGTTCAGCTAACTATAACTCGCGCCCCCGCAATGCACTGCTGATGACGTCACATATTACATCACTCATGACATGGTCAGTGACATCACTGATGACATCACTGATGACATCTCAAATGACATCACTGATGACATCATCCATGTGATAATTTCATGCATCTTCTCACACCCTAATATAACTTTTGATACACCCACTCTAAATTACAGACTGCCATTCTCAAAACCATAGACACTCCAACACCAAAAACTACATACCCACTCACTGATTCTTAGGTCTACACACACATCCACTCACTCACCCGTACAGTCACTCATACTTAGTCACTCAGTACAGGACTATCATATGCACTCATACACCTATATAAACACTCACACACCGCCACTCATCCATAGAGGTACTCACACACCTAGTCAGTCATGCAAAAACTTAATCACACACCCATTTACTCACCTATACAGTTATACACACACCAGCTCACTTACTCATACAAATACTAGCACATTCTTACACTCTTATACAATCACTGATACAAGTACACACTCATCCATACAGCCACTCTCACAATCACACACTCTCACTTATAGCCATTTATATACTCCAACACACATATATACTGCCTTTCACATATGTAGTTACTCACACATGTACCACTGAGATATACATTCAATCACTAACACACCCATACACACACTCACCCACCCATACAGTCCATCACAGATGCACTCTTGAAACCATGCACCCAGTGAATCACCAACTCACACATCTATGCACAGAGTCACACACACCCCACCCACACAAACACTCAGGCACCCATACAGATACTCAGACAATCAATCAATAACCCATGTAGACACTCATGTAGCTATTTAGAAAGCCATGCAGCCGCTTACAAACCAACAGACAGACGGATACAGACATTCACACAGTTTAGTCACTAACCCATGCATTCAGTAAGATACATTTAATCACTCACTTGTAGAGTCAGTCACTCACGTACTAAATCATCCATTCAGACACTTATACACCCACTCATTCTTCAATACGCCTTTCCCTATATATATTAAACATATTTAAACTTTACAGAAACACACAGTCACTGGATGATGTCATCAGTGATGTCATTTGAGATGTCATCAGTGATGTCATCAGTGATGTCACTGACCATGTCATGAGTGATGTAATATGTGACGTCATCAGCAGTGCATTGCGGGCGCGAGTTATAGTTAGCTGAACTAACTATAACGGGGGAATTTCTATGGTTTTGTACGAGTGAAATGTCCAACTAACTATAACTGTCCCTAAAACCTATGGTTTTTTCAGTGAATTTCAAAGGTTTTTTAAATGCTAATTTCTAACTATAACGTGTCTGAAACCTATGGTTTTTTCAGTGTATATATATATATATATATATATACATATATATATATACACACCCCTGTACTCACGTTTAATGTTATAAATTACCTTTCCACCCAAAAATCTATACCCACCCTAAACCCTAAAAATTCCCTTTCCACCAAAAACCTACACCCACCCTAAACCCTAAAAATAACCTTGCCACTCAAAAACCCACACCCACCCTAAAATTACCCTTGCCACCCAAAAACCCATACCCACCCTTAACCCTAAAAATACACTTGCCACCCAAAAACCCATACCCACCCTAAAATTACCCTTGTCACCCAAAAACCCACACCCACCCTAAACCCTAAAAATTCCCTTTCATCCCAAAAACCCGTACCCACCCTAAACCCTAAAAATACCCTTGCAATTCCAAAAACCCATACCCACCCTAAATCCTCAAATTACCCTTGCCACCAAAAACCATATCCACCCTAAACCCTAAAATTACCCTTGCCACCCAAAAACCCATACCCACCCAAAACTTCAAAAATACCCTTGCCACCCAAAAACCCATACCCACCCTAAAATTACCCTTGCCACCCAAAAACCCATTCCCACCCAAAACGTAAGAAATACCCTTACCACCCAAAAACCCATACCCACCCTAAATCCTAAAATTACCCTTGCCACCCAAAAACCCATACCCACCCTAAACCCTAAAAATACCCTTGCAATCCCAAAAAAACATACCCACTCTATACCCTAAAATTACCCTTGCTACCTAAAAACCCATACCCACCCAAAACTTAAAAAAAACAACACCCACCATAAACACTAAAAATACTCTTGCCACCCAAAACCCCATACTCACCCTAAACCCTTAAAAAATATATATATATATATATTCACTGAAAAAGCCATAGTTTTCAGGGACGTTATAGTTAGAAATTAGCATTTAAAAAACCTTAGAAATTCACTGAAAAAACCATAGGTTTCAGACACGTTATAGTTAGAAATTAGCAGTTAAAAAACCTTTGAAATTCACTGAAAAAACCATAGGTTTTAGGGACAGTTATAGTTAGTTGGACATTTCACTCGTACAAAACCAGTGAAATTCCCCCGTTATAGTTAGTTCAGCTAACTATAACTCGAGCCCCCGCAATGCACTGCTGATGACGTCACATATTACATCACTCATGACATGGTCAGTGACATCACTGATGACATCTCAAATGACATCACTGATGACATCATCCAGTGACTGTGTGTTTCTGTAAAGTTTAAATATGTTTAATATATATAGGGAAAGGCGTATTGAAGAATGAGTGGGTGTATAAGTGTCTGAATGAATGATTTAGTAGGTGCGTGACTGACTCTATAAGTGAGTGATTAAACGTGTCTTACTGAATGCATGGGTTAGTGACTAAACTGTGTGAATGTCTGTATCCGTCTGTCTGTTGGTGTGTAAGCGGCTGCATGGGTTTGTGAATAGCTACATGAGTGTCTACATGGGTTATTGATTGGTTGTCTGAGTATCTGTATGGGTGCCTGAGTGTTTGTGTGGGTGGGGTGTATGTGACTCTGTGCATAGATGTGTGAGTGGGTGATTCACTGGGTCCATGGTTTCAAGAGTGCATCTGTGATGGACTGTATGGGTGGGTGAGTGTGTGTATGGGTGTGTTAGTGAGTGAATGTATATCTCAGTGGTACATGTGTGAGTAACTACATATGTGAAAGGCAGTATATATGTTTGTTGGAGTATATAAATGGCTATAAGTGAGAGTGTGTGATTGTGAGAGTGGCTGTATGGATGAGTGTGTACTTGTATCAGTGATTGTATAAGAGCGTAAGAATGTGCTAGTATTTGTATGAGTAAGTGAGCTGGTGTGTGTATAACTGTATAGGTGAGTAAATGGCAGTGTGATTAATTATTTGCATGACTGACTAGGTGTGTGAGTACCTCTATGGATGAGTGGCGGTGTGTGAGTGTTTATATAGGTGTATGAGTGCATATGATAGTCCTGTACTGAGTGACTAAGTATGAGTGACTGTACAGGTGAGTGAGTGGATGTGTGTGTAGACCTAAGAATCAGTGAGTGGGTATGTAGTTTTTGGTGTTGGAGTGTCTATGGTTTTGAGAATGGCAGTCTGTAATTTAGAGTGGGTGTATCAAAAGTTATATTAGGGTGTGAGAAGATGCATGAAATTATCACATGGATGATGTCATCAGTGATGTCATTTGAGATGTCATCATTGATGTCATCAGTGATGTCACTGACCATGTCATGAGTGATGTAATATGTGACGTCATCAGCAGTGCATTGCAGGGGCGCGAGTTATAGTTAGCTGAACTAACTATAACGGGGGAATTTCTATGGTTTTGTACGAGTGAAATGTCCAACTAACTATAACTGTCCCTAAAACCTATGGTTTTTTCAGTGAATTTCAAAGGTTTTTTAAATGCTAATTTCTAACTATAACGTGTCTGAAACCTATGGTTTTTTCAGTGAATTTCAAAGGTTTTTTAAATGCTAATTTCTAACTATAACGTGACTGAAACCTATGATTTTTAAGTGAATTTCAAAGGTTTTTTTAAATGCTAGTTTCTAATTATGCCCAAAGAGGTAGGACATGTGAAGAAAGAAGAAAAAACGCACAGAAAGAAGCAAAAGATGTGCAGAAAGAACCAACAGAGGAGCAGAAAGAGGCCTTGTTGCAAAATCATCCTGTGCCCACAACTTTTTCAGATGGGTACTGGTGGTAACTGACTCTGACTAACCAGAGCCAGTGCTATGCTAAAAGACACTTAGAATACAGTGAAAACACCTACATACACTAGGGAACACTATGCGTTGGGGTACCCCTGTGATTAGCATGACCTCCTCTGCAAGTCCCTAGTAAATAATAGGGCAGGGGGATTAAAACTACCTCTTAAAACGCGCTACAGGCCGCGTTTGCACAGTGGTGAAGGGAGGGGGCCTGAGGTGACATGTGTGCAAACGCACCCCGTGGCGCGTTTTAAGTTGCGGGATTAAGTCCCCTTGAATTCTGAGGGTCCCTGGGGCCCAACTAGCCCCCAGGTACCTACAGTTAGGACCACAGAGCTGAGTTGCAGAGAGGCGTTCCGAGGCCACGCACCTTTTTTCACCTCTCTGCAACGCAACTCTGTTGTGCTTACTGAAGGTACCTGGTGGGCTAGTTGGCTCCCAGGGTCCCTCAGGATTCAAAGGGAATTAATTCCCCAACTTAAAACGCACCACAGGTCGTGTTTGCGCACATGTCACCTGAGGCCCCGCCCCTCCCTTCACCACTGTGCAAACGCGCCCCGTGGTGCGTTTTAAGTTGGGGGATTAGGTCACCTTGAATCCTGAGGGTCCCTGGGGCCCAACTAGCCCACTAGGTACTTCCAGTAAGCACCACAGGCCTGCGTTGCAACGCCTGTAACAAATTGTGCAGTTGTGTTTAGGTAGTGAAGAGGGTCGTGCTGGGGGTAGTGTTTTAGGGTTTAGGGTAGTGCAGTGGTGTTTGTGTAGTGTAGGGGGTCATGCTGGGGGTAGATTTAGGGTTTAGGGTAGTGCAGTGGTGTTTGGGTAGTGTAGGGAGTCGTGCTGGGGGAGTGTTTTAGGGTTTAGGGTAGTGCAGTGGTGTTTGGGTAGTGTAGGGGGTCGTGCTGGGGTAGTGTTTTAGGGTTTAGGGTAGTGCAGTGGTGTTTGGGTAGTGTAGGGGTCGTCCTGGGGGTAGTGATTTAGGGTAGTGCAGTGGTGTTTGGGTAGTGTAGGGGGTACTGCTGGGGGTAGTGTTTTAGGGTTTAGGTTAGTGCAGTGGTGTTTGGGTAGTGTAGGGGTACTGCTGGGGGTAGTGTTTTAGGGTTTAGGGTAGTGCAGTGATGTTTGTGTAGTGTAGGGGGTAGTGTTTTAGGGTTTAGGGTAGTGCAGTGGTGTTTGTGTAGTGTAGGAGGTCGTGTTTTAGGGTTTAGGGTAGTGCAGTGGTCTTTGGA
Organism: Calotriton arnoldi; assembly: GCA_963921515.1. Lineage (NCBI taxonomy): Eukaryota > Metazoa > Chordata > Amphibia > Caudata > Salamandridae > Calotriton > Calotriton arnoldi. The sequence continues at coordinate 133,494 of CAWUFW010008902.1, read as the reverse complement.
TAGTGTAGGGAGTCATGCGGGGGTAGTGTTTTAGGGTTTAGGGTAGTGCATTGGTGTTTGGGTAGTGTAGGGGGTCATGCGGGGGTAGTGTTTTAGGGTTTAGGGCAGTGCAGTGGTGTTTGGGTAGTGTAGGGGGTCGTGCTGGGGGAGTGTTTTAGGGTTTAGGGCAGTGCAGTGGTGTTCGGGTAGTGTAGGGGTCGTGCTGGGGGAGTGTTTTAGGGTTTAGGGCAGTGCAGTGGTGTTCGGGTAGTGTAGGGGGTCGTGCTGGGGGAGTGTTTGAGGGTTTAGGGCAGTGCAGTCGTGTTCGGGTAGTGTAGGGGGTTGTGCTGGGGTTAGTATTTTAGGGTTTAAGGTAGTGCAGTGGTGTTCGGGTAGTGTAGGGGGTCATGCTGGGGGTAGTGTTCTAGGGTTTAGGGCAGTACAGTGGTGTTTGGGCAGTGTAGGGGTAATGCTGGGGGTGGTGTTTTAGGGTTTAGGGCAGTGCAGTGGTGTTCGGGCAGTGTAGGGGGTCGTGCTGGGGGTGGTGTTTCAGGGTTTAGGGCAGTGCAGTGGTGTTCGGGCAGTGTAGGGGGTGGTGTTTCAGGGTTTAGGGCAGTGCAGTTGTGTTCGGGCAGTGTAGGGGGTCGTGCAGGGGGTGGTGTTTCAGGGTTTAGGGCAGTGGTGTTCGGGCAGTGTAGGGGCTCGTGCTGGGGGTGGTGTTTCAGGGTTTGGGGCAGTGCAGTGGTGTTCGAGCAGTAAAGGGGGTCGGGCTGGGGGTGGTGTTTCAGGGTTTAGGGCACTGCAGTGGTGTTCAGGCAGTGTAGGGGGCGGTGCAGGGGGTGGTGTTTCAGGGTTTAGGGCAGTGCAGTGGTGTTCGGGCAGTGTAGGGGGTGCTGCAGGGGTGGTGTTTCAGGGTTTAGGGCAGTGCAGTGGTGTTCGGGCAGTGTAGGGGTCATGCAGGTGGTGGTGTTTCAGGGTTTAGGGTAGTGCAGTGGTGTTCGGGCAGTGTAGGGGTCGTGCTGGGGCTGGTGTTTCAGGGTTTAGGGCAGTACAGTGGTGTTCGGGCAGTGTAGGGGGTCGTGCTGGGGCTGGTGTTTCAGGGTTTAGGGCAGTGCAGTGGTGTTCGGGCAGTGTAGGGGGTTGTGCTGTGGCTGGTGTTTCAGGGTTTAGGGCAGTGCAGTGGTGTTCGGGCAGTGTAGGGGGTCGTGCTGGGGCTGGTGTTTCAGGGTTTAGGGCAGTGCAGTGGTGTTCGGGCAGTGTAGGGGGTCATGTTGGGGCTGGTGTTTCAGGGTTTAGGGCAGTGCAGTGGTGTTTGGGCAGTGTAGGGGGTCATGCTAGGGCTAGTGTTTCAGGATTTAGGGCAGAGCAATGGTGTTCAGGCAGTGTAGGGGGTTTTGCTGGAGGTGGTGTTTCAGGGTTTAGGGCAGTGCAGTGGTGTTCGTGCAGTGTAGGGGTGGTGTTTCAGGGTTTAGGGCAGTGGTGTTCAGGCAGTGTAGGGGGTCTTGCTGGGGTTGATGTTTCAGGGTTTAGGGCAGTGCAGTGGTGTTCGGGCAGTGTAGGGGGTCGTGCTGGGGGTGGTGTTTCAGGGTTTAGGGCAGTGCAGTGGTGTTCCGGCAGTGTAGGAGGTCGTGCAGGGGTGGTGTTTCAGGCTTTAGTGCAGTGGTGTTCGGGCAGTGTAGGGGGTCTTGCTGGGGGTGGTGTTTCAGGGTTTAGGGCAGTGCAGTGGTGTTACGGCAGTGTACGGGGTCGTGCTGGGGCTGGTGTTTCAGGGTTTAGGGCAGTGCAGTGGTGTTCGGGCAGTGTAGGGGGTCGTGCTGGGGGTGGTGTTTCAGGGTTTAGGGCAGTGCAGTGGTGTTCGGGCAGTGTAGGGGGTCGTGCTGGGGTTGGTGTTTCATGGTTTAGGGCAGTGCAGTGGTGTTCGGGCAGTGTAGGGGGTCGTGCTGGGGGTGGTGTTTCAGGGTTTAGGGCAGTGCAGTGGTGTTCGGGCAGTGTAGTGGGTCATGCTGGGGGTGGTGTTTCAGGGTTTAGGGCAGTGCAGTGGTGTACGGGCAGTGTAGGGGGTCTTGCTGGGGGTGGTGTTTCAGGGTTTAGGGCAGTGGTGTTCGGGCAGTGTAGGGGTCTTGCTGGGGGTAGTGTTTCGGGGTTTAGGGCAGTGCAGTGGTGTTCGTGGCAGTGTAGGGGGTCGTGCTGGGGGTGGTGTTTCAGGGTTTAGGGCAGTGCAGTAGTGTTCGGGCAGTGTAAGGGATCGTGCAGGGGTGGTGTTTCAGGGTTTAGGGCAGTGCAGTGGTGTTCGGGCAGTGTAGGGGTCGTGCTGGGGGTGGTGTTTCAGGGTTTAGGGCAGTGCAGTGGTGTTCGGGCAGTGTAGGGGGTCGTGCAGGGGTGGTGTTTCAGGGTTTAGGGCAGTGCAGTGGTGTTCGGGCAGTGTAGGGGTCGTGCTGGGGCTGGTGTTTCAGGGTTTAGGGCAGTGCAGTGGTGTTTGGGCAGTGTAGGAGGTCTTGCTGGGGGTGGTGTTTCAGGGTTTAGGGCAGTGGTGTTCGGGCAGTGTAGGGGTCTTGCTGGGGGTGGTGTTTCAGGGTTTAGGGCAGTGCAGTGGTGTTCGGGCAGTGTAGGGGGTCTTGCTGGGGGTAGTGTTTCAGGGTTTAGGGCAGTGCAGTGGTGTTCGTGCAGTGTAGGGGGTCGTGCTGGGGATGGTGTTTCAGGGTTTAGGGCAGTGCAGTAGTGTTCGGGCAGTGTAGGGGGTCGTGCAGGGGTGGTGTTTCAGGGTTTAGGGCAGTGCAGTGGTGTTCGGGCAGTGTAGGGGTCGTGCTGGGGGTGGTGTTTCAGGGTTTAGGGCAGTGCAGTGGTGTTCGGGCAGTGTAGGGGTCGTGCTGGGGGTGGTGTTTCAGGGTTTAGGGCAGTGGTGTTCGGGCAGTGTAGGGGTCTTGCTGGGGGTGATGTTTCAGGGTTTAGGGCAGTGCAGTGGTGTTCGGGCAGTGTAGGAGGTCTTGCTGGGGGTAGCGTTTCAGGGTTTAGGGCAGTGCAGTGGCGTTCGGGCAGTGTAGGGGTCATGCTGGGGGTGGTGTTTCAGGGTTTAGGGCAGTGCAGTGGTGTTCGGGCAGTGTAGGGGGTCGTGAAGGGGGTGGTGTTTCAGGGTTTAGGGCAGTGCAGTGGTGTTCGGGCAGTGTAGGGGTCGTGCTAGGGTATGTGTTTCAGGGTTTAGGGCAGTGCAGTGGTCTTCGGGCAGTGTAGGGGGTCGTGCTGGGGGTAGTGTTTTAGGGTTTAAGGTAGTGCAGTGGTGTTTGTGTAGTGTAGGGGGTCATGCTGGGGGCAGTGTTTTAGGGTTTAGGGTAGTGCAGTGGTGCTTGTGTAGTGTAGGGGTCGTGCTGGGGGTAGTGTTTTAGGGTTTAGGGTAGTGCAGTGGTGTTTGTGTAGTGTAGGGGGTCATGTTTTAGGATAGTGCAGTGGTGTTTGGGTAGTGTAGGGGGTCGTGCTGGGGGTAGTGTTTTAGGATTTAGGTTAGTGCAGTGGTGTTGGGGTAGTGTTTTAGGGTTTAGGGTAGTGCAGTGGTGTTTGTGTAGTGTAGGGGTCATGCTGGGGGTAGTGTTTTAGGGTTTAGGATAGTGCAGTGGTGCTTGTGTAGTGTAGGGGGTCGTGCTGGGGTAGTGTTTTAGGGTTTAGGGTAGTGCAGTGGTGTTTTTGTAGTGTAGGGGGTCATGTTTTAACATGCAACGCTCCAATACCTGACCAGTCTGCACTACATAAAACTGCAAAAAAACTAAAAATAAAAAGTGTTTTGCACACTTTTGTCATTGGGCTATATGTGGGCTACATCTGGGTAATATTTGTGCTACATTTGGGCTCTTTTTTCACTGGTGGCCATCTTGGAAGACTTCTTTGTTATGAAGTTTCCTAATTTCCTCATTTACTGCAGTCTCCTCAGTAGGAAATGCTTTCAGTTTTTTACTTTGATTCCATCAAGAAGGCATTCAGATGTGTCACACATTTGCCACAAATTCAGAATGTTATTACTCTAGTTGTTCATTAGATCACTGTAGTAAAGCTACTGCTCACCAAGGAGTTAACTGGAAGTCTACTGCTGGTATTGAAAGTGATTGTTTCAGTCTGCATGTCAGAATTTTCTAATGAAATAGAAGAGGATTTGAGATCTCACTTAAAACATGCACTAAATTTTCTTTTTGCAGCACTAACCATAATTTCTATGGCAAAATGAACCCCCTCATTTTGTTCCTTTTTAAATTAAATGTTTTAAGTGTTACCAGTTTATTCCAATCAAGATGGCTTCAGGTGTGCCATACTTTTGTCATAAGTAAGACTGTTAGCGCTCTAGTTGTTCTTTAGAACACTCTGGGAAGCTGCAGTAGAACACAAAGGCATCAACTGACAGGCTGCTCCTGTTGAAATATAACAGGAAGATATTTGAGATCACACTTGAAACATGTCCTAATTTTTCTTTCTACAGCACTAACCATAATTTCTATGACAAAATGAACCCCATCATTTTGTTCCTTTTTAAATTAAATGTTTTAAGTGTTACCAGTTTATTCCAATCAAGATGGCTTCAGGTGTGCCATACTTTTGTCATAAGTAAGACAGTTAGCGCTCTAGTTGTTCTTTAGAACACTCTGGGAAGCTGCAGTAGAACACAAAGGCATCAACTGACAGGCTGCTCCTGTTGAAATATAACAGGAAGATATTTGAGATCACACTTGAAACATGTCCTAATTTTTCTTTCCAGAGCACTAACCATAATTTCTATGACAAGATGAACCCCATCATTTTGTTCCTTTTTAAATTAAATGTTTTAAGTGTTACCAGTTTATTCCAATCAAGATGGCTTCAGGTGTGCCATACTTTTGTCATAAGTAAGGCTGTTAGCACTCTAGTTGTTCTTTAGAACACTCTGGGAAGCTGCAGTAGAACACAAAGGAATCAACTGACAGTCTCTGCCCTTGTTGGATGTACATGTTTTACTGAGAATGTCAGACTTCATTCTCACATGACTGAGAAAGATAATGTGAATTTACAGAAAATATGCTCTCATTTTAGCTTCTGGGGCACCTTCCAAAACTGTATGGGACAAGCATGTGAAAATAGTTTTCTCTCAAACATGATTCATGATATCCCAGCAGAAGGTTTTTCACAGGGTAAAATCACCTTAGAACACACCACAATTCCTGAAATTAGTATGGTACCATCAACAAATGAATTCTAATGTAACTAAAGTCTGTTATCACCCTTTATAGTTCTCCTTTTGGTAACCCTCAAAATCTTCGATTCACTACAATGCATTTCAATGGGGTACTATAATTTATATTGGTCCCAAGATGGCTGCCAGCAATTCCAGGATGAAGTGCTGACAGCCAATCAGATCTCACGATGACATGTGTGGTTAGGCTCCGCCCAGATATATATGTGTTTTTACTTTTGATTTTCTCAGCAACTACTGAACGGATTTACACCATTTAACAAAAAGGGTTCTTTTTGAACCAAGAACTACCTCTTTGCCAAATTTGGTGTAATTCCGTTCAGCAGTTCGGGCTGTAGCCTTGCATAAAGTTTCCTATGGGAAATTGATTTTTTGACTCTTATTTTTTTAATTTCTCCGCAACTACTGAACGGATTTACACCATTTAACAAAAAGGGTTCTTTCTAAACCAAGAACTACCTCTTTGCCAAATTTGGTGTAATTCCGTTCAGCAGTTCGGGCTGTAGCCGTGTCTAAAGTTTCCTATGGGAAAATGAATGGGGAAAACACGTTTTGGGACCCCCTTTTTCTCGGCCCCCGCTTGACGAATCACCCTGAGACTTTCAGGGTAGGAGCGGACCAGAGCGGGCCATAAAGTTTGAAAATTTCGCGAAGATTCGTCAACCGACGCAAGAGTTATTTCAAATAGAATGTTGCGGATTTCCTATGGAAAATAGGTCCTAACTATAACTATCTACTGGCGACCGCCAGTAGATAATATATATATATATATATATGTAAGAATCCCTCAGTCAGTCAACGGAAGGCAGAGTCGCACTCAGTATAGTTAAAGAGAAAAACGATTTATTGACTGACGCGTTTTAACCTCACGGTCTTTGTCAAATTCACTTCCTGACCCAGAAGTGGCTGCATTTAAGTGCTCACACAAAAATTCCTTCAACATGAATGCATAGACATAAAAGACAATACAACATTGCTGAGGTCTGTTCATATCAGAAGACAGACTAGGGTCACGTATAAAACACATGATTGTGACAAACAGAATTATAATTCATAACTGTTAAGACAAACTGTGTCACGTGAAAGCTCAACAAATTATGAATAAAATGAGATTAAAAAAAATAATGATGAAAACAATAATCATAAATAAAACTGTAGTGGGATGCGGACAAATAAAGTTCATGGCGCTCTCACTAAGCCTCACTGCGCAAGTGCACTTACATCTAAAAAGTAACAAGAGGCTAACGTGGCTTTCAAAGAATTGCCCAGTCAAGGTACCAAGTGGCATTAAAGGCTATAATACTTGAAATGGTCTTGCATACAGACTGCCAGATCCCACATATCAAGATAGGGAAAAATCAATATATATAAAGAAAAGATATGATAAAAACAAAACCTTTTAACCAGAAAAGGAAAAGAGCACTAGTGATACCCCACCCTAGGTGCTGTACAGGGGAAGAGTGGGAAGGGTGAAACCACTGGTTCAAGCAGCCGCTTGAAGCTAGGTGACAGTGCGGCTGTGTTGCCGGTGTATAAATCTGGACGGAACAGCCCAAGAGTGGAAATGAAACACATTGAAGACAGGGGAGGCGTGGGGGAAGGTAAAAGGGGAACCGAGGTTTTAAATAAGGGCACATGGTGCACTGGATAGATGTTTTCCTCCATGTTAATCACGGGTAGAAGGGTCACTAAGAGGTCAAGATGGTGACATGGCCTCTATGGAAATAACCAATTGTCACAAAATCAGGTGAAAGGTTGAGGAAAGATAGCAACATATACAGTGTCCTAAGGGAGTTGCAAGGGCACCACTTGTATATAGCATCTCATTCTACCCTAGGTGGACATGAAGGTCTTACTCGCAGTTGAGGCATTCCGGTACTCTTACTCTGCAGGCGGATGATATATTCCGATTCCAGGCGCCTGAGGTTTCGCTCACGATCACCTCCTCGGGGGTGTGCTGGAATCCTGTCAATTCCAAAAAAGGATAGTTTAGAACTGATGTCACTTACATCCCCATGTTCCAATGCGCAATGCTTAGCCACTGTGTAGGACAGATCCCTGTTCCTAACAGCGCGCAGGTGCTCAAGAATACGCTTTTTCACAGGAAAGATGGTGCTGCCGACATAACGCAATCCACACACACAGACAATGACATACACAACAAATTCAGTGTTGCAGTTGATAAATTGCAATATTTTCTCATTACCGCCGACTGGTAGTTGATACTTTTTGACATTGCGACTATTGCAACAGGCCTTACACCGGCCACACTTATGAAAGCCGGTAAGTTCCTTGAGCCATGAGCCCGAGCTGCTGCCCCTGTGTGTTAAATGGCTATGTACCAGAGTGTCTTGTAAGGATTTACTCTTGCGATATGTGATGTGTGGCTTCGGGCTAACCAATTTGCCTATGACAACATCCTGCCTGACTAGGTGCCAGTGTTTGTTGACTATTTTGTGTAGGGCTTGCGAAGCAGTAGAGAAAGTGGTGATAAGCCTCACTTCCTGTTTGTTCTGGCTGCTAGTCTTAGGGACCAAAAGGCTATTTCTGTCCCTCCCTGCGGCCTTCTCAATAGCTATTTTGATGGTTTTGCCAGAGTAGCCTCGTGCTTTAAAACGACCAAACATGTTCAATTTTTCTCTGGTGTAAGCATCAGTGGTGCTGCAGTTACGCTTAGCGCGTAGTAGTTCTCCATATGGGATGCTCCTTTTGAGTCCATCCGGGTGATTGCTATGTGCATGTAACACGCTGTTTCCAGCGGTGGTTTTCCTGTACAGGCTGGTATGTATACAATCATCCCTCACCTCAACCAGAACATCCAGGAATTCGATGGTGGCAGTATGCACCTTACTGGTAAATTTCAAGTTGAGCTCATTAACAGACAAGCCTGCAATAAAGTCATGGAGCACATCCTGTGGACCATCCCAAATCAGAAAAATGTCGTCAATGTAGCGGGTCCACAGGATAACATTGTCCGTGTAACATTCATTGCCTTGGTGCCAGAGGTGCTCCGCCTCCCACCACCCCATAAAGATACAGGCGTAACTGGGGGCGAAGCAACTTCCCATCGCCGCCCCAGTGTATTGTTTATACCAGGTTTCAATTGTTGTGTAGGCAAAAGCTAAGCATGTCTAAAAGCAATATGGTGTGGTCATACATTGTGAGTGGTCTGTCTCTAAAGAAATGTTTACAGGCTTCAAGGCCCAGGTCATGCTCTATACAAGTGTAAAGAGACACTACATCAATGGTGGCAAAAACATATGATTCTTTCCATGGAATGCCTTGTATTTTGGAAAGAAAATCCATAGTGTCCCTGCAATACGATGGTAGATTGAGCACATATTGGCACGGGAAATAGTCAAGGTAGAACGAGGATTTTCCAGCAGGCTCTGGTTAGCGGCGATAATAGGTCTACCTGGAGGGTCAGTTAGGCATTTGTGCACTTTGGGGAGCATGTAAAAGACAGGGACCATGGGTTTCTTAGTCATAAGGAACAGGAACTCATTACGTCTCAAAGTTCCTTGTCCATGCCATGTCGCAAGTAGTTGATGGTACTGTGCAATCGTCCTGTTGTATTCCGCCTGATTAGACCTCAGATAGCTCCCTGAGTACTCTAACTGCCGTCTGGCTTCCGCCCTGTATGTGCCTAAATCCCACAGGACAACATTGCCCCCTTTGTCTGAGGGCTTAATGACGAAAGAATCGGCCCGTTGTAGAGACTGTAGGCCTAATCTTTGTGCTGGTGTGAGATTACTGGTAAAGGAATTATTTTGTTTTCCCCACAGTGTCACGAGATCACAAAGAATACTTTCGTGGTACGTGTCAATCCCATCGTGTAGGGTCACCGGGTTAAACCTAGATTTGGGTTTAAAATCATTCCTGAATTTGCGATCAACCTCAATCCCCATATTGGCTAAGAGTTCCCAATCAGAGGCCCAGTCTATTCCTCCCTGCTCGATCTCTCTCAGTGTGGCAATCGTTTCTATGTCAGACATAGTTAGGGAGTTCGTACCGCTGCCCATGGGTTCACGTTGCAAGCTCTCAGCCGGGGTAACTCTGCCATGTTTAAGTGTGTGTACTTTGAGGAGCTTAAGTTTTCTTATAAATAAGAAAATGTCAATACGGGCCGGGGGAAAGTTAAAATTGGCTGTGGGGCAAAAGGATAGTCCCAGTTCGAGAACTGAGCGCTCCTCAGGGGTGATGTGATGTGAGGAAATGTTAATAATGGATAGGTTATTATTATTTTGCTCACCCATTACTTGTTGCGCTTGGATCGCCGTTGTCCTTTCCCATATGGCGTCTTGTTGTCTTTGGCTTTCACCTCCTCTCCTGGTTTGTCTTTTTCTCGTTCGCTGTTGGCGCCTCTTCCTCGGGGTGGTTTCTTTCTCCCACTCGTACTTTCCCGTAAAAAACGATACTCTGTATGGGAAGGGAAGGCACCTCTGGTTGGTGCAGCCATGGCATGTTGTTCATCGAAGTCCGATGGCACCTCGGAACTGGACTCAGAGGTTTCTACTTCACGAATCATTGCATTCTCGGTTTGAAGTAAATCCTTCCTTGCTGAGTCATATTTCCGGCCAAAGGTCAATATGCGTCCCTGTGCATAGTCGTTGCGATCCCTAATGAACTTCCAGCGCTTCTTAGATTTAATACCTTCCTCGTATTTGAGCAACCTTACATCCATATCAGCATGCGTCAAGACAATCGCACGTACTCAACGTGGCCCACTGAGGGCGGGACAATATAATAGCATGCAGCTGTACAGGCGAACTGGGACTACCTGCGTGAGAGTCATTTGACCTGTAACCTTTGAAAAAGAGGCAGAAGCCTTGAAACACGTAAGGTTCAAATAAATTGTGACCAAGGAACAAGCACGCAAGTTTCTTATTTTGGGAAAACTGGATGGTTGATTTGCTGTGAGTGCGCCCCCAAAGTGTTTTGGGCTATTTGGTGGATAATATATATATATACATTTATATACATATATATATATATATATATATATATATATATATATATATATATATATATATATATATATATATATATATATATATAGACATATGTACCACACCAACGAAAAAGAAGAATGTCGAAGCCCAATTTTGTGAAATACCAGCATTTATTCAATTCAAAATAGCAGCATTTTCTTTCCTTCCTGATACGTTTTGGCTGTTAGGATTCAGCCTTGTTCAGGGGTGAGCCAGGTGCAATCTGGCCTTAAATTCAAATGAACACGTGATCGCCAGTAAAGGTCATACATCTCCCACAATGCACTTCCTTTGTAAATATGTTCAGGCAAACTGTAATAGGTCATTAATAATGCTTAATACCTTCAGGAATATCACAGTCGCGCTCAAATGTTTGGTCCCAGTGCATGAACTTCAGAAATAAAATGCCAAGTGTATTTCCACATTTAGATTTGATATTGTAATTGCACTCCATGCTCGTAACAATTGATGCTACAGTCAAATCTGGGTCTATTTAAACACAAGTAAATCATAATCAGCATGAGGAGAAACTTTCCCCTCCCGTCTCCCTTTCTCACCTCAATGCCATGAGTTCCAGGTAAGTCCATAATGTTGCACTGTGGGCGAGCGGGATATGGTCCCTAAAATTCAATCCAAAACACAGCAATCTCCATTCTTGGAGGCCCCCATCCCTGCAGGGTGTCTATGAGAAATGGGCATATAGTATCCCATACTTACAATCACACCAAAGAAAAAGAATGTTGAAGCCCAATTCTATGAGATACCAGCGTTTATTCAATTCAAAGTGGCAGCATTTTCCTTCCTTTCTGATGCGTTTCAGCTGCCAAGATTCAACCTTTTTCCCAGGTGAGCCGGGATCACACTCACCTCAATTTTAAATAAACACAGACTCAGGAAGGGTAAAATTTACTACTCCCATTCTAGTCTGTGCAAAAGTAGGGAAAGTGTTAGACTCAGGAGGGGTAAAATGTATTATTCCCACTCTAGTCATTGCAACAGTAGGGAACATGTTGGACTCAGCAGAAGTAGAAATTACTATTCCCACTCCAGTCTGTGAAACAATAGGTAAAGTGTTGGATTGCAGAGGGGTACAATGTACTATTCCCACTCCGTTCTGTGCAACAGTAGGGAAAGGGTTGGATTACGGAGGGGTAACATTTTCTATTCCCACTCCAGTCTGTGCAACAGTAACAAGAGAGTAGTTCACCTCAAACAAATAAAATATTTTAACAACTATATTAAATAACAAGAAATATAAATATTTAAATATAAACTATATATATATATAATGTTTTTTTGATAAAACAACATATTTATTACAATGTTTAATACATATTTTTAATTAAAAAAATATATTAATATAATTAAAATACCACACTATATTCTCACAATTATAGCGACCAACAAATATAATGTTATTTACAATTAAAAAGCATAACACAATGAACACATAACATAATAAATAACACAATTTTTAATGAACAAATAATTATTTTTACATTTATTATTACTTAAATAACTTCCTACCCTATACCTTTACAAACTAAACAATGCACATCTAAATTATATCTTAAAAATGATAATAATTACACAGTTTACATAATTAATTACCAATTAAGCAATTCATAGTAATTAACTAATAATAAAATAATTATATTTAATTAACTTCCTACCCTTTGTCCCTACAAACCCAACAACCTGCACCTAATATATAAATAAAATATATCCTAATTACATAATTTACATAACTAATTATCAATTAAACAATTAAAAATCATTAACTGATAATACATTAATTATATTGAATTAACTTCCCGCCCTTTACACCTACAAACCCAACAGCCCGCACCTGATATATAGCTTAAAAAATATCTTTATTGCACAAGTCACATAATTCATTATCCTTTAAATAATTAGTAATAATTAACATTAATTATTATCATTAATTTCCTTCACACCCTTTACCCCTACAAAAACCACAACCCTCACCAAAAATATAAATGCAAAATTAAATTAATTACACAATTTACATAATTATCAATTAAATAATTATTAATATTTAAAAAGTAATTATTAATTATAATTAAATTACTTTCTACCGTATACCCCTACAAACCCCACAACCTGCATCTAAAACTTAAATTAATTTTAAAAAAATTACACAATTACCATAAATATTTATCAATTAAACAATCAATATCAATTACAAATTAAATAGTAATTAATTATCATTACTTTACATCCCACCCTATACCCCTCAAAAACCCACAACCCGCTACAGCACTAAAAATGACAATAAACTATTAAATAAAATTTAAAAACAGCTAAAAATTTACAAATAATATTAAAAAGCATTAATAATAATTATGCAAACAATTTATAACATATACAATTAAAATATATACTAAAATACTTTAAAATAATAGAAAAATGATATTATTAACAATGATATTTTTATAAACAATATTAACAACATAGATATTTTTAACATCGATATTAACATCAATATTACTTACCTAAAAATCAGTATTCCTGTTTTGCACACAATATTTGTGCATCATGATATTTCTGAATCTCAATATTTTTTTTTCAATCTTTTGTCCGAATTCGCCTGGGCACGTAAAGCCTCAATTTTAAGGAATCATCAAGGGACTTGTTGATTGGGTTCAATAGGGAGATTTAGATATTTTTTTTTCTTTGTTATGAGTGGAAGGGGGTCAGGGTGTTGGCCCCACTTGAGCAGTACTGTAGGTATTATTGAAAGTTTCCAACAGCGGCAGAAGGGTATAACGTTTTGTCTATATGATTTAAGGTATATTGATTTGCAAGCGTATTTTGTTGATGAAGGTTTTTTGTAAACTGAGCACCATTGATAATGTAGCCATTGGGGCAAAATTGCGAAGTAGAGATTTATTTAGCGTACTGCTAGTGATATCCCACTTGGCAATGTCAAGGGGGCCTGCATATGTGGCCCCACATACTCTGAGGCATTAATGATCCATCCTTGAATAATATTTAATCATATTAAACTGAGATTCCCTAAATCATATGAACTTTTTAAGGGACATATATTGTGTAGATTGACAATATTTCTTTTTGGAGATGTTCAAAGCAACGCTACAAGATGGCTCCCATTTTTTAATTATGAGGCAGTGAGTCATTTATGTTCACAGTATTTCACTGTTAATATTTAAGTTTTAACAATATGGTAGACTGCTTCGTGATCAAGGCTGAGAAGCCAATATGCGTTGATGCTTGTATTCATCTCTGCACTTTATGCTGAATAAAATGCATTTGCCAGCTAGCTCCTGAGTGCCATGTCCTCACTGGAAGGAGTGGGAGATTTGAGGAGCTGTGGTGGTGTCGCTACTTAATGTGCACTGCTGGTGTTCGGCTGCCTGCTGGAAGACGCCGCTAACTATGGATATAAAAAGCCACAAGCCCCCCCACACTGCCAAGGAGAAGAAAACCTCATGGGGTGACTTGCGAAGGAAGGGTCAGAGGATGTTTGTGAGTGAGAGAACACTAAGGGCCCAATTACGACTTTGGCTGTGTGGCACCTGGTCCCGCCCGCCACCACAACACCAAAGCCATGGTCAGACCTCCCGCCAGATTAGGAGTTTCCTCCTATATGGAGGTCTTTTTTTGGCGTTCCCACGGTGGTGCCTCTAAAAACAGGCACCGCAATGGGAACGCCAAAAACAGTTCCTGTACGCTCGTCTTGGACTGGAAAGTCCATGCCGTGCAGGAACTGCTGTGCATTTAAACAAGGAGGCACATGTTATGCCCCTTGTGTGCATCCACAGGGTGCAGAGGCACCAGGGAGCCCTGTAGGGCCCCCTTTGTTTCCACTCCTCAAGGGTTTTCATGGATGAGGAACTGCCATGAAAACCCTGGTAGGGAGGAAACTCCTAACACTCTGGGCGGGACCGCAGTGGTCACAACAATCATAAGGATGCCTCTACATTGACGCAACACCGCCAGGCTTACGGCGGTTCCCTGGCGGCTGCGGCGGGGCTGTGGCAGTCCCTCCGCCCATCTCGTAATAGGGTGGTGGCCGCGGCCCAGCGAGTCCATTGGTCCATGGACCACCATACTCGTAATCAGGGCCTCAGAGTTACGGACCCTTAATAACATGTGGGAGCCAGTGCTCTTGTGTATTGCTTGTATAGGTGAGCAATCGAAGGCTGGCAACAATGGCATTTGACTACAAAGGAAATGGCAGAGGAAGGGATTGCAGTTAGAAGGAAGGCAGGAGATTTGTTATTTACAGAAAGAACTTTGGGGCTGACGTGGCTCTTAAGCATGGCAACTAAGTGGGACAAGGAAAGAGTGTCAATCTACAATTGCTTTAGTTGAAGTTGGAGAAAGTGTTGAAATCTGAACTTTTGAAATGGTGGGGAAGTTTATCCCTTTGAAAATATGTTGCAGTAGGAAGGGTGCCTATAGGGCTGAGAATTATGATCACTCCAAGCAATGAGAATCCTCACCCCAATCCTCTGAAGGAATGGGCAGAATTAGTTGCACAGACATCACAAAGTATGCTCAAGGTATTGATAAAATACATGGCAATTGATAGAGATTTTATTCTGGGACAGATCAGGGAGATGAATGAACTTTTGAGCAAGATGAAAACAAGGATGCAGTGAGTAAGTTCAAGAAAGAAATGATGGAAAGATTAAGAAAATACGAAAATATAATAAAACAGATGAAAGCACAGAATTTCCAGAGGGATAGATTGGGCTACGAGAGATGACAAATCTATACTTTTTCTAAATGTTTTAAAACCATGAGGAGACAGAGGCTTTGAGAGGTGCATACAATCAGGCAAGATGTCTTAGTGAGCAGTCTAAGTTCTGAGGCAGGATCAGACTTAGAGGTGGAAATGTGATATGACAAAAAAAACATGTACAACAGTAATGGATGAGTTTAATTTTTTAAGGTTGGACAGGCAGACAAACCACAACCAAGAAAGGGCAAATGAAAACAAAGAGGAAAAAGAAACAAAGATGAGGTGGATGTGAGTGAAAGGGATGTCATTAAGATGATGAATATTGTTGCAGATGAAGAAGGAGGCACAAGCTTTAAACCCAAATCAAAAGTCATAGCACCAAAAACACATGTTTTTATTGACATGCTTAAGGGACGAGGCCCTGTTTTGGTTTAAAAGTGGGACAAGGAGTACAAATGTAGATTCATAACTACTTATCATAATCAACATGTGAAATTGACATCAATATTAAGCAAGCATGGGCACTTTATTAAAAATGATCCTGTATTAGGAAAAGAAGTGACTTGGAGACCCCAAATAATATTTCAGAGGGCATTCTCCATGAGAGACCGATTAGTAAAAAGTGAGAGTAAAGAAGTGAAAGAGAATTAGCTAAAACCTAAAGAAGGCTTCACTAAGTGTAGTAAAGGAAAAGCATACCATAATGGAATAAATGTCAAAGAGATCAAGAACCCTCTCGGGTTTCACAAGGTAACTTTTCATCTAAGTTCACCTTTGTGAATACCAAAAAGTAGTAAAGGTAGGCTTTTCATCTAAGGTTACCTTTGTGAATACCGCAGCCCCTTTCCCCCATTCAGTTATGGCCTGGCCCCGGAGGATGCTGTCTCCAGGGATGAAATCGGCCCCCTGGTGGGCCAGGTCCCAATGGCATTTTCATAATAAAGGAGCTAGGCACATGGGCTCCCCCTCCTAGGGCGTATTAATGCCCCAGGGATGACCACCTCCCTGGGGCTCATTTATTTATAAAAAAGGGGGCCTCTCGGACCCCCCCAGACCCCGGGGACCTCCAACTCCCCGGTGCTAATGAATTGTTATGGGGGCCTCCCGGATCCCCCTGGCCCCAGGGACCACCACCTCCCCGGGGCCATAATAAATTTGTGTTGGGGGCCTCTGAGACCCCCCAGGGACCACCACCTCCCCGGGGCAAAGTTTATTAAAAAATAAGAGGGGGATGTGGCCCCCCCATCTTGGGCCATTCTTGGCCCCTAGGCCCTACAAGAATAAACGAGGGGGCTGCACAGCCTCCCTCCTGGAGCCATAGATGGCCCTGGGGACTGCCCACCCCCTGGACATAGCTGCTTGCTGTGACTTGGCGGGAGCTTTACCACTCTCAACAAGCCATAGCAACTGCTCCGCTTCCAGCAAGCGCAAGCATTAAAAATGATCTCCCTTGCTAGGAGCGGAGCAGAATTGCTTTCACAGACAAGGAGTTGCCTTTCCAGCAGCTCTCTGTGTGTGAAAGCAATACCAGCTCTGCAGGGGCGGGGAGCCGACCCGGACAATAGGGACCTCCGGGCTCCCCCCAAGGTTCAAATAGAGATTGGGTGCCCTGGGGGCACTCAGCAGACATGGCCGTGCCCCAGGGGATTGGGTCCCTGAGGCCAAAATTGGGAAAGGGAAGGGGGACATGCAGCCCTCCTTCCCTATAGGTAGGCCGGGCCTTGGGGGATGGGGTACCCAGGGGCCGAAATCGGCCTGGGGAGGGGGGCCACACGGTCCTCCTTCCCTAATAAATCAAAAAAGTTTTTTTAAAAGCCGGCCCGGGAAGTCGCTGGAGTCCCCGCCCCCTTTCACCACCACTCTGCAAATGCACCTACTGGCGCCCTACAAGTTCGGAGATGAAGTCTCATTGACTCCGGAGGGTCCTTAGGGCCCAACTACCCCTCCTGTTACTGCCAGTAAGTCCCACACAGTGGGATTGCTGAGAGGTCATTGGAGGCCCTGTCCCCTTTCTCCACCACTCTGCAAATGCATCTCCTGGTGCAATACTGGTTGGGGGATGAAGTCCCCTTGGATGCTGAGGGTCCTTGGGGGCCAGCAACCCCTTCTGTTATCTCTAGTAAGTCACACACAGCGGGATTGCTGAGACATCTTCAGAAGCCACACCCCCTTTCTCCACCACTCTGCAAATGTGCCTCCTGGTGCACTACTAGTTGCGGAATGAAGTCCTCTTGCATACTGAGGGGCCTTGGGGGCCAAGAAGCCCTCCTGTAATCTCCAGTAAGTCCCATACAGTGGGATTCCTCACAGCTGGTCTGAGGCCCACCCCTTTCTCCACCACACTTCAATCATGACTGCTAGTTAAAAAAACTGAGAAATTCACTTAAAAATAAAGGTTACAGGGACGTTATCATTAGGAAATAGAATTTGAAAAACCTTAGAAATTCACTTAAGAAACAATAGGTTACAGGGACATTATGGTTAGGAAAAAAAAATTTAATTTGGAAATTCACTGAAAAAAACTCAGGTTACAGGGATATTATGGTTAAGCTCAAATTTCACTTGTACAAAACCAGTGAAGTTCAGCAGTTATAGTTACCTGAGCTAACTATAACTTACGCCCCCACAATGCACTGCTTATGACCTCATATATTACATCACTCATGACATGGTCAGTGACATCACTGATGACATCACTCATGACATCTCAAACGATTCCACTGATGACATCATCCACAGAACCACTCACAAATTCACTCACACCCCCATGCAACTTCTTGAATGCCCACTCACATACCCACACAACCACTCACATACTCATCCACATACCGATACCAGTACTCATACACCCACTCACTCCTCCATAGAGCCACTCACACATTCACTCACTCACTCATACAGTCACTCACACAATCATTCACTAACCAATACAGCCATTTAAACAACCAGTCACTCACCCGTACAGCCAGTCACATAGACACACGCTCGCCCATACAGCTACTCACGCACCCACTTATTTAGCTACACAGTTACACACATACTACTCACTCACCCATACAGCCTCTCAATGCAGCCACTCACTAACCCATACCAGCACTCAGACACTCACTCACACACCCACACAACTACTTACATGCCCATTCACACATCCATATAAGCACTCACACATCTGCTCACTCACCCATACAGCCATTCACACAGATACTCATACTCCAATACAGCTACTTATACACCAACTCATTTAACCAAACAACTACTCACTAACCCATACAACCACTTACACACCCAGTCACTTACTCATACAGTCATTCGGAGACCCACATACCCATACAGTCACTACACACCCAATTACCCACCCATAGAGCCACTCACACTGCTACTCACTCATCCATACAGCCACTAACACATCCACTCACTCACCAATACAGCCACTCACACAGCATCTCACTCACTCACACAGCTACTCACACACCCACTTATACATCCATAAAGCCACTCACACACCCATACACACAAGGATGCATATAGTCACACAGCCACTCACATAATATATGTTAGAGGTAGTATCACTCAGTAGTAGTGCACCTAGAATACTAATTTAACTTTTGTAGTAGGTTACCATATATGATTAACAGCCATAAACTCTTAAAAACACTTACACTCACTTGATGATGTCATGAGTGATGTCATCAGGAATGTCATTTGAGATATCATAAGTGATGTCACTGACCCTGTCATGAGTTATGTAATATCTAAGGTCATAAGCAGTGCATTGTAGGGGCATAAGTTACAGTTAGCTTAGGTAACTATAACTGCTGAAGTTCACTGGTTTTGTACATGTGAAATCTGAGCCTAAGTATAACGTACCTGTTACCTTTGGTTTTTTCAGTGTATATATGTAATTTTATAATTTTAGTTTTTAGACGCATAGAAAATTGTTACAAATTTAGATACAATATCTATGCCTATTTTTCTAAGGATATTCCAAAACACAAAGAGTATCAAAGTTTAAGAAAGTTTATTGTTCTCTTTTTAGTATTTTCTAATACCAACACAACCCAATCAAACTCTCACTTCAGCATCTTCAGCCGCTTAACAGAAATACATATAGAGCTTATAAAGCCTTACCGAAAATATAAACTATTTTAAGTATAACCAAATAAATTAATCCTAGTTCAGAAATCACTTTATGTAGTCTGTTCGGGCAACATTTCTGTACCATCAGAATGCTGCTTCAAAATGTATAATTTGACATAAATGTCTGTAAATGTTAGCACAAGAAGACAATGGCCATTTGTAGCCATGTTTAAATTAACTTTTAAAAAATGTACGATAAAAATAAAATCACAATGTGGGCATAACAAGTGTCTTCTTTACCTGTTGCTCTGTAAAGCCATAGAGCTGGTTGTAGTGAGACAGATCCTCACCAGTCAGCATAAGATGCTCCTCTTCTGGGAAGTGGTTTTCAATGTACAAAGGTTAGGAGGCAAGTGAGAAGTCGATGGAGATACTTGGACGCCACAATGATGTGCGCATACATCCACGGACACCTACACAAGTCATTGCGTTTAGTAAAATCAATCACTTAATGTTATCCTATTGGTGTGTACGCCGTTGACAGACATATTCCAGTTGGCGTACTTTGTCTGTCTTGCATGAGGGTCAAATCAGGCATCCGCCATTTTAGTTCAAGCAACTGCTACATTCTAGAATGTTCGATGGCGATGCATAGGATAGCGGAATGTGTTTACTATGATGGTATAATGTTAGTACATCCATCACTGACACTTTGCAAATGATATAGAGGAAATAGCCCTGTAATGTTCAAGAATTACATCATATGCCATATAACATAAACCTCCAATGATGGAAATAAAAAGGGTTTGAGAAACAAATCATAAGAAAAACCTTGCATAAAATATTGATAAATAAATAATGTTTTGTGTGAAATATGTGTAATCACTGTATAACATATGTTTTTATTCAGAATGCTTGCACAATTCTTTTTCAAGACAACTACTGCAGCCACCACAGACGCCCCCTGGCAGAGCCAGAGGATGTCATCCAAGAGTCTTCCGTCCCTTTCCAGACCATGCCACCATACAGGATAGGGATTTCATTACAAAAAATTGACTCAACCGACTGTATTGGTTTTGGAACATGAACTGTTCCCAGAAACTACTGTTGACTTTGAATCACAATTTCACTGCTGTAACAATACTTGTGAAAACAATGGCAGTACTTCATTTCACTGCAAGTGGCTCATTCCAGTACATGGTTGGGGATTGCAATGAAATGTCCCATGCCATTTTCTATTGTGTGCTACAACAGTTACTCAAATAATGTTCAGTCACAGAAATGAATATATACCATTTTTTACAGCTGTGGCTACCCTGAATACTGAAAAGGGAGACTTCCTTGCATTGGTGGCATACCACATGTTGGTGCCATTGAAGGAATACATTTAGCTTTTGTACCACCCCATGACAGAGAACAAGATTACAGCAACAGGAAATATTTCCATTCTATCAATGTGCAGGTTGTCTGCATTCTGGACCTGTACATCACATGTGCATGTGCCAGATTTCCAGGATCCACTCATGATTCACTTGTTCTATGCAATAGCATCATAAAACAACAGATGACACAACTTGGAAATGTGAGGGCCTGGCTTGTTGGTAAGTGGTGTGACCAAACATTGTAAAAAATAAAATTCATAGTTTGGTGGCTAGATAGAATGATTTTTTGTAATTGGGATATATTTGTTCATTTGTATATTTCAGGAAACTCTACATACCCTAACAGACCATGGTTGTTACCACCTCTGCAGAATCCTACGATGCCAGGGAAAGTCTGCTTCAATGAGGCACATGTTCGAACAAGGAGGCCTGTGGAGCAGGCTTTTGGGCTACTCAAAGCACATTTTTGTTGCATGGATACGTTTGGTGGAGTCCTCCTCTACTCACTTGACAAGGTATGATAAATTACCATTTTATGTTCTATACAGGACAACATTGCCCTGCGGCAAAAAACTCCCTTTCATACCTGATCATGACTGCAACAAGAGTGACAAGGTTTATGTTGGTGATTTGCATCATGAAGATGACAGTGTTGTGGAAGAAGGAAATGACCTCAGGCAAGAAGTAATACACAACTTCTTTTCGTGAGGCTATGTATATATATTTACATCTGCATATAATCTTTTTTTTAAGCTTATCATCAAACAATGGTTTTCTTAACATGACCTCCCGGTTGTTGGCTTTGATTATGTTTATTTTAGGTGGCTTGAAAAAGTAAAGTTTGGTTTTGAAGTTTTTAACATATAACACTCTCAGACGTTTTATATGCATTTAGGTTTTTCCTAAGCTGTACATTTCAAAGACATATTTGTAAGTAAAAAAAAACATTAGTTGTTATATGAGAATGTCAATCTACATTACTACAAATATTTACATGAATTTCCTTGTTATTCTTATAGGGAACATCAAGCTGTCATCTTCTGTATCACTAACGAATCATGGATGAATCTTTGAATGTGCAATATCACTAGTGATGTACAGATCTAAAAGGTGAGATAATTGCATATCAATGTGTTAGTGTGTATCTTGTTCTTAAACAACATTCACAGAGTCATCGATGGAATTCAATGTGTGTGTTTGCAGAAATGACAACAACAATGTGGGTGTATCTCAAACCCTGTCCAAATAAAAAAGTGGAAGTGGACTCCAAGGGTTTTTTGCTGTTAGACAAGTTCTGCTTTGTATTATGTATGTTTGTGTTGTGTGTACAAACATTTAAATATTAAAATAACCTTTTGGGTACATTATAAAAGCTGTCTATTCTTTTTCCCAAATATATCTTCTAACATAATTATTTCCTAGCTAATTTCTTGAACAGAAATACATTTGATCATGCTGTATGTGTCACATACTCATACAAAGTGTAACATCCACATTAGATGTATTTTGTTATTTAACATAACATAAGGCAGTTAGTACTCATTTAGATAGAATATAAAATTATTTCACTATGTTGACATTCATAATTTTAAAATAATAGTTGCTGCGATAGCACAGTAGAAATCACAAACAAGATTGCAACATTTTTCTGAAGAAGATTTTTTTAACAATCATCCAAATTAAACCAAACAAAACCAAATGTATCATAGGATAAAAAATAATTTAGTATTAGCATTAGCACAAAAAATATTTTCAGAGACAGAATTAAATACTGTGTTCGAATGAGATTATTAGGGTAAATTCGCAATTATTTGAAGTCCTTGTCCAGCTACAACATCTTTATGAAAAAACAAGTGTGTTCCTGAAATTGTCCAAAAATGAATGCTGGTGTCCCACAGAAGGAAATTAATGATTGCGCCTCTTGGTGGTGGTGTTGATGGAATCCTCTCCTACTGGTCCAGACAAATTACCCTTCCTGAAGGGGACTCATGTCTCCATAGTTGAAGACTGGGAAGTGATGACAGGTGTCTCAGAGATTTGCTGGGACTCACATTCTGTCAAATAGCCTGCTTGGATGTTGTCTGTTGATGAAGGTTGACAGAAAGGGGTCGATGACTCCCTAATAGCCTGACAAATGTCCCTAAAGCCATCCTGTACCACTTCCAAAAAGGAGCACAAGATTGACATCTGACACTCCATAAGGGCATTGTGCTCCCTCTGCAACTGATTTTGCCCCCCTGGAGGTCATTGTTTTGAGAGGAGAACTATCATCTAGCCTATCTGATCTTCATATCTGGAGGCTGCAACAATGATGCTCTGGTTGTGCGAAAACTATGGGCATCAGTGGCCAAACTCACCTGAGGCAATCCAGGCCTAACCCCAACCTCATTACACTGTGACTTTGATATGGTGTGCACTGTTAAAGTGGGTCCTGACTCAACTGCAGATGTAGTTGCTGTAGTAAATACAGGAGCCAGGACAAGGGTGCACAATATTGAGCAGGTGATGGCTGTAATGGCACAGGGAACACATGGTACAACAGATTGTTGAGTAGGGACCTAGACTACAATAGAAGAAATTGATATGCAGATTGGCTGAGTGAGGGTCACCCTTGCAACCTGACCAGACAAAGCAGACGGACTAGGCTGTTTCTCCCCACGATTAACACCAACAGGAGATGCCTGTCCACTGAAGGTTTCTACAGTAGTTGGAGTGGTGGGTGGGATATTTTTTGTGAGTTGCTGGACTTTACCTCTGACTGAGATCCTACAATGATAATGGAAACAACAATAAATAATTTATGAAAGATAGACTTATCATGATAAACTTTTGATACTTGAGATTCTGCATAAAATATGTTTTACAAAGGATGACCTGCAAATCTGGTAGATACTAAAACGCTCATTTATGCATGGCTAAGCAAAATATATGATATAGTAAGTAGTGGGAAATAGGAACTTATTTTAAGTTCATCAGATGGGATACTCCATCACAAACTTAACATATATACCAACCAGTGTAATAGAAAGGATTTATATCCTAAGATACTTGTAATAAAGCAGACACAATATCCATAAAGTATGTTGTCTGCAAAACTCCATGTGTGCCTCAGTCATGTTTTACACCACTTAATTTGTTTAGGTTATACAATGAGTTTTTACTAACTCAGAAAAAATTTTTAACTCCTGATTTGTTTACTGAAAAAAACATTATACTATTTTATGAAATTGAACAACATTGTAACTGTATGTCCTCAGATCCTAAAAAGCAAACTCATTGGCTAGTACATGATTGCCATAACTAGTACTACTTACCAGTAATGCCAAACTTAATGTAATTTTTAAATATTGTCCACAAGGGTTGGAGTCTCATGAGATTCTTACCACCCTTGGTGGTATGGCACTGGGGTGGCTACAGAGATTTATACAAACCTGCTGCTCTTAAGCCTGCTGAAATTGAAGCAAAATGTCCATTTGATAATCCATATTGGTGTAGCAAAGTATTTAAAATTGGCTTAGCGTGGTTATAACAGTACCCATGAGTACCAAATTATAGACAGAATACTGTATTTCAGCAGTAAGTGTAGCAGCCCATAGTGACCAGGGAACACATGATTTACATATAAACAATGGAGACTGTCAGAACAACTTCAAAAATGCCACATTGTTCTCAACGTAATCTTTGCATATTTAAAAACAAATCTGTTTGTAGATGTAACACATTCCTAAAGCAGTTATATGTAAAACATATGAGATGATTATGTAAAATAATTTATATTTGAAACATGGCCAACCATGGGGCATTATGTGAGATGTAGTCCTTATCCTCTAACCATGTCCCCAAAAAAGTGGGCCCTAAGGAGAAGTCAAAGATGATATATTAATAGCAGCGTGTTAAAAAATATAGAAGTACATGCACGCAAATCAGATTTTGGTATAATACCATACAAGCAAATATACAACAGGATCTAGGTCAACAACAAGTTAGAAGCATAAAAACACCAACTTTTCAAAAAATCTTAAACACTTCCTAGGTCCTTGTGACTAGATCCCAGGCTTAGCTGGTTAGCCAATGTATGTTTTTAGCATCCTTACACCATTTTGATTGAGGCTAAAACAAATACGAATCTCATAGTAATGAAATAAAAACTTACTTGAGATACATGGCTCAAGGCATTATATCATGAACATGGAGAGATGATATCTACATTAATACGCTTTATTGATAAATAATATAGGCCTCTATATTAAAATGAAACCTAACATTTGATGTAGGTCATAAAATAAATATATTTTTAATGCAACGCGCCATCTATATAGAGACAACTATAAATAGGATTAACTAATGTTTGCCTGATGACATACAGTGATTTTACTTACAGGTCTCCGCTACAGATGGGATTCCTGCAAAGCCTTCAGTGTGCACACTTTCATAGACCTTCCCCTCCCAGGGAAAGAGGTTGATAGGCCTGGGAAAACCAACACCTATCTGCTGGGCCTTTACGTTAGCTTTTGATGTTGGGGAGCGCGCTTTACCCCACAGATCATTCAGTCGCTTTCTAATTTCTCCCTGTGAATGCATGGTGTTAAAAACTGCATTCACTTTTGAGCCAATTGTATTTCATATTTTGCCTTTTCAATGTAATGATGATATTCTGAACAAGGACACCAAACAACGGTGGCTCTGCCCTAATAATCTCATCAACCATTACTGTTAATTGTTTTTGAAAATTAAGATTTCCTTCTTGTTGAGACAAAACTAAAAACAAAAATAACAACAAGCAAAGATAAAGAAGGATATTGAAAGATTTTAAAGGTAATGGCCAAACATCCTCTATCTCTACCTGCTTCAAAATGTGAAAGGCAAAGTATTGTTGTTTAGGAAAGGTCTTTTTTATATTGTGGTCTCCAGGTGTGATCAATTTGGAAATTAAGCTCAGGAGTGCGTGACATGCTCATCTGTCATTGAGACTAATGGAAAATGTCAACCTAAATCAGGTCTGATACATAATTACTCCTTTGAAACACCCCTGCAACCCTGCTGATATGATGGGTACATATAAATCTAGTGGTCAGTAAACTGCCACTGCAACGCCGACAGAGTATAGTCCAACGGTAGACAAATTTACGCCACTGACCGCTTGTCTGACGGATAAACCTCCATCAAGGCTAACAGAGGTTCTTCAGATTAATATATAAAGAGGGTGGGAGAACCTCTGCCAGCATGTTGGACGGATTGTTCAAAGCAAATGAATATTGAATCGTGATTTGCAATACTTACTGATTCACAATTAGTATTTGGTATGTACGAATGTGTTCGCCTGCCCTTTGCCAATTCGGTATGAGTCGCATTTGCAATTTTAGGAATCGTTTTTAGTGATCCAGTAATTAGCAAATCGAGTTGCAAATACCAAATGTTGCTTTCTGGTAGTAAATGATGATCTCACTAACAAGAAGTAGTGTAGCACAAGACTGTAAAAACACTGGAGAGCATTGAGACTGGTGATTGCCATTTGAATCCAATTCGAAACAGTAACAACCTCAACTATCCACCCTTGGAAAGCATCAATATGTCTCAGCAGAACCCAGAGAAGGAGAATGCTGCTGGAGGGCGAAAAAGAAATGTTAAATTCTCTGAGAAAGAGTTAGAGATATTAACAGAAGAGTGTGTATCCCATCATGTTGCCTTGCTTGGCAAAACATTGCTCTCTGTGGCAGAGTCACATAAGAAAAGAAATAGGGCACAACATACAGGAGAGTATTAACTCTGTGGGGGTCACACAGAGATCAATAGAAAATATCAGGAAAGGTGGTATGATCTCTGATCCAGAACCAAAGAGAAGTTGGCAACCCACAGTAATGAAGCCCATGAACAGGAGGAGGCCCTCCAACTCAGCCACAACCGACTCCTTTTGAAGAAATGATAGATTCTACACTTGAACCAGAAAGCATGTCTGGCCTCAGCAATTTAGACACTTCGGAGACTCCTGCTACATCAAAAAGTAACACTCATACATAGACTTATAGTGTTACTATAACATATATCCAGGAATTTTTGAGTTAACATTGTAATCTTGTGAGGCCTGGTAACTCTTTATCTACTATATAATATGTTTAGAACAGCAAAAGAATTGTTAGGTTTGCAATAGTAGGGCGTTATGGGATATGTAGTACTCCATTATAAACATTTAAAGCACAAAGCAATCTTATCGTAAATTAATTTAGACAAGCAAAGGTATATATAAGTATTATTTATTTTACAAATCATTTTCACATTATATTTCTAAACAGATATCCCACCACAAACAGATTATGAGTGTGAAGGTGAAAGGCAGGAAGATTCTGAAATATGAGTGAAATATTGGAATGATTCCAATATTCCGGAAACACCACCCCAGAGGCAAAGTTCCACTCCAGAAGATAACAGTTATAGAATGGCTATTGACAAAGCTGATGATGTAGAGAGTCCAAATGATATAGAAGAACATGCATTGAGGCACAGATAACTGCGGAGACATTCAGTCCAACATCACAGTGTTGTCATTCAACCTCTTCCAAGATCTGTGTCCACACAAAATATGGGAGATGGCACACAGATGTTTGGAGGTTTAGACAACAACAAAAACAAATGAGACTCATGAACAAAATAAATTTAGACTAGAACAAAGCATCACTAGTGGCGTACAACATCTGTCAACAACTATAGAAGACTCTCACTAGCCCTTGGGCGAAAAAGTGGACTCTATGACACAGGCTCTGAGTAATTTATGTCGCCACTTGCAACAGAAAAATGTAACACAAAGGCATGAACAACATACCTTTTTTTATGGATGGATGTGTTGAGTTATTCCATAAATTGCCTTGCACGGGCTACTTCTACACTTTCACACCGTACTGTAAGTTTGCAGGTAGAAATGGGTCACTGTAGTGGAGATGTGGTACACAACCTTGTGCAAGTAACCAAGGTTTACAAACTAATCAAATTGCAAGTGGAGCAGTAGTTGATCCTGCAAAGAGTGAAGCGATATCTAGTGTTATCAGCGTATCAGTGAGTGAGGCTATGAGTTTGGGTTGCAGTAGACCACCAGTAGTGCATACTGAAAGCTCCAATACAACTGAGAAACACAGTTCTATTTGTTGTAGACGCAAACAGTAATCATTCTTTAATTTGCACTTCATATTGTGATGGTAAATTTTGCAATTGCATGTGTATAGCTTTATACAAAATGTAAAAACAACATTGTTTACATACCTTAAAAATAATGGTTTGTAATGTCACCATGGCTGGCTCTTCCTTCTGCTGCCATTGGACCATCCTGTATTTCCTATGGTGCTGGATGTTGTTATTCATCATCAGAGTCTGAGACTGGCATAATTGCTGGCAATCCTTTCCGCGTTGCTACATTATGAAGTATTGCACATGGAACAATGATCTTGCAACTTGTTTCTGGTGAATACTGTAGGGCACCACCACTTTAATGTAGACAGCGAAAACTACTTTTCTATAATTCAATGACAACCCTATTTGTTTGCGTGATGCGTTGCAGTGCTGCTCACGTTGTTTTGAAGGATTGACATATGGTGTCAACATCCATGATCTCAGAGCATATGCACTGTCACCTACAAAATATTTAGAAAAGTGGGTTATCATTACTTCAGTTTTGACATAAATGGCATTTATGCCATGCTGATATTGTATATTTACCAAGTAAGTAGCCATTTCCAAACCCTACTCTGAGAAGGCGTGAGTATATGCCGCTATGCCTAAACATGAATGAGAGATGTGTGCTGCGAGGGTACTTTGCATTGATATCTGTTATGGGAAACATCCATTACAATGCAGTCATTACAACGCACTACCTTTACAACACAGCTGTTACAACACAACGGCCTTTACATGGCATTCCATTACAACACAGCCATTACAACACATGTCACTACAATGCATTCCATTACAACGCATTATAAGGTAAGTAATGGGGATTTTTTAAGTTTTAGGGTGGGTATGGGTTTTGGGGTACATGGGAATAGTAATTTTTAACCCTACACTATCCAACACTTACCCTACTGTTGCACTCACTGGAGTGGGAATAGTATTTTTTACCCCTGCACTATCCAACATTTACCCTACTGTTGCACTCACTGGAGTGGGAATAGTAATTTTTACCCCTACACTATCCAACACTTACCCTACTGTTGCCCTAAAAGTATTATGTGTTGTAATGGTATGCGTTGTAATGGTATGCGTTGTAATGGAATGCGTTGTAAGTGTAGTTTCTAAAAATGCGTTGTGATGGCATGCGTTGTAAAATCATGCATTGTAATGGATGCTGCGATGTAAAAACTGCGTTGTAAAAGCATGCGTTGCAAATGTTTGCGTTGTAATGTCATACATTCATCTGTTATTATATGTGTTGCAACACACACCACTTTGATATTCATGAAATGAGTGTTTTTCCTGTTTCTAAATATGTACTCATTGTAAGATGTGGGACATATAGTAACATGGGTTCCATCAGTACATACTATTACATGAGGATATTGGACAATTCTGTAAAATTTCAATTTAGCTAGCTGCAGCTATGCTGTGTTAGGGAAAGTAAGATGTTATGTTATGTTATTTTAATGGTAAATCATTTCTAAAACGCACGAATACCCGAGGGTGTCTTGGCGCTAATTGGGTATGGCAGTATAGACAAGAGCAAGAAAGAATTAGGCATTGAAAAGCCAAGTTTTTAGCAGTTTCCTAAAACTCGATAAAGTAGGAGCTGCTTTGATATTTATAGGCAGACTGTTCCAACGTGCCGGGGCTTCGGAGGAGAAGCATCTGCCCCCCCATTTGAGTCTCTTAAAGCTGGGGTGGGAGATCATCAAGGTATTTTTAGATCGTAGGTCTCTGCTGGGTAAGTACCAGGAAAGGGACTGTTTGAGGTAGCTAGGACATGAGTCATGTAAGGCCTTATAGGTAAGGCACAATGCCTTAAATTTGATTCGGTTATTCACTGAAAGCAAGTGGAGTCCCTTAATGGAAGCTGAGACAGGGTGAAACTTGGGCAGATCAAGAATAAGTCTTGCTGCCGCATTTTGCCTGCTCTGTAGTTTTTTCACGTACTGTTTTTGGAGCTTAACATACAGTCCATTACAATAGTCCAGTTTTGTGAGAATTAGTAAAGAGATGACTGTTTTTCTCGAGGTAAGGGGAATGAAAGGAAGAATCTTCTTGATAATTCTCAAAGTGTTGAAACTGGAGGAGACGACTGAGCTGATATGCATATTGAGGTTCAGCTTGTCGTCAAAGGTTATGCCTAGATTTTTCGCTTTTTGGACCGGGATGGGTAGAGTTCCTAACTCTGTTGGCCATCACGCTGTGTTCCAGAAATTAGGTTTATTGCCAAAAAGAATGGCCTCAGTTTTTTCCGAGTTCAGTTTGAGACAGTGCTTACCCATCCAGTTGCTTACGGCTCTCATACAGTTGTGAAACTGGGAAATGGTGACTTCCACATTGTTGGAGGCCAAAACGACAATCTGCGTCCGCATACGAAGTGGGGGAGAACCCAAAGGATCTGATCAGGGAGGCCAGTTCGACTACATAAATATTGAAGAGTAGGGGACTCAGAGAAGATCCCTGAGGGACCCCACACAGAAGAGAAAAAGACTTGGATATGAAATTCTCCAACATGACCAAGTGCTCCCTGTTCATTAAAAATGACTGAAGTAAGGCAAGAACTTTGTCAGTGATGCCCAGTTTTTTGAGGTAGCCAACGAGAGTGGCATGATCAACTGTGTCAAACGCTGCTGACAGATCGAGGAGGATAAGTGCTGCAGAGCCTCCTTTATCCAAGATGGTTTTTAATTCATTTGTGGTCTTTATTAAAGGTGTCTCCGTGCTGTGTTCGGCCCTAAAGCCGGATTGGGCAGAATCCAATAACTGATTGTCCTAAATAAACTGTGTCGATTGTGAATTAATACGTTTTTCCACTATTTTTGCTGGAAATGGCAACCTCGAGATAGGGCGATAGTTAGCTGGCTTTTCTGGGTCTAGGTTAGGTTTCTTAAGGAGTGGCAAGATGGAGGCCTTTTTCCACAAATCGGGAAAGGTTCCAGAACTAAACATCCCGTTAAAGATGTTAGTAAGAAAAGAAACAATTGGAACCAGAATCTGTTTGAGTATAGAGGGGGGACAGGAATCATACAGTCACCCCGATTTTTTGGACTTGCGTAGGTTGAGGACTTCTGCAGCAGTGATAAATGAGAATTGACTGAGTTTAGTTTGAAGACTGTTGCCAAGAGAGTTGGGGTCGGAAGTGGAAGCGTGAGCTGTAGTGGAAATAGCGCTGAGGTCAATGGTTCTAGAACAAGTGAACTGATTGTAAATTTGTTCAACTTTGTCACAGAAAAAAGAGGCTATTTTCACACAAAACGATAGACTGTTGTTGCTGCCTTTATTCTCTGTGGGTTTGATAAGTTTGTTTATAACTTGAAAAAGTTCTCTAGCGGAATGCTTGGATGTTTAAATTTGTTGTGTAAAATAAGTTGATTTTTCCTTGGTGATAACTGCCTTATAACTGGCCAGGAAAGTTTGTAAATTACTTTATCAGAAGAATTGTAATTTGATCTCCATTTCCTTTCGAATCTTCTACAATTTTGTTTTGAAAGACGAAGAGTTTCTGTGAACCATGGTGCAGATTGTTTAGATTTGTATAGGCCCCAGCATTTTTTGGGCACAGCTTTGGAGATGGCATGGTTAATCCAGTGTGTGTAGTTCACTGTGGCCTGACTTGGATCAAGCAGTTGGGCATGATAAACCTGAGGAAGGTGTTGTCGCAGAATGTCGAAATTGATTTTAGACCAGAGATAGTGTGGTGTGGAGTTAGAGTCTGCTTTCCTGCTTTGAGTAGGGAGGGGAATGGTCAAATTAAAGATAATAGCTTAATGGTTGGACAATGTAAGTGGCAGAAACTCCTTTACTGAAATAAAGTGGTCGTTGGAAAAAATGGCATCTAAAATATGACCAGCACTGTGTGTGGGCTGATGTAGAAGTTGAGGAAGGTTAAAGGCATTCATTATGTACAAGATAGCCTCCATATCTTTATCCTCCACGCAGTCTAGATGAAAGTTGAAATCCCCGAGTACTGTGAAATTACTATTGCAGGCCCCTCTCTCGAAAAGAGTAAGAATAGAGTGTAGAAAATCACATTTTGGGCCTGGAGGATGGTAAATAAGCAAGCCTTTAAAAGAGTAGTTAACTCCAGAATAAAGGGAGGCGATTCACATTCCAAATTAGGCGTAGAGTCAGTTTTACATTTAAAGTGGCTTCTATAAATTATTCCTAAACCTCCACTTCTTTTTTTCAATGTGTCTGCTCTTGTCATTGAGAAACCTGGGGGGGTTGCTATTAAAAAATCTGGGCTGGAATGATTAGTGGCCCAAGTTTCTGTGATAAATAGGACATCCAGTTGTTGACTCTCAATGAATTCCGCAAGCTCATGAGCATGTTTTACTAGAGATTGTGCGTTGATTAGGCCTGGGCGGTGAATTTCGCTCCGTTCGCGGAGTTTTCTGCACTCCGCGAAGCTCGCGAAGTGCAGAAAACTCCGCTTCGCGATGTGCAGCAGAGTTTTTTCCCCGTTCGCGAACGGTAAGTTCGCGATCGCGAGCTGCCGCTCAGGTAGATTTTCTACCCGAGTGGCAGGAATACAAGCACAAACTGCAGTTCTCACTGCACTCCGCCACTCGTGGAACTTCGCTGAGTTTTTTTGTAACTTCGCGGAGTTTCGTGTAGCAAAACTCCGCGAACTACGCCCAGGCCTGGCGTTGATCAGAGCCAGGCGGAATTTAGAGGAGGTGGGAAGCTAAGTGTTTTTGGGAAGAGCGTGTTTGGCATTAGACAATGGCTCATAGCCAGGGACATAATACCCACAGTTGTTACACCAAGAACTAGGAGGATCCTGACTGGGATCTACTCATAGGCAGCGGTGATCAGGTTGGTTGTTAATTGTCTGTAAAACAACATCTAGGAAAGCCTGACAAAAGCACTCTGTGATACCAGACCTGTGACAGCAATGACAACTTGGTAACTCCTAGAGGCTAAAAGATGGAGTGAGCATAGTACTTGAACAGGGGTGGGTATGGAATTGCTTCTGAGAGTGTTTCTTTCATGCTGAAGCCTAATTTCTGCAATGAGATCTAAAATAACTGCACTACTCAGCCTGTATTTATCATATATTTTCTCCTCTGTTCGCTGGAAAAGTGTAACCCTCAGTCTGAATATCCGTTCCTGTCTCCTTCTCTTCAGTTCATGTAGAATCCGCATCCTCCTCGCAATCACATACAGCGCTATCATTACTGAACACTCTGATGCATTTTGTGGCTTTTTATACATGTTGCACCTGGTTACCACCTGATCAGGGTTGATGTTAATTTGCTCGTGCAAAATTCACATTCTGCGACTTGTCGCAATTTGCGAATGGTTGAAATATATTCAATCAGCCAATTGGTGATAGGGATGTGGTAAAGGTGACTCACCAATGCTGGTTGCTAAAATACAGATTCTATAAGTTGTTGGTTTGAGAAAATAGCGCAACATACATTCAAGAACTCTATTTTTGCAGTTGGTAATCAGTTTGTGATTAGCTACCGATTTGCAAACTCTTTGTATATCTGCCCCTTAGTTCAGTGCACCATCACTGAGGAAGGAGTGCCATTTGAATGGCAGCCCCACATTAACCACTTGGCATTTCTGCAAGGGTGGTGTTTTCTAGCTTACTTACAGTACCATAAATGGTTTAGGGACACATTGGTTATACAAATCAAATTTCGCTCTTAGAATAGCACACTCGAGCATAGCACTAAGAAGGCCACTGTATATTTTAAAGTGTTTATTTTAACAGTCTTATTCTGTTAGTTTTTTCATGAGTAATAAATACACAGCACATAAGTAAAACAGCACTTGTACATACTGCCAGCAAAAGGAACAAAATAAACAGTTCTAACTTGTTTTAGAATGTTCCGCGCATCCTCCCATCTTAATGCTACGTCTATGCGCTATACTACGAGATCATGGAATAAATAACTTACCTGTAGAGTTTCGTGGTGCCCTGTGTACTACATATCTGTTCACAGCAAATCAGCTGTGTTTATCAGACTTCAATGACAGAGAGATTGTGCTTTCAAAAGGCATACGCACATCAGCTGGGATCAGCTCTTCTCACTGGGTCAACTCTTAGCACAAGTGTGGCTGTCCCACAAGTCTGACGGGACCTCTTGTCATAACCTGGTAAAAGGCCTCCGCCAGTCAATGGTCAATTTCCGGGATTTATTTAGGATATTGTCCTCTGATTCTGGCTTGCATTGCAAAATGAAATGGGGATTTTCCAAAATGTTAGATGCAACATGTGTAAACCAGTAGGATGAAAATATGTCACTCAGACTCATGTTTACCTTCCATATCTCCTATTAAACCTTGAGATGTAGCTATAGAGGAATTTGTATTAGAATTGGATTGCCTGATGTTTTAACAAATTAGTGTTTAGATGAAAATGACCCTTTCACAAGTTCTGTGAAAGATAACAACATGCTATCTGTGGACCAAAGGCAGACAAGCAGTTTGGCTTGGAGGTTCCAAAGGATGTTCATCATGGAGACCTACAGCAGATATTACCACTTTCAAGATTTAGACCATGTACTCCAGATTTGTGAGGAGCAGTGAGAGTTCAGCCGATGCCACTGGAACAACTACATTTTCTAAGGCTTGGGCCCCTCAATCGGGGCAACCCCGTTGCAAGGTTCCCTTCAGAAAGAAAAGAGAACTCTCCTCAGAGCTCTTACTGCAAAGGCACTTGTTTCCATCACTCTGGGCTTGGGGTTCTGAACCCAATCCCCTTTTGATTGCTTAAGGGCAATGGAGGACAACGCCCATTCCTGGCCTGTCTCTTAGAATTGTCTGACCCGTGGTCAACTTTTATTCAAATGGAACCCATCTCCACTTCCACCTTCAAAGTTCTTGTTTGAATATGTGCTACTACCACCAAGATCTGGAGCTGCGGCAGCCCTCAGTCCAATCTTCTGTGCATATCACATCAGTCCTCCTGGTCATCTTGGCTTTGCCCCAGCAGCTCACAGCACTGATAACAGCCGAATATGGGTCTGATACTCCAGCGTTATTCACTTTCAGGTATAATTGAAGCACCAAGTTAGTTGTTTCATGGTGCTTAGCAGATTCTGGCTTCTATGGCCACCGTCTTGCTACCTATATCAGACAACACCTTTTTTGGGGTCTGATAAGTGTTGGATCGGGTGCCTTAGATGGAATTTATCACCCCCTTTGTGCTGCATTCCCAGGCAACCTGACTCTGAGAGCACCCAATCCTGTGTGCCAGGAGCTGCTACCGACTTCACACTGCCTGCAGGTGAGGGTATATCAGAAGGTCTTGGGACCCTTAAGTGATGTTGGCATGTCAGACTTCTGCACACCACATTTCCCACACCCTCCACTGGTGGGGATTTGGCATTGGGCCTCTTCACTCCTCATTTTCCTTTACTGAGTGAATCCTGGTTAGTATCTTTTTCTGTGCTTAGTAATATGCATAAATTCAGCAGGTTGCCACATCTGATATGAGGTTGTAGTAGGATGCCAAAGCGTAGTGAGCCTGACTGATTCTTCGGCACAGAGGGGCCCTCCCACAGACAGAAAGCCTCTTTTGCATATGAGTTGTGGCAGCTCACACTTTTCTTGACCAAAGACCAAAGTGCACTGGGCCAGAGTTGAAACTGGCACCTGCAGGTGAGCAGGGTACCTCCTGGCCCCAGTCGCAGAACTGAGCACCCAAGGCGAGATGGCCTGGCACCCAATGATGCTTCTCCTTTGGGAGTCGACCACCATGATTTAAACAAATTAGTGATTCCAGGCTCTCGGTCTGGTTGTCCCACTATGTGACACCACCGGTAGGACAAGGAGCTCCCAATACGGCCTGTCCAGATGCCAGGGTAGAACCGCACAAGCTTTAAACCTCAGTCCAACCACACATCACCAGACAACTAGATAAATGGCAATGAGGGATGATTGCCCCATCTGCACATTGTCTGTCTGCTCCCTCCGTGGCCAGCATGTCAAGAGTCCCATGGCTAGGTGGGGGTGCTGGTGTTGTAGAGCCAGGTTTGTCCCTTTGTCGTCGTGGCAATTTACACAAAATCTATTGGGGTGCATGTGTGGATGCCTGAGCAGCCTGGGGCAGCTACCTCCCATCTCTTGAAGGGAGAACCTCATGTTTCAGCTGCTGGGGTTCACAACAATGGTGCAATGAGTGACATGGCATCTCTGCTGAAAGGAGCCAGCATTTCCTTGTGGCCTTGGCCCCTTCTCATCCAGGTTGCCCAGCGTCCTGGCACAGGACACTCAAAACCCAGACAAGCTGGTTAAGGCAGCAGGGTTTCTTGGGGGCCCAGCTAGGGAAGGCACTTTAATTTAGTTCACCAGGAGTCATGCTGGGAGAGGGCAGGTTCTTTCTTGGGAGGGTTTTCTATTGCATCTGGCCCTTCTTACTTATTTTTAAACTAGCCATAACTAATGCCCCTGCATGTTCTACCTATGACTTTTTATTTATAACTCATAACATGTTAAATTACCTCACTGATTCTTCCTCTGCACATGGCCAAAGGAGAATATTGATAACATAGCATGATGCCATCTGTAATGTCAAAAACGATTTCATTAAAGATGTATTATGATATGTGTAACTAGAATACAATACAAAAGAGAGAAGATATGATCAAACAGATATAATAATTTTGTATTCCATTAATTTTTATTTTTAATTAATATCAGCATCAAATATGAATTAGAAAAGAAAGTGCTCAATGCGCAAAGTGAACACACAGTGCTAGTGAAAATCATATGGATGGTGCGCATTGATGCACATAAAAAAACAAGGTAACAATGAGCAAAAAGGATAATCAAATATTGTGCCTGAATTGAAACAAAGTTCAAAGTTTCAATAATGTGTCATTGCACAATAAATATCCTTTTTCAGCTGAATAAATGCCTATGGTGTTTCGTCCTTCTGTAATTTATCAGGTCATCATCAGGACAAAGCGAGCACAAAGAATGTAATTGCTGCCTAAAGGCGCAAGGGAAAAAGACCAAAAACATGGAAAGTGGTTTCTAAAAAATTTAAATGAATGTTAATTGACTGAAGAACTGAAAAGGCCATATCTCTACTACCTTTATGCACTCCAGGTATACTGTAAAAAGAAATAGAATATAAAATGAACAAATTACAAAACTAGGAGTGTACAACCAAAAAGTTCGGAGGTGCACAACCAGTGTCACTCCGATGTGAGAGGCATATATACACACACAGATAGCTAACGGATATCCATACCTGTCAGAATAAAATAGAGGGCAGAAAATAAACATAAAGGGCCTGATTAGGATGGCGGTCAGACCGCCAGCAACAGGCCATTGGTGGCAGTCCGACTGCCATCCAGCATAGCGGTCCGACCTCTGCATTAGGATGTGGTTGGTCTGACCGCTGCGGTTGGATGGACCAACTGACATGTCCGAAAGGCTCAAAAGCCTATCGGGCTGTCAGTGGGCTAGCAATGCCTACAGTAGAGGCGGTGCCTTCACAGGCACCACCATAGGGATTACAATGTCTCTTACCGACAGCCTTTCCATGGCTGTTTGACCACAGTGGAAAGACTGTCAGAAAGGGACTTTGGTGGCCCTTAGCAGGGCCCCCGTCCCCTGTGGGCCTCCACTATTAGGTCCAGGACGACAAATGTGGTGCCCCACCAAACATCCATGCCCCCTATGCCAGGCACCACATGGTGCTTGGCACACAGTGCATGGATGTTTTAAAACATCCCATTTTCTAATCCAGCCCTTTTCCGGGCCGCAGCAGGAGCCACAATGGAAAAGGGGATGCTTTTGACTGCCAACAATGCGGTCGCATCTTGATTTGGTGGGTGGAACTGCGGACTACATGTCGGTTGGTTTCCAACCCACTGTGATGGCGGTCGGACCCTCATCTGACCGCCATCGTAATTAGGCCCATAGTCAGAAAAAGGGACAATCCACTATGTGTGCAAGTCTTGTAGTTACTCAGAATAAATGGTGCGGGAAAGGGCATCCGTAAATGGTTCTCCAATGTAAAAAGTCATATAGGATCCTCCTTCAGCCCCACACTCTTCAACTCTACATGGCCCCCCTCGCCAACATCGTTAGAAACCACGGGCTCAACATCGTCTCCTACACCAATGACACCCAGCTCATCCAAACCCTCACCAAGGAACCCGACATCACCAGGCACAACTTCTAAGAAGGGATGAAGGCTGTTGCGACCTGGATGAGGAACAGCTCGGCTCCACCCCCTCTGCATGGGACGACACCTGGTGGCCCCCTGCCCATGGAAACCCACCCTCCCATACGGACCATGCACGCAACCTCGGCATCATACTCAACTCATCATTCACCATGCATCGCCAGATCAACGCCGTATCCTCCGCATGCTTCAACACCCTCTGCATACTTCTCAAGACATTCAAGTGGATCCCCCCGACTCCAGGAAAGCCATCACTCACGCACTCATCACCAGCAGACTGGACTACGGCAACGCCCTCTATGCCGGAATCAACAAAAAACTCCTCTGCAAACTCCAGAGCGTCTAGAACATCGCAGCAAGACTTATCCTTGATATCCCACGGCACAACCACATCACCCAAAACACCTCAGCAACCTGCACTGGCTCCCCGTCGAAAGAAGAATTACTTCCAAGCTGCTCACGCAGCCCTACAAGGCCCTCCACAACACTGGACCCCAATACCTCAATGATGGTATGATGAATCCATGCCCCCATAAGAAACCTCCGCTCAGCCGACCTCTCCCTAGCCACCGTCCCACATTTTTACAGGACCAGAGCAGGTGGAAGATCCTTCTCCTACCTCGCAGCCAAAACCTGGAGCGAACTCCCCCTTCACCTCTGACAGAGCCCGACACTACACCAATTCAGGAAGGACCTCAAGACCTGGCTCTTCGAATGACTCCAACGGAGCTGGTCACACCCATCCCCAGCACCTTGAGACCCTCACGAGTGAGTAATGCGCTCTACAAAATCCTGATTGTTTGATAGATAAAGCTGGCATGCAGGAGTAAATAGAAAATTGCTCAGATTATGCACTTCCGAAAGAATGGGAACACCAACAAATTAGCAGAAAAATAAAGCCTACCTGTAGGGAAATCATTTCCTCTTACATGATAACCAGCACCGAGAGACGAAGCACAAATGTTATGATATTCTGGAAACGGCCCGAACAGGTAAAAACATTGCGGGCAATGTAACGTTCACTATGGGGTATGTCAAAATGACTGGAACGTGCATAAGCTGTTCAAAGAACTTCAGCATAGAGAACAAATTTGCTGTAAAAAAATACCCCAAAAGGATGTGGAAAGGGATTCCTCAATATAGCGCATGGCAAACAATTCATATTTAATCCCAATTAAGATAATAAATAAATCATTATGAGAGAACAATATACCAATCGTGCCAAAAATTATGAATGAAATCAAGCTATCCCACCAAATGGAGGCTTACAATCTATAGCAAAGAACTATGTAGTCACAAGAGCAGAGGATCCAATTGGACCAAATCAATCAATGAGAGATGCATGGAACAATAAAATCAGTAAGCTTCACATAAAGAAAACCAAATAAGGCTCTGTTATATATATCTTTAGTCAAAACAGTGAAGTCTGTCTCTGTATGTTAAGGTGAGTGTATCAAGAAAAGTGAAACACACCATGACATGTAATATACAGGATGAACATAGTTCCAGAATTAAATCTTATGTGGATAACAAAGGATAACTTCCAATTGAGGCTAGAAAGCCACAGTGCAACTTGGTAAGATCAAGCAGCAAGTGAATAAAGCATCAAGGAAAGACAAATGATGCATATAAATAAATAAATAAATAAATATATATATATATATATATATATATATATATATATATATATATATATATATATATATATATATATATATATATATATCTCACAAGAACGATGGTTAGTGTCCTAGTATGTTAAATACACCAAGGAGGATATAAACCTGAATTCAATTGGGTAGAAAGCTCTGGTGGGTGATTATATGAGTCACTGCCAATCACATGGTAACCATACTGTCTAATGTGTTTAACCCATTGTTAACAGTGTCACATTTCAAGATCCAGCGATATTCACAGCCTGTAAGCAATTGTGACAAATTTCCACCCTGTGTAGGGAGTAGGGGTTGTTCAATGACCTGCCACACCAAATCCTTTTCTGTGTGGTTGTGTCAAGAAATGTAATACCAAGGCTGCATTCTCTGTCCCACACAAAAAGCGGGTTTTGTGCTGGATAATGCAGGTTTTGATCATTTGAGTGGTTCGCCCAATGTAAATGAGTCAACATGAAATGGCAGATATTATTAATGGATCTGCAGTTTGTAAATTGTTGCAAAGAGTAAGATGAAGTGTCATATTGAAAGTCCTTGGTGTTAACCATTTGTGGACATAGTGAGCAATTCTGACCTTCTGTAACAGCCTAATAAGGGGGGCAAACTCCAGCTGACAGTGGTCAATTGATTATTAGACTAATCTTTTGGGGCTCACTTTATAGCATGAACCAACTGGACACCCAGATTATGTCCTCATTTGTATGAAGAGTGGTGGATCTGAGAATAAATCATGGAATCAAAGTATACTCCCAATCTTCGTGATTTTTTTGCTCACCTTATTTCTAGGTGTTCAAAAGGTATACACAAAGGGGATTATTTCATTCAATTTATGTTCTTTGGGGGTAAGCAAAATGTCCCTAGGGCAGTACCATGCTCGCTTATGAGATCTCAATATTAAATGTTTGGGATAGCCTCTTGCTAGCAATTTGTGAGCCAAAATGGCTGCTTCATGAAATAGTCCTTATGCCATTTACAAATTCTATGAATACTTAGAAACTGTCCATACAGCAAACTGTCATGTAGGCCACTCGGGTGGTTACTCAGCCAGGTATAGCACAACCTTTGATTGTTCAGCATGCTTCTTTTTATACCCTGTTAGAAATGGGGGTCTCTAGTTGGCAGAGGTAGGTACCTTTGACCAAGTAGGGGCCCTTGCTTCTAGTCAGGGTAAGGGGGCTACACTCCTAAAATAACCCCTGCTCACCCCCTTGGTAGTTTGGCATGATCAGGCAGGCTTATCTCAGAGGCAGTGTGTAAAGCATTTGTGAACACATACAGTAACACAGTGAAAACACTACAAATGGACACCACACCAGTTTAGAAAAATAAGTAATCTTTATCTAGACTTAACACAAGACCAAACGACAAAAATCCACAATACAGTAAACAAAATATGACTTTCAGATGGTAGCAATAGCTTAGTTCAATGTAGATGGTAAATGCGACACTTTACTCTCAAAGTACCTTGGATGCGTAATGCAACATAAACAAAAGGGTCGCAGGGAAGGTGATGCGTCGGTTCCTTGCTTCGGGGTAGGTGATGCGTCGGTTCCTTACTGCAGCGCAGGAGAGGTGATGCGTCGGTTCCTTACCGAAGAGGAGGTGATGCGGCAGTTTCTTACTGTGATCCGGTGCGATGCGACAAGATGGCGCCTCGATGCGATGCGACAATCGGGTGCGATGCGACAAAATGGCGTCTTTGATGCAATGCGATAACTTGGATGCGATGCGCGCACGCCTGGCGGCCGTGCAGCAAGATCGATGAACTTTGGAGCCGCGACAGGCCATGCGACACGCTTCTCCGGTGATGCGACGGTGACCTCTGCAGCAGAGGCACGTTTCTCCGGTGATGCGACACGCTTCGTCGGTGATGCGACGGCAAACTGCTGCGGCGGCGACTGTGAGAAGTTGGCCTGGCATATGCTGTCCACTAATTATAGTGGGCACCTTGCACCAGTCCAAACAACCCCTTATTGGAGATAGGTTAAAGACAACCTTATTGAAAGCTATCCTAGTGGTAGCTATGGAGAGCAGCCTTCAGGCTAAGTCTTGAAGGAATGTAAAGCAGCTTGTTTTACCAGTCTATAATCTCTTGAGTGATCAAATGAAAGAGCACCACACCAGGTATATATTCAAAATATATGTATTTATTGCTAAACACACCCCTCTAGTCTCTTTATGAGGCTAGAGTTCGAAGTACACAAGTTATAAGTTATTTAAACACAGTAATAGCACAAATACACGTTTGGGCCCTAGGGGCGTACCAAACCATATACCAATAAAGTTGTATAAGAACCACGACTGAACTAGACACTAGGCCTAGAGCCTCTAGAAGTGCTTGGACCACAAGGAACCACCCAAGGTAGTGACACAGGGGACCCACGGGGGACGCGTGCAGTGTAAATACACAACCGCGATACGCCGTTAACTTCTATGGAGAAAGTCGCGATCAGGAAATTAAAGAAAAGGGACACTTAAAGGAGGACTTGGAGCAAACCCTTTGAGAACTAGGTCGTTCTAGAGTCTCTACCCACGGGAGCACCGGAGTACTCGTGTTACCTCACCCAGGGAAGCCGGGTGCATAGGTGCCTTTCGGGGTCGGGTTTCGTCGTCGATTTGAATGGCGATCTGCAGCAAAGTGCTGCTGGCGACCAAGTGGAAAGTGTCCGGGTGGATCCAAGAGTGGATCGGAGATCTGAAGAACCTGAAAGCAGAGGGGACAGAGTCTGGGTCACTAGCCAGTGACCAGGAAGGCGTTGAGCAGATGCCCACCGATGTCAAGTGCTTCAGGTAGGTTGACGGTTGTCTTGACTCTTCAGCCATGAGGTCCAGGAGGTGTTGTCGGTGACCAGGAGCAGGATTCGGGCTGGTACACGATGTCTGTCGAGTGCTGAGGTGTCGGCGACCGGATTGGACCCAACAAGCCTTGGCAACGGCAAGTCTTGATGAAAGTGAAGAATGATGATGATGCAGACCAGCAAGGTCTGAGGAACTCACCCTGCAAAGGTAAGTGAGGACAAGCCTGGAGCAACCAGGGAGCCCAAGAAGAAAAGGATTGGCTTTCGTGAAGGGCTACTAGCCAACGGGCTAGCAACCGCGAAGGAGCCTCGAGACGTCGCACGTGGAGCTGGCTCACAGGACACTCGTGGAGTGGAGGCCAGTGATCTTCGGTGCAGTTGGTGCTGGAGGCTAGGGCTACTCGGAGCCCAAAGCACGATTTCGTGGGAGACCCAGAAGAGGATGCACTAGCAAATGCATGAGGTGTCCAGGGGTCACGGTTCCACGTTACCCACGACAGCTACGGGCCTCAGCTTTGCTGGGGACTCAGGGCAGCCTCGGGGAAGTCTGAAAATCCACCTCTGGTGATGCAAAGACTTCGGCGTCCGACGGGAGCTTAGGCGATGCAGACCAGACAATTGCTTCTTTGGTGCCTGCCAAGCAGGGGAGTCACTCCTTGACCCCAAGGGAGATTCTTCTGTCCTCTAGTCTTGAGTAGAGCGTCGAAGGTCCAGGATTCTGTTTCAGAGTTTCGTCCAGGGATAATCTAAAGTCCTAAGGACTGGGTTCCTATACTTATACCAAGTTTAGGGGTTGGACTACTCTGTGGCCCCACCTATGGGTGGGTCAGGGCAGAGGGGTGGCTACACCCTTTCCCTTTGTCCAGTTCGTGCCAAAGCAGGGGCTGCAAGCCCTGATCCGGTTTGAACTGGGGTATGCACAGGGACACCAAGTGTGCCCCCAGTGCAGGACTTCAAAGCACCCGAAAGTGCTCCCGCCCAGCCCCAATACACATTATCCTGTCTGGGGAGGTGGTCACACCTCCCTGGGACAGGAAACCTATTGTTCAGGCCTCCCCTGCCGGAGTTTCGTCCAGCAGCAGGAGGCCAGACTCGTGTCTGTGGCAGCAGCATCCATTTTGTGATGCCAGGGCTTTAGAAAGAAGTTACCGGCCAGGCCAGGGTTAACATGTCTCTCCCTCTAGAAGGGTGGAATGCTACCCCCGCCGCCAGAATTGGCGGGGGGTAGTATTCCAAGATGTTTGACACCAAACACGACATGTTTCGGTGCAGCCATTCCAAAGTTAGCATTTAACGCGAGGTTATAATGCGCTTAAGAGTATATGGTCAGGCTGCACTACAAACAGCATCAGAGAAGGGTCTCCGAACGCTGCAGAGGGGCCCTGCTCATGCAGGGGCACCCTCTCACATAGGAACCACCCACTCTGCCTTCAGGATTGATAAGGCCTGCCATAGGAGTGACTTATAGGTTTATATGTGTGTATGTATTTAGTGATATAGGTAACCTATATCACAGTAATGGGTGCATGCACCACCTTACCCAGGCTGGATGGATGGCCTTCCAGGGGTGGCATA
Organism: Calotriton arnoldi; assembly: GCA_963921515.1. Lineage (NCBI taxonomy): Eukaryota > Metazoa > Chordata > Amphibia > Caudata > Salamandridae > Calotriton > Calotriton arnoldi. Next base: position 89,764 of record CAWUFW010008902.1, on the reverse strand, counting down.
ATACATGCTGCAGCCCCTGGTAGGCCTCTAAGGTACCTATGCCCTTGGTACATACTATACCATATACTAGGGACTTATAAGGGCACTCCAGATTCCAATCAGTGATGTGCCTAAGGCACATGGAAACCATTTTAGAGAGGAAGCAGCTAGGCTGGGGTTCTGATTAGCAGGGCCCCAGCCAGACTAAGGTCGAAAAACAGTGAAGCATCAGCAAAAAGTGGGGGTACCCATGTGAAGCAGATCCTACTCTCCTACACAACCCCCCAAACGTAGGGACATTAAACTAACCTTGCCCAGTTAAGTCTTCATGTTCTAAGTGGAAGTACCTAGAGAGTCCATCTGCATTGGCATGGTTACTCCCAGGTCTATGTTCCACTGTGAAGTCCATCCCCTGTAGGGAAATGGGCCACCTAAGCAGTTTGGGGTTTTCACCCTTCATTTGTTTTAGCCATAAGAGGGGCTTATGGTCTGTTTGAACAAGGAAGTGAGTACCAAACAAGTATGGCCTCAACTTCTTCAGAGCCCAGACCACAGCAAAGGCCTCCCTCTCAATGGCTGACCAACGTTTCTCTCTAGGGGTCAGCCTTCTGCTAATGAAAGCTACTGGCTGATCCTGACCTTCTTCATTCAATTGTGACAGTACAGCCCCTACCCCCAATTCAGATGCATCAGTTTGAACAATGAACTTCTTGGAGTAATCAGGACTCTGTAGAATGGGAGCAGTGCACATGGCCTGCTTCAGGTCATCAAATGCCTTTTGACAGCTAACTGTCCACTGAACCTTTTTGGGCATTTTCTTAGAAGTTAAGTCATTCAGGGGTGTCACTATTGATCCATACCCCTTGACAAATCTCCTATAGTACCCAGTCAGGCCTAAGAAGGCTCTCACCTGAGTCTGGGTAGTTGGAGCAGTCCAGTCCATGATAGTCTGGATCTTGCTCTGCAAAGGTTGAACCTGGCCTCCACCCACAAGGTGGCCCAGGTACACAACCTGACTCTGCCCTATCTGGCACTTGGTGGCCTTGATAGTCAGGCCTGCCTTTTGCAGGGCCTGTAAAACATTCCTGAGGTGGACCAGGTGATTCTCCCAGGTGGAGCTAAAGACAGCAATATCATCTAGATATGCTGCACTATAGGCTTCCAGACCTGTGAGAACTGTATTCACCAACCTCTGGAAAGTGGCAGGTGCATTCTTCAGACCAAAGGGCATCACCACAAATTGATAATGCCCACTAGGGGTTGAGAATGCTGTTTTGGGCTTTGCAGTATCAGCTAGTCTGATCTGCCAGTAGCCAGCTGTCAAGTCAAATGTGCTGAGATATTTGGCTGAGGCCAAAGTATCTATTAGCTCATCTGCCCTTGGTATTGGATGGGCATCAGTCCTAGTGACTGCATTGAGACCCCTGTAGTCCACACAAAACCTCATCTCTCTTTTTCCACCACTGGTGTGAGGTTTTGGCACAAGGACCACTGGACTAGCCCAAGGGCTATCTGAGGGTTCAATAACTCCCAACTCCAACATTTTCTGGACTTCAGTCCTGATACAGTCCCTGACATGGTCAGGTTGCCTATAAATCTTATTTTTAATAGGCAGACTGTCCCCAGTGTCCACTTCATGAGTGCACCAGGTGGTCTGACTGGGTGTCAGTGAAAACATGTGTCTAAACTGATTGAGCACCTGTCTACAATCAGTTTGTTGCTGGGTAGTGAGGCTGCCTGCCAAGGCTGCACCATGTACTGACCCATCGTCAGGGTTCTGTGAGAGCAGGTCAGGGAGTGGGTCACTCTCTTCCTCCTGCCCTTCATCAGTAGCCATGAGCAAGCCCATGTCTGCCCTGTCCACATATGGTTTTAACCTGTTGACATGGAGAACCCTGTGGGGACTCCTGGGTGTTCCTAGGTCTACTAAGTAGGTAACCTCACCCTTCTGCTCAACAATAGTGTGGGGTCCACTCCATTTGTCTTGGAGAGCTGCTGGGGCCACTGGCTCCAACACCCACACCTTCTGTCCTGGCTGGTAAACAGTCAGCACAGCCTTTTGGTCATGCCAGGCCTTTTGAAGTTCCTGGCTAGCCTCAAGGTTTTTAGTTGCCTTTTTCATATACTCAGCCATCCGGGAGCAGAGACCAAGTACATAGTCCACTATGTCTTGCTTTGGGGGCTTGAGAGGTAACGCCCATCCTTCCTTCACCAAGCACAGTGGACCCCTGACAGGGTGTCCAAACAAAAGTTCAAAGGGGCTGTAACCAACCCCCTTCTGAGGCACCTCCCCATATGCAAATAAAAGGCAGGGCAAGAGTATGTCCCATCTTCGCCTAAGCTTTTCTGGGAGCCCTTTAATCATGCCCTTCAAGGTTTTGTTGAATCTCTCAACTAAACCATTGCATTGTGGGTGATAGGGTGTGGTGAACTTGTAAGTCACTCCACACTCCTTCCGCATTGCTTTTAAGTATCCAGACATAAAGTTTGCACCCCTTTCTGATACTACCTCCTTAGGAAAGCCCACTCTTGAGAAAATTCCCAGGAGGGCCCTTGCCACCACAGGTGCTGTAGTGGTCCTAAGGGGAATAGCCTCTGGGTACCTGGTGGCATGATCCACTACCACCAGGATATACCTGTGCCCAGATGCTGTTTGGGGATCCATGGGACCAACAATGTCAATCCCCACCCTTTCAAAGGGCACCCCCACCACAGGTAGTGGTATCAGGGGGCCTTTGTAGTGCCACCTGCCTTGCCACTGGCCTGGCAGGTTACACAGGAGTGACAAAACTCCTTGGTGTCTTCAGACATGTGGGGCCAGTGAAAGTGAGGGACAATTCTGTCCCAAGTCTTGTTCTGGCCCAGGTGACCTGCCAAGGGAATATCATGGGCTAGGGTCAATAGGAAGCCCCTGAACTTTAGAGGTATAGCCAACCTCCTGGTAGCACCAGGCTTGGGGTCTCTACACTCTGAGTACAGGAGTCCATCATCCCAATACACTGTATGGGGACCACTAGCTTTCCCAGCAGTCTCAGCAGCAGCTTGCTGTCTGAGGGGTTCAAGAGAGGGGCAGCTCTGCTGCTCCTGGCTCAGATCTGCCCTGGAAGGTCCCCCTGTCCCCAAGAACTCAACCTGGTCAGGTTCAAGCTCCTCTGGGACAGTTCCTTCCTCAGGACTGAGATCATCCCCCTCAAGGGACTGATCTTCCTTCTGAGCCAAGGGGAAGGCACTGCCTTTACCCTACTACTCCTCCTCTTGGAAGGCACTTGGTCCATTATTCCAGAATCCAAGGCCTGTTCAGTGCTAGACATTTTGGCTTGTGACCTGGTCACAGCAAACACATCTGCAGGGATCCCCAGCATTTCTGCATGGGTCCTGAGCTCCACTTCTGCCCAAGCTGAAGTTTCTAAGTCATTGCCAAGCAAGCATTCGACTGGTAGGTTTGCACTCACCACAACCTTCTTAAGGCCAGTTACCCCTCCCCAGGAGAAGTTAACAACTGCCAGAGTATGGTCTGTTCTGACGTTGCTAGCATTGGTCACTTGGTACATCTCACCAAGTATAACTTGCCCAGGATTCACAAGGTCTTGTGTCACCATGGTGACACTTGCCCCTGTGTCCCTAAATGCCAAAGCCTCTCGTCCATTGATTAAAGGCTGTTGTCTGTACTTGCCCAGATTACTGGGACTCACAGAGGAGGTCACATCCATGCCTCCATCACAGACTAACACAGCCTGAGTGAGTTCTCTGACTAGGTCAGAGCCCAACTCAGTACCCAGGGTGAACCCTACTAAACCCTTGGCTGGAGCACTCCCACCAACTGTAACTGTACTAGGGGGAACAGGTGCCTTAGGGGCATTGGTGGGTGCTGGACTTGAGTCTTTGGACTTGGTGCAATCACTGGTCCAGTGGGTCTTTTGCTTACAGACCTTGCACCATGGTTTTCTTTGGCCTTTCCCTTTTGTAGACTGTGAATCCCCACCTGAAGAAGATTTTTGGGGGCCTTGTGAAGACTTTTGATCTTTACCCTTCTCCCCACCCTTTTCAGAGTTCTTAGCATCTTGCTTCTTAGGGTCACCACCTTGGTTCTGTACCTTCTGCCTCACCCTGGGTCTGACCACTTTGTCTGCCTTCTTTCCCAATTCTTGGGGAGAGGTCAGATCAGAGTCCACCAGGTACTGATGCAACAGCTGATTTTGACAGTTTTTAAGAATCTGCTCCCTCATTATCAGATTGTACAATCCTGTGAAGTCACACACCTTACTGCCCATCAACCAGCCTTCCAGAGCCTTAGCAGAACAATCCACATAGTCTACCCAGTCTTGAGTCTGTGCTTTTTGGGTATCTCTGAACTTCAACCTGTATTGTTCAGTTGTTAGGCCAAACCCATCAATAAGAGCACTCTTCAAGACCTTGTAATTATCAGCATCCTCTTCTCTTACAGTGAGGAGCTTGTCTCTACCTTTGTCTGCAAAGGAGAGCCACAAGATTGCTGCCCACTGCTCCTGAGGGACCTTCTGTACTTTACAGGCCCTCTCTAGAGCAGTTATCCATTTGTGGATGTCATCCCCACTCTGGTAGGGAGGGACAATCGTGCTCAGGTTCCTATGGTCATAAGACCTTTCCCTATCTCTAGGGACATGGCTGCCACCATGGGACTCTAGTCCCAACTTTCTTCTCTCTTTGTAGAGATCTAGGGACTCCCTGTCTATAGCCAGTTGCTGTTTTCTGAGTTCAAGCTGAGCTTCCTCATATTGAACCAGCCTCTTTCTTTTCTCATGAGAGGATTCCCTCCTATGAGATGAGACAGAGGTCCCTATTGAGGTGCCAGAGTGGTTAGACTCCTAAGAAGGAGACCTAGACCTTCTGGGCACACTCATAATCCTTCCTGGGGGGACAAAGTGGGGATCATTCTGATCTTCCTCTTCATCTTCCACAGGAGGGATTGGGTTATCCAGGTCAGGGTCATTGTCACCCTCCTGGTCAGTTCCAGAGGGGGGCTGGGGGTACTGCTACCCCTGGCCCCATCCTCATCTTCTGCCCCACCCTCTGCTCCTACCCCTTCAGTCCCTAAGGGCCTGCTGAGATCATAAGCCTCCAACATCTCTCTAAGATGTTGGGTGGTGGGACTTTGTCCTGTCTTCAGTTTCCTCAAGTTACATAATGCTCTCAATTCCAAGAATGGGAGTGTATCATACTTGGAGGGGAGAAGCCCATGGGCTTCTGGCAAGGACTCACTGGGTCCTGGCTTTGAAGACATCACTAGTGAGGTGTGGTGTATGCACTACCTACTCTAGTGTGGCCTACTAAACTCTCTTGAGTTGTAGAAAGGGTGTGCTATCCCTTAACACACAACTCTAAGTTCAGTAGAACTTACTGTATTCTAAGCTTAAATTATATGTACCTTAGGTACCTTTAGTGGTTTTCAGTTGATCAATTCAATTGAGATTATCTGATAAAACAATAGCAAGCTGGAATCCCACACGCTGCACACCAATGTGAGAAGTTGGCCTGGCATATGCTGTCCACTAATTATAGTGGGCACCTTGCACCAGTCCAAACAACCCCTTATTGGAGATAGGTTAAAGACAACCTTATTGAAAGCTATCCTAGTGGTAGCTATGGAGAGCAGCCTTCAGGCTAAGTCTTGAAGGAATGTAAAGCAGCTTGTTTTACCAGTCTATAATCTCTTGAGTGATCAAATGAAAGAGCACCACACCAGGTATATATTCAAAATATATGTATTTATTGCTAAACACACCCCTCTAGTCTCTTTATGAGGCTAGAGTTCGAAGTACACAAGTTATAAGTTATTTAAACACAGTAATAGCACAAATACACGTTTGGGCCCTAGGGGCGTACCAAACCATATACCAATAAAGTGGTATAAGAACCACGACTGAACTAGACACTAGGCCTAGAGCCTCTAGAAGTGCTTGGACCACAAGGAACCACCCAAGGTAGTGACACAGGGGACCCACGGGGGACGCGTGCAGTGTAAATACACAACCGCGATACGCCGTTAACTTCTATGGAGAAAGTCGCGATCAGGAAATTAAAGAAAAGGGACACTTAAAGGAGGACTTGGAGCAAACCCTTTGAGAACTAGGTCGTTCTAGAGTCTCTACCCACGGGAGCACCGGAGTACTCGTATTACCTCACCCAGGGAAGCCGGGTGCATAGGTGCCTTTTGGGGTCGGGTTTCGTCGTCGATTTGAATGGCGATCTGCTGCAAAGTGCTGCTGGCGACCAAGTGGAAAGTGTCCGGGTGGATCCAAGAGTGGATCGGAGATCTGAAGAACCTGAAAGCAGAGGGGACAGAGTCTGGGTCACTAGCCAGTGACCAGGAAGGCAATGAGCAGATGCCCACCGATGTCGAGTGCTTCAGGTAGGTTGACGGTCGTCTTGACTCTTCAGCCACGAGGTCCAGGAGGCGTCGTAGGCAACCAGGAGCAGGATTCGGGCTGGTACACGATGTCTGTCGAGTGCTGAGGTGTCGGCGACCGGATTGGACCCAACAAGCCTTGGCAACGGCAAGTCTCGATGAAAGTGAAGAATGACGATGATGCAGACCAGCAAGGTCTGAGGAACTCACCCAGCAAGGGTAAGTGAGGGCAAGCCGGGCGCAACCAGGGAGCCCAAGAAGAAAAGGATTGGCCTTCGTGAAGCGCTACTAGCCAACGGGATAGCGACCATGAAGGAGCCTCAAGACGTCGCACGTGGAGCTGGCTCACAAGACACTCGTGGAGTGGAGGCCAGTGATCTTCAGTGCAGTTGGTGCTGGAGGCTAGGGCTACTCGGAGCCCAAAGCACGACTTCGTGGGAGACCCAGAAGAGGATGCACTAGCAAATGCGTGCGGTGTCCAGGGGTCATGGTTCCACATTACCCACGACAGCTACGGGCCTCAGCTTTGCTGGGGACTCAGGGCAGCCTCGGGGAAGTCTGGAAATCCACCTCTGGTGATGCAAAGACTTCGGCGTCCGACGGGAGCTTAGGCGATGCAGCCCGGACAATTGCTTCTTTGGTGCCTGCCAAGCAGGGGAGTCACTCCTTGACCCCAAGGGAGATTCTTCTGTCCTCTAGTCTTGAGTAGAGCATCGAAGGTCCAGGATTCTGTTTCAGAGTTTCGTCCAGGGATAATCTAAAGTCCTAAGGACTGGGTTCCTATACTTATACCAAGTTTAGGGGTTGGACTACTCTGTGGCCCCACCTATGGGTGGGTCAGGGCAGAGGGGTGGCTACACCCCTTTCCCTTTGTCCAGTTCGCGCCAAAGCAGGGGCTGCAAGCCCCTGATCCGGTTTGAACTGGGGTATGCACAGGGACACCAAATGTGCCCCCAGTGCAGGACTTCAAAGCACCCGAAAGTGCTCCCGCCCAGCCCCAATACATATTATCCTGTCTGGGGAGGTGGTCACACCTCCCTGGGACAGGAAACCTATTGTCCAGGCCTCCCCTGCCGGAGTTTCGTCCAGCAGCAGGAGGCCAGACTCGTGTCTGTGGCAGCAGCATCCATTTTGTGATGCCAGGGCTTTAGAAAGAAGCTACCGGCCAGGCCAGGGTTAACATGTCTCTCCCTCTAGAAGGGTGGAATGCTACCCCCGCCGCCAGAATTGGTGGGGGGTAGTATTCCAAGATGTTTGACACCAAACACGAAATGTTTCGGTGCAGCCATTCCAAAGTTAGCATTTAACGCGAGGTTATAATGCGCTTAAGAGTATATGGTCAGGCTGCACTACAAACAGCATCAGAGAAGGGTCTCCGAACGCTGCAGAGGGGCCTGCTCATGCAGGGGCACCCTCTCACATAGGAACCACGCACTCTGCCTTCAGGATTGATAAGGCCTGCCATAGGAGTGACTTATAGGTTTATATGTGTGTATGTATTTAGTGATATAGGTAACCTATATCACAGTAAGGGGTGCATGCACCACCTTACCCAGGCTGCAGTAGCAGACCTGTGGTGTCAGTTTGGATGGCCTTCCAGGGGTGGCATAATACATGCTGCAGCCCCTGGTAGGCCTCTGAGGTACCTATGCCCTTGGTACATAGTATACCATATACTAGGGACTTATAAGGGCACTCCAGATTCCAATCAGTGATGTGCCTAAGGCACATGGAAACCATTTTAGAGAGGAAGCAGCTAGGCTGGGGTTCTGATTAGCAGGGCCCCAGCCAGACTAAGGTCGAAAAACAGTGAAGCATCAGCAAAAAGTGGGGGTACCCATATGAAGCAGATCCTACTCTCCTACAGCGACACGCTTCTTCGGCGATGCAACGGTAACAGCTGCAGTTGCGACATGCTTCTTCCTCGTTGCGTCGCGCTTCCAACTCCCAGCGACACGCAGTCTCTCGAGGGCCCAAACCAACAGCAGGCACCTCTCTGCAGGTAGAGTTCCCAGCAAGGAAATTCAGGGGGAGCTGGGGGTGAAGTCTTTGTGTCCCTGAGACTTCAGAACAGGAGGCAAGCTCAACTTCAAGCCCTTGAAGATCTTCCTCAAGATGATTAAAGTACACACAAAGTTCCTTTTCTCCTTTCCTTGGCAATAAGTAACCACTGCAGTCCAACCCCAAAAGGCAAACAGCACAGTGGCAGTCTCCTCCTTCAGCTTCCTTGGTTTCTCTCCTTGGCAAAGGTTCGTCTTGATTCCCAGAAGTGATCTAAAGTTCTGGGGTCTGGGCCCCAATATTTATACTACTAAATCCTTTGTTCTCTGAAGGCAGAGAGTGTCTGTAACTAGTCAAAACCAGTTCTGTCCTCCCTGGTGCAGCTTCCTGGCAGGAGGTGGAGACAGCATTGTTGAGAGCAGACCTGGCCCAGGTAGCTGAAAGGAAAACTCCTTTCCCTACTCTCTATTCTATGAGGGCTCAGGCAAATGAAAGGAAATCTCCTCCCCCTACTCTCTATTCTATGTGGGCTCTATTCAGCCCAGCTCTGACTCATCAGACTGCTGGAGCCAAGGCCCTCTCCAGCCCCCTGTCACTCACAAACCAGACATGGAATACACACCCTAGCAGAGGCAGACTGGATGGTTAGGAAAGAAAATACCTACTCTCTAAAAGTGGTATTTTCAAACACAGAATGTAAGAATCTACCACACTAAAAGATGTATTTTAACATTCTGAGTTCAGGCATACTAAACTTTATTTTTCTATCTTGTTCCCTGGGTCAGTTATGTTTATAAGATGTTATAATCAAACTGCCCATTCTTGCCTATGGGAACAGGTAGCCTTGCAATAGTGAAAAACGAAATTGGCTGTAATTCACTATCAGGACATGCCACACACATCAGGGCATGTCCTACCTTTCACATACAATGCACCCTGCCCACAGGAGTACCTTGGGCCTACCTTAGGGGTGACTAACATGTAGAAAAGGGAAGGTTTAGGGACTGGGAAGTGGGTGCACTTGCCAAGTCGACATGGCAGTCCCATACTGCACACAGGCTCTGCAATGGCAAGCCTGAGCCACATTTTACAGGCTGTTTCTGTGGGTGGCACAACCAGTGCTGCAAGCCCACCAGCAGCATTTGATTTACAGGCCCTGGGCACACATGGTGCACTGTACTAGGGTCTTACAAGTGAATCAAATGGCCAATCATGGCGTCACTAATCCATTACAACAATTTACAATAGGGAGCACTTGCACTTTGGCACTGAATAGCTGTGGCAAAGTGCCCAAAGCATCTAGACCAGCAGGAACACAGCAAACATAGGAGGCAACAGCAAAAAAAATGGAAGGGCAGACCCATGCCAATGGTGCCAGGTCTAACACGTGTCCCCTCCAGCTGAAATGTGGGGAGAACTTCCCTACCTCTTGGGAGTTCTCTTCACTAAGGCAGAAAAATCTGGACAGACCATCAGCATTGGCGTGTTCTGTACCAGGGCGGTGTTCCACCGTGAAGTCCATCCCCTGTAGGGAAATGGACCACCTCAACAGCTTTGGATTCTCACCCCTCATCTGCATCAACCATCTGAGGGGCCTGTGGTCTGTCTGAACCCGGAAGTGAGTCCCACACAAGTATGGTCTCAACTTCTTCAGTGCCCAGACCACAGCAAATGCCTCACGCTCAATTGTACTCCACCTCTGCTCCCGTGGCAGTAGCCTCCTACTAAGGAAGGCTACAGGTTGGTCTAGGCCCTCCTCATTCATCTGTGAAAGTACAGCCCCACACCATGCTCTGAAGCATCTGTCTGCACAATGAATTCCTTTGAGAAGTTGGGCGCCTGAATTACGGGCGCCGTGCACATGGCAGTCTTCAGGGCATCAAAAGCTTTCTGACAGGTGTCAGTCCAGTTCACTTTCTTGGGCTGCTTCCTGGAAGTCAGCTCTGTCAAGGGTGCAACAATGCTGCCATACCCCTTTACAAACCTCCTGTAGTACCCTGTGAGTCCTAAAAAGGCTCTCACCTCTGTCTGGGTCTTGGGGGGTTCCCAAGCCAGGATGGTCTCAATCTTGGGTTGTAGGGGCGCCACCTGGCCGCTCCCAACCTGGTGTCCCAAGTACACCACAGAACCCTGCCCGATCTGGCACTTACTCGCCTTGATCGTGAAGCCTGCCCTCCGCAGCGCCATCAACACTTCCCAGAGGTGGCGCAGATGTTCTTCCCAACTGGCGCTGAACACTGCGATGTCTTCCAGGTAGGCGGCACTGAAATCTTCCAGTCCAGCCAACACCTGGTTGACCAACCTCTGAAAGGTGGCAGGGGCATTCTTCATCCCAAAGGGCATAACCCGGAATTGGTAGTGCCCATCTGGTGTGGAGAATGCTGACCTCTCTTTTGCCCCATCAGTTAAGGCAATCTGCCAGTACCCATACGTTAAGTCAAACGTACTGAGGTACCAGGCAGCCCCTAACCGATCAATGAGCTCATCAGCTCTGGGGATGGGGTGCGCGTCAGTCCTGGTGACTGATTTGAGTCCTCGGTAGTCTACACAGAACCGGAGTTCGGGTGTGGCACCAGGCGCAGCAGCCTTTGGGGCCAAGACCACTGGGCTGGCCCAAGGGCTGTTAGAGGACTCAATCACCCCTAAGGCAAACATCTTGGAGACCTCCTCCTTGATGCAAGCTCTCACCCTGTCAGTCACTCTATAAGTTTTGTGCTTTACAGGAGGACTGTCCCCAGTGTCCACATCATGGACGCACCACTCAGTGACACCGGGAGTCAGGGAGAACAGATCAGGAAACTTTCCCAACAGTTGGCAACAGTCATCCTGCTGCTCAGTGGTAAGGACGGAAGAGAGGTTCACACCGTCCACTGACCCATCTTGCTCTGATGCAGACAGGAGGTCAGGAAGAGGCTCAGTCTCCTCCTCCATTCCATCATCTGTTGCTAGGAGCATGCCCACTTCGGACCTCTCCAAGTGGGGCTTCAGGCGGTTTACATGCAGGACCCGCAAAGGGTTCCTAGGAGACCGCAAGTCCACCAAGTAGGTGACATCACTCTTGCGCTCCACCACCTCAAATGGTCCGGTCTACTTATCCTGGAGCGCACAAGGCTCCACGGGGGCCATGACCCACACTTTCTGTCCAGGCTGAAACTCGATCAGAGTGCCATTCTGATCATACCACCGTTTTATCTCCTCCTGGCTGGCTTCCAGATTCGCCTCAGCGAGTTGTCTGAAATGCCAAGTTTGGTTTCTGAAGGCCAGCTTGTAGCTATATACATCCTGGGGAGGTTTACTGGGAGCTTTCTCCCAGCTTTCCTTTACCAAACTCAGAGGTCCTCTTACAGGGTGACCATACAGCAGTTCAAAGGGACTGAACCCTAAGGACTTCTTTGGCACCTCTCTGTAAGCAAACAGAAGGCATGGCAAGAGGACGTCCCACTTACGCCTCATAGGTTCCTCAAGACCCATAATAATGCCTTTTAGGGTCCGGTTGAATCTCTCAACCAGCCGATTACCTTGGGGGTGGTAAGGAGTGGTGAACTTGTATGTTACACCGCACTCCTGCCACAAGGACTTCATATACTTAGATATGAAGTTGGTACCACGGTCTGACACCACCTCTCTGGGGAACCCCACATGGGAGAAAATCCCCATCAATGCACGTCCCACCACGGGGGCTGTCACAGTCCTGAGAGGGATGGCTTCCGGGTACCCGGTTGCATTGTCCACCAAGACCAGGATGAACGTGTTGCCCATGGCTGTCTTGGGATCCAGAGGCCCCACAATGTCAATGCCCACCCTTTCAAAGGGGGTGCTGACCACAGGGAACGGTTGGAGAGGAGCCTTGTGCTTCCTCCCACTCTTACCACTTGCCTGGCAAGTCTGACAGGTCCTGCAATGAGTATCTGAACTCTTGTTCATTTGGGGCCAATAAAAGTGGGTGACAAGCCTTTCAAAGGTCTTGTCTTGCCCCAAATGTCCTGCTAAAGGCACATCATGAGCCAGACCCAGTAGGAAGACTCTGAAGCGCTGGGGTACCACCAGCACACGGGCTGACTCAGGCTCAGCAACCTTAGGCTCGCTATACTTGAGACCATTCTCCCAGTAGATCCAATGTGATCCATACTTATCACCTGCTGCCTGGTTTGTGGCCTGTTGCTGCAAACCCACAAGAGAAGGGCACTTCTTCTGCTCCTCACAGAACTCCTCCCTGGAGGGTCCTCCTTCCTGCTGCCAATGGGTCAGCTCAGGCAGGTCCCCCAGTTCAGCTACTTGTTCCCCTGTAGGTTCCAGGGCATCCCCCTCAAGGTCTGCCTCCTCCTGGACTGTGGGAACTTCGGGGACTGGTTTCCTGTGCCCCTTGCCTCTTCTCTTTAAGGCAGGCACCTGGGCCACTCTTTCAAGCTCCAGGTCCTCTTGAATACCCTTACTGGCTGCCATGGACCGAGTGGTCACACACGCCCACTCAGGCAGACCCAACATCTCCAAATGAGCTCTTCGCTCCACCTTAGTCCAGGGGGAGCTTTCCAAATCATTGCCTAGCAAACAGTCAACAGGCATGGCTGGCCTCACAGCTACTTGAAAGGTACCTGAGACCCCCCCCCCACTCAAAGGGAACCTGGGCCACCTTACAGTGGCTCTCTGAGTTGTCAGCGGCAACTACACGGTAAAATGCATGGGGGATCACCTGCTCTTCAGACACCAGCCGACAACCGACAGCTGTCACACTGACTCCGGTGTCTCTCAGAGCCTCCACCCTATGGCCATTGATGGTCACCCACTGCCTGTATTTCTTAGTTTTATCAGGCAGCTGGGTCCTAGGGACCATCTCACTGTCTCCTAAAGAGACCAGGGACATCTCTGCGGGACCCCACCCACCTTGGGCACCCAACTCCTCCCCCAGGGCTACACTAGCCATCTGCCGGGGTGGTGCACCAGTGGGTGCTGTCTTTCCTTTCAGGGGACTCTTAGGATCCCAGAAGCAGTGGCCCACCTGACCACAAGTATAACATGTCCTGGACCCCTTTTGAACAGGCTTATCTGTCGTGCCCCTGACTTCTTCTCAGGGGGAGGCTGGGAACCCTTCACTTGGTTCCCTTGGGGATTAATTTGGAGCCCTTTCTGGAACTCCCTCTGTTTAACCTTGTCCCCCCCACTCTTCTGCTGGGGACCCTGCCCACCTTTGGCGAAGTCTCCCACATGACCCTTGTGGAGCCGGGCACTAACCCAGCGGTCCGCCTCCTCAGCAAGCTTCCCAGGGATAGTCAGCTTACTATCAATCAGGTGCTGGCATAGCTCTGGAAAACAATTACTGGACAAGTGCTCCCATGCAATCAAATCATAGAGCGCTTCAAAATCATTCACTTTGCTACCCTTCACCCAACCATCCAATGCTCTGCCAAAAAAAGACACATATTCTACCCAGGTACTTGACACCAGTTTCTTACAATTTCTAAACCTTTGTCTATAAATCTCTGGGGTCAACCCATACCTGGTCATCAAGGCTTCCTTCATGTGGACATAGGAATTCTGGTCCTCAGAGGGCAAGTCTAACAAGGTGTCCCGCCCATCACTGAGAAAACGCTCCCACAACCCCGCTCCCCAATCCTTCTCAGGGACCCGGTGGGAGGTCATGGCTACCTCATAGGCCTTAAACCATTGCCCAATATCTTCATGCTTGTGGAACTCTTTAATGACATCTTTGGGGATGAATACTCTTGCTTCTACCGGCATGGATGGTGTGCTGCCACCAGAGGGAGTAATTTCTAAGCTCTTGGCTTTCAATTCCAATTCCCTCAACATTCTCTCATGCTCTAAATGCATCCTCTTGTCTTCCAAGGCTATCATCTTGCTTTCTAATTCCATCTGACCACCCAGTTTGAGCTTGGCTAGCTCCATCTGATGCATCCTATCCCTCTCCCTGTCCTCCAGCTCTTCTGGAGACAGGCCCTTTGAAGAAACACTGCTGCCTGCCCTGGAAGGTACTTTCTCCCCGGTCAGAACCAATGGCCCATCCAGCTGCCCATCTGTATTTTCTGCCTCCTCCCTAGGCTCTTCAGAATGCTCAGGAGCTTTTCTAGCTTCTACCCAGGCCTTCAGCACCTTTTGGAACTCCTCCTTCTTGGAGATGCCTTTTACAGAGATTTTAAATCTTTTACAGAGGGTTTTAAGCTGTGGCACAGTGTAAATATCAACCCTGTCTTCTTCAAATTGTAGATCCATAGATGCGTTGGATGCTGCTTTGCTCATGGTAACAAGGATTGGCAGTTTCTAGCAAAAATAGAAGTCCCAAGGAAAAAATTCTACCAAAATGTATGTGGTCGCGTTATGGTCTGCACTCACTAGTAGTGTACACCAATCACTGTATATGAGTCACAAATGCAAGTCCAAATCCTCACCGCTGACCACCAATGTTAGAAATGGGGGTCTCTAGTTGGCAGAGGTAGGTACCTTTGACCAAGTAGGGGCCCTTGGTTCTAGTCAGGGTAAGGGAGCTACACACCTAAAATAACCCCTGCTCACCCCCTTGGTAGCTTGGCACGAGCAGGCAGGCTTATCTCAGAGGCAGTGTGTAAAGCATTTGTGAACACATACAGTAACACAGTGAAAACACTACAAATGGACGCCACACCAGTTTAGAAAAATAAGTAATCTTTATCTAGACTTAACACAAGACCAAATGACAAAGATCCACAATACAGTAAACAAAATATGACTTTCAGATGGTAGAAATAGCTTAGTACAATGTAGATGGTAAATGTGACACTTTACTCTCAAAGTACCTTGGATGCGTAACGCAACATAAACAAAAGGGTCGCAGGGAAGGTGATGCGGTGGTTCCTTGCTTTGGGGGAGGAGATGCGTTGGTTCCTTACTGCAGCGCAGGGGAGGTGATGCGGCGGTTCCTTACCAAAGAGGAGGTGATGCGTCGGTTTCTTACTGTGATCCGGTGCGATGTGACAAGATGGCGTCTCGATGCGATGCAACGATCCGGTGCGATCCGACAAAATGGCGTCTTTGATGCGATGCAATAACTTGGATGCGATGCGTGCACGCCCGGCGCCCGTGAGGCGAGATCGATGAACTTTGGAGCTGCGACAGGCCCTGCGACACGCTTCTCCGGTGATGCGACTGCGACCTCTGCGGCAGCGGCACGCTTCTCCGGTGATGCGACGCGATTCGTCGGTGATGCGACGGCAAACTGCTGCGGCAGCGACACGCTTCTTCGGCGATGCGACGGCAACAGCTGCGGTGGCGACATGCTTCTTCCTCGTTGCGTCGCGCTTCCAACTCCCAGCGACACGCAGTCTCTCGAGGTCCCAAACCAACAGCAGGCACCTCTCTGCAGGTGGCATTCCCAGCAAGGAAATTCAGGGGGAGCTGGGGGTGAAGTCTTTGTGTCCCTGAGACTTCAGAACAGGAGGCAAGCTCAACTTCAAGCCCTTGAAGATCTTCCTCAAGATGATTAAAGTACACACAAAGTTCCTTTTCTCCTTTCCTTGGCAATAAGTAACCACTGCAGTCCAACCCCAAAAGGCAAACAGCACAGGGGCAGTCTCCTCCTTCAGCTTCCTTGGTTTCTCTCCTTGGCAAAGGTTCATCTTGATTCCCAGAAGTGATCTAAAGTTCTGGGGTCTGGGCCCCAATATTTATACTACTAAATCCTTTGTTCTCTGAAGGCAGAGAGTGTCTGTACCTAGTCAAAACCAGTTCTGTCCTGCCTGGTGCAGCTTCCTGGCAGGAGGTGGAGACAGCATTGTTGAGAGCAGACATGGCCCAGGTAGCTGAAAGGAAAACTCCTCCCTCTACTCTCTATTCTATGAGGGCTCAGGCAAGTGAAAGGAAATCGCCTCCCCCTACTCTCTATTCTATGTGGGCTCTATTCAGCCCAGCCCTGACTCATCAGACTGCTGGAGCCAAGGCCCTCTCCAGCCCCCTGTCACTCACAAACCAGACATGGAATACACACCCTTGCAGAGGCATACTGGATGGTTAGGCAAGAAAATACCTACTCTCTAAAAGTGGTATTTTCAAACACAGAATGTGAAAATCACCCACACTAAAAGATGTATTTTAACATTCTCGGTTCAGGCATACTAAACTTTATTTTCCTATCTTGTTCCCTGGGTCAGTTATGTTTATAAGATGTTATAATCAAACTGCCCATTCTGGCCTATGAGAACAGATAGCCTTGCAATAGTGAAAAACAAAATTGGCTGTAATTCACTATCAGGACATGCCACACACATCAGGGCATGTCCTACCTTTCACATACAATGCACCTTGCCCACAGGAGTACCTTGGGCCTACCTTAGGGGTGACTAACATGTAGAAAAGGGAAGGTTTAGGGACTGGCAAGTGGGTGCACTTGCCAAGTCGACATGGCAGTCCCAGACTGCACACAGGCTCTGCAATGGCAGACCTGAGCCACATTTTACAAGCTGCTTCTGTGGGTGGCACAACAAGTGCTGCAAGCCCACCAGCAGCATTTGATTTACAGGCCCTGGGCACACATGGTGCACTGTACTAGGGCCTGACAAGTAAATCAAATGGCCAATCATGGAGTCACTAATCCATTACAACAATTTACAATAGGGAGCACTTGCACTTTGGCACTGAATAGCAGTGGCAAAGTGCCCAAAGCATCTAGACCAGCAAAAACACAGCAAAAACATAGGAGGCAACAGCAAAAAAAATGGAAGGGAGACCCACGCCAATGGTGCCAGGTCTAACATACCCCATAAATAATAACATTTCTATATGTTAACTGGTGCATTTTTTTATTTAATTACTTCAGTAATTATTTTTGATTTATCGAAAAAAGTTTACTAGGTACACTATACTTTTAACTTGATATATATGCTTTAAAGTTTGTTTATGTGAGTTTGATATGTAAATCATTTTTGGGACTTATATATTTATGTTTTCATATAAGTTATTGATATATTTATTAATGGTATTTATGTTTTCAATTTCCTTCTATTTCTGTAGTTGATGTATTTGTACAAAGCTTTAATGACTGTTTATTTGTTGTTGATATTTTTTATGTTTTACTTATGATGGTTAAAAAGTCGATATTTTGAAAGTCGATGTTTAAGTAACAACAATTTTGTTGTTGATGTTGTGACATTTCCCATAATATGAGGCCAAGCATTGGCATAGTCAATAGGTCTGCATTTAAAAAGCTACATATGCAAGAAGCACTTGTGAATCACTGTATTTGCGGACTTTCACACATTAAAGCCGGACCTCTTGGCTTTGCAATTTTTATTTAGGTAAGTGTCTTTTCCCTTAAAAGACTAAAACACAGCACACAAGATTTCGAGGATCGCCAATAGGCACCCCTTCCTTTCGGATGTATGCAGTTATTGTTAATCCATGCTACAGTAAACAGCCTTAAGCACCTGTCACTCAATGATGGACACCAGATCTAATATAATTGTATGCTGTATTTTAAAGCAAAAGCCGTGACTGCTGTTTTAAAAAGGAACCCACTGCAGACATTATGGGACTACTCCAAAACAATGCAGGGCTTTGGGGTGTTGTAATGCCAAATACTCTGCTCAAGACGACATTTTTATGTTCCTTTTTTGCCCTCCTATGGATTAGAGGCTGGGGAATAGGGCGTGTAAGACAGTTATTTGTTTTGCCAGTCAAGATGACTTATTGCTCTTTCATATGGCAGGGGATTCAGGAAGAAGAGGGAAATATTGCATCATCGATTCTTCCAGTGCTTGTATAGTACCCAGCCAATAATGACATTTTCAGATCCATCAGTTTTGATTAAACGAAGTATAGCTCATATTTTTGCCCGTTTATTTAATAGAATTTCTTTTGATTTTCTGTATGTAGCTAGTTTTTGCATGTTGTCTCACTGGAGTGTACTAATGGCTACATATTAAGTGTTCTGTCTACGTTCTTTAAAAAGTAATATTGTCTGGTAAGGGATATTACTTTCTTTCAATATAGAAAGTTGCCAAATAAGGTATATGGCTATGGAGAAAATGTAAATGTGTTTCAGTTTAATGACGAGTTCGTTTTTTAAGCTATGAGAAGCTTAAAAGTTTTAGTTTAAAAGAACGATTGTTTTATGGAAAAAAATGGCGGGTTTAAGTTTTATGCAACTGATTAATATGCAAATAACTTGGCTGGGAAGTGGTCTGCATTGAATGGAGGAATTGTTGCAAAGCATAAACAATAATTCGCCAGTCGAGTTTCAAAATAAAAATAAACAAATATTGTCAAAATAACGTAAAAATTACACATCATTTTGAGTGAAAATTATATTCTTCCTCATTAGCACTGTCTTAGCTTCAATAAATACTTGAAAGATGTATAGAGCAGGCCTGGCACGGGTGCATCAACTAAACCTCCTGACACGTGACTTGCTTTGCCCCAGCTCGACCCGCCTGTCACATCAACCAGCTTTCACGAAGTCTACCAGTTTCCCTGCGGCCTAATCTAACCCAGCTCCTATTCTCATTAGAACGGAACCATATCTATGTTTGAAATGAGGAGAAGTGACCCCTCTCGCCCCTCTTTGACAGCCTCGCAGCCAGTACTGTAAAATAGCTAGTATTTCTCTTGCATGATCATCTGAAGTAATCAGCAGCTCTGAGGCATGGAGAGAATCTAGATTTCTGTTGCTTGAGTAACATGTTTTGAGTGCAGCATTGATAATCTACAAGCAAATGTTAAAACATTCATAGGGTTTGCAGAGCTATTACTTTTGATATGCAACTAAAGCACTTATTATGAGGGGGGGAGGGGGGAGGGGAGTAAATACCACTACCAGCACAAACATTTGTTTGTGTAGGAACTGGAATTTTCAGATTTGCCTCAAACCTGATACAATTTACCAGGATAAAAGCATCTGGTAAATTCTGATGCATGTGGAACTGGGTGTAGTTAATCCCTCACCATGTCCTGGGTGCTTAATTTGTAAAAGAAAAAGAACATGTGCTGGGGCCCAAAGTTTGTCTCACAAGATCTCAGTGCTATCAAAGGTCGGGTTGCCAAATACAAAGGCTGCGCTGTCTTGAATCCACCTCATTCATCTTTAATTCGCCTAAAGACACTTCCTGCCTCTTAATCTCACTCTTGCAGGAGAATCATTTTCATCACCGCTTTCTCCCATTGTCATTGTTTTCCAGTTGTTCCCTTCTTTCTTCTTAGCCCCTGTTGTGCTTTTCTCTCTTGCTGTCCAGCAGAGTCTGTTGAGGAAAAATGAGTGCTCGTGGGCCCCACCTACAACCCCGAATCAAAATAAGCACTGCCTTTCCTGCTCCTTTCAGGCATGGCCTAAGGGCCTAGTTACGACTTTGGCGGTGTGGGAGAGGGCTGCCATGCTAGCACCCCGCTACCTCACCACCAAAGCCTTACTGGTACCACCCACCAGATTATGAGTTTCCTCATGTCTGGCGGGCAGTGCTTTGGCAGTCCCACGGCAGTGCCCATTAAAAAGGCACCGCAATGGGAGTGCCAAAGGCTGTTCCTGCACGGCATGGCCTGTGCAGTCCATGCTGTGCAGGAAAGGGGGTGAATGCACACAGGAGGGTATAGCATGTGCCTCCCTGCAGGCACCCCATGGTCCTGAGGAAACAGGTGTTTCTTCACTGCCACAGTTTTCATGGCTGCCTCACTGCCATGAAATCGTGGCAGTGAGGAAACTCCTAATATGCTCAGCGGTGCAGCAGCGGCACCACCAGCATATTAGGGCCTCTCACTACTGCGCCACCACCGTGGGATCCATGAACCCCGAGGGTTGTGGTGGGCCTGTGGCGGTCCCACCACCGTAATCATAATACGGTGAGTGGACCGCTAGTTTGGTGGTCCAGGGACCACCACCACAGGTCTGATGGTCCGATGGACAGCCACACTCGTAATCAGTCCCTAAGTATCTATCTTTGCCTGCTTTACTAAAATGAAACCATTTATTACTTTATTCATTTGTTTTTAGTGATGTTTAAGTGCTGCGAGATGCATTTCTTCTGTCTCAGAGTGTTTTGGAGTAGAGGGTGCAAAGAAGCTAGCATCATGTTGCTGAACCAGTGTCGTACTTGGTTTGTAAAGTTCCAAGCCTTGAATGCCTCCATGGAGACTGAGATAGATATAAAGGCCTTAAGACAAAGAACACAGACAGTGGCTGATTTTAGTTGACTGGTAGTTCTGCAGTACAGGTAAGCAGTGTTGGAAACACTGATTAATTTGAGTCGGTGGTTGCAGGTGTGGCCTACCGGCACTCATACTTAGCTGTGGCATTTTTACAACCCCAGGGCCTCAAGTAAGTTTGTGAACTAATATTTTAAATAAAAATCAATCTTCACAATTGCATATTATTCTATCATTTTAAAACACTTTATATATTTTAAAATACAATTGAAAATATAAAATATTTATTATTCCCTTGTAGGTAGGACACAGATCAGAAACCCTTAACATCTGTCAATCGTTATACTTTTTTCACTTTTTACTAAGGAAAAAAGTAAAAATCCCAACTACTATAAATGTGCCAGTTAAGAATTCAAACAATTTGTTTATATATTAAAATGGCACCATAAAGTGACAAATCCTATAAGGGCAAAACTATACAATTTGTTCCCCAAATTTTAATTGAAATAGGGATGAAAACCACAAATCACCAATAATAGTCATTGGAAGAGGTAGACTGGGACCCAGGCACCATTTCAGGCTGACGGGGCTGGAATGTTAGTCATACACTCCAAGTGGATTGGCTAGGGTGAAAGAAGAAAGTTAAAAATGTCTAAGGGCCTGATTATGAGTTTGGCGGTCTGATGGACCACCAAACCCACAGTGACAGTGTGCCTACCGCCACACAGGCGGTCCGACCGTCGTATTTCGAGTTAGGTATCAGACACCATGGGACCGCTGCTACTGCCAGGGATTCGGGGCACCGCCAAGCATATTACAAGTTTCCTCACCACAGCAGTTTTCATGGCAGTAAGCCCGCCATGAAAACTGTGACGATGAGGAAACTAAGGGGGGGCCTACAGGGCTCCCTGTTGCCTCAGGGCCATGGGGTGCATGCAGGAGGGCACATGGTGGGCCCCCATGTGTGCATACACCCCAGTTCCTGCACGGCATGGCCTGCACCAGTCCATGCCTTGCAGGAACGGGCTATGGCGTTTCCATTGCGGTGCCTTTTCTAAGACTCACCGCCAGGGACTTCCAAAGCACCACCCGCCAGACCAGGAGAAAACTCCTACTCTGGCGGGTGGTCGGCGGTCGAGTTTGGAAGTATTGGAGCGTAATCAGGCCATGAGTCAATTGGATGTCATGTTTGTCAACTGATATGATCTAATGTAATGCTGTGAATAGAGGGGGTTGTACCATACACTTAGGGCCCGATTCCGATCTCGCTAGGAAAGCCCTCCGTATGACTCGGGCCTGGAGGGCTTTCCAAGCAAGACACGCTGTGTGAGTCCAACCGAGCGAGTACGATGCAACCGCATGGTTACGGACTCCGTTCGGCCGGACTCCCATTGAACTCTATGGGAGCCTGTGCACAGATGCGTACACAGGCTCCCATAGCAAAAAGGGGTGGGTGGGGAAAAGCGTACACCCTGTGGTGGGCTCCCCATGGTGCCCGCCACACTGTGCATGCCTGAATTGGGGGGACCCATGGGCACACCCCCGTGACAGATTCGAAGGGCCCCGGGTAAAGGGGGTCCTGCTACGCTCCCCCCGAAGTACGATTCCGACAGCCGTTTCGTCTCGCTGAGATCGAGGCGAAGCGGCTGTCCGAATTGTGCATCGTACTCGCTCGGTCGGAATTCGGCTCCATTGCGTGGTACGATTCGGCTACGAACGTGTCGAACGGACAGGATCGGGTTCGTAAACGATTCGCACGGTGTGTATGGGATACTCGCATCGTACTTGGTCGTTCGGAACGGGGGACGATTCGGACGGAAAGATAGGCTCCGAATCGGATTTGCTCTTTACAAATCCCATTTGGAGGCCTTCCTTACAAGATCGGAATCAGGCCCTAAGTGGTTAGTTGGAGGTTATGTTTACCCACTAAGAGACCACTCGGCCAGAATTTTTCCTTTATCATAATTTATCATATTACTTCTATGTTCTCTGATTTCACAATAGAATTGTGGTAGACATATCATGCATGACATTTTGGAACATGAGTCCAGTATCAGAATGTACTATGATATTCCTCATTTTTACATATGTTTTGTTGACTTTAAGAAATTTCAGGTTATCGGGTATTTACCCTGTATTAAGTGATACATCACTCTTTATTTTACCTGGCTTTATTACATTCCTCGTTGCTTTGCACTGTACAAGTATTTTTTCTATGTTCATCACTTTGAAGGTTATTTCTGTGGCTGATGGGGCACAATATTCTAATGTGGCCGTGACAAAGACCTGCTCAGGTCGAAACGCTTTGCTGTGAATAAATTATCTTGAAAACTTTACACTGAGTGCAATCTTCTTGTGCCTCGACTGAATTGTGAGGCATCACCTTTGCTTATATATATATATATATATATATATATATATATATATATATATATATTCACTGAAAAAACCATAGGTTTCAGACACGTTATAGTTAGAAATTAGCATTTAAAAAACCTTTGAAATTCACTGAAAAAACCATAGGTTTTAGGGACAGTTATAGTTAGTTGGACATTTCACTCGTACAAAACCCGTGAAATTCCCCTGTTATAGTTAGTTCAGCTAACTATAACTCGCGCCCCGCAATGCACTGCTGATGACGTCACATATTACATCACTCATGACATGGTCAGTGACATCACTGATGACATCACTGATGACATCTCAAATGACATCATTCATGTGATATTTTCATGCATCTTCTCACACCCTAATATAACTTTTGATACACCCACTCTAAGTTACAGACTGCCATTCTCAAAACCATAGACACTCCAACACCAAAAACTACATACCCACTCACTGATTCTTAGGTCTACACACACATCCACTCACTCACCTGTACAGTCACTCATACTTACAGTCACTCAGTACAGGACTATCATATGCACTCATACACCTATATAAACACTCACACACTGCCACTCATCCATAGAGGTACTCACACACCTAGTCAGTCATGCAAAAAATTAATCACACACCCATTTACTCACCTATACAGTTATACACACACCAGGTCAGTTACTCATACAAATATACTAGCACATTCTTACGCTCTTATACAATAACTGATACAAGCACACACAAATTCATACAGCCACTCTCACAATCACACACTCTCACGTATAGCCTTTTAAATACTCTAACACACATATATACTACCTTTCACATATGTAGTTACTCACACATGTACCACTGGGACATACATTCACTCACTAACACACTCTTACACACACTTACCCACCCATACAGTCTATCACAGATGCACTCTTGAAACCATCCACCCAGTGAATCACCCACTCACACATCTATGCACAGTCGCACACACCCCATCCACACAAACACTCAGGCACCCATACAGATACTCAGACAACAAATCTATAACTCTTATAGACACTCATGTAGCTATTCACAAACCCATGCAGCCACTTACACAGCAACAGACAGACGGATACAGACATTGACACAGTTTAGTCAGTAACCCATGCATTCAGTAAGACACCTTTAATCACTCACTTATAGAATTAGTCACGCACCTACTAAATCATCCATACAGACACTTATACACCCACTCATTCTTCAATACGCCTTTCCCTATATATATAAAAAATATTTAAACTTTATAGAAACACACAGTCACTGGATGATGTCATCAGTGATGTCATTTGAGATGTCATCAGTGATGTCATCAGTGATGTCACTGACCATGTCATGAGTGATGTAATATGTGACGTCATCAGCAGTGCATTGCGGGGCGCGAGTTATAGTTAGCTGAACTAACTATAACAGGGGAATTTCACGGGTTTTGTACGAGTGAAATGTCCAACTAACTATAACTGTCCCTAAAACCTATGGTTTTTTCAGTGAATTTCAAATGTTTTTTAAATGCTAATTTCTAACTATAACGTGTCTGAAACCTATGGTTTTTTCAGTGAATTTCAAAGGTTTTTCAAAAGCTAATATTTAAGTGTCATAATAGTTATAGTTATGTTTCTTGTACTGAATTTCTTTAGTTTTTATATTTATTTGTAAATATATTATTTATTAAACAATATTGTATATTTTTGTGTATTTTGCACAAAAAAAAATTAATAAATTAAAAAGTAAAATATAGTATAATTTTTTTCTGTTATATTTTTATTTTAAGATATTTGTATTGTTTAATTTTTAAAAAAAAATGTTTTTTTGGAATCACGCACCAAAAGCGTACCGAACGCGGCACATACGCGTACCCCAGCCACCTATTTAAGGAAGTCGTAAAGGATCCGCGTATGGTATGCGACGGGTGCGTGTTTCTAGACCCGTAACATACGTATATTGCGTGTGTACGCGTTTCCTAAGCGACCGGTACGCGATTCCTGCTCCGGCTTATACGCGACACATACGAATTACCATACACGACGCTTGCGCGGTGGCAGGCCCCGCGTGACGTCAAATACGTGCCCGGGCGCGCTGGGTGCGCGACTCGTTATTTCTCCGTAAAATTTTTGATAGCTCCTACCACTAATTTATATTCTCCCCGGGGACCCCATCCCCCGGGGCCTATATATAATAATGGAGACCGTGAGGGGAGCCCCAATGCCCCCACGGTCCCGCCGGCTCCCCGCGTCCTTCGAGAGCCGGCATTGCTTTTCCACATGGGGAGCTGCTGACATGCAGCTCCCCGTGTGGAAAAGCAATTTGCTTTAGATATTGGAAGAGAGAGCAGGTTTCCTGCTCTCTCTTCCAAAATCCAAGCAGTTTGCAATGACAGGACGGGAGCCGCGAGGCTCCCGTCCTGTCATTGCAAACAGCAGTGTCCCGGGGTAGGCACCCCGGGACACTGCAGGAGCCGGCCCTGGGGGTGGCGGTCCCCAGGGCCATCAAGGGCTCCAGGAGGGGGCCGCGCGGCCCCCTCCCTTAAGTTGCACAGCCCCGGGGAGGTGGTGGTCCCCGGGGCTTCGGGGTCCAAAACGGACCCCCATTTTAAATTTTTAGTGCCCCGGGGAGGTGGCGGTCCCCGGGGCGTGTGGGGGGGCTCAGGCCCTCCCACACAGGAATTTTTTTTTTTTTTAAAAAAAGCCCTGGGGAGGTGGTGGTCCCCGGGGCTGCGGGAGGGCCGAGTGCCCTCCCGCACCATTTTAAAATGAAAGCCCCGGGGGTGGCGGTCCCCGGGGCTTGGGGGCCCTTTGAGGCCCCCCATACATAAATTTAACCCCCCACCATGCCCCCGGGACTTGGGCCACCCGGGGGCAAATACAATCGAAGCACGGGAGAGCGCGCTTCGATTTTTATTTTTATCGGCAGGATCCGCGCACCCTGAGCGCATCCTGCCGATTTAAAAAAATGCTTTTTTCTGCCCAGGGGTCCTTATGGGACCCCTGAGCAGACCTAGGGGGTATGGGTGTTTCTACCCTGCCCCCTTTGTGCGCTTTGCGCACTTGTTTCTGTCCCTCGGTTCTACCGAGGGACAAAATGGCTGCCAACATTTCCTGAATCGGAATGTTGACAGCCAGCTGACAGCCAATTAACATGCAGCTCGTGATCGGGACGGTGCGCGCAGGGTGCGCTCAGGGTGCGCGGATCCTCCGTGCCCATAGATATATATGTACATTTACTTTTGATTTTCTCAGCAACTACTGAACGGATTTACACCATTTAACAAAAAGGGTTCTTTCTGAACTAAGAACTACCTCTTTGCCAAATTTGGTGTAATTCCGTTCAGCAGTTCGGGCTGTAGCCGTGTCTAAAGTTTCCTATGGAAAAATGAATGGGGAAAACGTGTTTTGGGACCCCCTTTTTTCTCGGCCCCCGCTTGACGAATCACCCCGAGACTTTCAGGGTAGGAGCGGACCGGAGCGCCCCACAAAGTTTGAAAATTTTGCGAAGATACGTCAACCGGCAAGAGAGTTATTTCAAATAGAATGTCGCGGATTTCCTATGGAAAATAGGTTCTAACTATAACTATCTACTGGCGACCGCCAGTAGATAATATGTATGTATGTATGTATATATATATTCACTGAAAAAATCATAGGTTTCAGACACGTTATAGTTACAAATTAGCATTTAAAAAACCTTTGAAATTCACTGAAAAAACCATAGGTTTTAGGGACAGTTATAGTTACTTGGACATTGCACTCGTTCAAAACCCGTGAAATTCCCCCGTTATAGTTAGTTCAGCTAACTATAACTCGCGCCCCCGCAATGCACTGCTGATGACGTCACATATTACATCACTCATGACATGGTCAGTGACATCACTGATGACATCACTGATGACATCTCAAATGACATCACTGATGACATCATCCAGTGACTGTGTGTTTCTGTAAAGTTTAAATATTTTTAATATATATAGGAAAAGACGTATTGAAGAATGAGTGGGTGTGTAAGTGTCTGTATGGATGATTTAGTAGGTGCGTGACTGACTCTATAAGTGAGTGATTTAACGTATCTTACTGAATGCATGGGTTAGTGACTAAACTGGGTGAATGTCTGTATCCGTCTGTCTGTTGCTGTGTAAGTGGCTGCATGTGTTTGTGAATAGGTAAATGAGTGTCTATATGAGTTATTGAATGCTTGTCTGAGTATCTGTATGGGTGCCTGAGTGTTTGTGTGGGAGGGGTGTGTGCAACTCTGTGCATAGATGTGTGAGTGGGTGATTCACTGGGTGGATGGTTTCAAGAGTGCATCTGTGATAGACTGTATGGGTGGGTAAGTGTGTGTAAGAGTGTGTTAGTGAGTGAATGTATGTCCCAGTGGTACATGTGTGAGTAACTACATATGTGAAAGGCAGTATATATGTGTGTTGGAGTATATAAATAGCTATAAGCAAGAGTGAGTGATTGTGATAGTGGCTGTATGGATGAGTGTGTGCTTGTATCAGTGATTGTATAAGAGCGTAACAATGTGCTACTATTTGTATGAGTAAGTGAGCTGGTGTGTGTATAACTGTATAGGTGAGTAAATGGCAGTCTGTTTAATTATTTGCATGACTGACTAGGTGTCTGAGTATCTCTATGGATGAGTGACGTTGTTTGAGTGTCTATATAGGAGTAAGAGTGCATATGATAGTCCTGTACTGAGTGACCGTAAGTATGAGTGACTGTACGGGTGAGTGAGTGGATGTGTGTGTGTAGACCTAAGAATCAGTGAGTGGGTATGTAGTTATTGGTGTTGGAGTGTCTATGGTTTTGCGAATGGCAGTCTGTAATTTAGAGTGGGTGTATCAAAGATTATATTAGGGTGTGAGGAGGTGCATCAGATTATCACGTGGATGATGTCATCAGTGATGTCATTTGAGATGTCATCAGTGATGTCATCAGTGATGTCACTGACCATGTCATGAGTGATGTAATATGTGACGTCATCAGCAGTGCATTGCGGGGCGCGAGTTATAGTTAGCTGAACTAACTATAACGGGGAATTTCACGGGTTTTGTACGAGTGCAATGTCCAAGTAACTATAACTGTCCCTAAAACCTATGGTTTTTTCAGTGAATTTCAAAGGTTTTTTAAATGCTAATTTGTAACTATAACGTGTCTGAAACCTATGGTTTTTTCAGTGAATTTCAAAGGTTTTTAAATGCTAATTTGTAACTATAACGTGTCTGAAACCTATGGTTTTTTCAGTGAATTTCAAAGGTTTTTTAAATGCTAATTTCTAACTATAACGTGCCTGAAACCTACGGTTTTTTCAGTGAATTTCAAAGGTTTTGTAAATGACAATTTTTAAATGTATTAATTGTTATACTAATTTTTTTCATACTGATTTACTACATTTTTAGAAACAATTTTTTTTTACAGATTTTATTTTTTAAATTACATTGTAATTACATTATACATTACATTACAAAAAATACTTTCTCAGAATGAATTACTTTAGTTTAAATACTTTGCACATAGGCAATAGACTTTTAAGTACAGTAGTTACAGTTGTTGCAATGGGCAACACATTTTCAAACACAATGCAACATTCAGCTCAATGTGAATTTCTAGTTAAATGCAATTAGTTACTTTATGGATTACTTTTCTAACCACAGGACTGGATCCTAGATTCAGTCCTGGTACATCTCCTGTAAACAGTTGAGTAAAAGCGTTTTGGTTACAGTCGTGATTTTTAAGGAATATTATTGTATTTTAAAAGTTGACACTTAGAAACTTTTTCTCATAGAATCACCAATGTTATCCTATGGAAGGAAATTCACTTAGCAGGTAAAAACTGTTATCGTTACTTTTTCTTACTCAGTGTTGGATCCTGGATCCAGCACTGGTGCATCTCCTGTAAACAGTTGAAAGAATGCGTTTAAGTCATACAGGTGATTTTTAAGGAATATTTGTAGTTTGTAAAAATCAACACTTTGAAACTTTTTGCTGAAAACCAGACAATGGATTCCTATGGAAGAAAATATAAGTTACTGGTAAGTACGGTTAAAATTACTTTTCAGGATTAGTACTGGGCTGAAAGATGCAGCACTGAGGTCTCTCCTGATAACAGGTGAGTAAATCGGAATTCGTATTTCGGCTGATTTTAGAGGAATATTTTAAAGTTCCAAAACTCCACACACAGAAGAATTTCCAAGTGAAACCAGTCAATGTTAGCCTATGGAAGGAAATTCAAGTTACTGGTAAGTACGGTTAAAATTACTTTTCAGGACCAGTACTGGGCTGAAAGATACAGCACTGAGGTCTCTCCTTATAACAGGTGAGTAAATCGGAATTCGTATTTCGGCTGATTTTAGAGGAATATTTGTATGTTTCAAAAATCAACACTTAGAAACTTTTTCAGCAAAAAGCAGGCAATGATATCCTATGGAAGGAAATTCAAGTTACTGGTAAGTACGGTTAAAATTACTTTTGAGGATCAGTACTGGGCTGAAAGATGCAGCACTGAGGTCTCTCCTGATAACAGGTGAGTAAATCGGAATTCGTATTTCGGCTGATTTTAGAGGAATATTTTAAAGTTCCAAAACTCCACACTTAGAAGAATTTCCAAGTGAAACCAGTCAATGTTAGCCTATGGAAGGAAATTCAAGTTACTGGTAAGTACGGTTAAAATTACTTTTCAGGACCAGTACTGGGCTGAAAGATACAGCACTGAGGTCTCTCCTTATAACAGGTGAGTAAATCGGAATTCGTATTTCGGCTGATTTTAGAGGAATATTTGTATGTTTCAAAAATCAACACTTAGAAACTTTTTCAGCAAAAAGCAGGCAATGATATCCTATGGAAGGAAATTCAAGTTACTGGTAAGTACGGTTAAAATTACTTTTGAGGATCAGTACTGGGCTGAAAGATGCAGCACTGAGGTCTCTCCTGATAACAGGTGAGTAAATCGGAATTCGTATTTCGGCTGATTTTAGAGGAATATTTTAAAGTTCCAAAACTCCACACTTAGAAGAATTTCCAAGTGAAACCAGTCAATGTTAGCCTATGAAGGAAATTCAAGTTACCGGTAAGTACGGTTAAAATTACTTTTCAGGACCAGTACTGGGCTGAAAGATGCAGCACTGAGGTCTCTCCTGATAACAGGTGAGTAAATCGGAATTCGTATTTCGGCTGATTTTAGAGGAATATTTTAAAGTTCCAAAACTCCACACTTAGAAGAATTTCCAAGTGAAACCAGTCAATGTTAGCCTATGGAAGGAAATTCAAGTTACTGGTAAGTACGGTTAAAATTACTTTTCAGGACCAGTACTGGGCTGAAAGATACAGCACTGAGGTCTCTCCTGATAACAGGTGAGTAAATCGGAATTCGTATTTCGGATGATTTTAGAAGAATATTTCCACAATGGTGAAGGGAGGGGGCGGGGCCTGAGGTGACATCTGTGCAAACGCGCCCCGTGGCGCGTTTTAAGTTGGGGGATTAAGTCCCCTTGAATCCTGAGGGTCCCTAGGGGACAACTAGCCCACCAGGAACCTCCAATATGCGCCAGGGGGCTGCGTTGCAGAGACGTGTAGAGAGGCCACACCCCTTTTTACACCTCTCTGCAACGCAGCTCTGTGGCGCTTTCTGGATGTACCTGTTGGGCTAGTTGGCCCCCAGGGACCCTCAGGATTGAAGGGGATTTAATTCCCCATCTTAAAACGCGCCACGGGGCCTGTTTGCACACATGTCACCTGAAGCCCCGCCCCCTCCCTTCACCACTGTGCAAACGCGCCCCGTGGCGCGTTTTAAGCTGGGGATTAGTCCCCTTGAATCCTGAGGGTCCCCGGAGTCCAACTAGCCCACCATATACCTCCAAAAGCGCCACAGAGCTGCGTTGCAGAGAGGTGTAAAAGGGGTGTGGCCTCTCTACACGTCTCTGCAACGCAGCCCCCTGGCGCATATTGGAGGTTCCTGGTGGGCTAGTTGACCCCCAGGGACCCCCAGTATTCAAGGGGAATTCGTTCCCCTCTGCAAACGCGCCAGGGGGCGCGTTTGCAGAGTGGTGAAGGAAGGGGCGGGGCCTGCGGGCCCGATCATTTTTTTTTTTTGTCCCCTGAAGGGGGGCTGTGTGGCCCCCCTTCCTTTTTCCTGTTTTTGGGCCCTGGGGACCCCATCCCCCAGGGCCTTACCCCTTTTTTTAAATTTAATTTTTAAAAAAAAAACGGGAAGGGGGCCGCGTGGCCCCCCTTCCCTGGGCCTGTATTGGCCCCAGGGACCCCATCCCCCGGGGCATGGGCTTTTTTTTATTTTCTTGGGAGGGGGGCTGCGTGGCCCCCCTCCTCAGGCCATTTAAGGCCCCGGGGACCCCATCCCCCGGGGCCGGCCTTTCCATTTTTTTTAAAAAAAATTTGGGGAGGGGGGCCGCGTGGCCCCCCTCCTGGGCCACTACTTGCCCCGGGGACCCCATCCCCCGGGGCTGGCCCTCTCCGTTGGGGACTGTGGGGGGTCCCCAATCCCCCCACAGTCCCGTCGGCTCCCCACGTCCCTTGGGAGCCGGCATTGCTGTTCCACATGGGGAGCAGCTGACATGCTGCTCCCCATGTGGAAAAGCAATCGGCTTTGGATATTGGAAGAGAGAGCAGGTTTCCCTGCTCTCTCTTCCAATATCCAAGCAGTTTGCTATGGCAGGACGGGAGCCGCGAGGCTCCCGTCCTGCCATAGCAAACTACAGTGTCCCGGGGTAGGCACCCGGGACACTGCAGGAGCCGGCCCTGGGGGTGGCGGTCCCCAGGGCCATCAAGGGCTCCAGGAGGGGGCCGCGCGGCCCCCTCCCTACATCAGCACAGCCCCGGGGAGGTGGTGGTCCCCGGGGCTTCGGGGTCCAAAACGGACCCCCATTTTAATTTGTTAGTGCCCCCCCCCACACAGGTTGTTTAATTTTTTTTAAAAAAGCCCCGGGAGGTGGTGGTCCCCGAGGCTGCGGGAGGGCTCAGAGCCCTCCCGCACCATTTTTAAAAGAAAGCCCCGGGGGTGGCAGTCCCCGGGCTTGGGGGGCCCTTGAGGCCCCCACACATAAAATTAAACCCCCACCATGCCCCCGGGACTTGGGCCCCCGGGGGCAAAATACAATCGAAGCGCGGGAGACCACGCTTCGATTTTTTTTTTTTCGGCAGGATTCGCGTACCCTGAGCGCATCCTGCCGATTTTTAAAAAAGTTTTTTTCTTTTTTTGCCCAGGGGTCCTTGTGGGACCCCCTGAGCAAACCTAGGGGGTCAGGGTGTTTCTACCCTGCCCCCTTTGTGCGCTTTGCGCACTTGTTTCTGTCCCTCGGTTCTACCGAGGGACAAAATGGCTGCCAACATTTCCTGAATCGGAATGTTGACAGCCAGCTGACAGCCAATTAACATGCAGCTCGTGATCGGGACGGTGCGCGCAGGGTGCGCTGAGGGTACGCGGACCCTACTCGGCCATAGATATCACTAACTTTTTACTTTTCATTTTCTCAGCAACTACTGAACGGATTTACACCATTTAACAAAAGGGTTCTTTCTGAACCAAGAACTACCTCTTTGCCAAATTTGGTGTAATTCCGTTCAGCAGTTTGGGCTGTAGCCGTGTCTAAAGTTTCCTATGGAAAAGTGCATGGGGAAAACACGTTTTGGACCCCCTTTTTCTCGGCCCCCGCTTGACGAATCCCCCGAGACTTTCAGGGTAGGAGCGGACCGGAGCGGGCCACAAAGTTTGAAAATTTCGCGAAGATACGTCAACCGGCAAGAGAGTTATTTCAAATAGAATGTCGCGGATTTCCTATGGATAATAGGTTGTAACTATAACTATCTACTGGCGACCGCCAGTAGATAATATATATATATATATATATATATATATATATATATATATATATATATATAGTGTTTTTGAGATAATTTAGATATTAGTTTTTTTCATTTTTGCAAATATTGTACCCAAATATTGCTATTTGGGTAGATATTTTACTATATATTTATTTCCTAATATATACTTACTTTTATTTATTATTTTTTTCAATATATTACTGTTATTTCTACATTTTTTTAACTTGTAAATATCTATACATACTTATCTATATAATCCTGAGATTTAGCACCATAATATTTTTGGAGTTTACTTTGGAAATATGCAGTCTCGATATTAAAAACTAAAATATTTTTATACGATATTTGTGCATCGTAATATTTTTGACGTCGATATATCATAAATGTTTTTGTCAGACATAATTTGGCCTCCACAGAATTTCTATTTGAAATGTAATATAGCACTACATGCATTCAAAGTTGAAATTTATTTTTATTTAGTCTTAACTAAAATAGGTTCTTGAACAATTTTGAAGGGTCTAGAAGTAATCTGCAACTGGTAAACATGTTTAATGTGTTTTAGGAAATCATTATAAGAAACATTAAAAGATTTATTTTAGTTAGCTATGTGGAAGGTAATAAACAGGCTTTAAAAGCATGCCAATTACTAACAATGGATTTTCGAGATTGGATATGGAATTTTAAAAAGTCATAACAAATTGACAATTTTTTTTAATGTAAACTGTCAGAAAGTAAATAGCTCTTACTAGGAGTTTGCTAAGTTTATGTAATTTGCTTTTACATAATTATGCAACCTTTCTAAAAGAATATGCACAATTATTCAAAATGTAAAATCAGCATTTGGCACAATATTTTAGCGCAAATTCACCCTCATGTCCATTTTGGGGGCAAGGGTGTATTTCGTGCTAAAAAATAGCTTTTAAAAGATAAGCGGCGCCAAAAACAGCTACTCATGTTCTTGATGTTCAAATTGCCCCTGTGCAATTGCACTAAACGTTTGACACACATGATATGTTATTACGTGATGTGGGTTAGCGATAATAATATGATCACGCTGCTCACATAATTAAGAGTAATTTGGGAGAAGAAATTGTACTATGAAAGCACATTTAGTGAGTCAGAGGTGCTGCCCACACTGATCTTTATGTTCTCTTAAATTTAGCACTACATTCTAATAGCAAATACCCCTTGTGTCCATTTTGGATGCAAGGGTGCATTTTGCGATAATAAACTAGCGCTAAATGTCAGGAATCAGTTGGGGGAAAATCCTATCAGAAGGGCACATTAAGCGAGTGTGAGTGCTGCTCACACTCACTATTCAGGTTCAGTTGCATTTAGGGCTATTTCTTACCACAAAATGCTAAGAACATAGCATTAAATGCAGAATTACTCTTCTTGCGTAATTTATGCTTAATGTCACTGAATCGTTGGGGAATTCCACAATTCCACTACACAGAAATACACTAGTTACACCCACTCCTACTCAAAAGAGTAAGAGTAAATTTACTTATAGTAAATCTATATGTATGGATTTACCTTTGTGAATAGACCCCATAGTTTCCCACCCAGTTTCTTTTAAGCTTTGTAGGGAGCGAATCATTACCATATGCTTTATGAAGGAAAGTAATATGAGTAAATATTTTATCTAGCTTGGATACAATTATCCGTCTTTTGGTAGGATTACCTAATCCATGAACATTGCAAGATGTATAAGTAATTATTATTTACAACGATATTTTTAACACATTTAAAACAATTTGCGTGAAACATTTGAGAGAAATAATAATTAGAGAGAGTCAGATAAATTAGTCAAAAAACACTGAAATGGCAATCACAGATAAAAAGAAAATAAATAAGCACAGTAACTAAAGGCTACAAAGAAAGTAGGTAATTAATTGAGAATACCCTGCTTAGAGTACAAATAAAAAAAGAACTAAATTAGGCTCTAGATTGGGAAGAATTTATTTGATGTTTGGCAAATTTATATAGATAATCTCACAGTTTTCCAGAATCTTGAAAAGACAGAGACGTCCAATGTGAGTACCTCGCCAAATGCAAGGGTGGAATCTACTGTATCTAATATTTAGTTGTTTGAGGGTAGATCTCATGAACAAAAACATTTTTCCCTCACATTTATGGCACTGGATAAATCTTGAGATTTGAAGAATTTATGACCGGACCAAGATACCTTGCCTTTCTCTTTTGCAGTTTGGACAACTTTAAGGAGATACGCCTGAAATAGAAAAAAGTTAAGAAGCCTCCTGACTTTGATGGGGATGCACCAGCACTTTTTTCTTTGTAGACTGTGAACTCTATGGGTATTTATACATGGAAAATTAGACCACTCCTGTCAGACAGGAAGAAGCTTTGTTATAAAAACAAGGATGTCATCTCAAACATTTTAAGGAAGAACTTCTAATACTATTGAATCCATTATGACTCTTTTTAAATCTTTAGTAATTTTCTGAAGTTGACAAATTTCAGCTTCCACTTTAGGTCATTCCATAGAGGTATTTTTGCATTACTAACCTTAGCTTCCTCCCTGTTTTCCATTTTAATCTATTTTTATTCAATTATTTGAAGCTTCACATTTATAGCTTCCTAAATGGTTGGAAGGTATATACATGTTCAAATATTTTGCCCAGAATGACGTTAGAGATATGTAATCATGTGTCAGTTTTTTGGCCTTTTGGGCTTATCACCAGTAAACACTTATATGACACATTAGAAATTATAATGCATTTCTAAATGGATTTAAATGTGATTGTATTTTATTTTTCCTATCAAATGCATTTTTCAGTTACTTGTGGGTCAACATCAAGGACATCTCCAATATGGGAATGTAACATGAAGAGCTCTGCTGGCCTAAAGCAGAGACAGGGCCTTTTTTGTGTTTGACATATGTAAATTCCACACAAATAACTACGAATTTCTGTGAGTCAATGCATGGACTGTAGACAGCTCAAGTAGGAAATAATACTGCTCACTGGTTCAAACTTGTGCTGTCTGCATTTTGTGCATTAATTTGGGGAAATTCTAAGTTATGTGTATGAAATGTAGACAATTTAAACACATAAAAACAGGTGTTCTTTTCTGTGCTGAGCTAGTACGGCTCTTCGTGATATGGCCCTGTATACAAAATTATCTTGATTTTGGCTTAGGTTGGGATCAGATATACAGTTATACAGGAAGGGTCGCGGGGTGTGGCCTTGCTGGGAATGGAGTAAGACACTTCTCATCTTGGCTCCGGGCCCGTCAGCTTTTCAGCACCATCCTGAGCACCAGGACCAAGTACAAACAGTGTTAGCTGCAGAAGGGAACCTGTGCCCTCTTTCTGCACATGTGGTGGCAATTTTACCCCATGGCAGTGGTCCTTGAGACAGCATCATGGACTCCTCAGCGTGGCCTGGCCTGGTCTGGCCCAGTCCGCCATTTTGCAGAGGTGACGCCACCGTCTGCTAAGTCTGAGGCCATGATGCATGGTTGTGTTGTATGGGCCCCCCGGAGGAGGAGTGCGGCAGAGAGAGCTGGCGATGTGGGTGTGCCCAGGTGCCCCGGCCCCGCCTCAAATAGATCTCCTGTAAGAGCACTGCAGGCCTTTTTTGCGCTGTCTGACATTGCAGAACCGACATCTTCCAGAGGACCGAGTCGAAAGCCATGGAGATCGAGGCAAAGGTGCAGCAGCTTTTCTGCAGAGGGCAGCCTGGAGTTTGTGAGCGCAGGATGGACTGGCTTTGCAGGCATGGCCACGTATCCCTGCTCATACTTCCGGAGGCCTTCCAGGGGGCCCCCGTGAGGGTGAGTGCAGAGGAGAGAGCTGCCATCTTGGTAAGGAGCACATTGCAATCTGTGGGGGCCAAGCCAGAGGTGCAGCAGCTCTCCAGCCGGGAGCTGCCAAGTGTGTGGGTGCGATGGGAAAGACTGGCTGTGCGGGCATGCCTGCATATTCCTGCTACTGCTTCCTAGAGACTACCTGCTGAGGAGTAGTTTGACCGGGCCCAGCATCAGGAGGGGGAGAGCGCTGCGGGATAACAGCGAGCTTATCTCTCCCCCTGCTGCATTCCTCTAGTGGCACCAGCCTCCCTGTGGAGACATCAGGGGACACTCACCGGCTCTCATCAAGGCTGTGCGCCCAGAAACAGTTTGATCCTGGAGCATAGTCGGGCCAGTGTACATGGCACGGCTGGTCGGCTGTGGCTGGCTGTGCCTGGTGTGTGTTAACACGGAGGTCTGCCCTATTTACGCACTCACGTGGACCTCTGTACAGGGGGAGCTCATCAGACTACCTGAAACCTGCAACAGCAGCAGACCAGTATTCTCCCCCAACCTTCCATTATTGTGAGTACTCGCACCCCAGTAGCAGGGGACTGGTCTGGGGTGTCTAGCTGGTGCTTTCTGCCTGTACTTGAGGCACATCAGGCGTGGGGTTAGTGGCTCCAGGAATTATAAAACTTGGGACTTGTGGCACTGTGGCAAACTGGTGGTCAGTGCTGAACTTACTACCCGCCCCACCCCCACTTACTCTACTGGACCTTGAGGGGGTTTTGAAGGGACTGCACCTCTTTTATGGGGCGGGGGGTCAAGGGCGCTATGTGAATATATGCTTGGACCCTGCAGCAGAGATGGTCTCTCCTTCCCCTGGGGTGTGCTCAGCCCTTTAAGTGATTGCTCACAACCCTGGGCCCTGATGGCGAGATACCTATAGCACCGTGAGAGATAAGCAGCACCTCTTCTGAGATGGAATACGGGTGCGTCCTTGGGTCGGCCTGGAATCTCTGCACCCATTGTCCCTGCATTCAGACACTATGCCCTGCCTCAAGCACACCAAAGACAATCCAGTGACCTCACTCTGGAGCAAAGCCTCCTCGGGGGATCTGGAGATGACATACCCCTCCTTTTGCAAGCACGACTGGAGGTTGGACCCCAGTGCCTAATTTGCAAGATTATATGGGCCATTTTCTGCTGGAGATCCTCTCTGAAATAGCCTCACTTAAAGCATACTTTAAGTCTTGCATCCAAGGCATTTGGCAAAATGTCTCTAAGATGGGGGGGTGTGGATGACTGAACAGTTGATGCTCGCTCGGAGGACCAGGAAATGCTGTGGCGCAGAGCAGAGTGCTCGAGTACCAACAGATAGAACTACAAACTAAGCAGGAGGATTTGGAAAATAGGAGCCGCCACAACAATATAGGCATCAGAGGTGTGCCTAAGGGAGTGGTAGGAAGCAACATCATGGCCTTTACAGCCGAGCTCCTACAGACGATCCGCAGGGACAAGGAGGCCTCCATCTAGGCTCTGGATAGGGCTCCCCATGTGGTATATACACCGGGACTCCCTGACTCAGTTCCTGACATCCTAATGCGAGGGGACTTCTTTACGAAAGAAGCTATGCGGACCTCCAGAAGCAAGGCTGACCTGATATTTCGTGGCCAGACCATCCAACTCTTCCAGGATCTCGCTCCAGTTATGCTATGCAGACGACACAACTTCAAGCCAGTCACCGATAAACTGAGGGATTAAGGCATTCAATATCAGTGGGGACACCCCCTTTCCCTCTTGTTTCCATGGGAAGGTAATCGATGGGCCATGCGTTCCTTGGCGGAGGCAAAACATCTGCTTGGGCTCGCAACCGACCACCAGGATAAAGACTCTTCCCCGTCCTGCATGTCATCTAGAGAAGGACTGAGCCCCATTTGCACCACACTGCGGCCCCATCTACCGGACAAGTGACAAAAGGGGACTGCATACCAGGAGACCAAACGCAACATTATGCAGCATCTTCGGGGCATGGGGAAGGACCCCTCCCCAGCTCCCTCCACCTATGGCTCACTGTAATGCAGAGACAAACATTTATCAATGCTTGAACCACCCTCCTCTACTGTGGCCCCCACAACTTCCAT
Source organism: Calotriton arnoldi (assembly GCA_963921515.1). Taxonomy (NCBI): domain Eukaryota; kingdom Metazoa; phylum Chordata; class Amphibia; order Caudata; family Salamandridae; genus Calotriton; species Calotriton arnoldi. The sequence goes on along the minus strand of CAWUFW010008902.1, from coordinate 51,143 downwards.
AACTTTAGACCGCAGATGTATCGTGCCACGGGGATCCAAAGATCACCTTGGCTATAACCCCATGTTGAGACTCAGACTACTTCTAATAGCCTGCCCACATGACTCGTACCTAAGGAGGATGACTCCTCATGTGGGATTTGTGCATGTCCATGCCATTCTCTGCGGTATGCGGAAGACATTGTTGGGCCCTGCTGGGCTGCTGTTTTTGTACTTGAGACTGTTGCACTCGATTCCTTCATTTCATGCACTGCATGCTACCATACCCGACTGAGAGATACACAATCCTCCCATCCTATGTTTTAGCTTGTTTGGCAATCACAACCCCCAGGGATTCCTTAACCTGCATACTCCTAGCGCCAGGAGGAGGGTATGGGATTTCTGTGGGACCCATTCCTTTCCCCCAGGCCCGACTCCACCACAGCCTTCTGTATATCACGGTGCCACTGCACACTCTTCTACTCCACAGACCCAACAATGGCCACTAAGTTGGTTTCCTTAAATGTTTGTGGTCTCAACTCACCTAGCAAACCAAACAGGTATGCAGATACATATTTCAACATGGCCCAGATGTTGTCCTCCTTCAGGAGACCCATCATATGGGATCGGACAGCCACCGGATGGCCCACCCAAAATACCCACTGCAATACTGGGCACACACATCTACTCTTTTCTATCAAATAGGAGCCAAGCTGTGTGGATGCTTCCTTATGCATCTGACCCCAAACATCTTAAGTTTGATGTCCCCCAGGGTTCCACCTCGAGTGCAACATTGTTTAATGTTTACTTGTCTTCCTTAGCCTCCCTAATGGAATCCTTTGGTGTGCAGGTCATCTCTTATGCTGATGATATGCAGATCCTTCTGACAGGGGACCAAAATGTTTCCATCAGCCCTCTTAAATTTGAAGCGTGTCTGTCAGCTGTTTTCCAGTGGATGCACTTAAGTAACCTCCAGTACAACATAAGCAAGACAGAAGTTCTGGTTTTTGGGTCTCCTCCTGCTTCTTGGGGTGCTGAAATCTGGCCTACCTCTGCACCATCTCCTCCAACTCCGGGCAAAGTGGTCCGGAATCTTGGAGTGAAATTTGATAGTGATCTGTCCTTTAAACTTCAGGTAGAAAGTGTGGTTGCATCCTGCTTTAGTATTTTGCAGCTACTCAAGACGTTTTTGATCTTGCTCCCAATCTCTTGTAAGAAGATGATGGTCCACGCACTGAATACCTCGCGCTTGGACTATGCTAATGGGCTATATTGGGGTCTTCCTTTATACCAACTCGAGACTCCAACTGGTGCAAAAGGGTGCAGCAAGACTCCTGTGCAACATTCAGAGAAACTTCTCTGTTAGGGCCCACCTTAAGGAGCTGCCTGGCTGCATATTCGGGAGGGAGTGAGGTTTAAAGGGCTGGTGCCAGCACCTAGGGCTTTTAATGGCATTGGACCCTCTTATCAAATCAAGAAACTGTCCCACTATATGGCCATCTAGAGCTCTATGCTCCTCCACTGCATTACTAGTGATGAAGCCAAAAACGAAGAGGAAGAGTTGGGGTTGTTCTTTTTCAGCTCTGGCCACAGCTGAGTGGAATGCTCTCCCGCTACATCTTAGGGCCATAAAGGAGGTTCACCCCTTTAAATGCCAACTAAAAACCTTGCTATTTAAGATAGCTTATTAAACTGCTCTCACTGTGGGATTCAGGCCATCTAATCTACGAGCGCTGGGACACTGAATAGTGTAGCTGCGCACTTTATAAGCACATTAAACTTAAACTAAAACCTTGGGGGTGGGTGTTCTATGTCAGGTAGGCTTCTGCTCCACTGTTTCGAAGGTAGTGAGGGATAAGGAGGGCCGCGTTTGTGGTCTCAACTCATCTAGCAAACCAAACAGGTATGGGGATACAAATGGCAACATGACCCGGACAATGTCTTCCTTCAGAAGACCCACCTTATGGGGTCGGATGGCCAGCCGAATGGCCCATCCGAATTACCCACTGCAATACTGGGCACACACATCTAGTAAAAGTTTGGGTGTAGGTGTTCTATGCAAGGCAGACTTCTGCTCCAGTGTTTTGAAGGTAGTGACGGATAAGGAGGGCAGCTTCCTAAAGTTGTACATGTTTTGGGGCAAAAAGCCTCTCACACTACTAAACATCTATGCCCTTAACCATGTACAGGGCCTCTATCTCATGCTGTTATATTTCATATAGGTACCCCGATATAGGTCTAGGTAACATCATAACCCTTCATCTACATTCTCTCCTATACTACATATATAACGGATTTGAAGGATTGACCTTTTACCCCGTTACAATACTACACACAAGTACGTAGGGTTTTTCCCTGGACACTGGCCTCATAAATTATGCATGAGGATTCTTAGTTTCTTGGAATCACAGCAGGACCATCATCGCCTGCATAATAACTGTGTATAAAGTTCATTCCCGACGTCATCCTAAGTCTGACACTGGCACAGCAAGGTAGAACCCCTGGGGATACCTTAGGGTATATAAACACCACATCTTGCTGAGATAGTCAGAGGAGATCAGGACTTCCCGTCCGACACACTGACGCAAGACGCTGAGGTTCCTGCATGCAGATACTCCAGCTCGCAGTGGTCTGACATCCCTTGCGCGGTGTCCAGCTCGAGACCAGAACGGGGTTCCGCAGTCTCACATCAGGTAATGGAGTTGGCTTTATCTTAAAGGGATTCTTGGCTTTACACCTACTCACATGCTAGGTACATTTAGGTACATCTAGTTAGGGTGCATCGTAGGAGTACGCATTTTATTGCCATGTATTTTATATACTTGCCTGTAGTTATGATTTTAGCAAAATGGTAGAAACCTACCATCTGTTTACTTTCTTAGTGCTGCTACTCATTTATATATGCTACTGTCTACTGGTGATTTCAGTGCACTTATTTTACGCTAGAATAACGACTGTTCAATAAATACTTATTGAAAACGTCCCAACCGTTTATTCTGTGTATCTCTCTGAGAACAAGTGAGCACGAGTGACTGAGCGAAACTGTTTCCACGGTCCTGAGGGATCAGGGTTGTCATGTTCGATAGTTGCCAAGAACTATTCTCTCCTTGGTAAGGGGAAGTGATAGTGGCATCGCGAGCTAGCTGGTACACAGGCCAACATACCCGGTGGGGGTGTCTGGAATCAGTCTGGACACCAGTCCCGCAGTGTATGTTGTCTCAACGTGCAGATCCTATATAGGTCTTATAGGAACTACACGACATGGCGCCGCCAACGTTGGTATTGGCACTTATTTAACAGTCAAATCTGAGTAGTTCAGTCATGCTATTTTTCAGAGACCCCTACTTACATTTCCCCAGAGACGTCTGGAGTGGGAGGGAACAAAATCCGCCGCAGCTGAGTAGGAAAATTCCTATGTATTGGCTGTTGGTTTAATCAAGCTTGAAGGATAAATTGTTCCTAATTGTGCATAAACACCTTACCTCAGTACCCTTGAAGAGCTCTTCTTACTAAAAACAATGTCGATACACGGAGACCCGACAGGAGAACTAAACTTCTCAGCTGAAGAAGACGATGCAGATGCAATATACATTGCCGAAAATGTTAGAAATGCCGTCACCCTAAAAGTAGTAGCATATGGTGTTACAATTTGGGGTGGGCAAGTGACTTTCGTGATTGAGGCACACGAATCATATAGAACAGAGGTATTCTATTCATGGATTAAATTTCCACAGGCAAATGCACAAACAAAAACATTTCACTACTATATCGAAGATGACATACCAAACGAATACAGTCCATATGAGGACATTGAAATTCCACTCACTTACCACGAACATTTTTCCTGGTTTAAAGGTGCCCTCCCCCATACAAGAAATAGAGTAAGACTCGGCCCGCTCGGAAGAGACGGAGCAACTTGGCCAGTTCTAGCGGCCTACACACCACATCCTGACATTGACACAATGGCAGGAGGAGACTTACTCGTACAGCATAAAGAATTAATAAGACTTTACAGAAACATGACACAGTTTGTGATGAGAACACTCACACTTCAGGCAACACCGGCTACACAACCAGGACCAGTCCAAACTTTTACAACCAAAATTACACCACAAACACTGCACGCAGTGATGGGTAAAATGCCCACTAAAAGTGAACAAATGCCCTTCTGGATAGCACAAAAAATAACACAGCTGGAGGCATTTTCCACACACTGGTCCTAAGGAAAAGCATAGAATACTGACCATTTGCCTGCCAATGGGAATAGCTCCCTCTATAGAAGATTGTACTTCTTGGGGTACAGTTTTCACTGCAATATATACCAGGACTCATGGTATCCCTTCTTTAGCGGTAATACCAGATGTATTAAGACAAATACAGAACGAGTATGGAGCAGAGCCTGCTCTAAACTTAGGGATGAAGTTCTTAAACAACTTCGCCCAGGTATCTGCGATAATATTGGCTAATATTAAAGGGGAAGCAGCATCAGTGGCAATACGCCAATGTCTGAGAGAGTTCACTCCATTACAACAGGAGACAGAACTACCTAAAATAATTGAAACTGTTTATGCAGAATTAGGTAGAGACAGTCTGGGAGCTAGACCTGTAATACCCTAACTAGTGGGGAGTTCAGATAAAGAACAGGCAAAGCAAACACCAGTTTCTTCAAAGAAGAAATGGGACAATAATAAACAACAAAAGAACAGATCTCACTCCAGGGGAAGGTTTTTAAACATTTTTAGCTAAAGAGATGTTTTTACAAACTTTGTGCGTACCGCTATCTAGTTATGCTAGTAGTACAGTAATAGATTACATATGTCGTCCAGTCGGAAGAGGAGTGGGTGTTATATTCCATATAGGTACCCTATATAGGCGCAGGTAACATCGCAACCTTTCACCTCCATCCTTCCCTACATTGCATACATAACGGTTCCTAGGCACTGACCTTGTACCTAGATATGACACTGCACTCAGAACGTGGGTTTTTCCCTGGTTTGATTCTCATACATTATGCATGAGGCTTCTTGGAAGCACAGCAGGACTAACAGTAGGATTACCATCTCCTGTATAATATATCTGTATAAAGTTCAGGCCCAACGTCATCCTTTAGGCCGACACAGTAACACAGCAAGGTAGGACCCCTGGGGAGACCTATGGGTATATATACAGCACATCTTGCTTAGGAAGAGAGAGGAGACCATGACTTCCCGGCTTACACACTGACCAGAGACGCTGAGGTTCCTGCATGCAGACGCTCCAGCTCGCAGTGGTCTAACATCCCTCGCGGGGTGTCCTACTCGAGACCAGGACGGGGTCCCACATTCTCTAATTCTCAGGTAATGGGGTGGACTAGATCCTAGAGGGATTCTTGGCATAACACCTACACAGATGCTAGGTACATTTAGGTACATCTAGTTAGGGAGACATCGTAGGAGTACGCACTTTTATCATGTGTTTTATGTACTTGTATATATTCATGATTTCTGCAAGATGGTAGAACTATACCATCCCTTTACTTTCGTAGTATTGCTAATCATATATCTCAGCTACTGTCTAATGGTTGTTGCAGCTCATATATTATACACTGGAATAACAACTGTTCCAAAAAAACTTATTGAAACGCCCAGCCTGTTTATTCTGTGTAACTCTCTGAGACAAACTAAGTGAGCACGAGTGACTGAGCGAAAGGTAGTATATTGTTTCCACGATCCTGGGGATCAGGGTTGTCATGTTCTGAGGTTGCCAGAATCTATTCTCTCCATGATAAGAGGAGATTATAGTGGCACTGTGAGCTAGCTAATACAGACTGGCTAACGTATCCGGTAGGGGTGCACGGAATCCGTCTGCCACCAAACCCACAGTTTATGTTATCCAAACGCGCAGATTCTGTATAGGATATATAGGAACTACACGACAGAACCTGCTCTAAACTTAGGGATGAAGTTGCTAAATAACTTTCCCAGGTATCTGCGATAATATTAGCAAATATTAAAGGGGAAGCAGCATCAGTGGCAATACACTAACGTCTGAGAGATTTCACTCCATCACAACAGGAGACAGAGCTACCTAAAATAATTGAAACTGCTTATGCGGAATTAGGTAGAGACTGTCTGGGAGCTAGACCTGTAAAACCTCAACTAGTGGGAGGTACACATAAAGAACAGGCAAAGCAAACACTGGTTTCTTCAAAAAGAAATGGGACAATAATAAACAGCAAAAGAACAGATCTCGCTCCAGGGGAAGGTCTCCTCAACAGGAGCCCCCAGAAAGGAGATATAAACTTAGGAATAGAGATAACATTAAAAACACCTGACAGGTATCAGGACACTGATACATGTTCCTCTCGTTCCTTTCAGGGTTCATCAAAAAACTCAGAGAGGGAAGGACGGTCAGAACAGAGACAAGAAGAGCGTACAAAGCCCAGAGACAGGCAACGCACTTCGGACTACGCTTCAAAGAAAGAAGAAAATCCCAAAGCAAAACCTCAATTTAAAAAGAAGAAGGTAGCAGGTCTCATAGTTAGACATGCCCAGAATTCTGAGGATTCAACTACTGAACGGGGAATGGGCTCTGACGATGCTAGACAGCGCAGCAGAAGTAACAATAGCTCGCTGGAACCTGATGGAATTTCTGGTGACAGCGGAGTTGAGTTAGTATATCACGGTGGAAACACCTGATACTAAAGTGAGTGTCCTACACAAGTTACATGAAATAACACTCCAAATGGAGGGGAACAAGCCCAGACAAGTTAAGGGTCTCTTTTGGGAGAACCTGACTTCTGGCCATGACATCCTATTAGCAGAAAGAGATTGGTCGCCTGCTATTGTTATGGAATGCCCAAAGGGGGAAACTGTAATTTTTCCAGCTTTCTCCGACATAGTCCCCGCACACCTAAGACATACATATGCGCAGGAGTGGGCGGTAGCCCTTGCTCCAGCATTATACCGCAACCACGTAGGGTGGGTTGAAGAGTCACCCTGCAATGTAATTCCAATAAAAACAAATTCAACTCCACAAAGACAGTATCCCATAAAACAGGAAGCTAAAAAACAGGTCAGGGAGATCTTAGATCAACTTGAATACCAAGGTGTACTTGAACCATGCACCTCATCAATGAATAATCCTTTGTTTCCCGTAATGAAACCCGACAATTCATATCGTCTAGTTTTAGACTATAGACACCTAAACTCATGCACGAAAACATTTGCAGTTCAGAATGCACATAGGGCAGCATTAATGAATAACATTGTGCGGAAAAAATGCAAAACAACATTAGATATCTCAAATAGATTTTTCTGCCAAAACATAGCGCCTGAAAGCAGATATTTGACAGCCTTCTCAGCGCTAAGGTCCCAGCGTCAATTTTGTCGACTCCCCCAAGGGTATAAGAACAGCCCGGGGTTATTCTCAAGGAGGGTAACAGAGTTACTACAGAATTTGGATGAAGAAGCATTATCCTATGTAGATGATATTTATCTGACTGATGATGACTTAGAGGAACACTTGAACAGGGTGAGCACCATAATTTTGGGTTTCGCCTCTGAGGGCTACAAATTTAATTTAAATAAATCGAAAATAGCCCACCTCAATGTCCTATTTTTGAAATATGAGCTTTCAAGTGAAGGCAAAAGCCTGGCAGCCCACTTTTTAGAAAAGTGCGCACTGCTACAACCTCCAAAATCATAAAAAAATTTACAATCCATACTGGGATTTTTGAATTTTGGCAGAACATACATTTTGGATTACGCAGAGAGGGTAAAACCTTTTACGATCTAATAAGACCTGACTTTTCAGTTAGACAATGGACACAGGAACACACAAATATCCTTTATTCCCTACAAACTGATATGATATCATCAAAACACTTACGGACATGCATAAACGTACGCAACCTGGTGATCCGCGTAGTCCCAGGTCAATCAGGGTACACTTACTTAACCTTTAATGAAGGTGAAACAGTACCAATTGCATATAAATCGCATTTGTACAGTAACGCTGAAATGCGTTTTGTACCCACAGAAATAATTCTGACAGCGGTACAGAATGCTGTAGTGAGAGAAAGAGCACTGGCTCAGGGGAAACAAATAATTGTCGTGACCCCAGTACCGGCCTTAGAGGCTGCCACAAAGGCAAGCGTCCCAAATGCAAAAGTGTTACATCCAAGATGGATACAATGGACTAATTCTCTCACTGCAACAGATGTAGAATACAGATATGACCCTAGTCTAAAAACACAAGCATTCCTGCAATATGAACAAGAATATCCTCTACCAAATGAAATAATGCCTCTAGATCGGTATGAATACATTATTTATACTGACGGATCTGCTCAACCAGCCATAGGGAGTAAGCAACAATACAGTGCAGCATGCGCTATTGTAAAAGGTAGGATGCAGGACGGCAAGTTCCGTCCAAGCTGCACAAAAACGCAGTCTCTCGGAGACTGCACAGCTCAGTTGGCAGAATTAAAAGCACTACTACTGGCACTGATAAATACAGATCCAGAATTCCCCACACTGATAGTGTGTGATTCCTTTTACTGTGTCCAGTCATACAATGAATACCTCCACTATTGGGGACAAAATGGGTTCAGAGTTTCAAAAGGTGTCACAATCAAACATAGGAAACTATGGGAACAGGTAGCAGAGTTGAAGAACGAACTACCAAGGGCTCACGTGATACACACACTGAGTCATCAACGTGATGGCGTTCACGTTGAAGGGAATTCATTGGCTGATGATGCCGCGAAGGGGGCAGTAGACACTGCGTCCATAGCTGCAATCACCCACTCAAAAACGAGGGTAGACGGTAGCACAATGGTAGCTGTGATTGCTTCATGCAATAACAGCAAAGCACTACCTAAAGGTTTCCACTCAAGTACTCCTACAAGTTAGATGCAAACAATGTTCCATTTGCTCAGATACCTGGAGTGGGGGATAGAGTAATAACAAACATGGATCGCAGGTTAGGTTTAATCTTGGCTGCACACGAGGGTCTGGGTTCTGCTCATACAGGAGTTACGGCAACAGTTTCTTTACTGAAACAACGCTATTGGTTGCCAGGGTTAGCAAAGCAGACCAAAGACTTCATCTTAAAGTGCGATATCTGTCAACAGATAAAAGGGTCTACCGTAGCTCGCCCAGCGCAGACACCATTGTTAATATCAGGCAAACCGCTCACATGCATTTACCTGGACCACTGCGGCCCCTTACAATCTGACGGGGCTTACAAGTATATCATGGTGGCAGTGGATTCCTGTTCAAGATTCTTATAGGTATGGCCCCAGTGCTCGGCTGGCACCTGAACTGTTATAAAAGATTTGCAAGTCTTCATAGGGACATACGCAGTTGGCACATTACATTCTGACCGTGGCTCCGCGTTCAGCTCTAGGGCTTACAAGGAAGCCATGGGAACTTTGGGTGTAGCATTGCGGTACTCCTCTCCGTACCACCCAGAGGGAAATTCGGTTGTGGAGAGGAAAAACCGTGACTTAAAGCAATCTTTAACAGCTAGGGTATTAGGCTTGTGTGTTAGTTGGGTCAATCATCTATATGGGGTCCAGCGAGCCCTTAATAACCAGCCAAGAAGCTCTCTAGGGGGTGCCACTCCTTACGAGGTCCTGTTTGGGACAAGAATGTGGGTACCTGATCTCGATTGTGAAGGCACAGTGGCAGATGAAAAACCGGTTGACATCAATAAACGTTTGGCTGTTTTACAGGATCTGAATGAATCCAGAGCCTCCTTAAGTAACGTTGAGACAAAAAGAACCACCACTGGGGAACTCAAGTCAGCCACTGCAAGACCTGCCTGGATTCCTAAAGTTGGGGATCTGGTCAGAGAAAAGATTGCGGAGAAAAAAGAATTCGGTCCATCCTATCGAAAGCCTGTAACTGTCCTGGCCGGTGAAGGATCAAGAACTGTACTTCTACCGCCTCTTGCCGGAAAAGAAAAGAGATTCGTCTCAATCGGTCTGATCAAACCACACTATGTGGCCGATACTGAATAGTAGGCCTCGTGGGCTCCTGAGTAGCTGACGTCCTCCTCTCGCTACAATACAGGAAGTTCAAACAGAAAGACTCATAACATTTGAAGAGTCACCTTTACAAAACAATGGAATCGATAACAATGCAATGGAACTAGTTCCCTTTGACACGAACTTTCAAAATCAAAATGAAAGACAAATTTCAATTCAACCTAATAAGGATGTCTACGTCAACATGCCTCTTCAAGAGCAATCTACAAGTTCAACAAAACCTGCTGAGCTAACAAAAATAGATCGAACTGCATCTGGCTATTTCATCGACTTTGATACCTTTTCATTGGATCCAAGTGAACCTGAAACAACGCCAGCCCAAATTTCTCGCAAACAACAGATCAAAGACTTTTTAAACTTTCTTAGAAGGACTTAATTAGTATCACCTTGGCTAGAACTTTGGATAATCACCGGTATATTATTTTTTCTTTTTTGGTTAGGATTAGTAATCACTTTCCACTTGCTCATCAATGGAACTTATCTTCAACAGAGCTCTGCAACGTCAGAAGTAAACTTAATTTTAAACCCTCATGTTTCATCTCAACGTGAACAAAGAGACTTGTCCTTCATGAACATTTCAGCAGTTCCTATACCGGATGGTATAGAGTGGGACAAAGTAAACTATGATATATTTGGACCGACCGAGCTTTTAAAGATTCCACATTTGTTTAAAATTTCATTGAACTGTATCATTCCACCAGTGGGAACATTGCCCTACACCACCGAAAGGTAGTTCAAACACATTTGCAAAGAAATTCTCATATTTTTCAGGGTTTAACACTTCTGACCCAACCTCGTACTATTATAAGGTTGCACCTATATCTGCACAGAAAAATATGTTAACAAACATCAAACAGATTTACTTTGCTTCCTTTATTTCCCAGCTGTCTGAACAGGGTTCTGACTTATGGAAGGACACTGTAGACGTGAAATCAATCTGGGGTTCTAGGGACTGGCAAGTCCAGGGAACAGAAGCACTATTTAAAAGCATGCCTCATTCCACAGCAGATGATTTTTCTGAATGACACTGTGCAACAGACTTCCTGTCTTGGAATAGACAAGAATAAGGACTTGAACACGCCTCAAATTCCAACACCTTTAAACACCGAGGGGAATTTTACGTCAGAAAGAGGGGCTAAGTTGGATAATATATTGCAATACAATAGATCAGACCCCAATTGGAAGGGATGGTTGGTTTGGCCCACTGACACAAACAGATGTCAGGAAAGATTCAGGGGTACCACCGAAGGGTTTAGTATCCATAGGCCAGACCCATGTTATGTACAACGAGAACATCCGGGGGTAGTGACATCATACAGTGTTGGGAAGTTGTGGCTTGATTGGCTAAAAACCTCAACACTACCCCAGGTGAAACAACACTTGTCTCTACTCAAGGAGGATGTGGACCTATGGGATTTTTTCTTAGGTCCCAGAAAACCACGTCAGAAGCGTTTTTTGTATGCAATCTATAACGAAATCTGGAAAATCTCCCAACAAGAAGCTGCAGAGAGATTAAGAGAAATAGATAGAGTTAACCTAGAAAAGGCGTTAGCCGTAGTTGACAATGGCATGACTACATTAACATCCAGGATATATTCACTGGGCAACATTGTATCTTCTGCTATCGATGTAATAGAACAGGATTTGTCCATATTACAACACGGACAGTCACAGTTACGTTCTATTATTTTATTAAGCTGGACGCTGCAGTCATTGCGCGCCGGTTATGTGCCTTGGAGTTTTATCAACATTACGTTATTATTTTCTGCATACAATCTAACAGATGAAAACGGCACAGAGGGGAGCAAAATATACAATGCTGAGTATTGAAAAACTAGATAGGTTACCCTTTACTGTGGCAGAGTCACCGTCCACAGAGTGGTTAATGCACGGCCATATAAAATTACCAGTCACAACTTTCCAGTTTCAGTATTGCCTAGAACAGCAACAGGCAGGCAGATATGAAAAGATGGGTAGGGAATTCATCAGGTAATTCTGGGATTTACCATACAGATTTTGATGCAGGAGTGGGGATCTGGAAGTGCTTCTAAGTGGAACTAACTGTGAGAACGCTTTAAGTGGATCTCTCATATGCCAGGATATTATGCTACACGGGGCTTGTAATGGGTCTGTGGCGAACTTGTCCTGTCATTTGAGGGGTACCCCGGCAGCTGTGATTAATCCGGTATTCAGGCTTCTCTCGAATGGGAGTTACTTGATGCTAAATGATCAAGGTTCTTGTGGGATGCTTCCGGGCATTGCATATCTAGTCACTGTGAGCTCCAGGGTTACTTGCTGTATGCAAGTATTTATTTATTTATTTATTGAGAAGTTTTATATAGCGCTGGCCAGACCCGAGGGTATCGGAGCGCTTTACAATTTTTTTTTGCAGGGTAACACAATAGGTCATGGTATATAATATTGTTTCGGAGGTCCCAGCGTGCTGTGCAACATTGAGGTATAGAAGTCCTGAGAAACCTCGATGGGAACACAATAGGTCATGGTATATAATATTGTTTCGGAGGTCCCAGGGTGCTGTGCAACATTGAGGTATGGAAGTCCTAAGAAACCTCGATGGGTGCACGAAGTCTTGGGTTGAACCTCTTTCAGGGAGGAGGGAATGAGGAGGAGGGGAGAGGGGAAGAGGTAGGTTTGAGTATCACAGTGACAAGATGCTGCAGAGAGCAGGCTTGTGCGCTTCGGCGGCTGTTACCGGTTCGGGAAGGCACGATTGAGGAAGAGGTCTTTTAGGAGTTTCTTGAATTTGACAAAGGAAGAGGTAGTCCTGATGTCGATTGGGATGATGTACCAGATTTTGGGCGCGTTTCCAGCGAAGGACCGTGCAGCGGTTTTTTGTTTGCGTGTTTTCATGGGGATGAGTAGAAGGGTGTTAGAGCTCCTGAGGTTCCTTGTCTGACCGGCTCTCTTGAGTTTTGAGGCTAGGTAGTCGGGTTTCCCTGTGTGCAGGGCTTTGTGCATGAGGCAAGCAGTTCTGAAGCTGGCACGCAATTTGATGGGGAGCCAATTTAGTTCTCTGAGTGCGGGTGAGATGTGATCATATTTCTTGACTCAGGTGACCATTCTGGCTGCTGCGTTGAAGGTTGTTTTGAGGGGAGCTAGGTGAGATTTAGTTGTACCACTAAGGACTGCATTCCCGTAGTCGAGTCTGGATAGCACCAAGGATTGAGTGGCTAGTTTGAGGTCTTTGGGTGGGATGTGTGGTTTTATTTTGTTAAGTAGCTTCAGATTGAGGAAGGCACTCTTAGCGGAGTTCTTAATGTGTTTGGCCATGTCGAGTTTTGGGTCTAGGGTGATTCCTAATGATTTAACCGAGTTAGCCAGAGTGAGATTGCTATTGAGGGCGTCAATTGCTTTTAGCCATTCTGCGAATTGGGGGTTTTCTTCTTTGTTAGAGATAAGGAGGATTTCTGTTTTGTCTTGGTTGAGTTTTAGGTGATTTGTTGATAGCCAGTGTTGGACTTCTTTTAGCGTGTTGTTGAGTCTCTGAATGTCATCAATGGAGGAGGTTTCCAGGTAGATCTGGGTGTCATCTGCGTAAAGGTGGAAGGGGATGTTGGCTTTTTTGAGTAGGGTAGTGAGGGGTTCCATGTATATGTTGAATAGTTGAGGAGAGAGCACTGAGCCTTGGGGAACACCTCTGCTGACGGGGCGAAGGTCAGACGTAAAGGTTTTGATTTTTATACTTTGGGAGCGGTTGTGTAGGAAGGAGGAGAACCATTGTAGGACCACATCATCTGCACCTACCCTTTCTTGAAGAGCCTTAATGAGTAGGTTGTGGTCAACCGTGTCAAAGGCTGCTGAAAGGTCCAAGAGAATAAGTAGGCAGCATTTGTCAGTATCTTGCGATTTGTGGATATCGTCAATGACGTTAAGGATTGCAGTCTCTGTGCTACAGCCTTTTCTGAAGCCTGATTGGTGTGGGTCTAGAAAGTTGATGTTGTCCAGGAGTTGGGTCAGTTGTAGGAGAACGCATTTTTCGAGGGTTTTGGAAAGGAGAGGGAGATTGGAAACGGGTCTGAAGTTGTTCAGATCGTTGGTGTCGAGGCCTGGTTTTTTCAATAGTGGCGTGACTTTGCCGACTTTGAGGCAGTCTGGTATGACGCCGGTTCTCAAGGAGCTGTTTATGATCTTGCACCAAAATGGGGCTAGGGAGAGTCCCAGCTTTTTGGTCAATTGGGAGGGAATAGGATCTAGGACATGAGATGCCGGTTTGGAGGTGGAGATCAGTGTGAGAATCTCGGCTTCAGGGATATAATTGAAGGATTTCCAGGCTTTCGAGGGGAGCCTGCGTGTGCTGTCTCAGTCTCTGAGGTCGGGCTTTCGTGGGAGGTATTGAGGTTAATGTCTAGTGAAAGCTCAATTTTGGTGATTTTGCCGTTGAAGAAGTTGGCGGAGTTGTTGCACAGGTCTTTGGAGGCCTGAACTGGGGTAGCAGGGGGCTTGGAGGTTTGCTGTCTGATGATGTTGAAGAGTTCTTTGGGCCTGTTTTTTGCGTTGTCCAAGGCGGTGGAGAAAAAGTGGATTTTTTGTTGTTGATGTGCTTTTTGTATTTCCTTCGGGCTGCTTTGAGTTGCTCATGGAGGCTTATGGAGGGATTGCTCCTCCAAAGTCTTTCTGTGGCTCTTTCAGCGTTGATGTCAGTGTTGAACCAGGATCTGGATGGAATATTCCTGGTTTTTTTTAGTTTCAGGGGGGCTAACTGGTCTAGGATGGTCATCATAGTTGTGTTATAATGAGAGGTGAGTACCGTGGTGGAGAGATCGTCTGTGGAGATAGGAAGGAGCGAGTTTACCCTTTCCTCAAGGTCGGTCATGTTGATCTGTGTTAGATTTCTCGTCCATTTTGGGGGGTCTTGGGTGGGAGGTAGACACAAGATCGGTAGAGTGATGTGGAATAGGATTAAGTGGTGGTCGGACCAGTCAACGGGAAGGATGTGGTCGATCGTAACGGTGTCACCTTGGGCGATAATGGTATCTAGAGTTGCTCCTTTGTTATGGGTTTCATCTGCGCAGTGTTGGGTGAGGTTGTTGCTGTGTAGCAGCTCATTCACGTTTTGGATTAGAGAGTTGTTTTCTTTATTCCAGTGTAGGTTGAGGTCGCCCAGAATAAGGTTGTTGGCGTCACGGAGCGAACAGTGGGCAATCAAGTCGGATAGGTGCTCGGTGAATGCGGGGGTGTTGCCTGGGGGGTGATATAGGAGATGGCAGTGTAGTGTTTTGTTGTTGCTGGTGTTAATGTTAGCGGTTAAGCATTCAAGGGTGTTATAGTTAAAGGTGTTGATTTCCTTCACGGAAATGTTGTTGTTGTGAATGATTGCTATACCCCCGCCTCTTTGGTCTTTTCGATCTTTTGGATAATTGCAAAGCCTGGGGGCACGAGGGTATCTAGGATTGGTGATGAGCAGTCATTTAGCCAGGTCTCTGTGATAAAGGCTATGTCTATGTCATGGGTGAGGATGGACTCCGCTAGCTCAGTGGCATGTTTGGTGGCTGATCTGCAGTTTATGAGCATGCAGTTGGTGGAGACTGCCTCTTTTTTGGGTTTCTTCCTTAGGGGGGCCATGGGGGTCTTGGAGATTTCGGAGGGGAGTGGTCTCTTCTGAATCCAGTGATCACCTGAATTTTGGATTGGGGGTGTCGGTAGGTAGGGTGTCGTACGAGGAGGCGAGTTCAGCTGCTTCACTTGAGGACATAGCGTCTCTTGTTCTTTTAGGTCTCAGAATCTGATTCGAGGGGGGTAGAGATCCAATTGGGGTGGAGAGCCTTGGGAGGTCTTTGGTGTGTGGGGTTGGAGAGGGAGGGAGAACAGTGGGGATTTTGGTCATGATTACGGAGCGTGGCGAGGTTGGATAGGATTTCGGTCAAGCCCTGGATAATAGTTGCTAGCTGGCTTTCCAGCAGGGTTAGACGCTGGCCTGTCTCTTCAGGGGTGGGGTTGGGGGTGTTCAGGGCGGGGTCATCACAAGAGGGGGGGTCTGACGTAGCTATAATGACTTCTTTTTATAGTGTTGTCCATGTAGGCTCTGAGCTGAGTCGAGGGCGCGGGGGCGGGTCGAGAGGTGGCTTCAGCGTTCTTTTGCGTGTGGGAATGGAGAGGCGGTTCTGAGTCTTAGACTGTGTGTTGAGGACGTTCGCTGGTCGTTGGTGGGGGTAGTGGCCGAGGGGGGGAAGAGGTGACGGTCGGAGGGGGGAGGGGGAGCCTTGTTCTTTGTGACATAGGAGAGGGAGGGGTCATGAGGAGGAAAGCTGTTGTTGATAGTGGGCGTAGGAAGGGGAGGTGGGCTTTGCTGGAGGGTCCAGCTGTCTGGGGAGAAAGGTTGGGTTGGGAGGGGGAGATGAGCGTGAGAGGGGGCTGTCCGAAGAGAGGGGAAGAGGGAGTCAAATGCCTCTAGGTTGTCGTTGTTGGCTTGGATCAGGACAGTGCCGTTGGAGTAGATGGTCACAGAGGTGTTCCCACTCCGCTGCGTGCGGTTAGGCATTGAGATTGTCAGTTTGCAGCTATGGGGAGTGTTAGTGGTTTTGTCAATGTGGAGCTGAGAGCAGAGGATGGAGTTCCACTTATCGGGTCTTTTCGTGTGGAAAATGAGATCCATTTTTATCTGTCCTTTGGAGGAGCAGTGATAGATGTCCACGAAAAGTGATTCCGGGTGTTGTCTAATCAATTTGTGTTTGAAGTTTTTTTTCGCTTTAGGTGAGAGGTTAGGGGGGTAACTGATTGAGAAGGAGTTCGGGCCGTGCGGTTTTAAGTAGTTAGGAGTAGGGGGGTTGGGGTTGGTGTAGGTAGGTGAGATGGGAGGCATTCTGTCAGGGTTTGAAGGGGGGCAGGATCCCGATGGGATGGGTGTGACAAAGTAGCGGAAGTCAGGCCACTTCTATAGGGGTTGGAAGGAGGCTCACCGGGACGCTAAAGCGGGAGCTTACCTGAGCCGAATACCGGGAGATAATCCTGGGTGGCCATCAAGGGGTCAGTCACTGAGGCAGGGAGGGTGTCCAGTACGGGGGGTGTGCTGGGGGCAAGACTTCCTGCCTCAACATAAATAATAGGAATGCCCATTATTACGGGGGCCCTTCTGTTCTAGGGGACTTTCGTAGTTAAGGTTTCTACTGCTACGGATAGCAAATCGGAGTTTGGCAATGTCCCGGGTTAAGTACTCTAGCAGTCACAGAACTAGAAGTCTTCTCAGGTGCTAGCAGGGATCTAGGAGTTCCAGTGTTCTGGTCCCTATGCTAGGGTGGGCTGAGGGTGAAATCGGTCACCTCCCAAGCAGACACGGATTTCTGATGTATGGCAGACTATGTGACCGGCGGGTCCGGGTAGGGTTGCGGTGTTCAGGCCACTACTTATTGGGATTAGTAGATGGCGGCCATCATGGGGTCAGGCACTGAGGGC
Source organism: Calotriton arnoldi (assembly GCA_963921515.1). NCBI lineage: Eukaryota > Metazoa > Chordata > Amphibia > Caudata > Salamandridae > Calotriton > Calotriton arnoldi. The sequence continues at coordinate 33,724 of CAWUFW010008902.1, read as the reverse complement.
GGAAGGGGTGTAGAGACGGTAGACACGTAGATGTAGGGCCTGCGTCGCTAAGTTTCTGCTACCAGTGGGTCGGGGCGCGTTGTTGCGCTTTTCATGCCGCTTAGTTTAGTATAGTATAGTAACTCACCAGAGCAGAGTTCGGGGATTTACTTATTGTTTCCACCAACATGTACAGTCAGGGAGGCGCCGTTATGGCCTTCGCTAAATGTTTCCTTTATACGGTTTGATACTCTGAGCAGAATGAAAGCCATGCTTTTACAACGACCCGTGCCCTTAACCTCCGCCCGGGAGACTTTTGATCTCCAGATCGCAAGGTCCTCAGCTGAGAAACAGGCACTTATACGTACAAACTGCCCCTTCCATTTCACAGAAATGGTAAGTCGTATCTTTAACATGTCTGATACGACGGGTGTTGTACACCTATTTAAGACCAAAGGTTCCGTACTGTTAAGCACCTTTCAGACGTTCCTCGGAGTTATACCGAACTTTATACACTCCGTCTTTGGAAGCATTTTTGGAAGGCTTCCGCTGATCCTGTTTATAATAGCAGGAATCCTGATTGTTACCTTTCTGCTACGCAATGGACATCCCAGCCACCAAGGAGATAGCAACAGCTCTCCTGGAACACAAATACCGTGATCGCATGGTACAACATTAACCCTGGGCGTAGTACTATGTTACGCTCATGGAGCATGCGTAGTTTGTGCTACTACGCACATTGCACGTAGCACGGTGCAAAAACTGTGCTAAAACATGTAGCGTAGCAGCAACATCATCAACATCTACAAATGCTTTGATAAAGCAATTTTACATGCTAAAAAGCATATAACCAATTCACAAAAATGAACTTTGTCAATGAAAATGTTAGGCAATGAGAGAGGTGATGATTTTGGGGTCCCCCCTAACCTAGGGGGAGGACCAAGCAGATGCCTTGAACACAAAGAGCATATCATGCTGAACGATTCAGTGGTGGTCCCTTCCTCCTAGGACCACCCCAAGCACAGTTATGGGCAAAAATACAATCCCAACCAAAGGCCCTGCAAAGCATTATGGGACAAGATTAGCAGTGGGCAGTGAATATTATAGTGTCCAACATCAAAATATTTCTACAAAGAGCTGCAGTTCAACTAGTCGTTACTAGATGTCCCTCACGAGTCAAATGCAAAAGCATTGAAATTATTATTACATCAAGCTGCAGTTCCACTAGTCGTTACTAGATGTCCCTCACGAGTCAAATGCAAAAGCATTGAAACCCTTTCATGAAGCTTTTGCATTTGACTCGTGAGGGACCATGGGGCCATGGCCACCTTGCTAATAGGCGATAGGCCTGTTAGCGGGTGTTTCCCAGGTTTGTTCGTCGTGAACGCCCACTTTGCATGTCATTAGCGATAAATATCACTGACATGCAAAGCGGTAAAAAAACGGGCGCTAATGCCCGCAAACTGTCGCTAACTGCTGTTAGAGACAGTTTGCTGATAGGGCGATGTGAATATCGCCGCTTTAGCGGCAAAAAGTGCCGCTAAAGCGGCGATAGTGCCCTTGCTAATATGCCCCTTGGTTTTTTAACTTTTTTTCTAAATTCCAAATCGAAACCTTTTGACCTGCATGGCTTTCAAATGCTTGTAGTTGTTCGGACTATATAAACGGACACTTTAGAGCCACTACTTGAATGATTTTTTTTTGTAGAACACTTTTAAAGGGTTTTTTAACGCTTTTTAACTTCTCTTAAAAATGTTTTTAATATTTGTTGCGTACAAACCTCTAGACGCCTTGGTAGTACGCTAGATTTTAGTAATGTCGTCCAGTCGGATGAGGAGTTGGTGTTATATTTCATATAGGTACCCCGATATAGGTCTAGGTAACATCATAACCCTTCACCTACATTCTCGCCTATACTACATATATAACGGATTTGAAGGACTGACCTTTTACCCAGTTACAATACTACACACAAATACGTAGGGTTTTTCCCTGGACACTGGCCTCATAAATTATGCATGAGGATTCTTAGTTTCTTGGAATCACAGCAGGACCATCATCTCCTGCATAATAACTGTGTATAAAGTTCATTCCCGACGTCATCCTAAGTCTGACACTGGCACAGCAAGGTAGAACCCCTGGGGATACCTTAGGGTATATAAACACCGCAACTTGCTGAGATAGTCAGAGATCAGGACTTCCCGGCCGACACACTGACGCAAGACGCTGAGGTTCCTGCATGCAGATACTCCAGCTCGCAGTGGTCTGACATCCCTTGCGGGGTGTCTAGCTCGAGACCAGAACGGGGTCCCGTAGTCTCACATCAGGTAATGGGGTTGAATTTATCCTAAAGGGATTCTTAGCTTTACACCTACTCACATGCTAGGTACATTTAGGTACATCTAGTTAGGGTGCATCGTAGGAGTACACATTTTATTGCCATGTATTTTATATACTTGCCTGTAGTTATGATTTTAGCAAAATGGTAGAAACCTACCATCTGTTTACTTTCTTAGTGCTGCTACTCATTTATATATGCTACTGTCCACTGGTGATTTCAGTGCACTTATTTTACGCTAGAATAACAACTGTTCAATAAATAATTATTGAAAACGTCCCAACCGTTTTTTCTGTGTATCTCTCTGAGAACAAGTGAGCACGAGTGACTGAGCGAAACTGTTTCCACTGTCCTGAGGGATCAGGGTTGTCATGTTCGATAGTTGCCAAGAACTATTCTCTCCTTGGTAAGGGGAAGTTAGCTTACTGAGCTAGCTGGTACACAGGCCAACATACCCGGTGGGGGTGTCTGGAATCAGTCTGGACACCAGTCCCACAGTGTATGTTGTCTAAACGCGTAGATCTTATATAGGTCTTATAGGAACTACACGACATGGCGCCGCCAACGTTGGTATTGGCACTTATTTAACAGTCAAATCTGAGTAGTTCAGTCGTGCTATTTTTCAGAGACCCCTACTCACTTTTCCCCAGAGACGTCTGGAGTGGGAGGGAACAAAATCCGCCGCAGCTGAGTAGGAAAATTCCTATGTATTGGCTGTTGGTTTAATCAAGCTTGAAGGATAGATTGTTCCTAATTGTGCATAAACACCTTAGTGGACTTAAAAAGTACAAAAAACACCATATCCAAAAGACCAACATGCGATCAAAAAGAGCGGACCAAGCCTTATAAGAATGAAAGCACTCTGGTTGACTCTCCCTTGAAGGATAGAAAAGGACTGCGGCAAGAAGAAGGTGTCGCCCCTGGGGCGGAACAACAAGAGGAGGCGGGGAAACGAGGCAATTCTGGGGCGGAACATCAATAGGAGGCTGGGGAACGAGGCAACTCCAAGGGGAGACAATGTGTGGATTCTGACCCCATAGGGCTCCCAGACGATTTTCAACAACAAGCAGCAGAACAGCATCCCGGCAGCCTCCACAACCAGACCAGCCAACCAGAAGAAGGAGATATAGCGACCAATAAATTACAACCGACAAAACAACGCCGGAAACAGAGGAGAAAAGGGAGAAACAAAAACTCTTCCATAATGTCTTTCCTTTGAGCAGCACCTAAACCCCTAACAGGTGATCAAACAGGCGAGAGAGCAAGTGGTGATCTATCAATTTTTCAGGTCAAGCAGATTACCATTAGCACACCTTGTCCAAGGGGATCAGAACAAGTAGGAAAGACAAAACAGAGTCCAAGGGGATCAGAACAAGTAGGAAAGACAAAACAGAGTAAATGTAAGACCTGAGAGACCATTAAACCAATAGAACAGGCGGAAAATAAAGTGGAAATAGCAAGAGCAACAGGAGCTGAACTTCGGTTAGTCGAAGCGACAAAAGGAGCAGTTACTGCGCCCACAAAACCAACGAAAGAGGAAATATTAAACAAAGTGGGAACCAAACCACTGCCACCCCTAAATTTGTGGCGGAAGGAAATAGAGCCAAGTATAGAACCACAGCCACCTCTATATTGGAGGAGGAAGGAAACAGAGCCAAGTTTAGAAACACCCCAAAACAGTTTTCGACGGGCGGATTCCAAGACAATCCTATTAATTTCAGAATATAAATCGAAAGGCCGGGGTGACATCCTAAACAGTTAAATATTCTTCGATTACTAACCTCTATTAGCAACCTGCCCGGGACAGGATCACATGATCTGGAATCCGTAGAATTCGAAGTTCTTAAACACCTGTCGGAGCAAGAGGTAACTAAAACAACTTGGGCCACACAGGAAATAGTGGAGAAAATCCTCAAGGAGGAACAACAATTAGAAGCCTGGGGGATCCGTCTAAAGCTCTATCATAAAGTTGGTTACCCAGAGCCACTGCTTAGACATCAACAAGAGCACAATGACAACAGGCCCAGAAATATAAGGACTACTGGTCCTATCAAATCTGTGCTCAAAGGGGCCCGTAGTACCTCGGCAGAAGGCAGGGAGAGCAATATCCCGAGCCTACTAGACACAGGCGACAAGGATACAACAAAAGACTGGACCTGGATAGCAAGAACCAAAAATACCAGATCCGTGACCCCATGACAGACCACGGAACACCTAAAAACATGAACCACAGTTAAAAATCTGTTCTTGGAATATAAATGGGCTGGGAGCTAAAATCATGAACAAAGATCTATTGATGTACTTTCAACAGTTTGATCTAATTTTACTTCAAGAAACTTGGTTGGAAGAACCAGTCCACTTACAAGGCTACAAAGCATATCATCTACCGGCAAGTAGAAGTTCTAAGTTTGGCCATTTAAAAGGAGGTCTTACGACGTACGCCTCGATAAAAACCACAAATACAGTCAAGGAATTGACAATTAAAAATACACCACCTAATGGTATAAAAATAATACAGATGGACACAGTAGGCCCCAAAAATAAACAACAGCTTATACTTGCGAATATTTATTTACACCCACGCAAGAAAAAAATGGCGCAAAACTTCTGGCGGCCGAGTTGAAGAGGCTAATCATGGAAGAGGCAACCCCGAACTACATTGTCTCAGGAGATTTCAATATGGTCCTCTCAGGTCGCGTAGATAAGGACCACCTGGTAGAAGACCAGCTGGCTGTATGGGGGGTTCCGCCCCAGGACGACTGCAAGTGGGGCAAACAAACGAGGGTATCCAAAGATCTGTTAAAGGTCCTAGAAAGTTTGTACCTGGTAGCATTAAATGGTCGTATTGGGGGCGATCGGCCGCAAGCAGCAACTTTTCATAATGCTTCGGCAAACACTGCAATAGACTATACCTTCTTATCATTACCACTTTTCAAATTGATTAAAGATTTCAGAATTGGAATGTCAGATCACAGCGACCATCTACCACAAGAACTTACACTTGCTGTACATGGATCGGCACTTTCCCACCCAAATAAGGACCCAAGTACAATGGTAATATCGCATTATAAGAGAATGCAATGCAAAAACGAGCGACCCCGAAAAGCTTTTGGTAGAGGCAAAAATTTGGTGGGAAGAAAAAAAGCTGCTGAACGAAAATATCTTGAATAACTGGGAAAAGTTTACTAAAAGTCTTGGCTCAGTTAAAATGAAAACAACAAGAACATGTGTGGAGCCAATGGTCCAACAGGAAACGTTCATTAGCAAGCAAAATATTTATCTTTCTACAATTCAAACCACCGAATTAAGGAAAATAAAGATCGACATAAACAGGGTAACTCAAAGTCTCCGCCAAAAGGGTCCTACTGACAACATCTGACGGAATTAAGGAGGCTAAAGTCCAGTAAGAAAAAGCTCATCTGGCAAGCAAAACAGGACAATGCAGACAAGTTATGGGCTAAACTATTATATGATGCCAAAACTAATAACAGCGCTAGGTTTTGGCATACAGTGAATACCATAGAGAACCCGAGGGCTCCTGGAATCAGTTCCCATGTGACTGAAGAAGAATGGGCAAAGTACCTATGGCACCACTTCAATAACGAAGTAGATGAAAGCAATCAAGATGCCGTAGTGTGTCGAAGTGACCAGCAGACAACAATAAGGCAAGCTTTTGAGACTCAATACGCCTTTACAATTAAACAGATTGAGAATAGAATTGCGAAAGGCAGAAGAGAGGGTGTGCCTGGTCCCAACGGCGTCCCTCCAATCTTATATAGGCAGGACTCAAACTACTGGGCCAAAGCATTATTACCCCTCTTTAACCACATCATGGTAGTCGAAAGAATTCCAGATTCCTGGAAGGCATCAATTATTTCACCGATCCATAAGAAAGGTAGCAAGAACAAAGCAAAGAACTATAGGCTCATTGCATTAATCGATATTGATGCCAAATATTATGCGGGCCTCCTATTGGAAGAACTTATTGAGTGGGCAAAGGAAAAAGCCTTAATCCCCATCAACCAAACTGGATTTCAAAAATGTATGGGGACAACAACAAATATTCTTGCTCTTTCACTCCTAATAGATGCTACTAAAAACATCAGTAAACCATTATTTGTCTGCTTTATTGATTATACAGCTGCCTACGACAGCATTGACAGGGAGAAACTTTGGGCAAAACTGTCTGGCTGGGAAATAGCCCCAAAACTCTTGAATCAATTAATTTTACTCCATTCAAAAACATGGGTCCAAATAAAGCTGGGGGTAGGCGATTGCCTATTGAGGAGAATACCGACCACTAAGGGGCTGAAACAGGGTTGTGTCTTGGCCCGACCCTGTTTAATCTCTTTATGTCTGACCTTACAACAGAGCTAGACAAATGTAACCATCATGCCCCAATCTGGGGGGTCTTACTCTTTCGAATTACTGTATGCCGACGATTTAATACTAATCAGTCGAACTCCAATCGGCTTGCAGCATCTCATAAATACCACAAGTAATTTCTCAGATAAGAACGGGATTTGTATAAATCTAGAAAAATCTAAAGTGTTGGTACTAAATCAGAAGAGTAATAAACATCAACATCGATGGTTGCTGGGGGGCCGTCGGCTAGAAACCGTTGGAGAATTCAAGTACCTTGGCATAATTTTTGACAGGAAGGGCACGTTCCTCCAACAAATAGCGGATATTAGAGGCAGAGGGACTGCATTGGCTGTTGCACTAAAAAACATCAAGTATAAAATAACGGGCCCCAACCTCACCCCTCTATTAGAGGTTCTCTGAGCAAGGCTTCTACCAACTATTACATACGGTAGTGAATGTATGAGAGGGAGAGTTGAGAGCACCTTGGATAAAGTGGTGACCAAGGCCATGAGAATAATTTTTAACTTCCCACAGTATACATCGCCGGCACAAATAAGGCTAGAGTTTGGCCTCCAAAAACAGCAAATAGCACGTAAAGGTGCCTACATTAAATGCTGGCACAAAATAAAGGCAGCTGAGTCTGGAACACTGAACTCATGTTTATGGAAGGAGCTGAAACAGAAAAAAGATAGCCCAGCCATGGCTTACCTCCAAGCAGCATTAAATATTCTGTGCCTACAGGACCTCTGGGAAACCATTGGGTCCCATAATAGTTTCAAGGGACTAGTAAACAAATCTGTAAAGATATTATCCCTCGAAGAAGATAAGGCCGCACTAAGTGGGAGGACCCATGGATGGCTCGTCATCCAGACCTATTCGAGGAGCCTGCCACAGGCATATCTGGGAACAGGCTTTACGAGAACAATGAAGGAAAGCTTCCTCCGTTTGAGACTGGGAATCTTACCGGCAATGAGGCACCTTCCACCATGGAAACGAAATGAAATAACAACACAGTGCAGACTATGTGGCGCAGCCAAAGAGGACGTTTTACATCTACTGTGTATCTGTAAGGGTTTAGACAAGGAACGAAGATTACTATTAAAACCGCTCCTGAAGGAAAAACAGATTCGAACATGCAGACAAGCAGTGAAAGTTTGTTTTGAAGGCGGGGACATTCAACTAGCCTGCAGCCTGGTCGGTTTCATGAGTGCAGCAAAAACAAAGCTAAATCCAGCAGTAAACTGACAAAGTGGCTATAAGTCTGTGACTACTACCAATTTTAGATCTAGCCGCATAACCTTTTATCTGGTAAAAGTCTAATTGACTTCGAAATCTTTGGTTGAAAGCGTCTCCCCGAACAGAGAAAATTGTTCAAATACTACTATATTTTTTGGGTACATTAACAAGGTTTAAAACAACTGCATAATTGAGCTTATCGATATGGTTTTTTATTTAATCTGGGGACAGAAATTGCGGCTCAAGTTATTAGGGTATTTTAGATCTATTAACATGATTTTATGAAAAAGTGGATTCTCTCTTTTAGTGTGGTCATAATTTTTTAATGGCTCTAAGGAACTGGAAACAAATTAATGCGGTCATTGTCGTGGCCGGTAGTCGAAACCTGCAAAGGGGTGGCAAATAGGTAAGAGTAAGACTACTGCCTAGTGTTTATGCTGCTATAGTAATTTATTGAAACAAAATATTGATGCCCTGTTATAGCTTTGCTTGCACAACAGAAGACGCCAATTTAGTCTGACTGCACAAAGAAAATACTGTTACGTTTACCGCAAACTTGCACTTTAAATTTGGTCTAGGCCTCAATGAACTACAAAGTTGACTTGCAAAACGATCTGTAAGGTCAATCAGACTTCAATGTATGATTACGAATGTAATTTTAAAATGCTAAGGACATCTTGGTGAAACTGTGAAAAGAAACGTATAAAAAGTCCACAGTATGGCTTGTAACTTCAGACTCTTTTTATATATAGGAGATTATTAATTATATGAATATGACAATGTTTTATATATTGTATCGTTTTTTTAAAGATGTTTTATTTGCAATGATTTTTATTAATCAAGCAATAAAGAATTACTTATTTAAAAAAAAAAAAAAAGTGAGCACAAGTGACTGAGCGAAAAGTAAGTTACTGTTTCCACGGTCCTGAGGGATCAGGGTTGCCATGTTCGATAGTTGCCAAGAACGTTTCTCTCCTTGGTAAGGGAAAGTGATAGTGGCATCGCGAGCTAGCTGGTACACAGGCCAACATACCCGGTGGGGGTGTCTGGAATCAGTCTGGACACCAGTCCCGCAGTGTATGTTGTCTAAACGTGCAGATCCTATATAGGTCTTATAGGAACTACACGACAATGCAAACATTGCGGGATCAGCTGACAGGCGAAGTATTGACCCAGACCTAGACAGAAGCATGGTTGCATACCAGGGCACTGGGGATATATCTACCCAACTTAAGCAGGACGTCACGGAACTGGAGCTAGTACACGCTTGGCGTTATAAACATCCAGATGTACATGATTGCTCATTTATTCCCATGTTCATGCATCATACTCACACATTGATATTTTCCTAAGTCACTTCCTCATTAGTGACCTCGACACAATGGATATCTCTATTTCTGATCACTCCCACATAGAACTGATATGGTGCAGCAATATTCCCTCTCATGGGGGCCACTGCAATTATGATTACCTTCAAGCTCCTTCGAGACCCGATGGATGTGACTGAGATCCGCAAGGGCATCTTTGGGTACTTTTAGCTGAACACCAATCTAGGCACCTTGCTGCATACACTCTGGGACAGATTCAAAGCCACCATTAGGGGGGTGATTTCCACCATAGCTATAGCCAGGGGAAGAGAGGCCAGTCTGATGGAATCAAATCTGGCAACTGAGATTAAAGAGTTGGAAAAGCCGGACCAGGTAACCTCCACTAAACACAACAAATGGCGACTAGCTATCCTGTGTGGGCAAATGAGAGCACCTAGAACTAGTAGAGCTGAATGCTCCCTCATAACGCTAAAGAAGAAATACTAGAAATGGGGGGAACAAGGTGGGCTCTTTGCTAGCTTGCAGACTCTGCCAAGTCCAGGCCATGGAGCACATTGCTAAACTGCACATCAGGGACAGGCAACTTCTTAGTGGGACAAGCAGTGAATGTTCCATGATTAATATCGAACTCTTTACACGTGAGATGATGTCCCCCCAACATTGATAGATGAGAACATGTGTGCATGTGGCTGGGACCCCATCCATCCCCAACACGTGAAGCTCCTTGACACTCCAATCACCCTTGAGCAGTTCAGGCTCTCCCACTAAGTAAAACTTTGAGTCCTGATGGGATCCCTATCATTTTCTACAGAATGTTTCTACTTAATACGCAGGAGCACCAGCTAAAGCTGTTCAATACCTTCACACGGGACACAGGCCTATGCCCTTCATGGTGACAGAAATATCCTTATACCCAAGCCAGGGAAAGACCCATCCCTCTGCTCTTTCTACCACCCAATAACTCTTCTCAACACAGATGTAAAAATATGTACAAAAGTTTATGAAGATATTAACCACTTGGCTAGAGCTCTACCTCCCAGGGTTTATCAACCCTGATCAAGTCGGGATCATACACAACAGGGAGAGGGGGATAACGTGTGCCGGGTAGCACACTTAGTGGAAAAGTCTCACCGCCACAACATCCCGGTGTGACTTCTCTCACTCGAAGCGGAGAGGGCTTTTGACAGGGTGTATTGGACCTTCCTCCGAGCAGTTTTGGGCAAGGTTGGTCTGGGGTCAGACATGATAGCTAGGATTGTGGGCATGCATGTCACCTCAACAGCTACTATCTGTGTGAATGGGCAACACACGGCTCCCATTAGCATCCTCAGGGGTACCCACCAGGCGTGTCCATTATCACACCTTCTCTTCATCCTAGCAGTTGGGCCATTGGCCATCTCCATCCACCGCAATGCTGCCATTGTAGGCATCCCCTTTGATGGCTGAGATCATAAGATTAGCTTGTTCACAGAAGATCTTTTGCTTACTATCTCTCGACCTGCTATCTCCCTACTGGCTATTTTTGACAGCCTTGCCATGTTCAATGCTGTATTTGGCTTCACAATCAATATGACTAAATCTTGTGCGCTCCAGCTAACTATACCCAAGCAGGACCTCCCTGCTCTGCAAGCCCTAGCACCGTTCCAATGGGCCCCCAACACAATTAGATATTTGGGTCTTAAACTAACTCTCACGCTGTCATCTTGGACACAGGCCAATTGGCTGCAACTGCGGAGGTCCATCCTAATAGATTTCCGATGCTGGAAGCCCCTCCATATCTCTTGGCTGGGTCGCATGAATGTCATAAAAATAAATGACCTCCCATGGGCCTTGTACCTTTTCCAGTCTCTGTCTATTCCGATCTCCCAAGATGATATCACTCACTTACAGTGGGACATTCACTCCTTTATCTGGAATGGGAAGCAGGCAAGCATCTCTTACTCTTTACTGAAGTGACCTAGAGAAAGGCGTGGACTGGCCTGCCCTAATCTCCTCGAGTACTATTGGGCCACCCACTTACGATACATCTCTGAGTGGGTGGTCCACACGAGAGAGAAACACTGGTTTCACATGGATCGGGCATTGACCTGCTGGCGCCTCTGGGATCTAGCCTGGTTACCCAAGCAGGCCCAGTCGCTCAGCGCCTATATGGCTACCCCCATTATGATGGTATACAAAAGGTGGGATAGGCTGGCACTCAGGAGAGGGATTACTGCCTTCCCCACCCCTCACACCCATTGCACGCAACTCTGATTTCACTCCCTCCCTAACGCCCCAATCATTTCCTAGCTGGGGGGCCAGGGATTGTAGGACATTAAGGGACCTCTTTGTGGGAGCCTCCATAAAATCCTCTGAACAGTTTAAAGCTGATTACCATCTCCCTGAAACAACGAGTCTGCAGTGCTGGCAGCTGCATCATTGGGCGTAAGGGGCTAATCTCCAATGCATACCAGACACATCAACATTTCACGCCACCCTCGAACCCACACATATAAAACTTGCTGGCAAACTACCACTACAGAGGGAATTTCATCTAAGCAATGGGAAACCCTCTGGTAAGACATACCTAAAACTTACTGTGCTTTTCCCACAGGGAAATGGCTTATAAGATCATGTTTTAATGGTATTATAGAGCAGATCACCTATCCATCATATACTCCCCCACGTCTTCCCTCTGCTGGAGGTGCAAACTAGTAGTGGGGGATTTTTGCCACATCTTGGAAAGAGATCTTGGTACACATTAATGCCACTGTAGGGTATCCACTCCCTGCCTCTTACCTCACAGTTATACTTGGTGTTCAACCCATTGCCTTGGAAGTGATGACCCACGCTGATTGGAAGCTCATTAGCCACATACTGAATGCCGCACGGCAGCTTGAAGCATTGCTGTTGAAAAAGACAACTAACCCCCTCCACTGCTCAATGGTTCACTCGCCTGTGGCACGTGATGGCTATGGAACATCTTTCCAACAACTTAGCTCAGAAATAGGCTAAATTTAAATTTGTTTGGTGCCCTCTAATCCACTATTTGACCCGCTTGGAGTTCACCTGCTTCATCCCACCAAAGCTCAGGGCATTGTGGCTTTTTGAATTACTTTTCTTCTGCACTTAGCTTCAATAGCAAGCCTTTTTCCTGCACCTGCCAAAGGCGACACCTATACATATACTATCGCACAACAATGCTCATACTGTGGAATTCTATGTTGACAACATTGACCTGAAGTTGTTGTACTCCGATGTTCCTATGTTTCTCTTTCCTTGGTTTACGACATGCTGTAGGAGATGCTTTTGCCTGTATCTCTAATGCTTGTTTTGCCTATTTCTGCAAATCATTAGTGACTCCATGCTATGTATTTCTAATCTGCCATGGCTTGTCTCCTGTGAATCACAGACAAAATATCGAAGGTCAGAATATCGACCTACAGAAATATCGACGCAAGAATATCGAAGTCAAGAATATCGACATCCTATCTACATTATGGTAAGTACAAAAATATCGGAAAAAAAATATCGATGTCAAAAATATCGTTGTTAAAAATATCGTTTTTTATTTAAGTTAAAACAATAATGTAAAATAAAGTAAATAATACATATAATTAAAATAAACATAGTTAAAAATATTTTAAAATGTTTAAAAATTATAAGTAATATATATGTAATGTAAAAATAAATTAAACATATACATATAATATGTAATATATATACTTAATAATAATTTTTAATAATTATTTTAATAACTTATAATTTAAAAAAAAATATCATATAAATTATAAATACATCTATACACATAAAACAATAATATAAATAAAAATTAAATAAATATATATAACAAATTAAAAATTTAAATTATTTTTAATCTTTTAAAAATTAATTATATACTACATTAACTAAAATAATACAAAAAATATTAGATAGCGGAGGTAATAAAATTACTATTCCAACTCCAAACAGTGCAACAGTAGGGAAAATGTTGGGTAGCGTAGGGGTAAAAATTACTATTCCCAGCCCAGTGAGTGCAACAGTAGGGAAAGTGTTTGATAGCGTAGGGGTAAAAATTACTATTCCCACTCCAGTGAGTGCAACAGTAGGGAAAGTGTTGGATAGCGTAGGGGTTAAAATTACTATTCCCACTCCAAGGAGTGCAACAGTAGGGAAAGTGTTGGATAGCGTAGGGGTAAAAATTACTTTTCCCACTCCAGTGAGTGCAACAGTAGGGAAAGTGTTGGATAGCGTAGGGGTTAAAATTACTATTCCCACTCCAGTGAGTGCAACAGTAGGGAAAGTGTTGGATAGCGTAGGGGTAAAATTACTATTCCCACTCCAGTGAGTGCAACAGTAGGGAAAGTGTTGGATAGCGTAGGGGTAAAAATTACTATTCCTACTCCAGGGAGTGCAACAGTAGGGAAAGTGTTGGATAGCGTAGGGGTTAAAATTACTATTCCCACTCTGGCAGTGCAACAGTAGGGAAAGTGTTGGATAGCGTAGGGGTAAAAATTACTATTCCCACTCCAGTGAGTGCAACAGTAGGGAAAGTGTTGGATAGCGTAGGGGTTAAAATTACTATTCCCACTCCAGTGAGTGCAACAGTAGGGAAAGTGTTGGATAGCGTAGGGGTAAAAATTACTATTCCCACTCCAGTGAGTGCAACAGTAGGGAAAGTGTTGGATAGCGTAGGGGTAAAAATTACTATTCCTACTCCAGGGAGTGCAACAGTAGGGAAAGTGTTGGATAGCGTAGGGGTTAAAATTACTATTCCCACTCTGGCAGTGCAACAGTAGGGAAAGTGTTGGATAGCGTAGGGGTAAAAATTACTATTCCCACTCCAGTGAGTGCAACAGTAGGGAAAGTGTTGGATAGCGTAGGGGTTAAAATTACTATTCCCACTCCAGCGAGTGCAACAGTAGGGAAAGTGTTGGATAGTGTAGGGGTAAAAATTACTATTCCCACTCCAGTGAGTGCAACAGTAGGGAAAGTGTTGGATAGCGTAGGGGTAAAAATTACTATTCCCACTCCAGTGAGTGCAACAGTAGGGAAAGTGTTGGATAGCGTAGGGGTAAAAATTACTATTCCTACTCCAGGGAGTGCAACAGTAGGGAAAGTGTTGGATAGCGTAGGGGTTAAAATTACTATTCCCACTCTAGGCAGTGCAACAGTATGGAAAGTGTTGGATAGTGTAGGGGTTAAAATTACTATTCCCACTCTAGGCAGTGCAACAGTAGGGAAAGTGTTGGATAGCGTATGGGGTAAAAATTACTATTCCCACTCCAGTGAGTGCAACAGCAGGGAAAGTGTTAGATAGCGTAGGGGTTAAAGTTACTATTCCCACTCCAGTGAGTGCAACAGTAGGGAAAGTGTTGGATAGCGTAGGCGTAAAAATTACTATTTCCACTCCAGTGAGTGCAACAGTAGGGAAAGTGTTGGATAGCGTAGGGGTTAAAATTACTATTCCCACTCCAGGGAGTGCAACAGTAGGGAAAGTGTTGGATAGCGTAGAGGTAAAAATTTCTATTCCCACTCCAGTGAGTGCAACAGTAGGGAAGGTGTTGGATAGCGTAGGGGTAAAAATTACTATTCCCACTTCAGGGACTGCAACAGTAGGGAAAGTGTTGGATAGCGTAGGGGTAAAAATTACTATTCTCACTCCAGTGAGTGCAACAGTAGGGAAAGTGTTGGATAGCGTAGGGGTTAAAATTACTATTCCCACTCCAGTGAGTGCAACAGTAGGGAAAGTGTTGGATAGCGTACGGGTAAAAATTACTATTCCCACTCCAGTGAGTGCAACAGTAGGGAAAGTGTTGGATAGCGTAGGGGTTAAAATTACTATTCCCACTCCAGTGAGTGCAACAGCAGGGAAAGTGTTAGATAGCGTAGGGGTTAAAGTTACTATTCCCACTCCAGTGAGTGCAACAGTAGGGAAAGTGTTGGATAGCGTAGGCGTAAAATTACTATTTCCACTCCAGTGAGTGCAACAGTAGGGAAAGTGTTGGATAGCGTAGGGGTTAAAATTACTATTCCCACTCCAGGGAGTGCAACAGTAGGGAAAGTATTGGATAGCGTAGAGGTAAAAATTTCTATTCCCACTCCAGTGAGTGCAACAGTAGGGAAGGTGTTGGATAGCGTAGGGGTAAAAATTACTATTCCCACTTCAGGGAGTGCAACAGTAGGGAAAGTGTTGGATAGCGTAGGGGTAAAAATTACTATTCTCACTCCAGTGAGTGCAACAGTAGGGAAAGTGTTGGATAGCGTAGGGGTTAAAATTACTATTCCCACTCCAGTGAGTGCAACAGTAGGGAAAGTGTTGGATAGCGTACGGGTAAAAATTACTATTCCCACTCCAGTGAGTGCAACAGTAGGGAAAGTGTTGGATAGTGTAGAGGTTAAAATTACTATTCCCACTCCAGTGAGTGCAACAGCAGGGAAAGTGTTAGATAGCGTAGGGGTTAAAGTTACTATTCCCACTCCAGTGAGTGCAACAGTAGGGAAAGTGTTGGATAGCGTAGGCGTAAAATTACTATTTCCACTCCAGTGAGTGCAACAGTAGGGAAAGTGTTGGATAGCGTAGGGGTTAAAATTACTATTCCCACTCCAGGGAGTGCAACAGTAGGGAAAGTGTTGGATAGCGTAGAGGTAAAAATTTCTATTCCCACTCCAGTGAGTGCAACAGTAGGGAAGGTGTTGGATAGCGTAGGGGTAAAAATTACTATTCCCACTTCAGGGAGTGCAACAGTAGGGAAAGTGTTGGATAGCGTAGGGGTAAAAATTACTATTCTCACTCCAGTGAGTGCAACAGTAGGGAAAGTGTTGGATAGCGTAGGGGTTAAAATTACTATTCCCACTCCAGTGAGTGCAACAGTAGGGAAAGTGTTGGATAGCGTACGGGTAAAAATTACTATTCCCACTCCAGTGAGTGCAACAGTAGGGAAAGTGTTGGATAGCGTAGGGGTTAAATTAACATACTTATTAATTAAATAATTTTTGTAAAATAAATAACATATTAATAATTAAGGGGCCCATTACGATGGCGGGCGGAAGCACAACCGCCGTGCTGGCGGATGCAAAAACCACCAGTTACCGCCGGCACGCAGCAGTCCACACGCCCGCACAATTATGATGCGAAAAGCAGGCCAAACACCGCCGGCAAGCCAGCAACACCGTCCGCCATCAAAGTGCGCCCGCACACGTAGCGGCGCAGCATAACTGACACACACCGTCCGACGAAACACGTCCCGCCCGGCGCATAAATTACGATGCCGCAAACAAACGGCTCCCACGGCAAAGAGACACCGCACGTGAAAGAGAGGCGGAAACACGGACGCAGAGCACGGACAACGAAGAAGCGGCACCCCGGGCATGAATCCAGCACTGCAGGCCCTTCCCATGCTTCTGCTGATGCACCACCAAGGACGCAACGTACCGCGGAGACGCAGGTAGGCACACACACAACAAGTGCACGCAAACAGCGCACACAGTGCAAGGGCGGAAAAAGCGGACAACCCCCACCAGCGCGTGCACACTACACATCCACCATTGCATCCACATATGACACACAGGCCAAATCCTAACATCGCAGAACACATGTGTACACACCACCTGGGACTAGGAACCAACCACCCCGTCACGGCCCCAAAGCGCCGATGACGCCGCCACACATGCGCACAACGCAGAGGCCAACCGCAGCGCCATGCATGCGTCGCACACAGACACAGGGACACAACCAAGCAGCACACACATCAGCCCCACCCCGAACGCACATGACACGTGACAGGCCGGCCACAGACATGTCCCCAACGCCCAATTCACGGACAACACCCAACGCCACACAAACGACGCACACATGTCAGTGAAGACACGCAACTGCAGGACACACCCCAGTGTAACAAACATGGCGTAGCACACAGCGGCGGCAACACCAACTAGGAGAAGCAGGGCCCCTTCGGGAAGAGGAACGCCAGTACCACACTGAAAAACCCATACCACCCTGCACGTATGAACAAGACACATGAAACGGAACACCAAAGAGCCCAGGGACCGACAACAGGTGGCCCAAGAATTACATCCACACACAAGGCCCAACGCAGAGCGGAAAGGCAGCCTGCCGCCCACACAAGGGAGAGCAGACAGCACTGAATGACCTTCCATTCCAACACCGAAACCACAGCCCTACGACAGAAGCCGGTGAATACAGCCATTGTCCAAGAATAGACCAACACAGGCATGCCGAGGAGACCGACCACACGGCAGATAGCGCATATCACAGAAGCACACAACGGACGGGGAAGAAAGAAGAAAACACTCCCCCATGTCGGCCACATGCAAGTTAATTGGAAGGAGTCACACAGCACTGACCTTGAACTGTCTGAGAAGCATGTGGGAAGAGGGCCCGTGTCCTCCAAACAAGCCAACAGAACACAAGTCCTGTCTCCCCACGACTACACAGAGCTCACAGCAACCCCGGAGCGTGCACATTGCAGACTGCACACACAGCCGGAGCACGCCACCTCTACGAACTGCTGCGAAATGGCAACCGCAACACACCTACCCAACTACGCCGAACAGCTCAAGCTGTACCAAACCAACACGATACATACATTGGAATGCGATCTCCTGTCCCTGCTGAACGTAAGTTACCGACTGACTTACCGCATCACATTGTTCAGCTGCGTCATGCCCGTCTTCTACTGTCGGAGGTGTCCCTACCAGCATCCCGTCGAGATATGCCTCTCCAACCCGGCATGTCTGAAGGCGGACCTGCTACCACTACTCCTCCCTCTGGACGCACACGACAGGGCCTGCTCTGCCTATGGGGGCATGGCGTATGTGGCCAACATCGCACGCGCACTGAAATGGAACCACTGTGCCTCCACACGATGGATCATCGAGAACAGCTACATCGAATGTCACCCAGCATGCCCCATCATGGTCCTCCAAGGGACAACCTACGAACAACACCTTGACAGCCACCATCCGCTTCATTGGCTGGCAAACATGTACACCACCAATGACATGGAAGCCCTGCTGGACGGCATCGCATACCTGACAACCTGTAAATACGTCGGACCACAACGCAGGTTCCCCGAGTGACCTATGAAGTCCAACCCCGCACCCATGCTCAGCTTCCGCACGGACTGGCCAGTCACCACCACAACAGCCATACCAAACGACCGGCAACTGTAACCACACCATCAACGACATCGCCATGACATCGGATATGACCGGGACATGCACACTGTTCCCCATCACATCCAGGAACACCGCATGCATCGTGGGAGGCAGTGGCATGGGCTCTGTGCATCGCACCCACATGGACGGAACTGCACGAACAACCAGGACACGACATGGATCCAGCGCACATGGACACACACACCGCTCAGTGGACATGAATAGGTCGCCTGGAGTCTGTGGGTGCTGCACCCCTCCCACCCCCGCCCCGGGAATCCCATACCAGGACCTTTGCATGGACGACAAGTGCATACAACAACAACACGACCCCAGTGACTGTGACATGTCCAGTAACCACCACATTGCAACAACAAGTGGCACGCCGCTGCATGCACGCAAGCACATGCCCTGATGTCATCTCACATGCACGCGTGCATGAGGAACAACCGCAGCAAACCTGTCACATGGAACTGAGATGGACTGTGCCCATGATGCCGAGCGGTCTGGTAGGCTACATGTATACCGTCTGTGTCAAAGTCCGCAGCTCCGCAGCTATACGTAAATGTACATTAGCACAGCCTTGGCCAAGCAGATGTAACCCCACACCCTATCCCATTTGTTATCATGCTCAGTATATCCTCAACATGTATTCCGCTGCCAGTAGTGTCCACTATACTGCATCACAGAGGACAGAAGACTCAATATAATGTTTGAAACCAAAACTGTTTTCGCTGACTCATTTCACAAGTACGAATGAGAGAGGATGAGAGTATGTGAAGTACACGGCAGTCGTGACATGACCATGTAGTCCACTGGTATTGGATGTCAACGCAAATGAGTAGCACTACTGTGGAAGACACACATGTGTCGTGTGAAGTCGTATGGACGCAGTGCTCAGGTGGGTGGGTGCGACGGGTAGATGCGCACATGCCAAGTTGGAGCACGCCGTGTTGGGAGGGCTCATGAACAGTACACCACCGCTTCCCTGGGCATTGTGAGAGGACACCTGTCGGGGGAGTGAACACGTGTGTGCACAGCAGCCGGGCACACGTACAAAGCGGTACCAGGCGCACCTCAGCCCACCCTCTGTGGACAAGCTGGATCCTGTTGTGCGCCCGCCATGCCCCTTGACAAGGCACACACAGCCCCAGTCGACCAGGTGCAACCCCAACATAGTCAATCCGCACAGGCGATACAGGGCACGGGATGGCAGTGGAGCATGGTGTGTGAGAGGTCTCCTCGCGCTCCTCCTGGTCATATCACGCAGGCAATAGAACCTCAACGACTAGCATGGCACAAGTCAAATGGAAGTGTAGGGGACGCACCACAGCACGAGCAGCACTGACGTCACGGGAGGTGGCTCGCACCATCCCATCCATTGCCCATCATACCAACCACGCCACATGCCATTGCGACTAAGTGCAAGCGCGTGCGCCACCACCCCGAGCCCTCCCCAGAGAGGCCAAAGAGTGAATGTGTGGGCCATCAGCCACAGACGGACGCGGCCTGGCCGCAAGGGCAGCCACAGCCACTGGGTGTCGCAGGTGGCGGATCCGGAAGGCGAAGACTGTGATGCATAGTCCATGCAGGCCGGGTCTCCATTTGGGGCACCACGCAGGTGGACGGCGTCCCGCCACACATCATACCCTGAGACAGCCCACTCGTGCAACTGGACCCACACATACACTCCTTGCCCTCTCTGGTGCGAGCTTGGGGCTGCCTGTGCAGGCGCTAGCCTCGCAGGTGAGCATTCATATTGGGGGAGCGAGGGGAGGACATGAGGGCTGGGGCGAAGATGACTGTATCACTGTCAGTAAGTACAAGGGATGACCCAGATGTGGAAAGGAAGAGACGTGTCCCGTGTGTACTGCAACTAGTCGCCAATCCAACTACCCCCCATGTCCGGAATGTAAGCCCGCACCTAGGCCCGCCCATCCGCCACATCGAACATACCACCAGCACGACAACCTTCCCATTCGAAACACTGACTGGGGGTGGCGACCAGTGTACACTCATGTGTAGCCTACCCACGCGTACATGTGGGCCCTCCATGATCCATGTCACCTGCGGCAAAGTCATGACATGCGCAATGAGGGAAGTGAGGAGAGCTGTCCGCCCCACGCGCAGAAGGTGCATCAGCTCCACAGACCCAGCAGCGAGTCCAGCAGGGGTCACATGTGCAGGGGCAGCTGTGCCTGGTGTGAAGGCACATGCATATAGACAGCACATCGACCAATGTGTAGTCTGCCCACATCCACAGTCCATCATCATGCGGACATAGGAATTGAACACAGGGCAACACATCTTAGTTGGTGCACCCACCGTGACCAACAATGCGCAATCATCGACGCACTCCGCCCTGTGCATGGCCCCCCACCCAACGGAGGCACATCCAGTGCCACCATCCCACACACACAAGCCTTCCACGGAACATGCTGTGTCCAATGGTCAGTACAGAGTCAGCGCCCATCTGGTGGATCCTGAACAGGAGACACATGCACACACATGCCAGCTCCCACTATGTACGCTCTGCCACCTGGCACGTGCAATGTAACCTCTCACCTGTGACGTGTGACTGCAAGCACACAGCCGCCTTGGCATGGGGCTGTCAATGTGGACACCAGTCAATGTTTCGGGAGCTGTGATCCGTACAGTGCTGTACATAGGGTGCAGTGCTGACACCTACTACTGTCTCACATCCCCTCGTGCCACAGGTCCCACTTTGTATTGGCCGCTCAGCCCGTGCCCACATCGTCGCTCGCCGTGTGCCATACTCATCCAGTCCTCGGAAGCAGTTCCATGCTCAGCAGACACTCATGCTGCCGTGGCGTTGCCGCTTGACGAATATGCAGTCAGTCCCCATCAGCACGCCCGCAAGTCGGCTGGGGCCTAGGATCCCCATGTGCATGCACATGGCAGTGGTATGTCTCACTTGCCATTGCCATTGTTGGGAGACCTGTGTGAAGTGTATTGTGGCTGCGTGCCGCCCCAGCTTGACAGCTGGGCCGTGGCTCATGTGCTTGCTCAGTCATGTCAGTGATGTGTATGCGAAATTGCTATGTGCCGTGCTGCTTTGACATGTGCTCCTCTGCCATTTTAACTCATGACGGTAGACCGAACATTGACCGCCCATACCAATTGCTGGCGGACATGGACGATACAGAGGTTATCAGGAAGTTTCTGGCTGGACAGGCCAACCCTGCATCGACTGTGTGCCATGTTAGAGCCCCATCTCCGTCCTCCGCAGGGTGTATCCCGACTGCTGTCACCCCCACGGCTAAGGTGATGGCCGCCATGCATTTCTTTCGCCACTGGGTCATTCCCAGCACACAGTGGGCAGTGGAGGAGGGATGTCCCAGCCCATGTTCAGCAAGGTGCTGAGGGATGTACTGGCAGGCCATGATGCTGCACCGAAACAGGCACATCACGATTCCCTAGGGCTCGTGAATTTGCGGCAGTGAAGGGTGCATTCTATGCCCTTGGCAGAATCCCACACGTCGTGGGGAGCCATTGACTGCACACATGATGGCCTTGTTCCACCACAGGCCACTGAGCACCTGTACCGCAACAGGAAGCACACGCACTCCCTGAATGTGCAAGTGGTGTGCCTTGCGGACATGGTGATCACCCACGTGTGTGCCAAGTTTCCAGGCTCGGCACATGACGCACACATAATGCGCAACAGCATCTTGCCACGACTGATGGCCAATCTGCAACAGGATCGTGCCTGTATTGTCGGTGAGTATGTGGAGTGGTGTAGCGTGCTGGTTGTGCGATGCTGTCCCCTGTCCAGCTGGAATAGCTACGGTCTCTCTGTGTCCCTCACACCCAGGTGACTCTGCGTATCCGAATGGGGCATGGCTGCTCAGTCCATTGAGGAATCCTCGCACCCCAGCAGACGCATCGATACAATGAGGCACATGGGAGGACCAGACGTGTGGTCGAGCGTACCTTTGGCCTCCTCAAGTCCAGGTTCAGGTGCCTGGACCGCACCGGGGGTGCACTCGGCGTACTCCCCACAGAAGGTGTGCCAGATAGTGGTGGCGTGCTGCATGCTGCACAATCTGGCTATTCGTAAGCAGATCCCCCTCATTGTGGATGACGGAGATCAACCAGGGCCCCAGCCCGCAGACCAGGACAGCTCGAGTGAGGAGGACAGCGGAGAGGAGGAAGCTGGGAATGTGCGCCAGCAGCTCATCGCCCGCTACTTCACTTGACGGTGAGTGTCCATGTACGACGGCTGATGTGTCTGTATCTGTGCAGGTGTGTGTGTGCTGTGTCAGGGTGGCCGTTTGTTCACTGCGTGCTGTGTGTCAACGCTCCATGGCCAGGGTAGTATGCCACTGTTGGTGACTGTGGCATTGTGCCCTATTGCTCTGGTGCGATGTGTGTACATTGCATGTAGTTGTTGACATGTACTGTGTGATGGGTGTGTGACACACTCATTGAATGTGCTCCTGTACTGTTCTCCCACCCCTAGGTCCCTACAGGCCCTCCGGATTCCATTGCCATGCCACGCATCAGGTGCCTTTCCGCCCAAGGTGGCCGTTAGTATTCCGTACAAATAAAACACAGGGGACAAACAGCAAGTTAGTGAAAAAGGTGCATTTATTCCAAACTGTGACATGTGATTGTGTGTAAGGTGATGACAAAAGTGGTGCGTGCAGTGACAATGAGCTGTCGGTCATGGCTGCGTGATGCTCAGGGTGTACCCACTGGTTCTATGTCCATAGTCCAACACACACATGCCATCCAGCTGGCTGTGTGGAGTGGGATCGTAGAGCAAGTCAATGCAGTGGCTGGTCAAGGAAGGCTGGCGGAAGGCTGGCTGGCTGCCTCACTTGCGACTGAGCGTGCGAAGTCCTCCCGGGAGATCTGTTTCCTCTTCGGACGGCCCCTTCCACGCTTGCAGGGGGTGCCTGCTTGCGACATGCTGGTGGTTGAGGTGTGCTCACTGGCTGTGGACGCAGGGGAACTGGACACTGCTGCTCGACCCCTGCGCCCGGCAGGTGGTGGCGGAGGGGGAGCTGCTATCCCTGGCCGTGTCCTCACCGCCACCACCAGCTGGCCCATGAGGTCCACGAGTTGACCCATACGGGCGTCCATGGACCTCAGCACCCCCAGCACCTCCCCGCGTGTCTGAAGCAGACCTGACCCATTGTTCTTGGGCCTCCTCATAGGCCCCAAGGACTCTGGCCATTTGAGGCAGGGCATGGCTCCCAGGGGAGGCTGGCGTCTTCCCTGACCCTGCTCCTCCTACCAGTCCTGCTGCCACCGGCCTGCCCACTAGCCACATTGCTCACCACGGTCCTCGCTGTGGCTCCCAGGGTGGATCCAGTCGGCCGGGCCACCACCTGCGCTGGGGCTGGTGCCAGCGAAGACGTGGTGGTGGTGGTGGCGGTGGTGGTCGGTGCGGCGATGGTGGCGGTTGCGGCAGTGGTAGTGGCCGCAATGACCGTGGGTGTGGCCGCAATGACCGTGGGTGTGGCCGCAACGACAGTGGCAGCAGGGGGCTGGGACTGTTCAGCAGCCCTGGATGATGGGTTGGTGGGCAGGAGGGGTCCTGGGGAGCGGCTGGGCCCTGCCACACCAGATGGGCCTGCTTGGTGGTCCGTGTCCGAAGAGGGAGGACAGATCCTCCAGATCCGTGTGTCCTCGTTGGGGGCTTGTAGGCTGGCTGTGCTGGCTGCTGTCTCCATCCCCAGCATCCGGCAGTCTGTCACCTGTGGAGAGAATGAGATTTGTTATTGTGTTGCACCTGGCGTAAGTATGTATTTGTCGTCTGACATTGGCAGTTCGTGCAATCTCGTACATGGGTTTCCCGGAGGCGAGTGTGTGGCTGTGGCATTTGTAGTTGTGTGTGCTAAGTAATGGGACTGTGTGTTGTGCACATGTGGCATGGGACGGATTGGCCATGCCGATGGGTGTGTTGCTGTGCCTCTACTCATTGTGACTCTGGTGTATGCGGGCTCCTGGCCCATCCTGGGTCTGGTTTGTACTTTGCTTTTGGGGTTCATATGGAACGCTTAGGAACGCATATGGCAACATGGGGGCCATGCCCCAGATTCGCATTTGGGAGGGAATATGCTTTTGGGGTTCAAATGGAACGCTTTAGGAACGCATATGGCAACATGGGGGCCATGCCCCAGATTCACATTTGGGAGGGAATATGCTTTTGGGGTTCAAATGGAACGCTTTAGGAACGCATATGGCAACATGGGGGCCATGCCCCAGATTCGCATTTGGGAGGGAATATGCTTTTGGGGTTCAAATGGAACGCTTAGGAACGCATATGGCAACATGGAGGCCATGCCCCAGATTCGCATTTGGGAGGGAATATGCTTTTGGGGTTCAAATGGAACGCTTAGGAACGCATATGGCAACATGGGGCCATGCCCCAGATTCGCATTTGGGAGGGAATATGCTTTTGGGGTTCAAATGGAACGCTTAGGAACGCATATGGCAACATGGGGGCCATGCCCCAGATTCGCATTTGGGAGGGGATATGCTTTTGGGGTACATGCTGTAAGCCATGGGTGCCGAACGTGACATGTGTTGTGGCAGCATGACAGTGCATGGTTTGAGGTGTGTGCATGCTTGACATGGCCTGCATATTTGCTGTCTGTTGTGATTACTGGACATGGCATTGGACGCATCGTTATGGGTGAGTGATGGTTGTGTGTAAGCCAACGTATTGCAGTTGTCCCATCTCCTTGGTGTGCGTGCTGCCCTGTGCCATGTGCATCACTGCAGTGCTCGTGGGGGGTGTGGCCCATGTTGTGTGTTGTTGCTCACAGTGTGTCGTGCGCTTCATTGACTTCTGGCACATGGCTGGTCATGGGCATGTATCTTAGCGTGACTGCTGTATGTGTGGCAGCTGTGCGGATGACATGCCTTTCATGAGACTGGGGCTGACGGATGGGATGGATGGTATGTTGTATGTGCATGGTGTGTCTGTGTGTTTGATGGGTTCAGTGGTGTTCTGTGGTGTATTTCTGTTGTTCCGCTCTGTTGCGTCTAGTGTTGTTTGTCTTACATAGGCGTAGTTGTGGGGTGTGTGGTTGACAGGCAGTAGGGGCTACATGGACAGGACTTCAATGGTGTTTCGGTTGTGTGTGATGAGTTGCACAGTGGCTGCCGTGTGGTACTATTTTTGGTGTGGCTTGTGCATGCAGACGTGGCTCCTTGGGTGTTGCTATGTCTGTGATGGGTCATGTGGGAGTCTGTTGTTCATGTCCGTGTGCACATTGTTCACTTGTTCGTGACGGTGGGCGGTGCTGCGTTTTCGCCTGCTACGTGACATGTCCCATGTGTTGGTCGTGGTGCCGGTCCTCATGCCTCCAGTAATCCAGCCCTGTCCAGTTTCCCCACCTGCAGGTTGTTCGTGCGTGCACTGTACTGGATGCCACATGGCTCTAGGCCGGGGGTGCTCCATGTTGCAGGTCTGTGGGGGTGGTGGGGTGTTGTGGGTCGTGGGGTGGCTGGACACCCACTGACACCGATTGCTGTGGACCGTGATGTCTGCCTTTCGGCTGTCGTTGTGCACTGCGGTGGCTGACACGTGGCTGTGGGGTGTGGGGGATGCTCCTCCTTGCTGTGCTGTGGGACTAGAGGCCTGGTGTGTGTTGTACTTGGGCTGTCCACCGTCCCACCCACTGCACTTTGTGTTCCTGCCACTTACCTGTTACTTGTCGGTTTGTGCAGCTGTGGCGGACACATGGGTGTGGTGGGTGCTCGTTGTGGCGCTTCTGGCATATTTGGGGACCTGTTGGTGGTTACGTGGCTGGCTGAGTGTACACATGTCCCCACGCATCTTACAGTTGTTCTGTTTGGGCTGTGTGTGTGGTGTCTGTTGCATGTGTGTGTCGGGTAGTTGTGTGCTGGACATGGGGGTGTTTGTCCCTGGGAGCTGTGGCATGGTGGTAGTGCATGTGAGTACATAGCGGTGTGCTGGTATACATTAGTTTGTACTTACCAGCCTCCACTCCCCTGCTAATCCGGGCGAGGATCTCGGGATGTGACGATGACTCGCACCTTCTCCTCCCACGCTTTGAAGGTCTTGAAGAGCGCGGGATTCCTCCGCCAGTGACGGCAGCCAGCTCTCTGTTTTTGCCCTCCTTCTTCTTGACCAGGCTCTTGACGTCATTCCACCGTTTGTTAATTTCGACTCTGTTCCTGGGCAGGGTCCCGACTGCATTGACCTGGTCTACGATCCGGTTCCACATTCTGTTTCTGGTGGCTAGTGGTGTGTGCTGGACCATGTTCCCATAGATTTGTGGGTGCACCTTGATGATCTCGTCGACCATGACCGTCAGCTCAATGGGGCGTGAACTTGGGCATTCTTTGTGGTGCCATGGTGTTTGTGGTGCTGGTGCGGTGTGTGTTGTGTAATGTGCAGGGGGTTTGTGGTGCCGGTGTTTGGTGGTGGTGGTGGTGGTGGTGGTGATGTGTGCGTTTCTGTGGTGTGCTGTTGTCCCTCGCTGTGTCACTGTGTCCTCTCCTCTCCTCTCTGGTTTGCAAATGTTGCAAGGGGTTGTGGTCTGTGGGAGTGCTGCTTTTGTACTTACCTATGTGGGTGTGTCCTCATGGTCTGTTGTTTTCAGGTGTGTTGTGTCTGGGGTTCTGGCCTTTGTATTTTTTGTTTGTCCGGGGGGTGTTCTCGGATGTGTACTGTGCTTGTGTATTTGTGCGTTCCTTGCTGTGTGGACTTATTGGCCATGTTGTGTGCTATTGGTTTTGTGAGCGGATGGTTTCTGTGCAGGGACGTGGGCGCCATGGTTTCTGCCGTGTCGATTGGCATCGGCGTTGTTTGCGCTGGCGGGCGGTATATTTGTGGTTTTCCCGCGCTCATGGCGGTGCGATCGTAATTTCACGTGCGGTGTGTCGGCCGTGAGGGCGGGCGGTTTTGTGTTGTCGTAGCAGTGTTTCCGTCCGTGGCGGGCGGTTTGACTCCGACTGGACGATGGCGGGCGGTATTTTGTGGTGGGATTTTTCGCCGATGGCGGTTTTCGGTTTGTGTTATCGTAATGGCGTGGTCGGTGTTCAGACGGTGTATGCGGGCGGATTTTTGCCGCTTCCATGCCTGGCGGATTTATTTACGCCGGGCATCGTAATGGGCCCCTTAGCGACTAACAAAATAATAAGTAAATTCAATGTGATGCCAATGAGCATATTACAAAGAAATTATAATCATAATAAAAAATGTAACATAAAATTTTGAAAGCATGGCGAATTAGTTGTGCCAGAGGCACCCAAGATTTCTTCCTCAAGATCAATGTTTAGTGTATCCAGAACGGATTCCGTCCCCGCAGACGATGATTCTGCGATTGCTCCATTTAAAAGATCCAGAAAACAGACATGCTTCTCGTTATCAGCTGATGCTGAGGGTGCACAGACAGAATATCGAGTGTTTTATTTCGACCTACCAGAATATCGAGTTTTAAATATCGTAGATCAAGAATATCGACATCAAGAATATTGTGGTACAGAATATCGACAGTAAGGTAAGAAATATCGTTTTATTTAATATCGAAGACAGTAATATCGTTTGTAAAAATATCGTTGTTAATAATATCGATGTTTATATTAGTGTTCTGTATTTTAATATGTGTGTTAAAAGTATGTTAGGTAATTTTTTGGTATAAGTGTAGTTTATATTTTTATTATATGTGTTACATTTTTAGCAGTAAATATTTTTATGTAAAATAATTTTTGCATAATTTAGTTCTGTAGCGGTTGTCAGGTTTATAGGGGAATAGGGTGGAAGTAATTTAATTATAATAAAGTAATTATTAATGTTTATTAGTATTTATAATTAATTTATTTTTAATTAATTATTAATTGGTTATTAATTAATATTAATTAATTAATAGACAATTATATAAATTGTGTAATTTATTTTAGGAGCGGGTTGTGGGTTTATAGGGGAATAGGATGGGAAGTAATTTAATAATAATAAAGTAATTATTAATAATTATTTATTAGTATTTATAATTCATTTATAATTAATTATTTGGTTATTAATTAATATTAATTAAATAATAGATAATTGTATTAATTTTGCTATTTTTATAGGAGTGGGTTTATAGGGGAGTAGGGTGGGAAGTAATTTAATTTTAATAAAGTAATTATTATTATTTATGTATTTATTATTATTTATAATTAATGTATTAATTAAAAATTTGGTTATTAATTAGTATTAATTTATTGATAATTATATTAATTGTGTTTTTTTATCGGTGGGTTGTGGGTTTATAGGGGAATAGGGTGGGAAGTAATTTAATTATAAAAAAGTAATTATTAATATTTATTTATTAGTATTTATAAATAATTTATAAATAATTAATTATTAATTGGTTATTAATTTTTAATAATTATTTAATTGATAAGTATGTAAATTGTAACCCTCTGCTATCCAACACTTTCCCTACTGTTGCACTCATCACTGGGAGGGAATAGTAATTTTTTCCCCTACGCTATCCAACCCTTTACCTACTGTTGCACTCGCTGGAGTCGGAATAGTAATTTTTACCCCTACGCTATCCAACACTTTCCCTACTGTTGCACTCGCTGGAGTGGGAATAGTAATTTTTACCCCTCCGCTATCCAACAATTTCCTTTACTGTTACACTTCACTGGAGTGGGAATAGTAATTTTACCCCTACGCTATCCAACACTTTCCCTACTGTTGCACTCCCTGGAGTGTGAATAGTCATTTTTACCCCTAGGCTATCCAACACTTTCCCTACTGTTGCACTCACTGGAGTGGGAATAGTTATTTTTACCCTCCTGCTATCCAACACTTTCCCTACTGTTGCACTCATTGGAGTGGAAATAGTAATTTACCCTCCGCTATCCAACACTTTCCCTACTGTTGCACTCACTGGAGTGGGAATAGTAATTTTTACCCCTACGCCTATCCAACACTTTCCCTACTGTTGCAATCACTGGAGTGGGAATAGTAACTTTTACTCCCACGCTATCCAACACTTTCCTACTGTTGCACTCACTGGAGTGGGAATAGTAATTTGTACCCCTCCGTCTATCCAAAACTTTCCCTACTGTTGCACTCACTGGAGTGGGAATAGTAATTTTTACCCCTACGCTATCCAACACTGTCCCTACTGTTGCACTCTTGAGTGGCAATAGTAAATTTCACCTCTACGCTATCCAACTCTTTCCCTACTGTTGCAACTCTACTGGAGTGGGAATAGTACTTTACCCTTACGCTATCCAACACTTTCCCCTACTGTTGCACTCTCTGGAGTGGGAATAGTAATTTTATCCCCTCCGCTATCCAATATTTTCTCTACTGTTTTAGTTAACGTAGTGTAAAATGTATTTTAAAAAGATTAAAAATATTGTAATAATTTAATTAGTATATATATATTTTTTAATTTTAATTTATATTATTATGTATGTGTATATATAGGTATTTATAATTTTTAATATGTTTTAAAACAATTTATAAGTTATTAAAAATAATTATTTAAAAATATTATTAAGTAAGTATATATTATATTTTATAGATATATATAGTTTAATTGATTTTTACATTATATGTAAATTTAAATATTTTTAACTATGTTTATTTTAGTTATATGTATTATTTACTTTATTTTACATTATTTTTTATACATTAAAAAAAACGATATTTTTAACAACGATATTTTTAGCAATCTATATTTTTTAGCGATATTTTTGTATTTACCATTATGTAGATAGGACTTCGATATTCTGGACATCGATATTGTTGCGTCGATATTTCTGTAGGTCGATGATTCTGACTTCGATATTCTGTCAGTGATCCGATGCTGAGGAAGTAGCTTGGCATCCTGCAACCGTGTTGTTAGACCCAGAGTTCGGTAATCCTTTGTGCTGAAGCATCCATCTCCCCTGTAGCAGCCACAAGTTCATAGGACAACTCCAAAATGGGTCATTATCGGACTAATCAACAAGTCTACATGTCCACAGGAACAGGCAATTTTAGAGCCAAGCAGACTTCCAGTGCCCATTCGAAGGGGCACCAGAGGCAATGAAACACGGGTTGTAACCAGGTAAACCAGGTGGGTCGGAATGACAATGACAAGTCAGTGTTCAGTTCCTGGAGCAAAGGGGCTCTGAAGAGTCTTATTATGTGTTCGTGGCACAGTTGGACCAGTGGTAGTTCCATTATCAATGGACTTCGAAACGGAACATCCATTGTGGAGTAGCAAAAATCGAACCAAAATGCAGCAAATTAAAAAAAAGAGCAAGGGTATGACTCCAAACACACTGGACAATGGGAAATTGCTAAAAGCCGGTATTACTCCAAAGATTTTTCTGGAAAGTACTGTCTAAGCCAGTCCTGATTATTTTTTAAAAGTGTGCTTTACCGGCGGTGTTGAAAGCATAAAACATTTGGTGTACAAGCTCATCGAAATGTAACTGGAAGATTTGTTTTTAGCAAGGACTGTAATTCAACGGACGTACTTGCAACCTGCAGTTCAAAAGTATCTCGGGCAGATTATAATGCCACATCTTTTGGAAACAATGAGGCTTTGAGTCGGCTTAGCTTGTTAAAGTCTGCTCCAAAGTTGGAATTGAAAGCCACAACGAACTATCAGTAACCGTAGGCTTTGACGGGAGAAGCACATTATTGCAGCAGGTCACTATCTGGGAGACCGATAGAATATATGGAATCCCGGCGTTCATTCCGCAGCAGACCTGGTCACTTAACAATTAATAGCTTCCATTTGAAAGGAGAGTAATGAAGGGGAGAATTGAAGGTGCTGATATTCCTTTTAGAAAACAGGCCAAATTCGCTACCAAAACATTACATGTGCTGTGAATGGTAATGTGTTTACAAACAAATGAGTGACTGACAGAAGAGCCACATTCCTTTCAGTAAGGAATACCTCTCTTGTTGGCCCATTCACAATGGTAACAGAATGGGAGTGACCATAATTCATGAATAAAGCTCCTCCTAGGGCTTCATATCTATCCATTGGGAAATGTTTCATGCAAGCTGTGTACTGGAATGTTGAAATTGGCAAAGATATTATGCCATGTATTAACCACATCACGGAGGGTGGGTGTCTCTGCTATTGTGAATGGGAGCTATTCTAACTTCTCGAGATGTAACATATTGTAAGTGACGCCTTTCTCTGACCGTGAGCCATTGTTTACGCGTCATGTCGAAAGGCAAGAATAGGTGCGTAGAATTTAGGTAACGCCATGGCACGCTGCCACTTTTGAGGACCTGAAGTGTCTATCTAAACTGCATGATAGATCTAAGGTGACTTTGCCCATGGTATAATTAAGATATGTCTCTTGCTTAATATCGATAAAAGATGACACAATGTTATTCAAGTTGTAAATGCAAGAAGACAAAGTATTAATACTATGATCAACAAACGCAAGTCCTTTATCCAAATTATCTTGATTAACTTGTCTCAAACGGCAGCAGCTTCCATTTGTGATAGTTTCCAAATTTTATTATATGTGTCATAAATAAATCTTTTTGGACGCTGGGACCTAGTACCCAATATGAAATCAGATAGGTCCATATCTTCCTGAAGAAGAGAAAGATGTTATTTTACTGCTGACATTTTAGAATGTCCCAACCATTGCTGGCATAATTTCCTACCGAATAGATGGTGACTATACCTGAGTGTTGAGAGTGTGAATAACAGGGGCAGGTCTGCTCCCCTTAAACTCCAGTGTGTATTTCAGAAAACGAGCATAACAAAACATTTGTGTCCATTGGCCACAACAACCACCCGGTGGGACCTAAAAGTGTGGAGTTAAATGTGCCATTCTGTAATATACTATTGAGCTGTTGTTCAGTGTAATTTGTTAAGTGTTGCCAATTATCAAATTGGGCAATGGAAGTTGAAGTGTTTGGTGAATTCATGTCTTTAATTTTTGCCAGTCCTAGACAACTAGTCTGCTGAACTGGAAATATTCAGAAAAATCATTTATGTTGGAACTCAAGCAAGCTCGAAATAAGGTATCTGTTCCCTGAACCTGCCAAGGTTTGGTAACCCCGGGACCTGAGTTTCATGTCCATGGTATCCTTCCAATAGTCATAGCCCTTCACGTCTAATTGTGTGAGCCTCAGTATATAATAGCTTAGTTTGCATGACCATATATTTCTTAGCTGGTGTAGGGATAAGTCTAAAATAAAAAAAAGATTTCGGGTCCAAATGTATTGTATCTCCCAAAAATTATACATTTCTCCCTATTTGTCTTTGAGCTCCCTTGTGTGGGGGGATAGGACAACGTTCCCATTGTGTGCTATTATTAAAAGGTGCGCATTGCGCACCAGCTCAATGTAAACAACGATGACCATAATGATAGTAACATAACATTTGACCATAATTAGCATAATTTAGATACAAGCCTTCACTCTCGAAAACATTGTAATATTCCAGCTCCGAAAGCGTGGCGTTTATAGTCTCAACATCCCAATCATCAGAATGTAACCCAGGTACAATAACATGACCCAAAGAAACCTCTAAAAACGTAAGGAATCAGCAGTATTTTCTGTAGGGCTGAAGATGTAAGGTACTTCATCCCAAACACCTCATCAGCTACTGGAACAGCTGAAATGTTCACAAAAGGACAAGTCTCTTTTTAGCTCATGAGAAGACAGAGTGAAGCTATCAACACCTCATTGACCAGTTCTGTGGCAGAGCATTCTGGAAGGTAATGG
The DNA here is from genome assembly GCA_963921515.1 of Calotriton arnoldi. Classification (NCBI taxonomy): domain Eukaryota; kingdom Metazoa; phylum Chordata; class Amphibia; order Caudata; family Salamandridae; genus Calotriton; species Calotriton arnoldi. The sequence goes on along the minus strand of CAWUFW010008902.1, from coordinate 624 downwards.
CATTTACAAGCAAAAAGAAAACAGCCACAAATCCAATCTAAAGAAATAGAAAAACCAAGGAAAGTGTTATCCAAACATATATCCAAGGCGGGACCAGATAAGCTGCCAGCTTTAGCCATGAAAAGAAAACACGGGCCCGTGTAGACAGAGGGGTTTCCATTCCGATCTCGGCCGGAAGCGCACCTAACAGCAGCCCGTCCGGAAAAAACCAAGCCGAACGCGTGTTTCCCGACCGATTCGAACAGTCTGGCCCGAACGAACAAGCACTGATGCGCTATAACAGCCCAGATTCCGAGCGAGCCGTACTCACCCATTTCAGCTCCTGTTCCCCGCCCGAGCCGGATCCGTAACGCGAATCGAGTCGCACGGAACCAAATACACAGCACCTTCCGGCCGGACTAGTACGATGCGCACTCCGTTTGCGCCGAACCCGTCGCTACGTCCGGCACGTCAGAGCATCCGGGAGAGCTGCACATAAGCTCCGATACGCACCACAAGACGATCCACGGCTACGAGACGAACAAGCCAGCGACGAGTACGAAGTCCAAGCCACGGAAACCCGAACGAGACGAACAAACCATGAATCCCATCGCGCAGGTTCTACCAATACTCTACATCTATTAC